>JAUMJK010002392.1:2400000-3000000 GCA_033558105.1 Coccyzus lansbergi
AATGCTGCAAAGTAAAACCCTAATTATTGAGCCCCTCAGCTTCTTCCATCACACACCATGTATCTCAAAACCATCATCTCAGCACACACAGCTACTGTTGGTGGGCAGCAAGGATCAAAGCGGTTTTCCTGAGTTCACTAACAGTAAGAATCCAAAGGGCCTTGAGATGCCTCCTCAAATCTGTGGCCTTCCTCTAAGCACTCATATGCCATGTGTCATATCAGTACGTACCCTTCTCCAGCCTGCTGGACCTAATCCAGTGACCCTGAAGAGCTAAAAAATTGAACTGGAGGAAAGAAGCAGTGTGGCAATAGGGATGTTGGTAGCCCTGATGTCACTCTTGCTCCCTGACTCATTGCTCAAAATAGAAGCCTACACCTATGCTCCATTCTACCTCTCACTCCCAGCTTCCCCATCTCAGTCTCTATGTGTCCACCCCACCTTGTGTTGTGCTCCAGCACTTATTGAGTCCACCTATTCACATAGATCCTCCTCATGTCCAAGCAGGCACACGAATCTTGCCTTTTCTGTCCAAGCTTGCTTTGCATGGTCAATGCCTATGTGCTCAGAAAGACAGAAAATACTGTGTGCTGCATCGTTACCATGTCCAGTTCAGCTGTATGCTGACTTGTGCATTTCTGTTCAGATCAGGTCTTGGATTACCAGTCTACTAATAGAACGGAAATCTTCTAAGATGCATACTGACCCTGCAAATAATCAGGGTAAATGCTAGGTAAAGAACCACTAAGTTAGGTGAAGAGTACTCTCAATAGAAACTATTGTAATAGCTGTTAAAAAACATTTACTAAGAATGCAGCATTTGTAAGAAAAACAAATCTAATTCCAGTTTCACTCAAAATACAGCAGAGGATTAGATCACTTTTCACAGTACAACATCCAGATGAAATAAAATTTAAGCAGTTAGAATCATGTAATCTCAGAATGGTTTGGGTTGGAAGGGACCTTAAAGACCTTCCAGTTCTAACCCCCCAACGTGGGCAAGGACACTTTCCACTAGGTCAGGTTACTTAGAGCCTCATCCAGACTGGTCTTCAATACCTCCAGGGATAAGGCATCCATGACTTCTCTGCGCAACCTGTTCCAGCACCTCACCACTCTAACGTTAAAAAATTTCTTTCTAATATCTAATCTGAATCTCCCCTCTTTGAGCTTAAAACAATTACCCCTCATTCTATCACTATAGTTCATGAAAAAAGAGCCCCTCCCCAGCTTTCTTGTAGACCCCCTTCAGGTACTCGAAAGCCACTATAAGGTCTCCTCACAGCCTTCCCTTCTATAGACTGAACAACTCCATCTCTCTCAGCTTGTCCTTGTATGGGAGGTGCTCCAGCCCTCTGCTCATCTTTGTGGCCCTCCTCTGGACTCACTGCAACAGATCCGTGTCTTTCCTGTGTGGAGGACTCCAGAACTGAACACAGTACTTAGTTACTAGACAAGAATTATCAACCAGTGGTGCACAGAAAACCTACAATTGATAACAAGGCCAGAACATTGTCACTTCACTATTGCACTTTGCTATTGCACTTGCAACCACTTTGTAGTTACTGCAAAGTAAGGTAGTGGGAAGAGAGTATAACTTCTGGACAGATGTTTTTATTTTATAAATGGGTTTAGACAACTTCCAAAGACACAAGAAAACTGAATTTTACCACGTTTGACTGACCTTATATCCAACCCTTGTGGTTTTTGTCTCCAGAGAACTGTTTAATCTTGGGGCATAAAGCAAGGAGAAAAGATGCAGTACTTTTTGAGAGCTGAAAAACTGGCTTTAGGTGGAGTTTACTTTGTAATTATGCACCAGTAGTATGAGGCAGCTCATATACCAAAATTAGCATTTTCTTTCCAAGCACATTACTTAATCAGCTTCATTTATAAAGCAAAATCTCATTCAAATTAAATTTGCACATATCACAAAAGCAAGGTCTTAGTCACAAAGGCAAAAGAAAATTGTTTCAACATTTTGACCCTAAAGCTATTACCAAGAAAAATACACCTGTTTTCCTTGGACAGCAGTCTCTGATTCTCTTCTCTCAGCATCAATTTTTTATAATACAAAATTACCATATTGCTGAACTTTTATTATCTCTTCCCATAAATAATTTACAGTCAGCATGGAACAAGAGATAAATAAAACGGTTACCATTGTCACCCTTGTGACTGCACTGAGAACAGTCTTGGTAAGACGCCACTGAACTCAATGCATCTCAGGACTTTAATTTGTGGGATTCATGCCCATGAACACAGTTGCATGTAACTACAGGTGTATTGCTGGCACAGTAAGTAAAGTAGTACAATAGGACTTTTCTTTTACAACTAAAAATAATAACTTATACCACCAGAGAAAATACAAAATTGCTGGTTTAGTTCTATAATTCAAGTGATGCATAAAGCCAAGCCTCCATAGTTTTAGGGCAAGTAAAATTATTTGTCTTAGAAATGCAGAAGCATTATAATCTTTTAAACCAGCACCATGAGTAGGAAGACATTCAAATTCACCATGAGTTTTCAGGGAACAGTAATTATTGTTTTATCTCTTTACTTCCAAATTAAATGCATTTGGATTTCTCTGTGCAGATAAATAGAGAAATCATTAGAGTATGTTTTTGTTCAGTAGGTGACGATTAAAATTCTCTTCCCAAATGTGCCAGGGTCTTGGTGTCTCATTAGACCAAATTCTGCTGTAGCCATAAATAACTATTTATATTTTTTCAACACAATATTGTTGAGCAGTTTCTCAGAAATATATGCACATTTAGATTAAAGAAGTGTCTCAGCATTGGGGATAAAGCAATTATGGTGAAGAGAAGTAGGCAGGGAGTTAACAAAGGAAACTCTTCCACTACCACATATGCATGGAGTTTAGTGACACTAGGGCATTGCTGTCCCTTTGATTTACTGTCACATCAGCACCACATGGAGACCAGAGCATAGAGATGACATTGAAATCCAGCTAGTTTGCTTTATATCATGAGTTCCTCATTAAGAAAATTAGAAGTTGTGGGACACAGAGGAGTTTATCTCGCTTTCATTCAGTTGTGATAACTGCTTGTTTTGCTGCAATTATTCCTCTGGCTTCACTACCAAGGGGTAATCATGTATCATGTCATTAGGGAGGTGTCAATACATAGGTGTTAGTGAGTCTGGTTAATACTGAAAAAGGTTGGCACATAACTACATGAAATAGGCATGACACTAGCATGACCTGTTATTATGTATTTCTGTGCTCATCCTTCATTGTAAGATCTCAGTCTTTCTTTAAATTTGTACGGAAATATAACAACTGGTGACTACATTTTTCCATGCCAGAAGTAACAGACCACAGAGTTGCTTGGGGCATCTTTCACTGGTCTATGTAGGCCCTACAGTCAGACCCTTTAATAAGACTTAGATGAAAACCAGCATCACTAGCACGTGATGTTTCAGACCAGTTGTTAGCAGTTTGCTAGCTGAGACACAGAGAGCCTTCATCACTTCTTTTTTTCTGGTTTTAGTTGCTCATTTTATGCTTTAATAAGGTTTCCTTGCATTGCTAAAATCTAACTCAGAGCCCCATAGCTGTCGGCCTCAAGATGATTTAAAAACATATGTATTTTGAAACTTTCTTTAAAACAAAAATGAAGCTAAAAAATTAAACTTCTCTTCTTCTACCTATCTCCTTCCCACCATTAAGACACTTAATGGCTAGTGGTGGTAGCCCTCCACTTTGAAGCAAGGAGTTGAAATCTGGCAAAACCCACACAGCTGTGTAAGGGGTGTTGGGTTGTTTTTTTTTCTTTCACTTACATATTAAGATGTGATGATTGGTATGTTATCCTACTTCTCTCCATCCCCTGGAATATCGAGTATGAACTTTCGCAACTGTGTGACTTTACCTTCCTGTAGTTCCCTGAAATGAGTATTTTTAAAGTGGGTAAATTAAAACAAAAGCTGAGGCCCTGACTAATCTTGTCTTCAATATGCTTTTGGCTCAAGGGATTGTGTTTTCTTATTTTTTTATAATTTCCACACTGGCAGGATCAATGTAGTCCTGTATCAGTGAGTGAATAAAGCGTAGGGTTGGGGGGCATAGGAATCATTCCTTTTCAATTGAATAGACATTTTATTTTTATTAGTCTGTAAATGAAAGCTATTCTTGATGCATTCTGCCTCATGACACTTTAATTTCAGCCTCTCTTTTGAGGATGTTCACCTCCAAGGAATGCATTAAAGAAAATCAGCCAGGAGTACATAAGGAAGAAGCAGGATAGTAAGAAAAGTTGGTGTTGCCTAATGAAAGTAAAAAATATAAGAATGTCCTTTTAACTGAACTACAGAAAGCAGCACTCCTTTCTAATTTCCTGTATAAAGCCATGCAAATATATGTAATGACTTAAAATACAAACATGTTGCCTGTTAGCTTTTGCATTGATTGGTGTAGCAAAAAATAATTAATAGATATCAATGTTAGTAATACTCAACTTGAAACCTGTTTTGTAACCAGAATAATTATCTTTATTATTACTGAATAAACAAGAGCCAGGCAGAGAGTTTCAGAGTATGTAAAATAGTTTTCAATCAATGATAGAAGAATATTATCACAAAATATCTCCTCTTTCCCCTTCACAGCAAATAACACAAGAGAGAACAGGGAGACACAATGTATTCAATTTCTCTAACAATAAGATCTCATTTCCAAAACCAGAATATGCATCAATCAGTCTTTATTTATGTACAGTCCATATAAAACAAGTGTCAGGGATCAATCATCATATGTAACAGTTGGTGTGACCATACAAGATTTTTGCTCAGCATCAGTATTTTAATGTCCCTTTTTTATTTGGGCTTTTGAAAAGAGTGAACCTTCAACCTATATTCAGAAGCATGTTCCATCAAGGTTGGTCAACCTGTTTATTTGAATTAAGTTTTCAGGTTTTCAGTCAGCTAGCTCACATCTTGTCTTTTCAGTGTAAAAAGTAAAGGTGATGCATGAATATCAGAACACCAATGCATTTTGGATTCTCAAAAAAAACCATACCCACTTTGGCTCTATCACAAAAGAAGAATGAGCTAAACTAATCAAGGAGGCCATGCTTTTTAATATTTTAATTTCTTTTATTACATACGATTAATGATTTGTGTTCCATAATCAGAAATACAGAACAAGAAATTACACATTACATTCCTCATTTATTCTGCCTTTTTCAAATAAATTTAAAACTCTTCTGTCTGTATTGATTTTATTTTTAAAAAAGGAAAGAAAGCAAAGTAATTGCAAATGATGACTTTTTTAATTTAAAAAAATATTTTATTTTACTTTAGCTCAAACTTCACACAACACTAGTCCTTATTGTTGGGTCAAAATAATTTCTGAATATATACAAATTCATTGCTAGTTGCTGTATTCTGTATTAGTTCAGGGTACTTTCTTCTGTTAAACAAAATGGACAAGAAAGCATTGATATAAATGTACAAAGAAGAAGCTTCCTACAGGGTATTGCAAAGTTAGGAAGTTCGTAGTCTTCATACAAATACATAAAATATTCCAAATTGTCTCCATTCAATGGAATCCATTTGGTTTCTCTTGTTAGACCTGTAGGACAAACACAAGACCAGAAATTAATAAGTTAACAGTGCACTCATGGATATTTTGAGAGCATGCAGAAAAGTATTTGTAACTTGTGAGGGGGAGTATATTCCCTGCACCTGCAATTTTGCTTTCACTGGGTGTACTTGTTTACACCCAAGCTCAGGGAATACAGAGTGGGTGTGAAACAAATCTTTTTGATCCACTAGCTTTCTCGCCCACTCTCCAAATCTCTGTCTAAAGAAATTTCATAGCTCTGTTAAGAGCTCAAGCCTTTAAAGCCTTGAGATTTGCTCTTTCTACAGGGTAGCTGCAACCCATGCCCCATTCCATTGCCCTGTCTGCTCCCAGCTGCCTGCAGGGCATGGGGCTTATTTATTTATTTAAAGAGAGGTGGGAAGTTGCTTAGCTGTTGTCTGGGGAATGATGTAGACAGTTATCCTGTCTACAGTGACTCTTTCCTCCATAGTCACAGCTAATTTGAATCCTAGCATCAGGTCTATTCCCAGTTTTTTTTGAAGTTAAGAAATATTGGTTGTTCCAGGCAGCTCAATAAACCTTCTAAGCATATATATTTAACAATTAAGATGTAAGTATTTAGGGTGGAGGAATACCTCCATTTTCGGTAAAATTAGTGAACTGATGAATCTTTAATATCTTGTTCAGAAATTAGAGAAAAAGCCACAGGGCAGAGAAAAAAAAATTACAACCTTTTATATTTCACAATGTGTAGCATAAAATGTGTGTGTGTGGGGAGCGCTCCTGAACATGTGTAGGCTGCACACATTTGAACAAATGTCGGAGGGACTTTCAAAAGGCTGGAATTGCTTAGCTTTGAGAAGAAAAACTTCCCTGAAGAAAAGAGGTGTTATTAAGAGAAACCCTGCATGGCTTACACTAACTGAACATGTTGGCAACTTTTGAATAAAGAAGTCAAATGTTATTTAACTTGACTTGAAAAGGTGAGGAGGTGTCGTTGTCCATAGGAAAGAGGTCATACAACCACGCATAGTGCTACAAAAGTGCTTTGTGGTCATTAGCAACCAAACATCATCATCATCTCATAGCCTGATACAGTAAGGCAATGTGATGCTTTGTTTCAGCTGAGATTTCCTTCTCATCAGGTAATTTTAGAGACTTCTCTTTCTTATCTCAAAAACTAATCCAACTTTAAGGTTGAATTTGATGGCTCCCTAGGATTTGCAGGCACATGTAATCCTGTCCTATATAATTACTGCCTGCCTACACATGCTCTCCCTGTGTTTCAGTCGAGTATTCTCCTTTCAAACTGTTCTGTGCCTGTTTCTGAATATCACAAGGTAACTGTTTTCTAGTGGTGGGCGGATAAAACATCACTAGCTGTGATTAAATCTGAGTGCTCAAGCCCAGGATCAGAAGCGAGGGTGTGCGGAGCCCAGCAGGCACATCCAAGCACAATGTGGTCTTCAGCATCACAAGAATTTTCTGATTCTTCTGCTGAAAGAGGCCAGCATCAGGTTCTGTCTTCAAATGCATGGCGAGCAAGTTTGTGGCGAGGGCAGATGTAATTTAGCATTCTGGTCCTTTTTTATACCTTTCTAGCATATATGGTGTCTTAGATGGTAAGGCTGTGTTTCCTGCAGATGTCATCCTGGAGGAGACATCTGCCTTGCTGAGACCTCCATGTTTATATTCCCCTACATTACTCTCTAAGCAGTTTAGCCTTCCCCTATTTCTTGAGCTTCTAATACCAGTCATCCTGTGCTGTGCACACCAAGTCCCCAGGGATCTTGTTGACAAGGATACAAAGAAGATGGAGCCAGTCTTTCCTCAGTGGCTCCCAGTGACAGGACAGAAGACAAAAGGCACAAGTTGAAATACAGGGAATTTTATACATATGAGAAACAAAACTTCTTTTACTGTCAGTCATCAAACACTATCACAGGCTGCCCAGAGAGGTTGTGGACATTTTAAAAACCCAACTGGACATGGCCCTGGGCAATGACTCTGTTCTAAGCAGGGGGTTGGACTGGACATTCTCCAGAGGTGCTCTCAAGTCTCAAATAGTTTGTGAGGCTGGGAAGAGCCTTTGTTTGTCCAAGGGGAAGTTGTCCTCACGAGAGTCAGAGTGGATTTGGGGGCCAGTTGCAAGGTCCCTGCTTACTCCTGCTTTGCTGTGACTGTTGGTAAGTTTACAAACTAAAACAATAAGGTGTTAGGTACTGTATTACTGTGCTGTTAACAATTCAAAGTAAACTGCCTGCTGGGATTAGTCATATGCTCCATTTCTTCAAATACTCCCTTGTCCTCCCTTCATTTCTTCATAGACCCCATGCCTTTGACATCCAACTCCCGCTGAAATCATATTAACATCACTCAATATCTTTATGACTTCAGGGCTGGAAGTTACCAGCTGGCATCATATCCCAGCTGGCCAAGAAAACACCTCTCTTCTTCCCCTTCATGTAGCACAGGGCTGTCACTAGGCAGTGGACCCTCTAAAAGGCCTGTTATTTCCAATTCTCCCAGTTGCAACTGAGCAATAGCAACTCTAGTCAAAGAAAACCTAATCTTCTAGGAGGCCATGCACCTACAAGACTAGTTAATTAACAGGAGGAGGAAAAAAAATTGCTACAGCCTCCAGGAACCCAGTTTCTTGCCATCCAAATGCAGGAACAAGCAAACCGTCACAATGGTAAGTACTGCCTTCATGCTCAGGTGCTAAGGAATATCAGGCCCATGTGTCTAAAGCACATTGCTTGCAGGCAGTGCTATTTTAACACCTGCTAATACTATTATCTTTCTCTTAGATGTACTTTCTTGTTGCTTATAATTGCTACCTGAACTCCCTCTGCAGTCAGTGGACCCTCTATTATCTTCCCATGATGCTTCAATACACTTAGACCTCCCTCCAGCCAACTTCAATACTCTCTCACCCAGCTCCCAAAGGCAGGATATTTTTAGAGCTCTAGCTCCTCCAGAGATCAATGGGAGTCTGTAAACTCAAAAATAGGTTGCTTATAGTACATTAATAACCCCCACAGTTATGTTCCCTGGTTATTCTTTCAGCTGCTGCAGCTTATCTACCAGCGCCTCTCTTGCCACTCCAGTCAACCTTATTCTACTGAACAGCACTTTAAAGAAAATAGAAAAGGATGTACATGACAGCAAATGCTGAGATGGGAAGGATGGGAATAATCACATACTTAGAAGCTTTTTTGAATCATGAAATTAGGTTTTTTTCCCAGCCCTCAAGGTTTTCTTCATTCCATGTCTGAGAATCTGCAGGACTGTGATTGCAGTCGATGAGATGCCACTATTAGTTTCTGGGACAAAAAAGACTGTTACCCCAAGTTTTCTAACCATGGGAAAAAGCAGTGCCTATTTTTATGTTAAAAATAATATCATTTCTGTGCTATTCATCATAAATGCAACTTATACGTCTAAATAAATCAATTAATTGCAACATCTCACTTTTCTGACCTTTAAAATTAGTTTTCAATGTTGCACTTCCATTTTATTCCCGGAAAATACGCCCAAACTTGTTAATAGCAAGCAGACAAAAGATTTACTCTAGAAAACCACCAGTAATTCCAAGTGTCAGTATTTTCTGTTCTTATACAACATGTTAGCTGAAAGAAGATGAAGCATGAAATGTTTGGCTGTATCTCCATATATACAATAAAATGTTCACATTCAGTGCTAATATTATACAATTAAAGGCCATGCATGAATCATGTGAAGGCTAAATAAAATTTGTCTTTATTTGGACAATTTCCATCCTTATATTTAATGGCAATATTCTGTTAAGGCAGCCTGCTTTATAAGAAGTAACTTTACAAGGGAGAAAACAGACATATCCCATTAGCACTTCGTAGAAAATCAGAGATTATAGCAAGTGCACCAAGGTTCAGTAAATGCCTCCCACTCAACAAGCTTCCAAATTGAACGACCACATGATGTTTACTCCTCACTAGAACCCATTTATAGATCTCTTACTCACCACTATCACTTCTGTATATGCAATGTTTAAGAAAAGGCAGCAAGAAGTCCTCTATTTGAGACAGCACAGGGCAGGTTACTGTTGGAGAACTGGGTTTTTTCTTTACAACACTGTTTAAGCAAGACACAAAGTATGATTTAAATCATGCAAACTCTAAAGGTTTTACTAAATTGAAAGCATTCATTACATACTGTGGACATTGCACACGGACAACAGGTATGGCTGCTTGGAGAAAATTTTGCACTACAAAAAAGGGACAAAAAATGCCTCTTCAAAAGTGCAAGTGAAGGTAATGACTTCCAATGGAGTTAGGAGACAGAAAAGAGTTTTCTTCCCGCAGATTTTAAATGACATCTGCCCATTCCCCATTCCTAGCTCATAGCACTCTGGGAATGAAAAGGGTATCAATTTCAGTAAGGTAAGAAGGGGACAGAGTTCATGAACTTTCATTAGTCTGGAGCAGAATTATCCGAGAATTACAAACACACTGATCTTCAGAGGGAAAAACTCAGTAAAAAGATAAATCCAGGGACATGTCTTTGATTGCTCTAGGGAACAGGGAATGTGAAATAAAACTCGACTATCTCCACTGACTCCCTAATTCTCCTACACTTCTGGTAAAAGCCTTGCCCTTTCAGAGACAGTAACCTGAAGTGCCAAGGTATCTGCTTTAATTTATCTGCCCTCACTTCCCTTCAGTTACACCATCTGCTAAGATCATCTCCTCCCGTGCAACTGCTTTAATATTTATATCATATCAGAATCACTGTCCGCACAGATGGCAAAAGAAGATGTAGGAAGTCAAATGTACTCCAGCTTAACATGTTGGGATGTCAAAAGGAGGGCTTAGGTTGCAAAGAGGAGGTCATCCTCTGACTCTCCCCCTAAATTATATTAGACTATACTTTCTTGCATATTTTTTGCAAATTATTTCAACACATTTTTTATGTTTCTGTCAGGATAATAGTAGCAACTCTCCTATATCTCAGCATCTCTTATACATCTTCTTTAATATGTTTCCTCTCATTTATATTTTCTGGGCATGGTCCTGGGCAGTCTGCTCTAGGTGGACTTACTTACTTGAGTAGCTGGATTGGACAAGAAAGCCTCCAGAGTTCCCTTCCAACCTCAAACATACTGTGATTTTGTGAAATACTGGAAAGATTAATTTATTTCTCCTAGTATATTTTGCACTTTACCAACAGTCAATTGAATTATGTGGAGAAGCAGTAAAAAAAAAATGGAGATTCAGGTTGTGCATATAGATACACACAGAGTTACAAAACAAAAAAGGTAAGAACTTTTATTCTTTAAATTTATATGTCAAAGAATATTGGACAAAAAAAGTTGTCTTTTCCACTAAAATATACTATTTTTTGATAACGATCTTTGCTTATCTTCATCATGAAGAAATGATCGAAATCCATATGCTCACGTTCTCCTATGTAGGTTATTCCTCAAATTAATTTACATCTGTCTTTATATAATATAACATGGAGAACTAAGGGCAATTTTGACCCTTTTCAGTGACATGGTTTGGTAGTGCATGCATGAGGGAGCTGCAATCCAATACTGTGTAACAGCACAACTAGTCAACAGCAATAGAATCTTTTATTTAAAACAAAAAAAAAACAGTTAAGTGAAAACATTCCTTATGTGTTATGCTGTTGTCAATATTTCTTGTTACCTACGCTAACAAAAAGCTTTCTTAGCAAAGGAACTTGCAAAAGAGGGGCAGTTTAGCCCAGCGGTTCTGAAGTGACAGCTGGGGGTCTTTCAGATCAATATGTTATGGCAGTAGATTTATCTCCTGCCAGATAAGGAGCAAATCTGTGGCATTTTTGAAAGTTATAAACTGGATACTTAGCCAACATAACAGAATTTAGAACAATGGAGTTGCACGGACCTAATGGCTGCCATAACAGTTTAAGTGGTAAAAAAAACCAGATAAAAAGCAGTATGTGTTTGAAGCCCTTTGGAGGATTTTTGACACAGTGCAGTAGTATTAAACTGTGCATAGTTCCTAGGTTATCTGGAGATTGCAGCCACTTGGGCACAGCAGCAAGTGGTTCTCTGAGAGTCAATGAGTGTGAAGAAGAGAACACATGAACTAATCATGCATGTGAAAATTATTCATGGTTAGATTTGTGCACTAACTCCTAGTTGAAGCCAGATAGAGCAGCAGACTGGCTTCTTTTCATTCTATACATCAGATAGTTTCTAACTTTCTGAGGCATATGACTAACTACTGTGTAAGCACAGAAATCTAACGGTTCCCTGAAGGACTAATATTTTCCATTAGTTGTCATTGGGTTAACCACACCAACAGCAGAAAAATCCAATTATCTGGATGTTTCAGTTGGTCTCTAGGACAGTTGTTATCCAAAAGGAAAAAATACATGATAAACTTCTTAGTAAAGAGACTTGCTCTTCACTTATCCAGCTATGAGCATCTTCTTGTCTGGAGAAGAAAAAAGTGCAGCAGGCTCACTCATGGTATAATTTCTTGAAGTTTTTTCCTCAAGTCAGATTTTTTAATGCCCTAAAACCTTCTTCTCTGCCATGGACCAAAAAGCCAAGCAAAGGTGACAGCTCTCAAAGCCATGTCCTGCAGGGTGGGGTTCAACAAGTAGGAAACTGCGGTATTCCTGCTTCTGTATAGGGACTTCAAAAGCTCAGACCTCTAAGGAGAGGCTCTGAAATCCCTAGAAAGCGTGGACTGACCCTGGGTTCTGGTGTCTGCAAGAGTCTAGTTGTGAATTTGCAGTAAGGGGTCAGGCAATCCTGCAAATCTTAGGTGGAACTGGAACCCTTAGAGGTCCTAGGTCTGTGTCCAATGTGAGGAGCTTCAGAGCAGCTAGCACGCACACAGAAAGTCCCCTGTTTGCCATCACCCCTAGGACACTCACAGGAGAGTTCGTAAGAGTAAAGGTTGCTGAAACACCCCAGGAAAATCATACTGAATTATTTCTATATTTTCTAAATTATTTTCACTTATAATCTTCTTTTGAGCAGTAAAGCCTCCAATTTTCTTTCTAAATAAGAATTAATATTTTTCCAAAATTTCTTAAAGACTCTGAATTCTAATTTTTTTGTTCTCTGAAAAGACCTAATGTCCATAAAGCCATAGTACTTGACAAAAATTATACTGTCTATCTTATTTCCTTTGTAAGTGGAACCTAGATGTAGTGCGATTGCACGTGGTTCCTAGTCCAATATGTTGCAACTAGTTGCAGTTTCACGAGTGAGAAAAACACTCAGGTTTCAGCATTCCTAGTGAAAACGAAGAAACTTCTTCCCATAATAAAAGTCTCTGCCTCCTGAGTAGTACTAAAATCAAAAGGTCTAGGATATGTAATGTGTTACAAACATCCCACTCTCTAGAGCATGGAAATGTGTTCTGAACTTCTCTGTCACCTCGATTTTATAGGGGTTTTTTTTTGCTTTCTTTTTATAGGGTGTCATTATTGCCTAAAACAGTATGCAATGGGCTGCTAGTTAACATTTAGATGAAGCAGTACTTCCACGAGAACATTTTTCTAGCTTATGCATTCATTACAGACATTAGTATAAATATTTTGTTTATGGGGATAAAAATCAAGCTGGCAAATAATTTCTTATCTTGAAGTTTATCATATCTGAGCAGTTAATAAAGAGACTGAATTTTTAAGGACTGAATATGCATAACACTTCAAAATGGTATTACAAAAAAATCCTAAACAAACTCTGATATACTTTCTGCTATTGGTATTGCTACTGCTGCTCTGACTTTTTCTGAGGCTACCCTTAACATTTTCCCTCCACAGTTTGCATGTCTTAAAGCACAGTGGTCATAGCATGCATTTACCTCAGATTAAATTCAAGTTTGCATTTAAATTTCCTGCTGAGAGTGAAGAGATCCCAAAAACAGTGCTCAGAGCAACCCATTTATTGTTGGTAGAAGATATGAAAGCAAAAATCGATGGAGATCCTCAACAGCCTTTCAGAAAATGGTCTGCAGAATTACTTTGAGCTTTGGCATATGCGGCTGTGTATTAACTCAAAAGGGAACTATTTTGAAGGTGATCGTAGCTGATTTTCTTAATTTGTTAAATAAAAAGAGTTATAGCCACAGTCACAGGGGGTTTTTTGTTGGATCTCTTACGCTGCAGAACTTACTACCTTTTCAATTACTGCCTTCTGTAGGAATAAAAAAAGTAGGGTTTTTTCCTCTGTGGTACTTTACTGAGCCCTGCTAATTTCATGCAGGTGTGTGCCTACAATTAATATTTTTTGAAGTTATTAATATAGAGGAAAAATTGCTCTTTGATTTCATGTTAACCTATTTTCATTCTCCTATACCACCTCTACTATGAAAAGCATTTGATACCCATTGTAGGCATCACTCTAAGACTTAGTCCCCCTTTTAAGGTATCATCCTGATCATATTAGCAAGTACAACCAAATAGCCTGTTAAAGAAGTCAGATGACCTAAAGAGCTTAAGTAGGAAAATTTATGGTGCTGAGATTCCAAAGGGAATTCCAGGAGAGTTTAGTTTTGTTTTATTTCATTTTCATTCCCTGTAACAGCAACCCAGATGCTCAAGACAAATGCTAACAGAGACAGTGAAACTTCAGGAATTAGTGTCCCAGCAAATTCATCAGTAAGGAAGCTAAGGCCTAAGAGCTCATCCTGCAAAGTGCTTATTACTTCCTTTGAGGTGCTACAAATTCTATTGATTTCTCTACCCATAACAAAACCCACTTAGCAGCTTCCAGGCATCTGGTGAAAAATAGCCTGTAGAAAGCACCTGGTTGGGGGTGCACCATGAAAATGAAAAGATGTTGCTAGGTTCCCTTATTAAAAAAACCCTCAAACTGGTAATTGTGATGTCTACAGGATAAAAATATGTATAGAAGTAAACAAGGTAAACAAAAATAGAAACAAAATAATGATTTATAAGATATTCAATACAGGAAAAGTCAGCTATAAAAATCAACTACTAAAAGAAAATTCAAAAAATCAGTGACATTTGAATCAACAGGACATCTTTATTGTGCTGAAAGTGATAAAGGCTCTGTAAGGAAATACTCATTGATGCAATATGAAATGCACCTGCTGAGAGTTAATTGTATGACTGGAGTTTCTCAACAAGGATGTGTTTCTGAAAGACAAGTTTCCAGCTAGGAGAAAGTGTATATGGTGGTGAGTGCTCTTGCTGTAGCAGTTACCTACAGTGAGTTATTCGTAGCCCACCACAGAGGTAACAGAGGAGGGTGAAATGCTGGACTGATGTCTGTGGCAAAACTACAAGAGGCAACAATATAATGACTGGTATTGTGCTGTGTAATCTGTATTAAATATGGTCAAATTATTATAAAGCTAAGAAACAGAATTCCTGGATTGTTTCGGAAGTGACTTAGGAGCAGTTGTCAGTGAAGGTTGAGGCAAAAAAGTTGTTGAGTACCTCTGCCTTCTCCTCATCTGTTAGTATGAGGTCACCATTTTCATCCATCAGTGGGGGTATGCTCTCTTTAAACTGTAGAAGTCCTTCTTGTTAGTCTTAACTTGCCTTGCCAAGTTCAGCTACAGCTGCACCTTGGCTTCCCTTCACAACCAGGTAGCATCCCTGTACTCTTCCCAGGTTCCCTGCCCTTGCTTGCACTGGCTATGTAGTTCCCTCTTGTTCTTCAGTTTGGCTAGCAGGTCTCAACTCAGCCACACTGGTCTCTTCCTTTCCCTGCCTGATTTCCTATATCTGGGGATGGAGACCTCTTGGGCTTTATGGAAAGCATCCTTAAATAGTTACCAGCTCTTTTCTTCTCCCTCATCCCAAAGGACCATGTCCTGGGGGTGTCCTACTAAGTAACTCCTTGAAGAGCTGGAAGTCTGCTTTCCTAAAATTTGGGGTGCTGACTATAGTCCTTACTTGCCCCATATCCTTTAGGACCTTGAACACCACCAGTGCATGATCACTGCAGCCCAGGCTGCCTCTGATCTTGATGTCGCTGATGAGTTCACTTGTATTAGTGGCCATTAAGCCCAGTATTGCATCCCCCCAGGTGGGGGGGTCTCTATCAGCTGGATTAAGAAATAAACACTGCAAGTACTACAGCTCCAAGAAGTCCCACATAAGGCAGCACAAGCAAGAGGATGAAAGGCATTTGCACTTCTCAAAACCTCGCTTCCTTCTGTCAGGGCAGTCCCACTCACTCCAGTGGAAGCTTCATCCCACCAGCCTTGCATGTGTCCTGGCCAGGGACTCAGCTCAGTGACCTACAGACAGCTGTACAGGCCAACCACGACCAGGAACTGTACCTGACAGCAAAGAAGGATGTTTGGTGTGGTATCCTACAGTATTGTAAATATTCAGTCAGTAGCCTGGACTACAACATTTTGTAATCTCAATCACTTGTGTCTTCACCAGTCCCATAATGTGAAGAGTCTGAAGCTGCTGAACAACAGGTATTAGAAGTACATAGAAATTAATAAAAAGCCAGAAATCTAGCAAAACAAAACTTCTCACAAAAAGTGCCTGATTTAGTTTAACAGAAGATCCCTAGATATTCTGTGCTTTTCTTTTTTTCTTTTTCTTTTTTTAGAAAAAACAGTTGATTTGAGAGGGGTGAAATGTAGAGAAAGGTGATTTTATTTTTACTGACATTTTTATGGTTGAGTAAAGAATCTCCCAGTTGAATCCTTTCAGCAGTCTTATTATAGTCCCTCAAATGGTGTAATAAAAGCCTTTGTAGGAGTGGATTTGCAAGGTCATGCTGTTTCATGCGATGTGAACTCTAAAATGCATAGCTGTGTTACATAACTAAATGATGAACAATGATTTTCAAGTAAGTTGCACTACATGAAGGAGATTTTGGAGGAAGGCACTTGCCTCAGATTTCTTTTATGCTGGCACTTGGTGCTAGCTCTCCAATCAAATATTAAGGCTTTACTCTGAATTATGTACAAAACTTTCTCGCAAACCTAAATGCAACATATCACACAACAAAATACTGCTGCTGGAAATATTCTCTGATTTCACACCTGAATGCTTAATGTCTTTTGTTATCGTCATACTGGCTGCCACTTAGTATTCCTGATAATCTGGCATATTCTTGAGAGACACATGCCACTGCTTGATACCTGCATGGTTTTCACAGACTGCGAAGGTTTAAAAGTATTACTGGTATTTTAAAAATAAAAATTGTAAGCAAGAGATTCCAAATTTTATTTTGTAGGAGATGGTAGAGTTGTGGGGGCATAGGCTGTGAAAAATGAAATATCTGGCATGTTGCTTATTCCTATGGATTGGTGCCCTCACCAAAAGCATTTCTGAAGTACCAGTGGGCTTTGTTGCCTAATGTTGCCTAATGATGATGGATTTTCTTTTTTATAAAAAATTTAGGAATGGAATCTTTAAAAATATGTATTAAAATGATATTAAGAAAATAAATGACTCACACAAGCATCAGTTATTCAGGCAAGACTGAACATGTAGCCTAATGGTGCTTTTCCATATCTAAAAATTAAGATATAGGTGAGTTACTTCAGAGACGTACTGGTACGTACAAAAGATGAATCAGAATTACTGTACTAGTTTTGTAATGCCACATAACATTGTGGATATGAGATGGTTAGGGGAAAATTGTAAAAATTACAGTTTTCCCGTAATACAATATGAGGCAGGCTGTACAGTATGTTAATTCACTTGCACTGACAAACTGGAGAGGGGCAGATTAAGGTTAGACATAAAGAGGAATTTCTTCACCATGAGAGTGGTGAGGCACTGGAACAGGTTGCCAAAGGAAGTTGCCAATGCCTCATCCCTGGAGGTGTTCAAGGCCAGGTTGGGCAGCCTGATCTATTGGGATGTCCCTGCCCATGGCAGAGGGGATGAACTAGATGATCTTTAAGGTCCCTTCCAACACAAACTATTCTGTTTCTATGATTCTATGTTAAATACTCCCCTTTAGCTTCCATACTGCCTGATTTTTCAGTTCCTACCACACTTTAGCATTGTCTGAACATTTTTATTTCATTGTTGCTCAGAATTCACATATCCTCCCATATGAGAGCTCTGCCGTTCATTTTTTGTTGCAAACATTCTGCATCTCTCATGCAAATTTAATGGTTGAGGGTAAAGGTCTAAGCATTAGGTGTTAACTTGTTAGACTTTCAAAGGCTATGTGTTCAAACCTTGGCAAGGCAGACATAGTCTTTCATTTGTCTCTGAAGAAAATGTGTATTTCATGCTGTGTTTAAAAAGAACCATGTCAAAAAAAAAAATGTTTTATTAAGCCAAGTCCAATCATGTGTGTCCTGGAGGTAATTGAATTTTGGTGCTGTTTGTACATAAATAATTCGGGATTTAAGCTATGTGTTTATATATATTTATATTATGATCGTTTATGAATTTCAAATTCCAGGCCATTGAAAGTAGAAGCAAGCAGCATCTTGGTGTACCACAAACACAATCTTTCTTCACTCAGTGAAGCAAAAGGGGAAAATGCCAAGAGAATTACTAGATTGAATAATTATGGGAGAAAAAGACAAGTTTGCTTGAGTTGTTGTTTGAGAGTTGGCATGGCCTGAGGCTACTGAAATTTATTTAAAATGCAATGAGTTTTCGTACTTTACTGTATGCCAGGATTCAAACTGGTCCAGCATTTCCTGTTGGAACATTTCTCCACTGGGAAAGGTTTGTGCTTTGAAAGTGTAACTTTTTATGGAAACACCTTGCTTTCAGTAATTCTCTAGAGGTGACATGGAACACTGAGCATGACTGATCTGGGCAGTTTCTTATCAGCCCCGTGCTGGCTCCCCAGCAGCCTGCCAAGAGGCTGGTGCAGCTCTTTGACAGGGGCTTTCAAGGGCTGGCAATTTCAATCTGCCAGACTTGGAAACCCAAATTCCTGCAAAACACTGCTATAATCCAGAAGTTGCTGGAGACAGTTAGTTTCTCTAATTAGGGGAGAAATAGTATCTTTTTAAAACTCTAAACGGTATGACTTAACCCCAGTTATTCCTGCACCTTTGTGGTCCAGGTGACGGCAGGGCCCAGCTCTGCAGCTTAACATAAATCAGCACATACAAACTGGTTCCACGGCCTCCACCTCATCTCAGTCTCCTGTTGCATTGATCTCCACTTTAATGTAATGCCAAACACTTCAATGCTGCCCTTCAAGATTCATTTTGACAACTCCAGTCCCTAAAAATTATTCCATATGCCTCTTATCCCTCAGGCCCAAAGACTAGACTAGAGGAAGTTAAAAAAAACCCAAATCCAACTACATTTTCTATTATTTTCATTTCCCTCTTGCCAATTTGTCATTAAAGGTTTGCCTTTCCCAATTTCTGTCCGTCACTGCAAGGGTCTTTGTAAACATTCCCCAATGAACAAGTCAGAACTCAAGACTTGTGCAGATGTTAAGCAGTAGTATCACACGTAATAACAATTAAAAACCTCTGTCCAATCCAAAGTGATTTCCAGTGCATAATAAGAGACATTACGCATCAGCTTTGATTCAAAGGGATGGATAAAGAAATGGCAACTCAGTTATACTGTGTGTGTAATAATTAGCAGACTTACAATAGGAGCTGCTTGCCTGCTGATACACAGCAATGACTATTATTTTTATGCCACAGGCTTCCAGAGCCTTCTCAGGACAGTATTTTGAAAGCATTTAGCTGGTTAAACACACACCCCCACCCCTGGAGTTAGGCACTTCACTTTCTTTCCGGGAAGCTGGTGAGGTGCCTCTTTGCCTCTTTATAGAGCTTGAAGTATTTTAGAAGTCTGCCCTCTAGTTTCCCTTAAGAGTTACTGTCACGATGCATTATTTACATATCTGATTTGTCTGTGATTTTCTTCCCCTGTAACAATTATTTCTCCTTTTCCAGCAATAAATAGATAGGAAGAAAGAGAGAGAGAGAGAGAGAGAGAGAGAGAAAGAAAGAAAGAAAGAAAGAAAGAAAGAAAGAAAGAAAGAAAGAAAGAGAGAGAGAGAGAGAGAGAAAGAGAGAAAGAGAGAAAGAAAGAGAGAAAGAAAGAGAGAAAGAAAGAAAGAAAGAAAGAAAGAGAGAGAGAGAGAAAGAGAGAAAGAGAGAGAGAAAGAAAGAGAAAGAGAAAGAGAAAGAGAAAGAGAAAGAGAAAGAGAAAGAGAAAGAGAAAGAGAAGAGAAAGAGAAAGAGAAAGAGAAAGAGAAAGAGAAAGAGAAAGAGAAAGAGAAAGAGAAAGAGAAAGAGAGAGAAAGAAAGAGAGAAAGAGAGAGAGAAAGAGAGAGAGAAAGAGAGAAAGAGAGAAAGAAAGAGAGAAAGAAAGACCACTCTACCAACAACCCAGGATATAAAGCATCTACATTCAGTGTTAACCCTTTAGGGTACTAGAACAAAGATATAAGGAGAGTTACTAAAACCACAATTTCTTTTGAAAACTAATGCTTTGGAGTTAAAAAAAAAGCTTTATTAATGACAAATCCAGGAAGCACAAGAAAATAAACTGCTGTCAGAGAGGAGTCTTCTGCATTTTAGCACTTCACATGGCCAAGGAGCTGCAGGACACACTGTTACTTTATGTTACTATTGAGAAGATGTTGGGGGAAGGTGGAGAGGCACATTTGTATGGTAGTCAGGGAAACCCAGAAGGGCAGCATCACAGAGCACCTGGTTCTGCTATCACAATGAAAGAAAAAGATGCTCCATGGTTTAACTTATACCAACCCCTTTTGTACAAGGGCAGATGATGCTTTGATGCCTTTGTCAGTAAAGACAAAAGCTCCTCGGCACTTAAAACCCAAGAAACCTTTGCCCGGTGTGGTGCCTTCTCCCTCCTCCCGAGCCACCACAGCCCACACACCCAGCACCCCTTGCACCCCAACTCCAGCCACCATGGGAACAGGGGATGGGGGCACCCACCCTGCAAACTCTCCTCCACTGGTGCCTACTGCATGCACTTCTTCTAAACTAAACCGCAACTAAACTTAAAAATAGAGCCATTCAGCTTCACATCAGAAGCTGCCTCAAGCTAAATCCTAGTGATGCCTTTGACAGGATCTTGAGTTTATTTGAAAGTCACAGCAAAAGGGATGTAGCTCTGCCATAATTTCAGCTCTTTGGGGATTTTTCAGGGATTTCACTGGCATTCGGGCAGCTTGAAGCTCTGTGACACCAACAGCACTGTTCCATGCTGCTCTGTAATTAAAAGAGAAGATCATAGAATCATAGAATCACCAGGTTGGAAAGGACCCATTGGATCATCAAATCCAACCATGAGCCCAGAGATCTTACAGGAAAGCTGGAAAAGGGTTCTTTATCAGAGAGTGCAGTAATACGGCAAGAGGTAATGGGTTTAGGCTCAAAGAGGGGAGATTTCGATTAGATGTTAGGAAGAAATTTTTTACAGTGAGGGTTTTGAGGCACTAGCACAGGTTGCCCAGAGAAGTCATAGATGCCCCATCCCTGGAGGTGTTCAAGACCAGGTTGGATGAGGTTTTGAGGAACCCAATCTAGTGGAAAGTACCCCTGCCCATGGCAGACAGCTTGGAAATAGATGATCTTTAAGGTCACTTCCAACACAAACCATTCTGTGATTCTATGATTCTATGACACCAGACAGGTAAAGTGATCTTGAGTGGTCCTTACTGAGGTGTGAAAGTCAGGGAGGTTATTTCTACTCAAGTGTGAGGCCATATGGCTTGCCACTTTAGTACAGCTGTATTACAGGAACAAGAATGGGGACTGTGGGAGTGACGAGGTTATGGCAAGCCAAGTGCTGTCACTCACTGAAGAAATATCCACCTCAAAGCTCCCTTAGATTGATTTCTTTGCTTTTAATGCATTAACAGCACATTCTGTGATCTTGGAGACACTAAAAAGGGACTCCTTTCCAAGCAAGAAAATAGAAATCTCAGGTGTCCCTTAACAGACAGCAATATCCAATTTATTCACCATGAATTCTGCCTCTCCTACCACTTTACCCAGCCTTTACTACAAAGAGCTCACATTTGACTCTCTGAGCTACCTACAGTTTCCAAAAATGCTCCTTTCTCCTGGTCATTTGGCT
This sequence comes from Coccyzus lansbergi, assembly GCA_033558105.1. Classification (NCBI taxonomy): domain Eukaryota; kingdom Metazoa; phylum Chordata; class Aves; order Cuculiformes; family Coccyzidae; genus Coccyzus; species Coccyzus lansbergi. The sequence continues at coordinate 2,421,605 of JAUMJK010002392.1, forward strand.
TCTTCTCAACAAAATTCAAAATGTACGAGTGAGTGTCGTTCCCTATAAATATAGCGTACATCTGATATGCCTACAGATAACATCATAGCACAATTGAACCACAATTAATCATGCTACTATTCACCCACCTGTTTTCTTTCAATATAACTCTGACACGTGCAATAAAAAGAGAGAACCTGAGACAATGGTCACATCTCTGCAAATATAGTTAAGAGATGGAAGTTGGTTATGATTTCATTTTCAAAATATGAAAACTGAGACTGAGAATTCTCTGTGCACTTTGTAAATACTTTTTCTGAAATGTTTAGCACTTTATATGGAGAAAAATACTTATACAAAAATAATGTGAATGTCAGGAAAAAGAAGGGTGCTAAGAAAGTGATTGCTAACTGTCAACCCCCAACTTAGACATTCCCTAACCCACTTTCTCTGCAGCTTCTGCTGAATATTCAACACTTTTGTCCTGGATTTCATGGCCTCTTTGCCATGGAAATGCAAGAGGTCTTAATTAACTTGGGAAATTTGACAGCCATCTTGTGCACAACCTAGAGGTTCTCTTCAGAGATAGATATGCATGAAGGCAAGACATCATACTCCAGATGCTAATTCAACTGACATGTAACAGACTGTGTTAGAAAACAGTGTATTCTGGCATCTGGTCCATGCAGGATACGCTTATTCCTTGAATTATCTTGCTTCTTCAAAGTTACTGCAGATAACATGATAATTGTCTTTTCTTCGGAAAGCTTATTGTCATTTAATATTTGATACATACACCTAAAGTGCACATGAAGTTCTTTCACAACAGTGTTTATAGGGTTTTGTCATTTATTAGAGCTTCAAATGTAATTTTCAAAATTATAAATTTTTTTTCCCATGGAATAAATAGATTTCTTCAAAACTTAAAGGTTTTACAGTGCCTTGCCTGTACAAGATTGTACTGCTAATACTTGATATTGCAATCTGTGACAGATTTAGAAAATGAGGTATTAGGATTGGGTAGAAGATATAAGGGAGAACTAAAATTTCTCACAACACTCTATTTCACAACTCAAAATTTTTTTTTGACTGAGCAAAGTGAAAATTTTAAAAAAAAAGTATGTTTTCTGCAGAGAAATAGAAGGAAAAGGTGAGAGAAATCACCCGCTGTTAAAAAAAATGTATTCAAGACAAATTAATTTTTGGTTTTGAATTTGCAACAATATGATCTACAGTTTCTGCAGAAAAGATTTCTTTTGCTCAGCTCTGCAGAAAGGCTCTTCTCAAGAGTGTACGTGTTCCTGTCAGAGTTCTCACAGCTGTATCAGCATGCATCCTGGATCTGACTGCACAAGGACACAGAGGCCCATTCACCCTTAAAAGTGAACAATATGCAATTTGCATATTCAAATTTGAAGTGGGATTTTGAGAAGCACTTAAGTGATTTAGGAGCACAGTCCCGCTGGGTGGCAATGGGATTATGCTCCTTAGAACTGAGGGAAAAGAGTGCCAGTGATTCAGATGCTTAAGGTGCAAATGGGACATAGTAGGTGCTTAACATCAGGACTGCAGTCTTCAAAACCATCGTCCAGCTACACCATAACCTCAGACTGTGCTTATGCCCATCTACAAAGACCTACATTTTGATAAACCTGCTCACCTGAATACCAGGGAGATATGTAACCCTGAGCAGCACCCAGAAACATAGTGGATTTCCAGAGACTTTCCTCCTCAGCACCTACCTAATTGTATCAGCCTTTTTACAAAAACATAGCAGCAGCTACCCTGCTTTCCTTTAAAGCACAGCTTGAAGAAACTATTGCTGCACAAATTAGCCTTTAGACAAGGTACACAGCAATCCACAGGCTAAGGCACTTAGAAGAAGGTTTCTCTATTGCCAGCTGAGCTCCACACTGCTAAGCTGCCATCAGGTTTGCTTGTCTACGGATTAATTTTAATTCATTTCTGCACAGCAGCCTAGCTTTAGCTCAAAGTCTAGAAAGGGTCCCCCCTGCCAAGGTATTCTGCAGTCTCTAGAGAGGCAAGAAATGTGGGGTTTAATCCTGTTGTGAAAAACAAGGAATTGACCTGCTTTATTTATGCATCCTGGCTGGGAATGTGTGATAATCACTGTGCCAAGGCAGAGCAGAGAGGTCCACCAGCACCTTCTCTTGCATGTTTTCAAATTGTTTTTTAGAAAAGTACTCTGGTGTGAATCTGGAGGAGACTTTTCTCACTGTAAATCCAGTGTGAGGGGAAATGTCTTCCGGTTCTACTCAGGGCAACAATAATGATTCTCAGCCCCAGAGAAGATAATCTGATTGTTTTCAATATTTTTCCTATTAGCTGTATATAAGCAGATCTACACACAAGCTTCATAGTGTTGCTTGCAGAAGTGGCTCAAGGGTTCTTAATAGTGTATGCAGTGCCATCCTTCTGAGATGGCAGAAAAGCAGGTTTCTGCAGGGCAGGTTTCCAAATGAACCTGTGTGATCAGAGACTCTGGGGACTATAGATGACATAGGGGTCTCCACCCCTCTTTCTTCTCTCTGAAATCTTACAGCCAGATTCCTTTTGGAAGGGACTAGGACTTGCTCCTGAGCAACACTAGTGCATCCTGGCAGGGGAAGACAATGCTGGCCTTCATCCATCCCTTGGGACACAGCAAACATAGCTGAAGATGATGCCATAGGCTCTGGGCCATGCATTCTCCAGTCTTGTCTGCTTACCCTCAGGGTCTGGGGCACTTCAGCTCCCCTCTTTAATGGTGAAGACACACACCCAGCCACTAGGAGTTTAACAGCAGGTGGAGTCCAGACAGTTGTATCCACTGGTAGAATATGCAAGAGGATCACCTCCATAGTAATGAGAGACTTTGAGAGAGACAGAGCTTGTAGTGCCTCTCTGAGGCAAATGAGTACAGAGAGGGGCAATGTGTATTCTGCCATCCTCCGTGGCTACCCAAAACAGCTGCCTGCATCATTCTCCCCAAAATGTATCTGATCCCTTTGCCATTAATAAATTCCTAGACACCAGTGAAGGACATGAAGAAATGCTCCATCGACTTGAGGCACTGTACTGCCATTATGTGTGATTTTCATACCACTGGCTTGCTTTGATGGAAATGGTTAGATGTCAAAACTCTCACTGCAGGTGGGGTCCCAGGAACTTGACCTTGCTGAAGCATGGTCAATCTTCAGCTCAAAAATGAGGCCCTTAGTCCTCAGGTCAGCACAAGCTTCTCTAGGAGCCAGTCTACAGTTACCTCTATGGTGCCTGTTGAAGTAAGACCTAGAAGAAGTTGGTGGTAATTGTTCTGTTGCTCACCCTGCCTTAGGGAAAGATATTTCTCTAATTTCAACCATACCGCAAATAACTTCACACTTGGACATATGAACAAGTTGTCCCATGATGCAGCAAGCTACTGCTTGACAGCCCAGCTGTGGTTTTTGGCCAGGTTTAATCTCTTATTCTCTACACATCTGAAACAGAATGTGAATATCTTAACTGAGTTTTCTACTGATTTGTCAAAGACTACGTCGCACACACATGCTCAATAGCGACTCAGGTATTGTTTACTAATGTGTAAAACTGCAATAACTTGACAGATGACGCTTAACTGCTCCTTAAATAAGCAGAACTGGTTTGCCCCAGAAGTAGCTGTTCAAGCATACACTAGCAAATCTATTCCATGCCAGGCTTAAGAACAACAAAAAAAAGAAAAGTATATAAAAAGTGGAAAGGACTGCAGTACTGCATCATAGCCTAATTTTGTCCTTTTTTAATTAAGGGCTTAAACTAAAAAGGGGGTGCATATGAGATTTACTCATCTGAATTCACTTTACTTTCAGCAAAATGGACGAAAAAACTGAAAATAAGCTTCTTTCCTACACAGGGGGAACTCATCTTGAGAACTAAAAGGGAGAAAGATTACATTTTTTCCAAAATAAATGCTTCCATTCAAAATCTGAAGAGGCAGATAAATTCCACTATTTTCAGACAAAATCAAGGAAATCAAGAAATTCCAAAGTAAAAGGTCTGATCCTTAAAGAGAGAACATACTCTATCCTTGTCTTTGTCAATCTTTGGGTAGGATACTGTACTCAAGAACAGCATGATTTGCAAACACAGAAAGAACTGGAGGTTTGCCTTTCCTTGTATTCTGCCTATTTCCGCTCAAATATTTCATTTCAAGTCCTTGTATTTCTATTTTCTTCCATTTCAGTACATGCTTTGTGTTAGTTTCATCTAATATATAAAGGCAGCACATTTCAAAGCTTTGAAATAACACCATCTAGTTATTGTCATCATCTTCCCCTCAGAACAGGAGCAGTTTGGCTTTGGGGGAAGCTCTTTGTTCTTTGATGTTTCCTCAGTAACAGCAATTTTGCCAGTCCGTATTTCTCCTTGTGCGCACCAGTATTGCTGCTACCATTGCTGTTAAAATGCACTAACAGAGCAGCAGACATGGGCTAGTTCACCTGCTTCTCTCATGGTTCATTTGCTCAGAAGCAAATAAAGTACAATCATCATCCTCTTCTTCCTTAAGTGTGTTCATGGCTGCAGCTATTTTTTGCTCTGAGATTACATTTCTTTACCGTGAATGACTCTGTAAGGCTGTGCACGAGTAACAGCAGCTTTAAGATGAGGTTTGCTCCAAGGCAACAAACAGGAACAAAGACCCAGGAGAGCTAAAAGCTGAAGGACTCAATTCACCTTTTTTATCAGTTGAATAACTGAATTATTGAATTAAAAGCAATGTTATGGCAACTTTAACAAAGTGAGGGAGTAAGTTCAGAGCACCAAGTCTGAGGGTTTTACTCTGCTCTTAGTCAATCCATGTCTGTACATGTAGTGCCGTTTGTAGTCAGTAGCAACTACAGCCATGCTAGTACAGCCCCTACATGGAGGGAGAGAAAATCAGAGTTTATGCTTGTTCCCAAGCTACAACCTGCAGAAAATCAAATGTGAAAAATAAAGTATGACCAACATCAACAGTAAAACCAATACATATTCCTGTAGGAAATGCTTATTTATGCTGTGTACTTTGTTCTATTAGTGCATGGAAATACAGTGTATGTGACACTGCTGCTGCAAGTCCAAGGGGTATTAGGAAGTTAAAATGGCAGCAGAGAGGGAGAGCAAAGTCCAGTAACAGCATACTATTTCCTTAGTAGGTTGCCCATTGAGCAGCAGATGTTGGGATCACTGTAACAGTGAGCTCTACATATATGAGACGCTCTACCTATGTACAGTAAGCTCTACCACTATACAATGTTATGTATTCTCTGAAGAAATTTTCAACCGAGTGTGGAACAGAGGTAGCCTTGGCACTGAAAAGAGCTACATTTTTCAAAACAAGGCCCACGAGGAGCAATTCAGCAGCTGAAACAGGCCTAATCCCAAGTACAGAGCTGGGCTCATGATACTCACAGATAGCCTGCTTCCAGACAGAGGTCACAAGGCTTATGCGATATCAAGCCATCTCTGCAACAGATGACAAAGTACAGTGGCACAGTAATTAATGCAGTTCTTGAGCAAATGGGCGTGAAATCATAATTAGGTAGTCTTTTATCAAATGAAATGAATACAAACTATAGTACAAAATGATGAGGCACTAAATTTAGAAGAAAATTCATTTGATTATCACATCAGAGCTGTGATATTTCAGATCATACTGTCAGCCTAATTGGCTACAATTTATGTAGATTTGATAAAACTATCTGAGCTGCTAATAACATAGGAAGTTGCACTTCATGTATTCAAAAGCAGTTCACATTTTTACTCTGATGTAAGCACCTGAATACCTTTGTGCTGAACACATTTTGAATTGTTTAAGGCAAAAGAAGCTGGAATCACTTATTATTTTGGGTTCCTGATGACACTTGTTACCATACCGTCTGAGTGCTCCAGGAACACCTAATGCCGGTGGGACAGTTCCCAGGTACAGAGACACATATTGCCCTCAACTCACTCATAACTCTTTAGCAGTTCAGTATTGCCTCCTTCCTACTCTCCATAGAGTTCCTAATGCCCACAGTTCCCTGGTTACAGTCACTTCTGCATGGATTTTTACCCGTGTGCCTCACATATGCACTACTTGAGGGAGGCTCCACTTGAGGGATGTCACCCCAGAAATGGTATCTAACTCAGGGAACTGACTAAAAAAATTAGTTCTTCCAAATATCTGCCATGAACAGCACTGAACAGCAATAAAAATGGTCTGCTTAAAGACAGCTTGGAAATAAAAGGCTTTTTTTTTAATTTTATGTTTTGAAAAAATACAGGTATCCATTCTTGTTATTTATTTTGGAGCAAAATTTCTTCTGATTTTTCAGTGTTTGTTCTTATTGCTCATAAGAATATGCCCTCTTTTTTACATAGTAAAACCAACCTGCTAACACATACCTTCAAGCTTTCATAGGCACCTAGAAAGCAGAGTCTCTCCAGACAGTATTCCTCCTTATTTCCACCACTCAACAAAAGAATGAGAAGGAAAACTCTCCGAGGAAAGACATGCTGGGCGCTTATCTCCGCATTCTTTTGGTGGTAGAGAAGAGACTCTCAGGAGTTAATACAATTTCTGTGTTTCCTCTGATATTAAATTATGTCCGGGGGATTTCAGTTTTCTCTTTGAAAAGAATTTCCTAGATCTTCTGTTTTAAAGCTTTAGAGCATAACATAAATAGACTCAAAACCCCTTGACGGCAATCCAGAAGAATCTTAAACATGCTGCTGAAAAATCCTAAACCCCCTCAATTACCTAATTTCTCAAGACAATTTTACAAACAGAAGTGACCTGGAAAAATTGATGGCTAGCCATGAAATCCTCCAGTGCTGCTGATCTAGAAATGCTGAAACAAAGACAGCAAGCAAGACGGTAGGAAACCAAGGACAGAAAAACTCAAGAACTGCTTTGAAATGAACAGGCCCAACAGTAAGTGGGTCTTGTGAAGGCCCATCAAGGGGCACAACTAAAAGGAGTCCGATTCCATCACCTTTGTGCGCCTCCCTTCAGGTACTTATCCCCATCCCTGAGCATCCTCTGACTTTGGCAGAAGGGTCCTGCAGAAATTCTTGCAAACACAGCCTCCTTCTTCACCCCATAGCTTCCACTTCAGCTAAGGAGATCTGAGCTCCTGACTTTCTCTCATGCAAAGGCTTCCTACTTGGGCTTAACCATATGAACATATTTTCTTTAATCTGTGGGGCTGTTTCAAGTGGGTCAGAGTTCTTCTATTAGCAAGTCATTGGATATGTTTGCTGGACAAAATAGCAATAACTTTGCTTGTTACTGTACAGCAGTTTAACCATATCCCTCTGGTCCGTGTAAGCACAGGAATAAGACACAATCAATGAAGAGTGTGCCAGAACAGCAGTATTGGGAATGGTAGACGGCTACTGTTAACTGCAATGCAGTTCAAGAGCAGTATATAGCATGAAAATATAATTAAAATCAGTAGTACTCAGTGGACAAAATTGTAATGTGTATTTTTAGTCCAAGGTAATTGACATTTTTTGTAAATAATTAATAGCAACACCAAGGAATATCCTGTAAGTACAGATTTAAGAGCTATATTCCCTAACAGACTGGGGGGTTTCCCCTTTCTCTTTCTTCCCCAAGTGACACCAGTCTGAGAGGATGCTCTGCTGACAAGGTTTCTCATTTTATGTGAGGCAGGATTCCAAATACATCACAGAGGAAGTAATGTTGCAAGTAACGCAAAGTCTAGGCTGCCCTGAAAATCTTCTGCTAGCTGTTTATTTTCCTGCCCTGAAAACACAACTCCCTTGCTTTTGTAACCTGACAGCAGAACTACCACTCTGCTTCTGCAACTAAATCACCCTCCCTGGCAGAAGTCCATGTAAAGACAACAGATTATCTGCAAATTCCTTTCTCAAACATTGAGAAACCATTTCACTACCATTGTGATGGGAAGCCTGAACAAGTGCTTTCTCCAAACATGATCAGAGTGCAGCAGCAGAAGTACTGCCCCTATGTCCATGACAGAATTTTTTTTAACTTCAAGACAGTAAATTTCCCTTTTTGCGTTTTGAGAAATTCCTTCGGTAAGTATGAAAGTCTGTTTCAGGAAGAGACCAGATCACTCTAACTGAAGATTTAGGTCCTTTAAAACATTCAGACTTCACAGCCCTTCGCAATGCATGGTAAAAAATCTTGTTACACAACCCTCTACACTTCAGAACACAAAACATAAGGGGGTAAAAAATTAAGAGTGTTCAGGTGAAAAGCCAATTTGTTCTTAGTCCCATTTTCAGGTACAACCACCCTGCTAGTTATCACATGAGATATCACAACAATCAGCAATAAATTTCAGCCACAGAACACTCCATTTGTCGTGAATTAAATGCTTCTTATCATTACTCACTCAATAGGATATATATTTAGCTGATTAGCCTGTGCTATTTTCTTTTTATTTTAATTTGCATACATTTCACTCTTGTGCATGTAGAAATGTTCATGTGTGATGAGAGCAGCAAATAACAATGGAGATGGAGAAGATGAAAATTAATCACAATTCATTTTGCATATTAAAACTAGCTGCATCAAACACATCATCCATAATGGAAGATAAAAATTCTTTATGACACAGAAGGGTATGTTAATTAATTAATTAGAGATGATAGACCAGTAACAGGGGACGACTACCGCAATAACTTAACTGATAACCATTTTATGACCTTCAGTGGATCCAGCTTCATGACTTCTCTCTAATTATATCCCTCCCACAAACTGTTAGACTCACAACTGTTATCTTAACAGATCTATCCATGTTTCCTTATTTGGTGTTAAGAGCAAGACCAAAGATATTTAACAGAAGTTACTCTAAAGTGCAAATTATGTATAAATGGATTTGTAAATAATAAATCAACCTACTGTTTTGCACGTTTCTTATTTTTGCTGATGGGTTTGCACTATGTAAAACTGAAGAAGTAAATGTGGATCAAAACTAAAACAAAATTGGTCACATTGACTTGCAATTGCTGAAACTATCAGATAAAAATTTACAACTATACTAGGAGGAAGTATTAGAAATAATTCTAGTTGTGAAACCTTTGATATTTTTGACATATTTATGTATATTTGTGATACGTTTATGATATAGTGCTGTAGGGTCACAGCATAATGGATATTATCTAGATAATTTGAAGTTATTCTTCCAGTTTCAGTGGGAATTTCCTACAAAGTACCACAAGAAATAAAAAACAGCAACAAAAGGAAACCCCTCAACAGTTAATCTCTGAATAGTTCATTGTGCTGATGTGATAGAGAATTCATTTCCAAACCAAAGAATACTCTCATTTATCAATACACATTTTGCACAGGTATATTCTACTGACCAGTCTGTTTACCATTCTTTAGAAAGCAACATATTCAAAGAATGATCAGCAAGCCTTTCTTGGAGATGAAGCAAAGTGTCTGGCAGATACGAGCACAGATTTCTTGGTTAACAGATATCATCTTCACTGCCTTGGCATGGTCAGTCATAAAACAATTCATTGACAATATCACATTTTATACAATGCTGCAGGTATAAAAGAGCTGAACTGATGAGTGTCCTCTATAGTACGATTCAAGGCTGTTGGAGGTGGTAAGTAACTGACACATATTTGAATTTAAGGTAGAATTTATGTACATGTTTAGTTCTGTACTGTGACCAAATCCAAATTCCTAGTCTCCAGTGAGTTCTGTGCTCTTGTAGAAACTAAGTTTTCAGGTTTGACCTGTGATTGTATGATCCAAAATCTAGAAAGCTGCATCACAGTCAGAATCTGATAGCCAAGACAACATCAAAAGAAGGATGGAGACGGAAGAGACTTAATAATGACCTCAGAGCTTTCAAGATGCCCTTTATTTGCTGACCTTTCTGTAGAAATCTCTTTGCATGCCCTAAATATTTGTCAGAGTCTCATTAAGCTAATTGTTAAAAAACTGTTTTGAACATTGAAAAGAACAATCGTTTGAGTATAAACATGGGTTAAATTTATGTCTAAATATCTCTTTCAGAGAAAAACATCTGTAAAGCCTCACATTAAAAATTCATATTTCTCTGGGCACTGCTTTAGCAAGATGACTACAATGTCACATGTTACAAAATGTTAATTTTCCTTTTCCCAGGTTTTCTGAAGAGAAAGACTCTCTTGTTTCTTTAAGATAACAGGAAAATTATGACGCAGTAGGGTATAAGCAAGAAAAAACTAAACACATTTTCCCTTCTAAATGGCATATTTATGCTGCACATAAAATAAGTTAATGTTTCAGAGTGTATTGGGGAATTGCACTCAAATTATAAGCTATTTTTCTCAAGATTCCTGGTCTATAGGGCTTTTGCATTACCCACAACCCTTTTGTACTGCTTTATATTTTCTTTTGTTCTCCATTTATGTTTTTGTGCAGTAAATACCAGACAATGTTGTTCTACCCAGTTTATCTCATTTGCCTCTCTTCATGATAAAAAAGGACTTCCGTGGTTGGTATCAGTGATCTTAAAGGTCTTTTCCAGCCTGAATGATTCTACGATTCTGTGACATGTGTCAATAGGTACAATTGGCAATTCAGATGACTACTATATGACACACTTCTCTTTTTCTTACTGTAGTCAAGGTTTTTTCTATTGAAACTTCTCCATATAGCTGGATTTCCATTGTAGCTTCTTGATATATCTTTATTGACTCAGGTTTCTTGAAGAAAGTCAGAAGATAAGTTCACGGATGGAAATGATCACTAATATCTTTAAGGCTCAGAACATGGAACAACAGCGATTAAGAGCCTTGTTTTAAATTGTATGGAAAAGATTCTGAAATCTGTGTTTATGTGCTGAACATATCCTTTCAAATAAAATAATCATAGAATCATAGAACAGTTTGGGTAGGAAGGAACCTTTTAAGGTCACCTAGTCCACCACACCCTTCAGTAAGCAAGGACATCTTTGACTAGATGAGGTTGTTCAGAGCCTCATCCAATCTGATCTTGAATGCTTTCAGATATGGGGCTTTGACCATCTCTCTGGGCAACCTTTTCCAGCATTTCACCACACTCACAGTCAATTCTTCCTAACGTCTAATCTAAATTATCCCTTTTCAGCTTAAAGCTGCTACCCTTCATCCTGTCACTACATTCCCTCATAAAGAGCCTCTCCTCAGCTTTCCTATAGTTCTCCTTTAAGTGCTGGAAGGCTGCTAGAAGGTCTCCCCAAACCTTCTCTTCTCTGGGCTAAACAAGCCCAAGTCTCTCAGCCTGTCCTCACAGGAGAAGTGCACCAGCACCTCCGATAATCTTCATGGCCCTCCTCTGGACTCACTCTAACAAAACCTGGTCCTTCCTGTGCTGAGGAATCCAGAATTGAATGCAGTACTCAAGGTGAGGTCTCATGAGAGTAGAATAGAAGGGCAGAATCACCTCCCTCAGCCTGCTGGTCACACTTCTTTTGATGCAGCCCAGGATATGGTCAGCTTTCTGGGCTGTAAAAACACGTTGCCTAATATCCAATGTTCCAAATGAGCTTTTAAAACTAGTGCTGTAATTGTCCATCACTGCAATAAATTAATTTGCACTGTAAAACATTTATTTGTAGTTAGCATGTACAACTACAAGTCCTGTAATCTGTAAAACTGCAACTTGTGCTTGTGAAACAAGAAGCCAGTATTTTTAATCTGGCTTCAATATCACTAATAGTTGAATACACTTCTTGTTAGGTGGACTGATGAGTGCCATATATAATTGATATAGTCGTCTACATGCTCCCTGTTTGAAAGAGCAGGGAATTCTAAGGACTGTGACATTTTCTTCTTATATTTTATCTTTGAAACATGGGGTGTGATTCTGTGTCCTTTGAAGTAATTGGAAAGGCATCTTTTGACACAAAGAGGTTTTTGGATCAGCTTGCTTGTCCTAGAGCCATGCAAAGAACTTCTCTTTTACTCACCTGCTTGCTCCAGCTACTGTTCAGCTCTGGGGACAAATTTCAGCTCACTCTTTATGTTCTGAATCTCTGACAAGTTGACAGCAGGACCGGGAAGTTTCTTAGCTCCTGGGAGATGTTTCTTGTCTTTCTCCTCCTCTGTTGAAGCAGGAACACTCTGCACAAAAAGATATCAGTGACCTTACTGCCATAATAGCAATCTCTTGAGTATAAGCATAGGTTAGTTATTTGAGAAACAGGAAAGGATGTTTTTATACTAAATGCAATCCCAAGAGAAGCTGGGGAGGATGGTCAGGAAGAGATAGGTTATTTTGCTGGCTGTTGTCTAAAATGTCCTCTCATAGTACAAATGGTGCAAACTTTCATGTTTCAGAGACTTTGTGTTCTATAAATTCATGTTAGCTTTCCCTTCTAATCTCAAGTGTGTGCTATTTATGACTGCACACCTCCCTATATCACCCACTCTGTGAGCAACACACAGCTAATATCAGACCTTGGCCTTGAGTTTTATTGATGGAAGTCTGACTTAGATGTATGACAAGCATTTATAAATACTTGCATGGAAATGCTCTGACTGAAGAAGAGTTATTTTCTGAAATTCCCACCCCTCATTTCTTTTGCATGTTAACATGATTGCTCCTTTGACCTTCAAAAACATGCATTCCCTTCTGACATCAACAACCCTTTGTGTTAAGACCTGTATTTCTCTCATCTCTTTTGGCAAGGTTTTAAAATATAGGAGCTGATAGTTTGTCCAAAACAAATCCAGTTTGGGGTTGAATCACCAGAAGTGCCACCACATACCTGGAGGGAAGTGGCTCTCCACCTCTCTCCTGGTCCTCACAGTTCTGCTCTGTGTGAGGGTAAGACTCTCTTAGCAATTATAGCTTTTTGTTGCCCTCATGGCAGCAAGTCCACTGAGCCGAGTCCTGCCAAAGGCAGCACAATTCTACTGGGTCTATTTCAGCCTTTCCAGCCCTTGGCTCTGGGGAGCATCTGCAGCATTGGTCCCACAAGGAATTATAAATCCAAACTAGGCAGTTGGCAGGGAAGCCATAAGCATCTATCTTTACTTGAGCTTTTTTTCTTGTTTGGGGTATCTACCACTACCTTTTCCTCCACCACTGGTTTTAGTTCTTACTTGTTACAAAAATTCATAGTAAATAATAAGCTTTATTATCATCCAGAAATATCTATGTTTAATCATAAAGTTTGTGACCAATCCTTTTTAAGAAATAAACTGAATTTTATATTCAAAACACAGTGTTAAATACTCCCTGTAAAATATAAGCATGAAAACACAGAATTCAATCTAAAATAGAGTATTTTCACCCCTGTGCACATAGTGGGCTCACATTTTCTGATTTTAATTTGCTAGGGTCTTCACATTCAATTTCTCCTTAATGATATACATTCCAGAAAGTGCCACAATTGAAAACCTGTTTCAATATTGTTAAACTGTAACAATAAATCACACCATGAGGTGGCAGGTAGTAGCATATTCTTCCAGACCCTTACTATAACTTTTCCTACAGTATCTCATCAGCTCCCATCGAAATAAATACTGCTGGTGAAATCCTGTCTCTCTTTCCTGGCAGCAGATATCATCCCGCTGTTGAAGTAGAGTTATGCACCTTTAGAAGAGTTTAAGTTCCCATAGATGTCTTGGCATCAAACACAGAACTATGTACATACGAAGTGTCTAGTAAGTGGCTATTTATTTCCATGAATGATCATTGCATGTTCAGCTGTCGTACCTAAGATTCATATGCAGTGCTATAAGAATGATTAAAAGGCTCTTTTCCATCAATGGCAGGGATTCTTTTGTCAAAAAAAACCCCCAAAACAACCAACCACTCCCCCGCACCCCCCCCCAACTTTTTTTCTTACCTCTTCCACTTCTTCAGGTGTAAACTCTTTTCTTTTATGAGGGTGCCCTGCACCAGGTCGAAATGCTCCCATTGGGATGTTAATATTAGCCTATGAGAAGGAAATCAGGAAGCATATAATAGTGACTGATAAATAAACATACAGCTGGTAGATGGTAAAATTCAAAATGGGTAGGAAAAATGTATAGACATTATCATGGTTGCCAAGCACTTGTGACTTCAATATGTGTATCATTAGACCACTCCCATAGGAAAGAAAGTGCTTTCATCTCCATTTTAAAGATGGAAAGTGAAAAAACAAAGCTACCTAGAAAGCTTTTGAAGTTCTACATTTTAGTCTAATGATTGCTGATTTCCTTGGACTTTATACAAATGAGTACTAGACACCAAAGTATCTTTAGTCATCTGGATCTGCTTCAATTTGGTCAAGGTCAAACAGAAAGTGAATTCAAGAATCAGTATTTAAGCATAGATCACCCAAATCCTACAATAATACCCAAGCCACTGAACCACTTTCCCTCCCCAGTGACACCAATTCTCACTTCATTTAATCACAGGTAGTTAGGAAGGAAAGCCTGACCTCAGCAATCTTAAGCAACAAGTGTTTAAAATGTGATTTTACAAACACAGTTTATCCACAGGTACTAAAAATTGCTAACGTAATGCTTAGTCCTAGAAATACACTTCACAGTTGCAAAGAGCATCTATGGGACTAGGGTCAAAAGAAGCTGAGCTGGCTCCAGTGTCGGACAAACTGCTAACCCCCAGCTTTAGTGAACTCCCTCCAGAGTGATACCCTCAAGACTGCATGAGTCTGATTTTTCATCTGTGGCAGAAAGCGAGTAGCCAGAACACAAATGAGGTTTATAATAGATACCTTTAAAACTGAGATTTTTGAGAAAAGAATGGCAGAAAATGTTGCTTAGGAAAGAACACATAAAAGGTATCTATTTCCCTAAGTTAGCCAAACTGGACTACTTTAAAAGTCAAATACTGTTAGCAATTAAATGCACATTGTATACCTATTCTTATCTCGTGATCTCAGAACAGAAGCTGTTCCTAGGAAATGTCATCAAAATATCGTGACTCCCACTGGTAAAACCAGAGGGGTGAATCGGTAATGTTATGGAGCGGAAATGGAGAACCTTTCAAGAGCGAGCTGTGTTATTATAGTTTACCATCTAACTGATTTGTATTAAATGAAGATGAATAATCCCATCCTTCTGCTCAAATTGTGGTCTTGCACATCGTGCCCCAGGTTGGATAACCACAGGAAAACAGCCCACTGTTTTCTGTAACTACAATGGTTCTATCAGCTGCAATCAAATGTTGAGCAAATTAATAATCCATTTGCCAAGAAATAAGCATCTTTGCCTGTATTCTATTAGAGTATTTCCCTTTATTTTTTTTTTCTTTATGCAAGGTGATGCTGACATTTCAGTTGGGCTGGCAAATGTCTGCAGGGTCAGGCACTTTATAGACAACTGGGTATTCATTTCATTATGCTTTTTCACTAAGCATTAGTTTAGATATTGTGAAACCTTTCAACTGCACTTCCTAAGTTCCTAGGAGACAGGGCATTTTCACCCACACAGTACTTAACCCGTTATTTCATTTAGGAGTGGAAGAAAACAGTTTCGCTATTTTTAATTTTAAGTATCTCCCCTGCCATGCTCTGGTACTTCCAGGCAGCTTCTTTTTTTGGAATATGAAACTTCTTTGCACTTCACAGCTAGTGTGGTTGCATAGGTTTGCAGAGCTCTCTCCTCTCAGTGCTCATTTTTAACTCAGGCATTCTTTCCCCTTGGAGTCAGTAAAAGCAGAAGCTAAGTCTCCCATGGCCACCCCGGGCATATCAACACACAGTCATTCTGAATCCTGGGCTTGCCTACTCTGATTGGCAGACCAACTGTGACTGAAAATGGTTCACGAAACAAAAATGAACCACTAAGTGTCAGACTGCTAATTAAATTAAATAAACCACTCTTTGGTCTGCTTCAGCATTTTCAGAGTAATCTGTGTCACACAGAAGTGGTTTGAACTATTTTATCTGCAATAAGAGCATTCACATCAGAGTTTTGACAAGACACACAGACATGAAGTATTAACTTGGTAAAATGAGCAGCCTTTAAGACATAGTTTAACACTGTCTAGGTCTGATAACGCATACTATAAATTAAAATATTTCTAGTATGAAATGAAAGTATGACAGATTTCCAAACAGTTTCTGACCAAAGGTACCAAAGTCTTCAGCTGTAAATCTCCTTCTTAATCCAATGCTGGTCCCTTGATGAGCAGCAGTGTAGTGTGTGGACGAAATCCTATACACTAGTGAAGATCTACAAAGACTGTTGTGCTGCAATCAACACAAGTTTGCAATTTTGATCATAAAATAAGTTCCAAGGCTCTTGTCACCTGCCTGCTGGCATTGAGATATAAGCCTCAGTGATCTCTTCCTTGCCTGCTCCCCATTCAGTAAAATGGAAATTTTAAAAATCCAGGAAATTTTTTGTTCCAAACTCCTGAAATTCTAAAGTATAGATGCTATAGACAGACTTTCTGGGTATCATTTTTATTATTGCTAAACAAATTAATTATTAAAACTATTTGGTTTGCATCTTTACTTTTTTTTTTTTGAAAGTGCCTACCATATTTTGGGTGTCACTCCAGTTTTCATTACAGGTAGGTATGGATACTGAGGTACTAAATTATGGTCTTCCTCAACAGACCAAAGCAAGATATATAACATAGACTGCTGGTTTGACTCAACTAAACTGGAGATGTGTTTGTGTGTTCTTCTTTTTGTTTACTAGAGACAGGGGATTCAGATCAGTAACTACTGGGTATTGAATTACTGGCAGCCCTGCATGAGTTGAAGGCTGTTATGAATAAGTTCTCCACACCATGGCAGCCATTCCTAGTTGTCAGGAAGGATGACTGAATAAACTGGAAAGCCACTTCAGTATAAAACTATTCAAATGAAAACCCAATGAAGGAACTATAGAGAAAACAGCATAATTCAGAATTAAAAAAATAGGAAACCTCTTATGCTTACCTCTGGGGGAAAACAAGAATCGTATTTGTAAGTAGAAAAATGGTCAGGCAGACCTATACACAGTCATATAGCATACATTTTTACACACTGGGAGAGGGAGGTCAGCAAGGAAAGCTACCAGCAATTAACACCACTTTGGCCTCTATCACCCCAAATGACTCTTGGGAACAATTCTGGTTCTCTTGCTCCAAACTGTTCTTGAAAAACAGTTTCTACCTTTAACCTTCCCACATCTGTATTTAATGGCTGTTGGCAAGCAAATATTTTAGCATACATCTCACACGGTCACTTCTGAAATGGAGTACTATGAAATACTTCAGTTAGTAAAGTCCCATCGTGTTTCCATTGCTGCAGCACGATGTATATTCTCCAAGGGATGTCACTTATAAGTAATAGTATATAACAGCAAAGGATCATGATATATGAATCACAATGTTCAAAACTAATGTGGCATTTTGAGTCATGGTTCTTAGAGTGCTCAAAGTGCAATAAGAATCAATTCAAGTGCAAGTCTCCCTGCTGGAACAATGTTTGACACAATGTTCAACAGATTTATTTTAAAGTTTATGCTGTAATTTTTTTTTTTATGATTCAAATTACTTTTGTAAAAATTAAAGTTTCTTAAAATATAAAGCTTAGTGCTTAAACTTAAAGTACTTATAAAATGGACTAACTAGGCACATTGTTTTACATTTAGAAATTGGAAAGTCATCATAAAAAGTATAAAGACTCTATAACTACTACTTCACTTAAAGGAATAAAGTAAACCAAATGCACACTTTAAATAATGTTGGTATGTGCCTATGGAGTTTAAATGTAAAATGTAAATACTTTTGAGCTATAAATTGTCTACATTTTTTTCATTTTTCATATAAACATTTCCATAGTCATTGTAAAAGAGGGATGAAAATTTGAACAGGGCGACATCAATGGAAAATTCCTGCATATTTCAACTGCAAGAGAACACAATAGTTTGCATGCTTGTTCCAGTAGAGCTGTTGATAAAAAGTATTAGCATTTTTACAGTGCTTTACAACTTCAGTGCACTGTCTAGCCTCTCAGTAATTAATCTTCTAGATCCTCCAGTCCATTAAGTTAGTATTATCTTGGGGAAACAGAGGTCAAATCAGACTTCAGGAATTCCATTTTGTCTTTTATGTGTAATTTCAAAATAAGCTGAACTATAGGAAAAAATTCATTTCAAGTGCATTTTCAAAATACACAAAAGTTCTGTAAAATTCTGCAGTTCAGGAGGTATTTTGGCCTTTTGACAAGAATCAATGATAGCATGAGCTAAACACTTTCTTCGTTATGCCAATTCATTATGATGTTGGGATAATTCTCCAGCTGTTTCTTTTACAAGTATGTAACATTCAACTTCATCTCTATGAGCACATGTCATTTGAGGAGGTTTGGGACATAAAATATTTTTTTAAATGAAAACGCCAACATTTCTGTCATTTTACTTTGTCTTCTAAAGAAAATGCCTCTTAAGCAAATTGGAAGTTTTAGGGCTTTTTCCTAAACGAATGCATACTTTGCAATACCTATTCCATCTTTTTAGCTTATAATTCTTCCAGCATTACATTAACTCTGTGGAAAATCTAATAGCTGCAAGAATTAGTTTAATCATAATGCTGACCAGTTATGGAGATATTTTACAAAGTTTTGCTTAGTTGATCCACCGACAGCCATAACCTAACACTGGAAAGACCATGCAAGCAAGTAATCAACCAGTCTATCTGATCCCATTTTTTTGTCAGTTCAGATCATAAGATGCTCTTCAGGTCAAATTTCTTTAGTACTTTCATATCTACCAACCTTTTCAATTTAAAAGAAAAATCCCCAGTTAGCACTCTGGTGGTGTTCCTGCTAAGCAAAAAAAAAAAAAAAAAAAAAAAAAAAAACCTGTTTGCCAAGCAATGTAGGTTGAGATTCGTTATTTTGCTGTATTAGAAACATAAACACTGTCGCTTACCTGAATGGCTTTGACATGTGATGCTGGCTGTTTTGACATTTTTAAGACGGAGGCTTATCCCTGCAAGCAAAATGGGGAAGTGTTACGGGCTCGAACATTCTGATAGCTAGGGAAGATAAGCTGGACCTTAACCTGTGCTGCCTCTTGACAGGTATCCATTTCATCTGCCCAGCTCCTGTTCCCATCTCAGTTTCAAACTTGCTTAGTTATTCCTTCTGAATATCAGAAGGAAGCAGAACACCTGAGCTTCTCCAATTAATCTTTCATAGCCACAAATGGAGCTATCTCTTTCACATTAAAAACAATAATGAGATAAGGAATCTCTCAAATTTTAATGGCATAGTTAAATAAGTAAGAATTAAGGGAAATATTTGAGGATAAACAACTTATTATTATTTTTGTCATGGTATGTAGGTAGGAATTATTAGAACTCTCAGTTTAAACCATGCAAATAAAGTGTAACTCACTAAAAAAAATTAATAAATGCAGACATAACCATTTCCTAACTCACAAATCCTTGCAAATCCTTAGTACCTATAGACTGAAAATTATCAAGATAGTCAAACTGTAAAGTACTCTTTGGCAACTACTAGGGCACAAAGTAACCTCTCTTGAAAGTTTTTGATCATATAGATTCATCCGTTTTCTTCAGCAATACGATAAAAACATCACATTTTTCCATACAGTTTTATGCAGGTGAAGAAATACGGATTGGTACAGTATTAATAGACAGCAATGAAGGGAAATACACCAAAGTAAAAAGATTCTGTAAAGGTAAAACAAAACAAAAACAACCCAAAACATTAAAAATAAATAAACAAACAAACCAACAAAGAAACAATACTATTAGATTAAATGAGACATCTTCCACTAGGAATTAAGACTTTAACTGGACTAGACATTCATCAAAGTCTGGTTACTTGTCCATTATAATACAAAATAAGATAGCAATACTGAAAGGTGTGAAATGAGTCCATCAAAGAACTCACTGATCACAACCAAACTACAACATACTTTGGCTACTATATTTAACCCATCATGAGAAGGAAAATATCGAGAAAAGTAATAAATATCATTGGAGAGAATACTAGAAAAGCACTGAGAAATCAAAATTGGGTCAAAGGCTTTGGTACTCCAAACAGTATAACTGTCACGTGAAGGCAGTACCAAATAAAAGTATAGATCAGTTGTGGGTTATCTTTAGCCTGAAATATCAGCTTGAAATTTTATCACTGGAGTTTCATGGAGGAGTCACTTGTGTATTCTCACTTCACTTTATAATGTGTGTCCAAAGCTGAGCAGAACGTAGAGGAAAAATGACCTCCCACTGGAGGCCTCTCTCTGATTCTACTCTCAGCTGGAAAGACTGATGTCCAAAGCAACCTATGGCCTTAAGTCAGAGGATATTATCTTCATACATTGATTTGGGTTTAAATTGTCTCTGCTAGATTAGAAAATCAGCAAAAAAATCTCACCATGAAAATGAAAACCAGCATGCTTCCAGTGAGTTTTATATTGTGGGTTTTACATCTACATTTACAACCCTAAAATCTGAGGTAGCTTAAAAAAATCAGAATTTAGTTTGAGGGATGGAACCTCATTCACTGAAGTTCATGATAAAATTTGCACAGAATTCAAAAAGCCAGAAGGATTTTCTGCAATCTCCCTCTTTCCTTTTTGAAGAGCTTTACTATGCACAGAATTAACTATTTTTGCAATTGTGTTGCAAAAATACTACTCCTGCACATTTCTTGGGCCACCTAGAGCTAAACAGGCAAGAAATTACACCAAATCTCAACTTTAAAATAAGCACAGCAATACTGCTCCCCAGTGAGGTGGTCTGGGTTCACAAAAAGTCTGCCTTGAAAATGATTGCAATCAGACACTTGTTCCTAAAGATGGATGCATGATACAATTGTGTAGAACTGCTTTTTGAGGAGGTGGTTTTCCTACTAGTTCATGCTGTCCTCATTACCGCCACAGAAATCAGGACAACAGCACGCTACTGAGTAAAAATAGATAATCTTCTCTGCCTCTCTTCCCTCCATTATCTGAGTTTCCCTCCAGAGCAATACTGACCACCAACCAGAGGAAAATAAACCTTAGATTACTGATGCATCTATTACTAAAGTGATTAGTTCATTTTTTTGTTCTTTTTCCACATGTCTCAGAGAGAGACAGTCAAGAGTGCTGCACTGATTGCATTATTTCTGGTATTACAATCAGCTCTGTAAACTTGGGAAAAAAAACCCCACTCTTCACCCTCATTTCCACCGCAGCATTTTAGACGCACGCACCCGGTGAAACACAGACACACACAGCCTGTATTCCCCAGTGTCTTTTCTCTTCCCACACCTTACCTTTTACCTTTTATGGGCTGCATGCTGAGCCAAACTTAGAAAGCAATGGCAATGTTAGTTCAGTTTGGAGCTGGTTTATGCCAGACTTCCCCTGCAAGTTTCCTTGCTTCACAGTGAAAGCACATGTGAACAGAACTACTTGTGAAATACAGAACTATTACAGTGAAATAAATCTCTATTTTGAAAGAAACCTTTGTAAAACAAAGAAGGTCTCCTCTGTCCTTCTGCTAAAAAGAACTCTGACAGGGCTGCAGGAAGATAATAGCTGACTTATTAAATTTGCTTTAAATAAGATGAAATGTCATAATGCCATCTTTTGTAATCTGTACAAGAGATGTACAGTGGCACACAGACAACCAAAAGAGCCCTCCCCCCAGCCCAGCTGGAATCTGTCCTTTTCTCCCTGCTGCACTCACAGCATCAACCACAACGGGTGTTTTAGACACAGAACTGCAGTGCATTAACTTATTAAAAGGTTTTGACAGGAAATACACTACCGTGAGACCCAGCTGGTACAAAGAAAGAAGAAAAAGCCCCACTTTGCAGCTTCTAGCCTGTTATACCAAAAACTTACTACATGCTCTTGGCAAATGCAATAATATTTTCTGTAATCAGTTGTCTCCACTACAATTACCTGTTAGCCTTCTGGTGAAAGAACACCTCTCTTACCATCAAAACCCTCAGTCACTAGCTATAACAAATACATAGGAAAAAAAAGAAGCATGTACCTATGTACTATAGTATCTGAGCTAATACACAGATGTGCTTCTTATGAGTCATTAGGTATTTAAGTGACTTTCTGCTTTAAATTTTTAAAGATCCCAACAGACCATGAAGCAATAACTATAACAATTTGCCCTGAATATGATGATATGCAGCACAAGACATTAAAATAAGCAGAAACTCACAACTACTGCAGTCACATCACAGCAGTTATTGAAGAGTTTTCATAAGAGTTTTTCAAGTTTTAATTGACCCCTTTAAGATTAGCTTACTTATTATATAAGAAAAGGTCCAAACCGTCAAGTAAGTATGTGCACCTCCTGTCGATGAGGTACCTTCTTCTACCAGCTGTGGTATTGCCTGTGATCCTTTTAATGTGTCTGAAATAGCTCCGATGCTTTCAGCCCGGATGGCACTGAGAGCTGCTCCAGGCTGGAGTGGGACTCGGCTGAGAAGCGAAGTGTAAAAGGGAATTCCTGTCATAGCTTCCAGTTGTTATTCCTAAATATAGAGCTTGATTCACCCTGTAACTTGGTCCCTTGTGACACTTGACCATCATAAAAGCAGGGCTCAAGTGTCAGGCAGGAGGTGTTGAAGGAACACACCTTTGGGTCCTTTTCCTGCCCTCCCTTTCCTTGTCAATCTGGGCTTTTAACACGCACCAGGCATATAGCAGCAGAACATAACATACAACTCCTCCCATGGTGTTTGGGGCAGCATGTGCCTCCCTACTGCCACACTGGAGAAGGAAATAATTACGGAGATATAATTACGAAGAACTCATCGCAAAGGGACTAAAGAGGGAAAGTGAATGCCACACCAATGTGACTGTATTGATGCTGGGATAGGAGCAAAACTGCACAGTGACTGCTTGGGGGTCATGTCATAGTGTTCCTGAGTGCAGGACTGCAAAGTTCACAGGGAGGAGTAAACTTTTCTCTTCATCAGTCCTCTGCCATAGCTGCCTCCACCTGACCCACAACACTAGTGGAGACAATAACAGTGTCATTATATGTGATGCTATACTGGCCACTTGCTGCTGGAGAAGAACAGGACAACTTTTAGGAGAAAATCAACACTTTACAAAATTGGTGCCAAAGATACTTAAAACAAATAGCAGTTGGAACAGTGATTTCAGAGAGGATTTGCCTTGAATTTAATGTATTTGACCAATCACTCTTTTAATTTCCTGTTCATAGGAGATGACCTCCCAGACCTCTTCATTAAGCCTGTGACTCACTCTCTCTGCCCTCTTTCCCAAAAGTACTGCCATCTGGAAGCAGCTGATAAAGCTGATGACTTGCTCTAGCAGCTTGCAGGCTATTCATAGCCAACCCCTTCCCAAGGAGCTGTGACAAGATGGACACACAATTAGGTATGCAACAAGTACATGCATTTGTGTTAGGCTGAGACTGACAGAGGTGCATAGAGCAACAGCTCCTTCCAAGGAGGCCCCCCTGGCATATTTCCTCAGAATGGCTGAGAATGACTGTTGACAAGTATTTTGAGGAATGAGAAGAATATTGCACTTGAAACACAGCAGAGTTTACATCAGGGGTCATCGACATGTCTTTTGTGTAGAATGAAGCAGTCTGTTCTGTTACAGTCTAAGGTTCTGCCTTCCAGGTGGTTGAAACCACATTAAAGCAAAGCTGCACTCAATTAAGTGACTTTATACACCCCTTTGTGAAGGTTCATTCAACAGAAGCATTAAACAGCTACAGAAGAGGCAACATATTTTTGTAACATGGTCTTGTAATTTAATTTAGGTTTTTTTCAATTTTTATTACAATAGTTCATGTATTGCAATATATATCGTAGATATACATATTACAAACGAGCTCTGGGATACAGTTTTTTCTTCCATGTGTCATTAACTTAGTAAAGGTAGTCCATTGCTTACATGTTACAATTCCATCATCTTGCAAATATGCATATGAAATACCAGTTCAACATTGTTTCCTTCATCAAATTTTCATAGCAGTGACAAGTAATTTAACAGATAGTCATAGTGATATGTAAATAGGAAAAGAATCCAACTTTGTCACATACCTAACACACATAAACTATCTCAGACTGAATTAAAATTGTTGGGAAAAAAAGGAGTAAACACAAATTTTATCACTAATAGAAGAAAATGTAGAAATGAGTAAATATACACCTCTACCATTATTTTGCAGGTTACCGCTGTATTTGAATAACCACTGGGACAGACAGACTCGTGACTTGCAGATTCATCTGCTAAATACGTGCAGCATATGATTTAGTAAGTAAATAATGAGACAAATGTGTATTTCATATGATGGATTCAATGCCCAGCAAGTTAAGGCCAGATACATTGACACTCACTGAATAAAATTATTCTGTGTCCTGTACAGAGATCCAAAAGACATATTAAAAATATATTTATTTGAAGTATGAAAATCCCAATATAGTTCAAAATACACTTTTATTGCATTCCTAAAAGGATGTCTAATTAATATACTTCCTGGAACAGCTTATTAGTTTTGAAAATGAAGTTGATGTTTAACAGAAGAGTGTATGTATCTTACTTCTTGACTGAGATATTTCACTGTATAATGTCAAAATTGTTTCTTTAAACTGTCACTACTTAATCTGCTTACTTCAATGTTTTGTTTTTCAAGAAATCTCATGAGCACAGATATTACTTCCCTGAGGCTCTCAAAAGAAAAATATTTTTTCTATTATAGTCCAAAATGTTCTTGTGTAATACAATGTAATACAATTGAAAATGCAAGTCAACAAAGGAGCAGTCACACCCTCAGCTCACTTGAAATAAGACTTCCTTAAAGTAAAATGTTAAAAACTACATTCCTACACTTTTGCTTCAAACTATGAAGTAGTGACAACAATCTTTGGCAAAGCAAAACTTTGCTTCCCTATTTTAATTTTAGTTCTACAAATTACTGTTTATTACCAGGTGAGAATGCTGGGCCCAGGATATTAAGTATTTCGTTACTTAATTCCTATCACTATCTTCGTTTGAATTGTTAGCTGAAGAATATGAAAATTAAAGTTGCAGTGCAAGATAATCTATACTCTTCATTCAACACACCTAAGTTGTTAGCTAAGACTTAAAAATAAGAAACCTGTTATCAGATCTATTTATCAGAGGACTAACATAGAGGACTCTGGGAAATAAAATAACACCATCCATTTGCTAACTCACACAGATTTTGTTTGTACTTTGGGGCTCTTTTCCGTTAGTAAGGATGTACCTATTCCACGTACAAATGATTTGTCACATTGGTTTGATAAAAGGCAGAGACTTTCAGTGATCATATCTAGTCATATGAGGTTAGATAGAACTACAAAAATTTAAAATACAATGGACCTAGCAATTACCAGGCATCAGAGACCATTCTTTTGCTTTAAACTGAAAATAATTTTGAACCATAGGCTGCAGAAATAATATCAGATCTCAGCTGCTTTGTCAAAATCAATGTTGTTTGAGCATGTATCATCTACTGTTTGCTCGTTTTTCAATTTTCCCCAATCTATATCTTAATCTTAATATCAAGAAAAAATTAGGCACTTTCTCCTGAGTTTCTACTTGTACAGCTATGCTAACAATAGCAGCAGGCTATTTAAAATAATGAATGACATAAAAAAGCATGCAAGAATGTTTACTATTACCTAGTGGACAGGAAATCAACAAACGTATCTAAATTAGCTGATTTTGTCTCTGTGACAGTTCTGAGCAGCTAAGTATTAACTCAGCTCTCGCATGCTCTCTTTCTTTTCCATATAAAAGCTTAGTGATTATTATCACAGATTGTTCCATCAAGAAATAATTAGCTCTGTATTAAGAAGATGGTCTCATTAGAGGCTGCCAGTGACCTTGTTCTAAATTTCAGAGTTCCTGCATCTTTTAATAGCATTGTTAGCATCATCTAAGAATTTGTATTAAGATTCAAAAACTGCATTATGAATATAACCCACTCAAACGCTAGAATTTCATAGCTTTGACCGCTGAATAAAAAATAAAAAAAAACCCCAAACACCCAAAAGCCATGTTCTCTGCTGCTTTGTATTCTGTGAAATTCTTACTTATCAAAATGTTTTGAGTGATAGAAACGTGATGATGATGTACAAGTAACAAATTTGTTTCCACTTTTCTCCTAGGAAATTTCAGCCACTATAGCTGCAAACTGATACCATGAGAAAAAGAAAGGGTACTGGCAGATTTTGACATGAATATGTTATTTTAAATAACATGTTGAGTTTGTAAGCATCCTGTCTGCTATAATTATCCAGCATCATTTGGAAAGGCAACAAAACCCATGACATTGCACCATCAGATATTGTTCTGGGCAACACGTTTGACAAAACAGGAACTGACTGAATCATGGGCAAAATTTTGAACAAAAAGACTATTCATCGTTTTTACTAACCAGGATAATTCAAATAGGCATCTATTATCTTTCTCAGCCTCATATCTGATTTCTTTCAATGAAAGCCATCCCTATCACTTGATTACATCTTTTGAACACTAAAACTCTTGTCTTCAATGGTAAGATCAAGATCTCACCCGATGTATAGTAAGGAGTTTTGCCATTGTGCCCATCTGATCCAAATATGAATGATATCTAGGTGCAGATATACCAGAGGAACTGGGAACTCAGTGCCACACAAATTAATGTCCTTCTTTCTTATAATAAAGTATGAAGCAAAATTGCAGCTGTATAGGTAATCAGTTCACACACAACTATGATTGTGCTGTGAAAGCAAACGTAGTAGATGCGAGTAGAGCAATCATCTGCAGTCTAACAAAGAGAATGAAGTCTAATTTCTGATGATTCCTCATCTAAATGACATATTAAAATGAATAAAGACATGGCTGAGACATGAAAAATCTGCCTGGTAGAAAGATGGACCCAGAACAATGGAGATCAGGCAATGGGCTGGACAAAGTAGAATATGAAAAACATTATAATGAAACTAATGCCCTTAGATGAAAAAAAAATTACCAATTCAGACACAACTGCATCAAACTGCTGAATCACATATGATTGATTAGTTGCTATCTATGGTTTGTATCTGCTAAACAGAAGATAAGAAATGAAGATTGATAAACTGTGTGTGTTAAGTTTTTTAAAGTTTGAATCAATATCAGGACACTTATCTTAGTTCCCATGAGTCACGAGGGAAAAAAATACTTAGCCACTCGCATCTCCAACATTCTGAAAAATAAGACAATTAAGAATGAAATATTTCCATAGTGGAGATATGAATAAATCTACTTGTCATACCTATCTATAAAGTAGTCAAACATTATCTATACCAAACCTTACTTTTATTGAACCAGATCTGCTACAGGAACATTTTTCAGTCATCTGTGGTCTCCTGCCATAGAAATATTGCACTTGTTTAGAGAGAAATTGCCAAAAGAAATCAGTGTTGGCACAGGAAGACCAGTATAATCCTCCAGTTGTTAATTTCTATATGATGAAACTCAAAGCAGGAAAGGGTAAAAACATTATAAACAGTTTCCCTTTAGAAATTACAAAGGTAGTTTCTAAGATTTTCATATGTTACTCTCCACCCAAATGAAGCAGAGTTGAGGACTGGCAGTGTCTCCTATCCAAGGATAACAATGAACCTGGAAAAAAAGAAACTATAAATATTAAGCTGCTTCGTTCAATCACATCAGGTTGTGCAACATAGAGGGTAGCACTTTGTAGTACAGTTCAGTTCTCAAGATCTGGCGCTAAAGGTGGTGCCTGAAAAATAATCTGCCTTGGAAATGACTTTCAAGAACTGCAGGCTGCTCTGTGTTTACTGTGCCCACCAATTATCGGTGATATGCAAGGCCATAATCTTTGTACTCTGACTAGAATGTCCACGAAAACGTTCACAGCTTTATTTCAGCCAACTCTCAAACTGATTATTTCTTTTTCTTGAGAAAAATGGAAATGCTCTTAGCTCAAGTTCCCAGCATAAACTCACTCATGCAAGGCAAACAGTTGTTTTAGTAGTTCACAGGTTTTCTGACTTACAAGAGGCAGTGAGGATTTGTAGTACTGGAACACTGGTCAAGATTCCAGCTAATCCACTGCATGCAAGGTTGTGTGGTCATAGAATCATTTGGGTATCATGAAGCCACTCCTTACAATCTGGTCTTTGCGGCAGAATAAAATCAATACTTGTTTAACTGAGTACTATGCTGTATTATGAAGCAATTCAGGAGCTATTTCAATCAGCTTGACAGTCCAAGTGGACAGTTATGGTGATATCCTCATTAGTTCATCTCATGAAAGATATTCCTGTTTTTCAGAACAGCTAAATGCCACGTATTCATAGGTGAATAGAAGTGCTTCAGGCTTTAGCAGTCTGCTAAACAATGAACTATGGACTCCTTTGTTTTCTTCAAAGTGTTGTCTCATCTTAACTTACTCAAGCTACCCCAGGGTACCAGGCTTCCCTACAGGTTTTGGAGTTCAAACTTGATAAGTCAACTGCCATCAGGTGCATTTACTTTAGGTTACAGTAAGCACAAAAAGACTGAAAAAAAAAAGACCTGCTAAGACTGAAACTAATCTATACTTACTTTGCATTCTGCAGTAGGATAGGGGTTTGTGTACCAAGAGACTTCGCAGCAAAAACTTCACTCCAAAACAGCTATTTGGCATAAGCTTCCTTCACATGCTCTTCTCCTTAAGTGACTGAGCCCTTTTGTTCATGCAGTTTAGGTGTTCATGGACAGATGTTAAAGAACAGATCATAAGTTGCAGAAGGATTCCAATGCTGGAGCTAATGCTGAACAGCTACTCTGCAGTAGATACTACAAGCTTTTTCTCATGTACAACTTCTAAATGACTGAGAAGGATGCAAAGCCCAACAGAGGTCCAAGTAAGGTTGTCAGCTAAAATGAGTAGCTGAAGCCTCAAACTAATATTCTTACAGAACTGTATTCTAGAATAATACTCAAGCCACATCTCTTAGGTTTCTCCTTTTCCTTTGGTTTTCTTTAGAGTCACTGATTGCCCCCTGGAGTGCAACAGCTTTGGAGGACCTTCTTTTAGGTATAGTTTCAGTCATGAGGTGCTTAACAGAATTATGGTAGAAGGGTAAATGCTGAAAATTGATAGCAGTTAAGACCTGTAATTTGTTTTGTTATAGATCAGTACCAGTAATTAAAAACAGGCAGAAAAGCATGTACAGCTACTCTTTGTAGCAGATTAATCTAGTAAAGGCATGTTTCCATGAAGCCATGTACTTACATTGTTCATATGAACCATGACTTAGAAACAACTTCATTTGTTTTAAGTGTCAAAATCCCACCTTTCCAGCATATAATTTCAGTAACCATGTTAAATACTGCAAACAAATCCTAAACCTTAACAGAATACTTTGACCTCATTTGTATTTAAATTGTGCAAGAGAGTTTTGTACTGTAATTGGAACATAAAAAAAACTATCAAGAACTGTGTAACATTCTATAGTTTTCAAGGCACAGGAAAGATGTAAGTTATTTTTTCTTTTCTTGTTTGGGTTTCAGTTTAAAAGACCATACATACTACATGTCTCCATAATTCCCATTACCTGAATATCTCCCATATACTGAGATTTTTACTTAATAATATTAGTAAGGTATATGAAAACATATTTGTCCTTCAAACATTTGCAGACAATGCTTTATACAGCTCTGTAGTGTGCCAGTCTCTGTTTTTGTCTTCTTGTGTCTCAGACTTCTTCTTTACTCCAAAGTTTTTATTTCATTCAGAAACAACCTCCTAACCCATATAGGTGCTTAATGGACTATCTATTTAATCTTTATCATTCTATTTCTTCTTTCATGCATCCTTGTCTGTACTCAAAATTCTAAGCTAAACTTGGACGCTCATTTTGCAAACATTCACAAACCCCACGAGAATACTCCTTCATTTCAAGTTAGGCTGGCATGTAAAGATCATAGAATCACAGATCCTGGCTGGAAAACTGCCAGGAGGAGAGGGACCTGGGGGTGTTGGTCGACAGCCAACTGAACATGAGCCAGCAGTGTGCCCAGGTGGCCAAGAAGGCCAATGGCATCCTGGCTTGTATCAGAAACGGTGTGACCAGCAGGTCCAGGGAGGTGATTCTCCCTCTGTACTCAGCACTGGTGAGGCCGCTACTTGAGTCCTGTGTTCAGTTCTGGGCCCCTCACCACAAGAAGGATGTTGAGGCTCTGGAGCAAGTCCAGAGAAGAGCAACGAGGCTGGTGAAGGGGCTAGAGAACAGACCCTATGAGGAGCGGCTGAGAGAGCTGGGGTTGTTTAGCCTGGAGAAGAGGAGGCTGAGAGGAGACCTCGTTACTCTCTACAAGTACCTGAAAGGAGGTTGTAGAGAGGAGGGAGCTGGCCTCTTCTCCCAAGTGACAGGGGACAGGACAAGAGGGAATGGCCTCAAGCTCCGCCAGGGGAGATTTAGGCTGGAGATTAGGAGGAGGTTTTTCACGCAGAGGGTCATTGGGCATTGGAATAGGCTGCCCAGGGAGGTGGTTGATTCCCCTTCCCTGGAGGTGTTTAAGGCACGGGTGGATGAGGTCTTGAGGGACTTGGTTTAGTGTTAGATAGGAATGGTTGGACTAGAAGATCCGATGGGTCCCTTCCAACCTGGTTGTTCTGTGATTCTGTGATTCTGTGAGTGTGGATGGGTGATTTGTGGGAGTGGAGGTTGATGCGTTAGTTGGTTTGGCTGTGGAAGTGAGTGAGGGAAGTGGGGGGGGGTGTGAGTGAGTGGCTGTGGAAGTGGAGTGTGGTGCGGAGGTGTGGATGTAGGGGTGGAAGGGTTTGGCTGCGGGCATTATGTGTGGGTGTTGATGCCACGAAAAAGCCAAACTCAATGCCAATTTGATTATTAAGTAGGTATTCCTTTAATAAATGGTGCTGGGGAACACATGAGGTAACCCACCTAATGTGTCCAACTATTGAGACTATTTACATGACTTTCATACCAGTTACACATACATAGATTCCTGGAAATACCAGTTAAGCATATGTACCCATACCGATTCCCAGAAATAAAAGAAATTTCGATTCTTCCCCCTCACCCCCGAACTTATTACCAGTTTATCACCCACTCTTGTATGCACACTGTCCCTTGTTACTCCCGTGGGACTATCCTTTCAATACTTTATTTGTTCCTTGTTCAAACAAGGTAAACTCCTATTACAATCACATTCTTTCTAACTGCAAGCTGGCCAAAACTTGATTCTTCTTATTATTACTTAAACTAATTCATTCCCTTAACATAATGATATACCCTTTCCTTTGGTGTGTGCCTGGGAGTGGGTATGGAAGGATGTGTATGTGTGCATGTGTGTGCGTGGCTGAGGGTGAGTCTGTAGGTAGGTGTGAGTATGTGCGGGTGTTTGGCTGTGGAACCATGGAAGTGTGTGTGGGTGGCTGTAGCTGTGGGTAAGTGTGGAGTGAGAGGGTGGGGGGTGGATGGGTGTGAGCGTGGAGGTGTATGGGGGTGTGAGAGTGTGGGGGTGACCCTCTGTGTGTAGGGTGTACGTGTGTCAGTGAGTGGGAGCGTGGAGATGGTGGAAATGGGCGTGTAGGGGAGCGTGGGGTGTCAGGGGGGAGGCGCGGCCGGGAGCGCGTGCGTGGCTGCCTACGCCGCGCACCAAGTACCACGGGCAGACCACGCACATACATCGATGCGCACCTCCAGGACGTGCGGAAATACCAGTATCTGCACCAAATGTGGCACCCGGGGCGAGGGACGTAAAAACGCCACAGGCCGCCTCGCGGTTCCGGGCGGGGACGGGGCCCAATTTGCGCCCCGCCCCGGGCCCTCCACACGCGAGCACCCCGACTTCCGCCGGGCGCTGGGCTCTGACGTCACACTAGCTAGCTCTCGAAGAGGTGCCGGAAGCGTCCGACCGGGCAGTGCAGCCCATGGAGAAAGGTTCCGGGGCACGTTTAGTTCCGGGGGCTCCTCCGCATGAACTGAGGCCGCCGCCGCCTCCACCAGCGCCTCGGCTGCCACCATGATCCCGATCTCGGTGGTGGTGTGCGTGCTGGGGGGCTGGTGCGCCATCTACCTGGCGGATACGTTGCTCAAGGTGAGGGCTGCGGGCTCCCAGCTCGGGCAGGGGGAGCCCTCAACGCCGCTTCAGCCCTCGCGCCCTGCCGGGGCTGGGAGGCGCAGGGCACCATGGGGGTAGGTGGGTCTGGCCCTGGGGCCGTAAAGAGGCCTCCCCGCTTCGTCCGCTCTTCAGGGCTTGGCCACGACTGCCACCTCACCTCGTGCCTCCCTCCCCGCGCACGCCCGCCCGGAGCCGGCGGCGCCCGCCCTCGCTGCGCTTCCGGGCGTAACGGCCGCCGCGGGGCACGTGCCGGCGGCGCCGGTTTCCCCCTGCCCCACACCCAGGTTAGGTCTGGGCGCGCTCCTCCGTGGGGGCCGCTCTTGCCCCTCCCTTCCTCTCCTCTCCCCGCCGGGGGTCGCTCTTGCCCCTCCTCTCCCGTCTCTCCTCCCCACTTCGGCCTGCGCCCCGGGCTCTCGCGCTTTCCCCATCCATTCCGCCCCCCGCGTCTGCGGGGACAGGGCTCTGCTGCCCCTCTCTCGGTGTCGGGAGGCTGTCCTAGCCATGAGAGCAAGCCGCCGCCTCCCAGCGGGGGCCCTTGCGTCCGCCCATCGCCGCCGTCGAGGGTGCCTCCCCGGTGGCTGCGGAGGCGTCGGGGCCTGGGTTAAAGGAGCAAAGTTGTGAAACGTGGGGGAAGCCACAGTTACTGAATGTGTTGTTTAAGTAGCCCTGTGGCACTTAATTGTGCTCTCCAGATCTTAAACTGTTGTGAGGATAGGGAGGCTCTACACACGGATCTGAACAGGCTGCACCACTGGGCTTCGACCAATAGCATGAGGTTTAACAAGGGCAAGTGCAGAGCCCTACACTTGGGACACAACAACCCTATGCAGTACTAGAGGTTTGGGGAAGAGTGGCTAGAAAGCTGCCCGGAGGAGAAGGAGGTGGGGGTGTTGGTTCACAGCTGACTGAACATGAGCCAGCAGTATGCCCAAGTGGGCAAGAAGGCCAGTGGCATCTTGGCTTCTATCAGAAATGGCGTGACCAGCAAGTCCAGGGAGGTTATTCTCCCTCTGTACTCAGCACTGGTGAGACCACTTCTTGTATACTGTGTTCAGTTCTGGGCCCCTCACCACAAGAAGGATGTTGAGGCTCTGGAGCGAGTCCAGAGAAGAGCAACAAAGATGGTGAAGGAGCTGGAGAACAGGCGCTATTAGGAACTTCTGAGAGAGCTGGGGTTGTTTAGCCTGGAGAAGAGGAGGCTGAGGGGAGACCTTATTGCTCTCTATAGCTTCCTGAAAGGAGGTTGTAGTGAGGTGGGTGCTAGTCTCTTCTCCCAAGTGACAGGGGATGGTACAAGAGGGAATGGCCTCGAGCTGCACCAGAGAAAGTTCAGACTTGGATGTCAGGAAAAAATTTTTCACCGAAAGGGTTATCAGGCACTGGCAGAAGCTGCCCAGTGAGGTGGTTGAGTCACCATCCTTGGAGGTATTAAAAGACTGCAGACAAAGTGCTCAGGTACATGGTTTAGTGACAGATAGGAATGGTTGGACTCGATGATCCAAGCAGTCTTTTCCTACCTAGTGATTCTATGATTGTATAAGTCAACTGTGTAGAATGTAGAATCATGGAATGGTTTGGATTGCAAGGGACCTTAAAAGATCATGTGTGATCATCTAATATGTTTTGGAATTATGGTCTTTTATAAAATCTATGTAAAAAGCTAGTGCACTTTTTTTCCTTTTGTGTGTTCTTAAGTTTTGTGAAAAAAAAAAAAAGCTGTGGGAAACATTCACTGGTAAAATATTGAAGAAGATGAAGTCTTTGAAGCAAAGGTGATAATATTCTTATTTTACAATTCAGTGCTGAATTGGATGCCCTTCTAAAAAAAGGCATAACATCTTACAAAAGTATGTAGTTTTAGAGGAAGAACTGTGTAAATCCTGAAAGAATGTTCATTATTTTTTAGGTTATCCAACCATGTCTGGGGACTCCCTCAGGTTATCTCCTGACCTAAGACAGCTGTATCTTACAAGATGACGAAGTATATCAATAAATTCTCATAGCCCTAAGACATGTTATCTCTTGACCTGACATGTTATCTCTTGACATCTTACAAGACAGAATTCTATGATGAGATAATTAAACATAAAAACCAGCTCTAGCAAAACTTATCAGTTGATTCTCACAGAGCTAAACACAACTTCTTTTAAAATAAATAAACTTTAATTTCCAAAGAGTATTGCAAGACTCATCTTTTTTGCCCCAATGGAGAGGGGAAAGTTTGAAAGCAAAATGCACCATTATCTCTTGGAATGCATTTGTGCATTGCATGCATTTCATTAAGTTTTTTTAAAGCTCAAGAGATATGGCTTTTAAGTGGTGATTAAAATTGCAGAGTATGTATACAAAATGGGATGCATGCTAGTTAGATATGAGGGAAAATGAAAGGTTTGATGTGTAATTCTCTTACTTTTTGATGTTATTGTTACAGTTCAGGAGCAGCATCTGTTTCTGCCAAGTACAGATAGGACCTGATGATTTCAAAGTAAAAGCGATCATTCTGCTGCTCTAAAATATAAGAAATCTATGTGATGAGAAAACTGAAAAATAAGTGGCTCCCCCTACTGCTAAACGTTAGAGAGCAAATGTAGCTCAGTAAATGATGTGAGCTATTAACTGCTGAATGTTAGTCTGTAGATAATAGCAATAGAAAACCAAAGTGATTTACTGAAGATTTAAAAAAAAAAATCTATTACATCAAGTCTATATTAGGTGGTTGGAAACAAACCCGGTTTAGCTTTAAAACACGTGAAAAGATTGGCTGAATGCCAGAAAAGCATAGTCCTGACTGTAGCAGGACACACCAAAACCCACCAGAAAGGCCAGCCAACAGGCTTTTGACAGTAATTTTGACAGTAACTTTTTGTCTGCTGGGGAATGTGAAGCAAGAGCTCAATTCAGGTAGCAAACCTGTTGTGCCACAATGCTGAGATGCATTTTTCTCTTTGAGATTCAGAAGATCTCTTTCAGCATTAGACCTTAAAATCATTTTCTTTTCTAAGTGAGCATAGCTGCTGTTTTTCTTGTTGCAACCTTTGGTCAAACATAGCAGCAAGGGAGGAAAAAAGAACCCCAAATTGTTCGGAGCCTACTTAGTGCCTGATTTATGTTGAAAAAGAAGGGGGAATGCTTGGAATGCTGTATCAAGCAAGAGAGTCCAGGTGTTAAATTTTAACTTTAGTCGTTTAACTAAAAGTTGGCAAAGGTTATTAATCATCAGGAAATATGTGAGAGCTGGGAGGTTTGAATGAACTTAGTGGTGGATTGCATGTGTAGATAATCACAATAGTAAGTTTTACTGTGAGCACCACAACCAAAATAGAATTTGGACTAAATAACCAGATTTATATACTGAGGAAATTTAGGGTTGCTTGCTTTACTACTGGTACTATGGTTCTCCCACCACATTCATGACCTCAGGCTGCTAGCAACTGCAGAAAAACACAATCCCTACTTAGACCTCAAATCACTTACAATTTAATTACACTGAGAGGACATACAAAGTGTTTGTGAAAAATAATACAGGGATACTTTTCCATGCATAGTCCTGGTAATATTTTTGGCGAGGTAAGGATGTGTGCTGTAACTTGCAGTTGATCTTTATTCTGTAACCTTGTTCAGTGTCTCTTACCCAGTTTGTTATCTTAGTGGTCTTGTTCAGATTTCAAACATCTTTTCAGGTAGTCTGACTCTTCAGAAGGCTACAATGTGGAAGGTGTAACTGTCTGTATAAGTGCATTTTTGCACAAATAAATTCACATAATATTGCTGGACTTAACATACAAGGTATATTTGTCTTAGCAAACTAAAAATATGCTGAATCAAGCTGGGATTCGTAATTTTAAGTCTCTCTTGTTGCCCTCCATTGAACCATTGGTACAAGAGTTTCTATTGATGCTTGGTTCCTCCGTAAGGGAATCATTCAGCAGATGCCTAAATTCCTGCTCCCCGGCATCCTAAATCATCCCATCTCATTCTGCCTGAAGGATCAGGAATGAGCAAAGGGTAGAAGGTTGTCCCTCCTGCTATGAGAAATAAAGGATGCATTAGATGTGTTCTGCCAAGGTTAGCCTTCAGCTTTAAGGTCAGGAAGCTGAAATGATTCAGCGCTCTTGAACATATTTTGTCAGCAAAGAAGAATGTTAAGGACTCCTGTTTGTGAGCAGATATTTGTGGAGCTCCTGGCGTATTTAGCAGATGTGCATTATTTTGAAGGCTTGCATAAATAAAAAAGATACTGCTTTTAGAGTAAAGTTAATATAACAAAGATCCCTTGAAACTCAACTTAAAGAGGCAGAGCCAAGGCCATTTTGAAGGAAGCTTAAAATGAAACGTAGGATACCATGGGATACCATAGCTCTTATCAGGGTATGAGGGTGCACATGGTAATGTGGTAATTCTGCCGGGCTTGGGAGAGAAGGAACAATGTTTGCGTATAGCTTTTAAATACATTTTGCAAAGGAGTGCACTTATGTAGTGGATCATCATGGATACCATGCACATAACGTCTGATGAAAACACAAAAGGAAAAATAATTTTGATGCTATTGAAATATTTTCCCCATTTGGCATCTCTATGGTCAGTAATCCCATGTTTCTCATGGAAACCTTTGTATTTATTTGTACATTGCTACTCCAGTGGGACTGTGATGTGATTGAAACAAATTTGAAGGGATGATTTTGTGACATTTCTAAGCAAAAAATGTGGTTTTTTTCATGTGATAAAAGGAACACATTTTTAAAGTGCCAAATCAAGATAACCATTAGCTTTATTATAATAATGTGTTTGGTTGATTTTTTTTTTGACTCTCTGTGAACAAAATAGGATGTGTTTAGTTAATTCCCAAAAGACAGTTTCTCATGTCAGAAGTACTTAGCGTCGTATGTATTATTTATCTCATAGATTATATGAGGTGATGTTTTACTTTGCTTTGGCTTCTGTATTATAATT
This sequence comes from Coccyzus lansbergi, assembly GCA_033558105.1. NCBI lineage: Eukaryota > Metazoa > Chordata > Aves > Cuculiformes > Coccyzidae > Coccyzus > Coccyzus lansbergi. The sequence goes on from JAUMJK010002392.1 coordinate 2,458,583, forward strand.
TGTCAAAGTGTAATCATCTTTGTGGTCTTTACTGTTAAATGTAGCAAATGCTAATCTGGTCGTGGACACTAAACTTATTGCTGATATAGGGAATGACTAGTGTTGATTGAGAAATACTTATGAAAATTTCTGTAGGTATCCTCAGTAGACTGAACAAAAAAATTTATTTCTTTTTTTTTTTACCATTACTAAAGGGTATCTACAGCACTGATCCATGTTTCACCAATATTAGAAACAGGTTTTTCAGCTGAAGCTGAAAGAGCATTTTTCTTTATTGTAGTTTTAAAAATGTGTACTGGAATATAGTTGCACATTGAAAAAAATACCATGGGTAGTTCAGTCTTTGGCCTTCTAGCCAGACAGTTAACAACTACTGGAAGTGATTTAGCACTGGGAAAGATGATGTAAGGTCCTGTTTGTCAAATACCTCTGGATACCCAATCTCTCTTGCAATCCTAGAACTGTTGTTACATTTACAACAAAACAGTGGCATAACTTTTTCATATTAAATGTCATACCTACCTATATGTCAAAATATAAATAATGTTCAAGACGTTTACCTGAAGTTATACATCTGCTTTCGTATAAACAGATCACATTTACTGCTTAGTGACGTAGCACAAAATCTTCCTTAGTCTTTGGTTAAACTTATTTTCCATTGTTTTGTAGTCATCCAACTCATTGAAGGCATCTTATGAAGACTGGCTGCTGACCTATGGCTTGAGTGTCTCTCCTTTTCATATGCGATGGCAAACAGCTCTCTTCAACCGTCAGTTCTACAACTGGGGGAGATGGAAACCCAGATTTCTGTATTTATGGTATAAATTCAGGATGTTTTTCCTCGTGTCAAGTATAACAACTTAACCATATCTGTGTCATTCAGCCTTAAAAGTGCAATGAATAGACACAGTTATTTTGCTAGGCTTTTGGTAAAACCAGTGTAAATCTTTCTCCTCTCCTAAAAAGTACATAACTGTAACATAGATTGCATATTGAGATGCTACAAAACTAGAAATCTGTAAACTATTTTTACCTGTGGTTTGAACTATACTTACTTCTTAAGGGTACAGCTATTATGTGTAATACTACATACAGAAGTAGGTCTGAAAGCAGTTTCTCATACCCTGGATCTATCCATTGCTGTACACTGAGCTCTTCCCTAAAGTTTACAAAGTATTCAGAGGCAGCTGTGCCCCTGTTGTCAATCCTTGTGCAGACATTTAGTAACTATACCTGCTTAAATGCACATCACTCACCTTCTGCCTCTTATCTGCCTGCACCCTTCCCTGCTAAGATTGCACAGACTGCTGGGAATAGGTAAACAGGTAAAGCACTCCTGGACTGGTGTAAAAACTTATTGCTCAGTTGCCTTCCTAGTATCACTTTATATCAGCTCTGAAAATATAAAATTAGTTAGGTTTGAATTTCTATTAATTTCCTGTATTGCTGTGCTCAGTGAGATAGTACTAAAAGAGAGGTCTGATTAATATGGGTTTCCTTCATATGTAATGATTTTAGTATTTCAGTCTGAAATAGTCCTTTATCAATCACAGTTCTTAATGCATATAATTTATTACAGTATAATGTTTCCACCAGTCTCTTTAATTAACATTACAAGTACATGTTGCTTGAAATAGATCTATTTAAATTCCCAGTGAGCTTCATTAAGATTGGTAAGAGAACAATTACGCTGTTATCAGAGGAAGAAGGATTGGTTGTGAACTGAAGTGGTTTAGCTAGAAAATAAATTTTATCATTTCCTTCAACTATTGGACAGTGTAAAGTAATAATAATATAACAACAATAACAATAATAATAATGCTGAATAAAAACCCACCACTAGGTGAACAGAAATACATTGAAATTATTTTCAGCACTGATTTTAATAAAAATAAATTAGAAGAACAATGTCTTTCAAGTAATTGATATTAGTCTGGTCTCGCAGTTGTACCTTTTAGCTGTAATTCTTTAAAAAAGGTTGTGACTCATTTCATCTGTAGCAGTTTTTATTGTTCTTGATTTAGATGCAGAATTCATTGAAAAATGTCATATAGATAAATATGTATGCTATCCCATCATTCGATCCAGGTTTCTAAATATGTGATGATGTAGTGCAACATGGTAAATTATGCATCATCCATTATGTTTTTATATTTATAGCTAATGGTGAGTATATATTGGGTAACTGAATAAATTTAGACTGTAAGGACAACATAAAAATATTTGCAAATTAATCAGAGTGTGGTTTGAGTATAAAACATTTATTAAACAAGGACAATATTATGTGTTATTAGCCAATGTTATTAGTATATGTTATTCTTGTTGGTAGTTTCTTTTAGCTAATATTTTTGTACTGGATTGTTGATACATGAATGATAGTAGCATTAGAAAAGTTTTGCCCTATGAGTTGAGTGTGCCAAGTTTTGCTAAAGCATCAACATAACCGGAGAATACACCCTAGCTTCTAGCGGCTATGCACTGCTAAACTGTTTGCTTCTCTTTGCAGGTTCAGCATAGGAATGGTATTCGGTATAGTTGCCATGTTTGCCTCTGTTATTCTTCTTGGAAAGACACTGATGCAAACGCTGACTCAGATGCTCACTGAGGCACCCAAAGCCCAGAATGATCGTATGCTGCAAGTTGTGGTAAGTGTTCTCTCCCTGAGAGAATCATGAACTGATCTTAACCAGCTTCTTAATAGAGTATGCAGTGCTAAAGTCCTTATGCACAAGGATAACCTCATTCCTGATATTAGCGTACATAAAAATTCGTTGGTTTGTTATCAGCCTGAAAAATAGGGAGTGGAGGTTGCGAAGGAGGGGAAGACAAACATGTGGAAGAGTTTATATTAAAAATTCTGAGGAGTGAGAATTGGCTCAATTTTGAAAAGCTCTAAATTATCATAGTACTGAGAACACAAAACAGAGCTAAGGATTTGCCTGCTCTGAGCTGTGCAATGTAGAGGCCTTAAAAGAGTTTTCAGTGCACATCCGTAATCCACAAGAAGAGAGGAATTCTACTTCACTTGTCCCAATACATAGAAAAATGTAAATAGAAAATACATTGGAAAAGGAAAGAATTGTGAAGAGCTTTGTGTGATAGTGGAAGCAAAGATTCATTAGTGAGTTTACAGTGTGAAATTGAAAGTGCTGTTTTGGCAGGACCTAGTCAAAGGCCTAGTAACAATGTCTTTAATCGTTCTATGGATTTCTGATGCTGGACAACATATTGCTTTTAGAAAGGAATGTATTTCACAGAATGGGAGAGAGTGCAAATACTGTCCTTTGTCTCTATGCAAGGCAGTAATGGAAGAACCAACATTGCCCTTAACAACAGTTTTAACCTGGAAGTATTCCTCACTACCCTTATTTCCATTAGAGTGGTATCTGGCTAGAATGTATGCTCATTTTTCAGAAACGCAGAAAGTTCTGTGAGATTGCTCTGCCTTCTGCTGCTTAAAACAGGGATGCTCAGTTATTTTATTCTTTTTAATACTCAGCTAGTCTAGTGAATAGAAGTTGGGAATTGGGTTCTGCCATGAAAGGCTTTCCCCCTTCCATAAGTTCTAAACTGACTGCGTGCAGCTAGTCTAAATGTGCTGTAAACTAAGGGCCTTTGGGATGCTTTAGACCTATTTCGCATGTGCAGGGTGAATATAGCAAATGTATTCTGTGTAGGCAAAAGTAGGCAATGGGACCTGAGAGAAAACCACTGGTACTGCAGTACTGCAGTGACTGCAGTTACCTGGTCCAGGGCTTGCTCCTAAATTATCTCCAGAAGCAGTGGTGCACCCAATAGAGCACAAGTTGAACTTGAGACAGAAAATTTTTAATTTACATGAGGACAGGATCTGTCCTAAGCATGTATGTCTGTTAGATCCTGGAGCTAGAAAAGTCTTCCTTACATCTTCATTTTCTGAGATCATTATATGGATCTATCCACTTTTGTGACACTAAAGTGGTCATTTGCGATGCATTGCTCTTTTGAGAAAATAACATGGGGTGACAAAGTAAAAATGAGCCTTTGAAATTAATCTGGTGTAGATTGTACCTATGAAAGCAGTAACGTCCACAATTTCTACGTGGAATTGATTCCTCCGTGAGTACCTGCTGGCAGTACACTGCATTCAAACCAAGGACAGACTGGCACTGAGAATGATGCCATGTGTAAGGATAATGGAATGTCATATTAGTTCTAATGTACTTGTAATGCCAGGTTACTTCTCATAAGCTGACATGTGGTTCTCTTTCTTTCCTACCTCATTCTTTCATTTCTGAATAGTCACAGTTGTATAATTGTGCCTTTAAGAGTGTTAGTATGCTTTTTGAAGGGAAAGCGCTAGCACAAATTGACACAAAAAAGTGACCCATATGTAGTCACATAGAGGTGAAAAACAAATCAGGAGGACCTCTCCTCATGTAAATTACTGTTGTTCAACCTGGAGAAGACAAGGCTCTGGGGAAACCTTACCGTGGCCTTCCAGTACTTAAAAGAGACCTATAAGAAAGAAGGGGATTTTCACAGGGTCTGTTGCGATAGGACAGTAGGTGATGGTTTTAAACTAGAAGAGCGTAGTTTTAGACTAGATATAAGGAAGAGATTTTTTTACAGTGAGGATGGTGAAACACTGGAACAGGTTGCCCATCCCTGGAAACAGTCATCATGTTGGATGGGGCTCTGAGCAACCAGCATTATTTTACTGCTTGGAGGAGAGCAAGTTAGTTTTTTTTTTTAAAATTCAACTTTAACCTGTGAAATAAGTTTATTTAGTCTTTTACTATGGAGAGGGGGAGATACAGTTCTGCTTGTTTTATTGATTAAGGATTTTATACACTTACTGTTTTGTTTACTCATATACATTACCTAAAATATGTACCTGTAGGTAACTGGACTGTTTTTCTTTAGCTACCCCCTCTTGTGTTGCCTGCCTTTTGACAAAAGTGAGAAAGACATAGATGTAGTTTAAAGAGTCTTGTTTTACTAAAGGCATTTCCAGAAGACCATGATATGTAAGATGACATTGATTAATAACAAGATACTGCTAATGATTTCAGAACCCTTCATGAGAATTAGCTTCCCTTTTAGGTGAATCTTACACTAGTTTCTTTGGCATGAAGTCTGAAACCACCCAGTGTAGTCATAGTGGTATTAAGGTGGCAACCCTTGCTGTTACTGTCTGTCCTCTCATGTGTCTGGAGCATAGAGCGGCTGGAAATGCCAGTTAACTGATGCATCAGTGCCACCAGCTAATGCTGTAATACCAGCAATGGATGTTTTAACAAATGAAGAGTAGCAGTCTCTGTACAATGAGGTATTTGTAGTCATGACAATTAAGATAAATATCATCGTCGCTATGACACTCTGGGCAGAATTTATGAAATTATTTGGTTTAATATTAATGAAAACAGTCTTTTGAAGATTTTCATTCAGCTAGTTTGTCTCAACCTATTGTAGAGTCCTTCTGTATGGGTAGGTGAATGCATGTAATTGAGGAATGTGTAGGACTGAATGAAGGTTGTGGATCAAATGGGATCAGTTCAGTTGGATCTGCAGGCCACAAGGGTAATTTTTAGAAAGTCTTATAGACAGGCCAGGGTTTTCTGTCTTTTCTGCTGCTGGATTGCAATTCAAACTGTGTTCACAGCAGCTGTTAGTGACTGTATTGGAGTGCGAGTGTGACCTGCCTCAAGCAAGGAGAGCTGTGGAACCAACAGGAGAACTGTCCCAGAGCAAGCCACTGGAGTGGCCTCCAGCATGGCAGGAGGAAAGTGGGTCAGGAGGAAAGGGGGTATGGTTCCTCATTCCCTCACTTATGACTGCGTAGAAGGAGTAGATGTCTCACGACAAGTGCGGTGAAGGACTTGGGGAACAGCAGGAATACACAAAAGCAGGAGGAATATGAGGAGCCTGCATCTTATCTCTTACAAAAATTAAAATAGTATACTGATTTAAATTGCTTTTAAAAATAAGTTAAATTGTCATCTGTAGACTGCCAAACCTTGGAACAATAGGCAAAAGTTACCCCTTATTTTACCTTGTAAATGTGGGATAGTCTTGCAATTTGGATAGGGAGAAGGAAGGGGGGCTGACAGTTCCAGTTATAGTCTCGTTTTTTTCAACCTTTAGGGCTCACACAGTTTTTTGGTTTTTATTTTTCTGAAGTGTGGATCTTCTCTATGGCTACAGGATTGGCTGCAGGGAGTTGCAAACTAATGCTAAACTAATGCTCACAGTTGTCAAGCCTGTCCTCTTTCAGTGGAAGTCTACGTACATCTTTATAAACTTCTCAAGCTTAATATAGAGTAGGACATATTTGGTCAGGACTGTAGGGACTAAGGCAAGGAGAATGCTTTTGTGCCCACAGAGCTTTTCAACCTTCAACAGGAGAATATATGTTTGATGTATTTTTATGTATTTTAAAATACATTGACTAAGTTGGGAGAAGAGGTACAAACAGCCCCTGTTCTGTTATGTGTCTGAAGAAGTTGAGTGAGAGCAGCTAGCTTAGGAGTGGGATGATTTGTCTTTCTGCCTCTTGGTTTCCTAGTGTGCTTTGTTTTGTTGTCATGCCCACATCAACAGGTGCCTGGTGTAAATTTGCCTGTCAGCCAGTTGACCTATTTCTTCTCTGCAATCCTCATCAGTGGTGTGATACATGAAGTCGGCCACGGGGTGGCAGCTATTCGGTAATACAAATAATTAATTTTATTTTACTTTGTACCAACAAAGCCTAATATTCCAGAGCATTTACTTATAAGTTAATGTTATTAGCACTTCATTGGTTCATCAAGAGAGTGTTTTTTTTGTTCTTTATTTCATAGCTTCATTATATTTTAAGATTGGAAGGCTGTACAATTAAAGATAGAATTTTAATACAGCATTGTTCTACAGATCATGAGAAAGGAGTTTTGCTTTGCAAGTATACCTTGTTGCATCAGGTTTAAAATAATCATTCTTTTTAGTGCTGCTATTTTTCACACAGCAATAGCATTTCTGCAGCTGTTGCACGTGAAGAAGACCCATGCACTTTTGCACAGTGGTACTTTAAAATAAATTTTAAACTGATTTGTTTAAAATTGGCTTCTGAAGTAGCATACAAACAGTCTGAAGCAGTAACTCAGTCAAATGTGATTTGCCCCTATTAATCTCAGTGATGTGATAATTTTGATAAAAATTGATATTTTTAATGTCACTTAACTATGCTGATTACCTCACAAAATGTTATTTGGCATTGTTAGCCATTAGTATTAAATGACACTCTAACATAAGAGGGTTAAGTTGTGGTCACTGGGACTGATATTCAGATCTCCTCTGCATTTCCAGTGGGCATTGTGATTATCATGAATATGTGATTATTCATGAATATGAAGCCCTGTGTTGCTTCTCTGATGTTCTTCAGTGTAGGGAGTCATGACTGCATGCCTTTTTAAAAACCCCAAAGTTCTGAATTAAAGAGGTGTGTTTGGACCTTATGTATTTCATATGCTCTGTTTGCCTTTCAGCTTGTTTTATCCAGGGATTTTTCTGTGGAGGATGAAGCACTTGCTCTTCCTTCACAGTAGGAAGCAACAAGCTTTCCTTTTGCTTACAGTGCTTTCACATACCACTGCCTAACTGCAGAGAAAGCAAGAAACTATGGAGCTCTTTTTAACCAGAATGAATAATTTTTTTGCCTTAGTGATGCAGTATCTTCATTCAGCATCTGGAGCAGAGGCTCCAAATGTTCAAATTCAGGGTCTGTTTTTTTGTCAAAAAGTTGGTTCCCGGCTGTTTCCAGGGGGAAAAGTCATTTGTCAAATATCATAGAACAACCAGGCTGGAAGAGATCCACTGGATCATTGAGTCTAACCATTCCTATCAAACAATAAACCATGCCCCTCAGCACCTTGTCCACCCTTAAACACCTCTAGGGAAGGCAAGTCAACCACCTCCCTGGGCAGCCTGTTCCAATGCCAAATGACCATTTCTGTGAAAAATTTTTTCCTAATGTCTACCCTAAATCTCCCCTGGCAGAGCTTGAGGCCACTCCCTCTTGTCCTGTCCCCTGTCACTTGGGAGAAGAGGCCAGCTCCCTCCTCTCTACAACCTCCTTCCATGTAGTTATAGAGAGCAATGAGGTCTCCTCTCAGCCTCCTCTTCTCCAGGCTAAACACCCCCAGCTCTCTCAGCCGTTCCTCATAAGGCCTGTTCTCCAGCCCCTTCACCAGCTTTGTTGCTCTTCTCTGGACTCGCTCCAGAGCCTCAACATCCTTCTTGTAGTGAGGGGCCAACAACTGAACACAGGGTTCAAGGAACAGTCTCACCAGTGCTGAGTACAGAGGGAGAATAACCTCCCTGGACCTGCTGGTCACACCGTTTCTGATAGAAACCAAGATGCCACTGGCCTTCTTGGCCACCTGGGCACACTGCTGGCTCATGTTTAGTCGACTATCAACCAACACCCCCAGCTCCTTCTCCTCCTGCCAGCTTTCTAGACAGACTTCTCCTAGTCTGTAGCTCTGCATAGGGTTGTTGTGCCCCAAGTGTAGGACCCGGCATTTGACCTTGTTAAACCTCATGCCATTGGTCTCAGCCCAGTGGTCCAGCCTGTTCAGATCCCTTTGCAGAGCCTCCCTACCCTCCAGCAGATCGACACTTCCACGCAGCTTAGTGTCATCTGCAAACTTGCTAAGGGTGCACTCAATGCCGTCATCCAGGTCATTGATGAAGACATTGAACAGGGCTGGACCCAGCACTGAGCCCTGGGGAACCCCACTTGTCACTGGCGTCCAGCTGGACTTAATACCATTTACTACCACTCTTGGGCCCAGCCATCCAACCAGTTTTCCACCCAGGAGAGTGTGTGCTTGTCCAGGCCAGAGGCTGACAGTTTTCGTAGCAGAATGCTGGGAGAAACTGTGTCAAAGGCTTTACTGAAGTCCAGAAAGACCACATCCACAGTCTTTCCCTCATCCAGCAGCCGAGTCACTCTGTCATAGAAGGCGATCAGGTTAGTTTGGCAAGACCTGCTTTTGGTAAACCCATGTTGGCTGGGCCTGATCACCTGGTTCTCTTGCATGTGCTTCATGATAGCACTCAAGATCACCTGTTCCATGAATTTCCCTGGTACTGAGGTCAGACTGACAGGCCTGCAGTTCTCTGGATCCTCCCTGCAACCCTTCTTGTAGATGGGCACAACATCAGCCAGCCTCCAGTCCAGTGGCACCTCCTCAGTCTTCCAGGACTGTTGGAAGATGATGGAAAGGGGTTTGACCAGCACATCCGCCAGCTCCCTCAATATCCTTGGGTGAATCCCATCTGTCCCCATAGACTTGTGGGTGTCTAGTTGGGCTAGCAAGGCTCTGACCACCTCCTCTTGGAGCATTGGAGCTTCATTTTGCTCCTCTAGTTCCGGGGTTTGTACACAGGGGGAACAACTTTCTTTACAATTAAAGACTGAGGCAAAGAAGGCATTAAGTACCTCAGCCTTCTCCTCATCCGCTATCACTGTTGTTCCTTCTGCATCCAATAGGGATTGTATGGTCTCCCTAGTCCTCCTTATATTATTTATATATTTATAGAAAGATTTTTTTGTTATCTTTCACAGACTTAGCCAATCTGATTTCTAGTTGAGCCTTAGCCCCTCTGATTTTTTCTCTACACAACCTCACTTCCCTCCTGTAGTCCACCCAAGAGGCCTGTCCCCTCTTCCAGAGCCCATAAACATTCCTTTTCTTCTTGATATCACTCAAGATCTCTCTGTTCAACCAGGCTGGTTTTTAACCCTGTCAGCTTTTCTTGCTGCTTTTGTTGCTTTTGCTGCTACTTTTCTCCTTGACTCCCTCCTATCCCAGAACACCTTGGATCTGTAGCACTGTTAGGGTAAATGATCAAGATTTAGGCTTTGCTAAATAGTTGTGTGGGCACATTGTAGTATTCTGGCAAATCACTTTGATTCCCTGAAATCTGATATACTTCAGACATCTTCATTTCACGGTAGTATTGGTTGCTAACTACAAGAGCTTAAAGTATTTGAGCTTTAGTTTAGTCAAGGACTGTGTCAAAAAAAAGCCTTTTCTTCTTCTGTCTATTCCTGCCTGCCTGCCCAACTCATGGAATCACGTGTAGGCATTAGAGTACCTATTACTAATTGGTAGTATGACTAGATGTGATGACTCGGCTCCAGGGAATTAATGTATTACTTAATTCTGATTAATTTTATATAATTCTGTGTCTTCTTTCATTATAAATGCGTAATATATAAATGTGAATAAATAAAAAGCTATGTCTAATGTACTGTCTTAGTAAAGATATGGGATTAGGTGATCCATGCCTGGTTTGTCTTGGAACATGGTTGTCTTAGAATAACAATAGGAATGTAATTGTCTTAGAATGTGATTATCATGCTTCTGTAAGTTGCTTATAAAATTTGTAGCTTCATAAAACCTTTACATAGTTATTCCAAAAAGTGCCATTTGTAAGCAATTGTAAAACCTCTGAAAATTTATATATATATATATATAACCTGTATGACAGTGTCAGCTACTAAAAATATTTAAATAGCATTTGTCCTTTTAATGTCTTGACTTGTTTTCCTTTTTTTCAGGTGACATTTCTCTAAGTTTGGTTACTTTACTATTTACTCTAAATTTCATTTAGGAGAAAAAGAGTAATTATAAATTCCAGAAATCTGTAAGTGTTTATTTAAAGGAAAAGCAATTGCTTCGTCCAGATAATTTTTCATAGATTAGTTTGAATCTGCATCCTACAAGCAACCACTTTTTTACTTAAAAGGAAAAAAAAATCCCCCAGATGTTAAAATATATGTTAACTTGAAAGTAGGGGTTTTTTTTAAAAAAAATATTCTATGTTTTACTGTTACCAGAAGACAGAAAAGAAGTTGAACTTATCCTTTATTTTTTACGAAGCTCACAAATATGTGCTGCTTAAAAGTGGCAGCTACTGCAGAAAACAACCTTTAGTTTGATTACCTTTTAATTATTCATATTATGAAAAATAAGCTAGCTTTAGAATTATTATTTTAGTTATTTTCGTAGTCAAAATTGTGTGCTATGTAGAATCTCTCAGTTTTTCATTTGTTTGTTTGCAGTAACACCACTTCATTTTTCTTTTCTTCTTTTTAAGAGAACAAGTGCGATTTAATGGATTTGGGATTTTTATCTTCATTGTCTATCCTGGAGCATTTGTTGACCTCTTCACAACCCACTTGCAACTGATATCTCCAATCCAGCAATTAAGGATATTTTGTGCAGGTAATAGTTTCTACTCTTTCATTAAATCTTTGCTTAGTGTAGTTATGTATTTTACAGACATCGTTGTGAATCCTTGATGGAAGATTGAAGGTTTAAAATGAAGAAGCACAGAAGCTTCTCTTTACCTAAAGGTTATCCTTAGGTTCTGAACCTAAATTCTGATTTCAGAAAATTCTTTTCATCATACTGTCCATATTGTGCTGTTTTCTGGAGAAGAGATGTCAGTTTCTAGGAGCTTAAAAGGCTACCAATTTCTTGTAATTAAAAAAGATATTATATCCTACATCTGATTAAGAATAGTTTTACATAAAAAATACTGGATGTGTAGTTGGGGAAAACTCTGGTTTCTGACCATCCTCTCTCATTAGAAAAAACTCCTACTCCAGCCCAGCTGCAGAAGTTTCTTTGTCTTTTTGTTGTTGTTGTTGTTGTTGTGTTTTCGTATTGTATGGCCTAGGCAGTAAAACCTTGGAGCACACTAGCTGGGAAATAAATACTCAACCAGAGGATTCGTTGTATGAGAGCATGACTTGCTGTTACAGGTGAACACCCTTGAGCAATTCACTACCATTTTCTGCAATAGCAACAATCTATTATGTGATTTTCAATAGTATTGTGAGTGATTTTCAGTGATGTGTGAGTTATGTTATTATACAGGTCACTGTGTTTTGATATTGCCATCAGGAGGAAATAAAAGATAACACAGAAACATCCAGAGAGAATTACAGCTTATGTCTCCAAATAACCTCCACATTTTTTTTTATTTGATGTCTTTTGAAGTCTCTGGCTACTGGGAAGTAGATCCCTGATGCTGTGGAAGTTAGAGTGAGGCTATATTATGCTACCTGAACCACTTGTATTATTGATTTCTAAGGAAAAGGTGATTCTCAAACTATTGAAATAAAGATAGAAAAGTTAGCATCTTGGTACTGATGGTTATCTGTTGCAGGGGATAGTAGGATAGCAGTCAGCCTGTTGTACTCTTTAGATATTAATATTGTAACTAAAACATTATAAAGAGGGGTTTGGGCTAGGCATATAGAAGCCTTTAGCAAACCATATTTTCAAGCTTTCATAGATCAGGTGAATGATGATAGATGTTAGGTACGTAAATACAGCTATATCCCAAATACACTGATGAATCACAGTCATTTACTGCCGTAGCCTAACTTTTATGGAGCCCTGTTTCTCAAATTAATAATTTTCCATTTCTAGCTACCATGAACAGAAGTGAAAAAGAAGACATGCAAATTTTCCAAATGGGTTACTTACATACATTCTTGAAAAGTCATCTAGGAAAATAGGATCATAAGCTGTAATAGAAGATAATTGCTTGCATGTTTTTGATGACAGGCAGACACTTGTAGCAATTTTTGAGGTTTCTTGAGGAACCTGAACTAGGGGAATGCAAGGTAGGAGCAAGCATGTTGCAAGACTGGTTAGCAGCAGTGGTTTGTTATCAGTTAGGTATAACAAATACATGCATTTTTTTACAGCTAATGATAGATATGTTTCAGTACTGGGATGTTTGATAATGATAAAATGTGATATTTCAGCATACTTGATTCAGTTTTTCTTAATTGTCAGAGCAGTTGAACAGACCTATTCTCAGTATTCTGAATATCTGAATTTACAGTTTCAGATTTTTGTATGGCAGTTAGGTAAAAGAGGTAGAATAGAGAACATCACCAAATAATTTTTTTGTAGTCCACCTATACTCTGAAGATTAGAGAGTATACTCGTTGTACAGCAGATGGCATCATGAGTTCAAGAATAGTGAATTGTGAATAGTCGTATGTTGTTGTAAGACTTGTGCTATTTTTAGCATGAATTCCATATTTAGTAGATGAAAAATGCTTATGTGCAGCATTTTCTTATAATGCCTTTCAATGAGAAACAATTAACTGTTGAAAGAACAGTCACCTTAAGAAGCATCTGCTAGTGACAATGGCAACAAACTTTTTGCTACAGTACTCAAATGTCTCATTTAGCAGCATTAGGAACATAAAAGAAGACCATATGGCATGTAGAGATAGCCAGGGAAAATAAGAGTCTGCAGTATGTTTTGTCCCTGTGTTATATACAGTGCACGAAAGATAGGTTTGATTTGTTTTTAAATCTATTTACCTCAGTTCTATGCTGTAGTTGTACTGTAGACATAGATTGAATCAAACCCCTCTTAACAAGAGGAAGGTTCATTTCTTCCTATGGAGACTAACATTTGCCCAACTTAGTTTCTTAATGTGGTTCAAGGTCTAGATTTCCTTGTAAAAGTTTTTTTCAAATTATTTAATAAAATTGCTTGGCACATACACGTGTAATTATTTTTATTGACACAACAGAGAACCATAAAAATTACTGAATTGCAACTAAATTTCAGACATCTTCATGACTAGGACAAACAGTATTTATTCACATATTAGCCCATTTATTAAGAGCCTTAAATTCAAGAGTTTATTATGATAGAATGTGATAAGCCATACATTTCATTCCACTAGTTTTTTAATATTTATGGTTGATGACAACTTCGTAGATGGAAACTGTAGTTTAATAATAGCTTCAGCTCAGTTTTCCTTCTGAATATGCTGTGCACTGCATACTTAGAAGTAGTGTTACACGACGGAATATCAATATGGTAGAATGAAACCTGAAAAATTAACTTACTGCTTCCCTATCTTTTTTGATAGTTTAATTCTCAGGGGCTCAGAAATCTCTCTAAAACTCCCATAGAAAGTGACATCATAGTAATTTAAGTTCACAGAGTGATAAAAAATTTTCTTTCATATCTGTGTTTGCAAATTAACTTTTCATCCATTCTTATAGTAATTATTTCAGAAAAGTTAATTAAAATGTAACTGTAAAATCTTGCATTTCAAACCCACCTTTTTGTTATTAGTTTTTAATTAGAAGCATGTTTTTTTCCTTCTTTTCAGGGGTGTGGCATAATTTTGTTCTTGGTGTTGCAAGTGTAGTGGTTTTGCTTCTGCTGCCAGCCATTCTTTTCCCTTTCTATTACACGGGTGTTGGGGCACTTGTCACTGAGGTTGCAGAGGTAAGAAAAGATCTTTACTTTTTTTATATTATATGCTTTGTGACCTGATAGGTACCTCTCTCTCTTATTACCGAAGTCACATTTGGTCAGTGCAGCACGCTGCAGAATCTAACATGTTGCAGTTTTTGGCTGCTCAGATTTTCCTTCTCAGTCTTGTGGGTTTTAGTAAACTAAGGAACATGATATGAATATAGACTATTCAGCATACTATAACACTGTTTAGACATTTGCGATGAGTTTGCAGGCTTATTTCTGGGTGTTTTTTTAACTTCTTTTCAATATTCACACCAAGTAAATCTACTGGAAACTGCATTATCACTCTAGTTATTGCTATCTGGTTTTAATGTTAAAGATTATTTTTAGTTGATTTCCTTGCTTGTTTGATCAGCTGAAAGCAAAGTAGAGATAGCCTGCTGAGTTTCTGGAAAGGACTGATTTTTTTTTTCCTGACTTAATCAAATACAGCACAGTTGTAGAGCTGAAAGAAGCTGAAAGAATTCGGTCTTTCTTGGATCTAAAAGTGAACTCATATACTCAGGAGGAAAGTGACATTTATAAAGCTTTATACCTTTGAAAATATAGATACACCCTGCTTTGTTGAAAGATTCAGAGTATTAATTTAAGCTTCTTGAGCCCATAAAAAGTAGGAAAAACCACAATATATTAACTTGTATGAAAATAATTACTTAAATTTTAAGAGGTCCCACGGAGCACTCGGAGGCTTGTCCTTTTCTTTTTCTTTGCACTAAATAAGTTATTATTTGTAAAGGATGTTGGTTTTGTAATGCTTTATCAAAACTTGAAGTAATCGATTCTAGTGAAACCTGAGATTTCCTGTTTCTCTGGAAATAGTGTCTTAAACTAAAGATTTCATGGTTGTTCGGCAGAACTACAAACAAATCCTTGTAGCTGTAACTATAACGTGACTGACTTCACTTTCTTCTCAGGATTCTCCAGCCAATGGACCAAGAGGTCTTTTTGTGGGAGACCTTGTCACTAACCTACAAGACTGCCCAGTTTATAGTGTGGAAGACTGGAATTCCTGTCTGGGAGACATTTCAGAGAAGTCACAGGTTGGCTACTGTATAAGTGCAGCCACTCTACAACAGTTAAGCTTTCCTGCTAGAGGTATGACTTAGATGTTCTCATCACTATTTTACATTTTAATTTTATTATGTTTTAGAGACTGTTTTGGATTTAGGATTTGTTGGTGGGACAGATTTCTCATAAGTCGTGTCTGCTATCCTTCCTTAAGCAGTGAACAATATACCATTTGGTTTTGTGAAATCTGAAAGTGAGGAAGAGGTAGATAGAAGGAATATAGAAGAATTTCTCTGGTCTTCTAGTCATCTTGTGCAAATATCCTATATGGCCTGAATAATCAAATTTGTCTCTTCAGGATATTGCATAATGTGGTTATTAGCAGTAATACAATTATCTCCTCTAATTTTAGTTCAGTTATATGGATCAGCTCTGTGATCTTTTGCAGATGTATATTCCATACATTACCTTACCGCTTTGATCACTGTGACATTATAAACTGTATGGCTCAACCCAATGATGTGCTTTATTATGGCCACTTCTTCTGATGTTTCTCACTATATGGGTTTTGTGTTTCATTTGCTTCTTCAACTTCACAATGTCATTGCCCGTAATCTTAGTTTTGTATGGATTGTACTTCTAGAAGTCAGCCTATTTCCTTCTGTTTTCATTTATACAACGGAGTGCTTGTTTCTGTAACAGCTTACCCCTGAGAAACAAAAAAATGTGAACTGAACTAAACTAGAATAAACAAAAATGAAGTAGAACAAAAAAGAGCAGTCATGTTAAATTGGCTGAATGTCTTGTGACGTGCCCTAAAGCTCTGTAGAGTTTGTTTCATGCATGCGTCCATGGTGACTGAATTCCAAAGGTAAGGGCCTGCTGCTGAGCAAAGTGATGCTATTTTCAGTTTTAAAATTGTCACTGCATTTTTTCATCATCTTGAAAGTAAACAGGAGGTCAAGCAGCTAGACTACCCATGGTTTTTTTGATGCATTATAGTTCTCGTGTGAGAGTGAAAAGGTAATTTGTGTTTTTTTTAGTATGTCAGGAAAGTACCCCTACAGCTGGAACTAAGATAAATATTTAAATGAGAAACCAACAGAGTATGGGTAAGATTCAGCTTTTAGAGACCTAACAGTTTGGATTACCCCTCTGAAGAGGAGGGCAGCTTTGACACATGCCTTCATCTGAGCAGGGATGGCAAGTAAGGACCAACTCTTAGATGCTGTAGGTATATATGCTTGGATTCTGCTGTTCTCTGAAATGCAATTTCAGAGCTGTGAATAATAAAACTGCATATTCTGCAACTGAACCAGTCGTATTTTGACTGAAATACTAGAGACTTAATACTAGAGACTCAATTTTGCTTCCAAGCTTTGTTGCTGTATTGTGTTAGCAGCCCATTGTCCCTCTGCTGCATTCTAATCAGACCAGTCTGTCTACATTTTCAGAGCTATAAGCCTCCAGCAATGAGAAATATTCCTCTGAAATTAAATGAACTCTGTTCAGTCTCTAGCAGCTGTCATTTGTCAAAATCTTAACAGTTCACAACTTGACATAAATACAGAATATGAATAAAAATGGATCTAGCAAGTGGACCCTATCTACTTGACCATAAAACAAATGGAGAGTAAACTATTTGAGTATGAAGCTGGATGGAAAACAGTGCCCCAAGGACCTTCCTGAAATTAAAAGAAAAAAAATGTTTCAGCGTAGCTTATAGGGAAACTAATTTCATGGTCATTCACTATTCAAAAATGTATGTGGTATCTTAGCCTCAGGGTAGCTGAAGAAAGGATTGTATGGTACAGTGCTCGCACCTGTAAGCCCCAGGCATAAAACTTTCAGGTTAGTGGACCACAGGTTATGCAGTGATAAATCAGCAAACATATCACAGGCTCGATCTACCTAAAGGTACAGCAGTGTTGCTCTGACACAGATTCTTACAGTGGCCATTCTTCCGAATTTTTTTTTAAAAGCTGTTGTTGTAGTGTAAGTTAGATTTAATTCATTTGAAGAACATTCATACAAAGATTCTGTAGCAGACTAGTTAAATCATGATTTAAAATATCATTTATTCGCTGCTGCAGCCTTCAAGGCTTGGAAAGCTTTCAAAACCTGAATTTTTTAAAGGGTTTTGCATTTTAAAGAGGATATTTTGAGTTGTTTCCATAGCCAGCTTAGTGAAATCGATACAGTACCAGGCAACAAATTTCCAAACTTTAATGCAAGTTCAGGACAATGGATAAAAGTATTTTGTAACTCATAATGTTCAGAATGTTGCAGCAGTAGATCCCCAGCATCTCAAGGACATTTATTAAAATGAAAAAATCAGTATGTGACATGATTGAAATCAGGTGACGTTCTTCAAGTGGTAAAGCTTATTTTTAGTTGTGATTGAATCACAGCAAGGCCATGTGAATTACTATGATTCTTGAAAGCTACAGATTGATTGTGTTGCTTTATGCAGAGACCGATTTATTTTCATGAAGTTACTATAATATTGATCATTTGCTCTATGCCTATGTTCTCTAGTCTATAGAAGACTCGATGGCACAGTTGAATGTTGTAGTAACAACAGCCTCACAGACATTTGCTTTTCATATAGCAATAACTTGGACAACCACATGGTAAGTCACTTAAACTTCTAATTCTGCTTGGTAAATTCTGAAATTATTTAAATTAAATTAGCAGTATTTACCAACATTTATGCAGCATACTCAAGTGCTTAAGAATACCTACTGTTTGTAATACAGGTGTGTGTGTATATGTTATTCTCCCCATTGACAGCTTAAAAAAGCAAAGCATTAGTTATGATTTTTTCCCCATGATCAATGAGGGAGTCTCTGGAAGAACCAGAAAAGATCTTATCTTGTCATTCCTTTACGCAGAGACACCTCTCCCATTTTCATTTTCATTGGATGACAATATTGGTGAGAAGAAACTTGGGAGAACAAAGGCAAGTTGCTTCTTTGGGTGCTTCAGTCTTTAAAAATGCTGAGCACTACGGGCAAAGCAAAGGACTGGACTCTCTGTTAAGTTATTTTGTGTGAAGACTGTGATGCTGCTCACTAGTTTAAATGGCCAAGTTTCTCAAAATCAGGGCCTCTACTTGATTCCTATTTCACCATATTAGTTTTCTTCTAACACGTGGAAACGTAATTAAGTTTTGCCTTACTCTCTTCAAAATACAGAGATGTTTGTTAAAATGCATTATCCGTATTGACTGTGAAGGAATATTTCTAATAGTCCTCTTTAGAAGAAAAAGAGCACTTACTAACTGTGTAAACTTTTCTTCATGTGCCAGTTGTTTGTTGTTCTGACTTCTAGTGATAAATACTTTAATAAATGGAAATAAGTCTGTTTCTACCTCTGCTGTGTTTAAACTTCCTACTACTCCAGGGTGATTTTGTGATATTTAGTCACTACAAGTTGAGCACAAACCAGCAGCTCATTTGAAATATGACAGTGGCTGGTAGCATCCTGGAGTTCAGCAAGATTTGATAAATGACTGCCTTACTGAGCTTTGACATTCTTAAGCTGATAGCTGCTACTTAGGAACAGAGAAGAAATAAAAGCATCCAGAAGCCTGTGACCTTGAGGAGTCTTTAGACTGTTGTATGGTTTTGAACAATTATTTCAAATAATCTTTGCACTGCTATGCAGCAGTATTTGAAAGTGTTCCCTCTCCCCCTCATTAGAATAGAAAGAGCTTACACTGAGGCTAATGGAGAGTGTCTGACACTTTGTGCATTTATGGGGAGCATAACTATGAGGCTAAGAAGCAAGAAACTTCCCCTTTTTTTTCTCTTAGGGCAAACAACAGATGAAAAACTTTTGTTGCTTGCATTTAAGAACAAAAGGAAAATTATCACTGAGCTTTTACAAGAGGCATGAGGGGGAAAACCAATTTCCTGTTCCTTTCTTCTGTACTTTCCTTGGCCTGTGGGAAACAAGAAAGGTTTGATCTTTCAGACTGCTGAATGAAAGAGTGTAATAGGTAGGATTTGGGACATAGGTCTGGGTTAAGTCCTGTGTTCACCTTAGTTGAGAATAGTTTCTTAGCTGCCACACAACTGTAGGGGTTTTTTTGTTTGTTTGCTGAACATAAGGTTTTGTTCGGCCACACAAGGTTTTAGATCAATGAAGACTAGAACTTCTTGAACAGGTAAGTCATTGCTATATTGATGCATGCTCCATTTATTAAAAATCTCTGACATGTTGAGATGCCTTGATTTTTTGTCGTGCTTGTGTATATAATTTTAAAAATAGTTAGCTTTGATGTTGGTACATGTGTACACCCTCTCTTCCATGTTCTACCAAAAATACAATGACAGATTGTATATATATCAAGTAGAGTTTCTGCATGATTTCAGCTCTTTATTGGCTGGTATTGTATCAGTAAGTCACTTCTTTTACTTTAGAAAGAAATATATAGTAATTTTATTCTGATCTGTTGGAAAACACATTTAAATTTGATAATTATTTTAACTGCTCTTTGCAGCATGCCTGTCTGCCAGCACGAAAAGTTATTGAGGCCAGCAAAATTTGTCGAACCAACATGGACTGCCAGAAGGACTCTGTTCCAAGTATTTGTGTAACTCCTTCATTGGAGAACCAAACAAGGCTAATCAGGGTAAAACATCCACCCCATATTGACATGCTGTATGTAGGACACCCCATGCATCTTCAGTACACAGGTTGGTATTGCTTGCTGTAACAGTTAAACAAAAAAGTTTTGTAATATGGTTTATTTTGCCTGGCTGCTCGAACAAGGTCTGGGAGTGCTTGTCAGTTAACTTGTTTAATGTAGAATCCATTTCTTGTTACAGCCAGTGGAGTGACATGGACTGCTCAGGCCTAAAATGAAATGTGCACAGTGCAATGAGTTATGAAGGTAATAGAAACTATATGTGATACGAGATAGTTGCTTTTGCAGAGAAGTATGAAAGGGCTATTTCTATAACAGATCTCACTCAGATTAGTCATGGGAACCAGGCACCTGCATTTTCCTAACGTATAAACTCAAAAAGCTAGTATAAAATCTCTAGAGCACCTTGCTGTAACACTTTGCCTGGAATATTAGCATGACTGCTTAAATCACATCTGATATCCAAGTATCTGAAACAGATGCCCATGACAACTGAGCCACAAGTACAATTACAACATAGTGATTTCCTGATTTTTTTTTTAATTTGAATTCCTGGCCTAAATTAAATAGTGTATAACAGTTCAGTTCCTGACTTTGAAATGGATTATGGCTCTCCCTTAAGCTAGGTATACAATTGAAAAGAGATTCTGCCCTTGGAGCAACTCTGGAAAGAATGAACAAACTCATCTTACATCCCTATGTAGTAGCTTGAGTAGCATGGTGAAAATTAGCTTCAGATGGGCTTAAAAAAGATAAAAGAGTTAAACTGCTGTCTCTTCCTGTGGGGAACTTGTGTGCTCTTCACAAACAACAGTACCTTGCAGGGGGAGATGTTATTCAGGCATCTTGAAGTACCTCCGTAGCAAAGCATTGTAATTGCTGAAAAAGCACGGGAAATGGATACAAGAGCTTTAGAAACAGTGATGAAATCTGGTGGTTTAAATCCATTAGAATTCTTGCATAAACATATTTTTAGTTACTCTGTCCATATCTGTCTTTCTGTGCTGGTCATATTTTGTTGCTCTGTGGATGTATTATTTATTTGTACTTGTTAACACTCATTTAAGCTCAAAATACAATCTCTTCACTTGTTAGTTCTGCCTTCGTGCCATTTGGAGGAAAAATATTGTTAACCTGTGTTGTATCAATACACAGTTCTATATATGATGATGTCTATTCCAAATCCAACAACAAATTTTAAGAATAGAATTTGATAATTATTTAAAGTTCACTTTCTTGGTCTCTAGCAATATAAACTGTAGGTACTCTAGAACAATTGATATTGTTCTCCTTCCCAGTTTGTTGGAGCAGTGGAGTTGTAATCAGTGTTTCCTACTGAACCATAATTTTGCAAATCAACTGTGTCAGTCTTTCAGAAGTCAAAAAAAAATGTTATTGCATCGGAAGTCTTCTACTTGTGTTTTATCCAAGTCTTCTAAAAAAAAGTCACTTCCTAGCTTTGGGGGTTTTATTGGGCAACAACGGAAATAACCCCTGATGAAGGTATATCTATTAGAGTCTGGTTTTTCAGTATTTCCTTGCTTGTTTCCCTTAATTGCTGCGGATGATCTTTTGCTTTCAACCATATTTAAAGATTATATGTATAGTTCTTCTGGAGACCACACAGAACCGCCTCATGCCGTACTGTCTCTCTCCTCCATAGCACACGTGCTCTTTTTTGAAAAGCTCTTTGATCAACCTAGTCTCCAAATCACTTCTAATTAAAATTGTATCTGTTGTGCATTCTTCTCAATATTAGCCAACACCATCTAGCATTAGCCAACAAAAGAAATGTTAATTCCAGGTCAAAGAATTGTTTAATTAGAGTGGGAAAACAATAACTGTTCTGTCTCACCCAGCCTCATTGCCTGGAGAACTTAATTTCTATAATTTCTATAATTCTTTTCTTATTCCTCAAGGGACAGATTTTCCTGCTGCCATTGGGTTTGACCTATTACAGCCGCTAAATTAATTTTCTTGTATTATAGTGTCTAGAGCTCAGTCCAGCAACTTCTTAAGTTTTGTTGTGTTTTGGAGATTGCAAATTCTGTGTCTAGTGACTGTCAGGGACAACAGACATTTTGTTGTAACAAAGAGGGAAGGAGATTAGTGATCCATTCTCTTTGCAGGCACAACTTTGGGTTCAGGAGGATGACTAAAATTGCAGTACCTTGCAGTATGTCTTTTGAAACCTTTCTGAATACACAGCCTCAGCCATTTTGGTGTTTTAACTTTGATTTTCTTAGCTGGATGGTGTCCAGGTTATCTATCTCTTACATTCTTTATTCGATAGTCCAGAGACTTACTTATTTTCTCTCAGTTCCACTAGATCAAAGATCTTGCTTAATCTAAGGTAAGACAACACGTGATTTTCAAGCTGTCTTGGCGCAGCTGGGTCAGTTTTGGTATTGGAAATTTCTCCGCTTTTTGGCACCCCGAGGCTATTCTTTTTTGGGGATTACTTGGTATCCAAATCTCTCCCTCATGTGTTAGGTTTGCTGGTTGGACTAATTATCACTTCTGACTCATCAGAGGGGCCTCTATTAGCAGAAGAAAATGTGTTTATATGGCTGAGTGGACCAGTTTTCTGCCTCATGCCTCTGTTATTACTTTTCCTTCATCTTTGTTCTAGTGTCCTTGAATTGTTTATTGAACCTGAAGAAATTTGATCTCACTCTTAACTAGGATATACTTAGCAGCACTTTTGGTATATTATGTGCTAGTGCTGTGAGGTGTCCTGTGTTCTCTTAGCCTACAGTTTAAAAATTTCTCAAAGGATGGCTTAAGTTGTTCCTTTCCCAGTAGATGTTTGTATTGAGTGGGATTTGAATCCTTGCTTTCACATATCTCTGTGGAGATGGTGTTTCTTACTTTTCTAACTTCTTCCTATGTTGGTTCAGAAAATTCGGGCCACCATGACTGGCCTCAGTTAACATCCAAAGTTGTTGAACTATTTTTGATACTGTGAAAGCTCATTCTTCAGGTGATTTTCTAATTCTGCCTTATTTTACCTAAACTTCTTCCTTCTGTGACAAGATTCTGCTATGCTTTGAGTGGGCTTTCCTAGTAGGAAAGGAAAGGTGTCTCTCTTCCAGCTGTCACAGAACTAAGTCTTCCAAATCTCCCTGAGACTGGGAGACTGAGAATACTGTTTTAGTTTGAAAGACTCCGTCAAGACTTTTCATGAGGCAACTGAGGTGGAGCATCCCTGTACTAGGAAAATGCACTCTGAGAGGTCTCAAGCTACCTCAGTTTTCTTTGAGGAATCTCTCATAAACATTTGACATGCAGCCAGCTTAAGCGTCACGTACACCTTCAGAGAAATTACAGTACTAAAGCATTTCCAGTTCATGTGGTTCTTGATGCTGCTGTTTTCCAGTCACTATTTATAGGAAAGATGCTGAGTTCAACCTCACAGGTTTTTAAGTTGCATTAAGTTAGTTCTTGGAGTCACTTAACAGTATCATCTGAAGACAGAAGAAGGTACTTATGTACTGGCTAACTAAGGTAATTCATCTATGCTTTCTCAGAGTGACTCCAGAACCCTACTTTCTATCTGCCCTGCTCCCATACACCATGAACTCAGCCTCATGGTTGGGGGAATCTTCTGCAGGTATTACAAGAGAAGAATTTTCTGGCTTTCAGAGAAAGTACATGTGTGCACCCACAGTATGAATGTATACATGTGGACTGCATATGTTGTAAGAGTCTGGTAACTCTAATCTCTTTTTATATGGTTTTCTTTGAAAAGGACTTAAATTACACAACGTGGTCTTTATGACTACAGATATCCAGTTGCCTCTGAAAATATGTATCATGGAATCATGGTAACTGTATTTTGTGGAGTGACTTTACTATGGTAATGACTCTGTTTGAGAAAGATTTGACAGTTTTGCTCTTTTAAAAACAAAACCCGAGCAAAACTGTATTTGGATTGGTTATTCATCCTTGGAGAAATTTCATTTCAGATCTGATTTTTCCTGCAGCTTATAATCTAAAATTAATAATGCTAAAATCCTGAAATGACTGTTCATATTCTGTGTATCTTTGTATTTTCATTGCAGTAAGTCTCAGCAGTTTTGTACCACGACAAAACTTTCTAAGCATCGATCTGCCTGTGGTAATAGAGACATTTTGCAAGTATCCTTTGAAGTATGTTTGTTCTTTTAAGGCAAGAAGTGAACTGTTTAGAATTTGGTGACTGAGCAGAATTTTGGTTGGATATTATTTTAGACAGGATGCTGTGAAACATTTTTGAACAGTTTTGACATCTTTATTCCATCACTGCATTGATTATTGTCCATGTGCCCAATTAAAAATTAATTCTCTCATTTTCTTGTGCTTAGCAGGATATTTTTTGCCTGTGCTTTTTTTAACTCTTTCTTGAGGGTGAGTCTTAACAGCTCTGATGAGAATGTCAAAGCAATATATGGCAGGACAGATGAGGTGTTATTGCTAGTTTTAATATAATATGTCAGATTTTTATCATTTTTGAGTGATAATAACACTGAACTAATAACAAGGTATAGTTATTCTTTTTTTTTTTTCAACAGAAAACAGCCTATTAAAAAAGCAGGATGATAATTCAGTTAAAACATGCTTATCAGTAAATAAGGTGATATACATACATAAAGATTAGTTTGCTTGAATATGGCTTTTAGCCTTAGAAACTGAAACATTGATGTGTAGCTATAGAACAGTTAAACAACATAGCTCAGTGTAGTCCATAAAACTAGAGTAAAGATGCTGCATAAGATCCCCTTTTCTGGGATCACACTACGGTTCCCTCTGGCCCAGTTGCTTTCTGTGTCTTATGTCTTCATGTCCAGCCACTAAGTGATGGATGTAGGTATTAAAGTTACCAAGCCTTTACCAGCTATAAAAATTTTCTACCTTTGCCTCATTCTTACATGCACGCACAGAAATCCTTTCAGTTGTCCTGGCTAACAAAATAGTAGCAGGGAGTGATCATATTTCCTATCATATTCTAGCCTTTTACTTACTTCAGTAGAGGAATGTTTTGGAAAACATTCCTAATCATTATTTAATACTTAGGTCATAGGTCTAGAATACCTTCTTACTTCAGGAATGATGTCAGGGCTATAAACTTCCTCCAAAACCACAGAAAGCAAGGGAGATGGACAGTATTAAGTGTGGTTTTGCTGTCTCTTGCTTTCAACTCCATTTTGAAGAGTGCAGGTTGTTTAAGTATCCAAACTGAATACTTAGAAACAAATTGATCTATAAAGGCAATTTTCTGAGCTGGTATGTTCTGGTATAAAACTCATTGTACTCATATAATTTTTGTGAAACAGAATGGCAGCTAAAAAAAATAACTCTCATGTGGTTTTTTTTATTTTCTGCATGCTAGAAATAAAAAATATGGTTGGTTGGTTGGTTGTTTTTTTACATTTTCTTGGATATTGCTTATGAACCTTATCTAATGTCAACCAGGTACCTAATTTCACTGTCAGGAGCACTGGCAGTTATCAATGCTGTACCATGCTTTGCTTTGGATGGCCAGTGGATATTAAATTCATTCTTGGAAGCCACTCTGAGCAACCTGATTGTTGAAAAACAAAACAGAGAGCTTGTTGGCTTTTTAGTTTTGCTTGCTGGTAGTGCACTTTTGGCTGCCAATGTTGCACTGGGACTTTGGATGGTGACAGCACGATAGAATATTGGATATGCTTGCATCAGCTCTCAAAGTACACAGAAATAATGAATCCATTGCCTTTTCAAACTTGTTCAGTACTGAAATTGAAATAATTCCCTTAAAATGACGCTGAAAGAACAACCACTGGTGGCTGCTATTTTAATTTAAAACTGTACAGTTTTGTGCCTGTGATCATAGGAAATCTAATGGAAAGTAGTAGGAACCTTTTATATATTTTTAAAGTGTTGTACTGATCTTGGAGAAATTGTGTTGGTAATTTTCACAGGAAAAAGCCTAAGACTTCATTCATTTAGATCTGAAGGGAATTATTTGGCCTCAAACATTGTAAAGTGGTACAAAAAAACAGTTGTCTTTTATTTTATAATTTGAATAATTCTCAGATAATCTGTGTGGGCTCTGATAATTTCTCAGTGAGCATATTCTTCAGTGTCTTCTTTTGGGTTTTTTTAATCTGCTACTGTACCAAACTGGACTCTAAGAAGCTCTAAAATCTGATTGCAAAATGGTGAAAAGCTAAGTAAATGTTTACTTTGTGTTAATGAGGAGAGAGAGGTCATATGCATTAGTATGGAGGTGTTTAAGGTGCAGGTGGATGAAGTACTGAGGGACATGGATCTAGAGACTGACGGGAATGGTTGGACTCGATGATCCGGTGCGTCAATTCCAACCTGGTGATTCTATGATTCTGTGATTTTATATATCATTCCTTTTCAGCTGGCTAAAATGACTGGAAGCTTATTGTCCTCAGGATGTAGAGAAGTGACAATGTCTGCTAAGAATGAGGAATGTGGGAGGTTAACAAAGCCCACGTGTCTGTGTTTCTTATACATTCAGTTGTATATTATCTTATGCAGCTGAAGATTTTTTTAAAGGCAATATTTGTCAGCAATAGCTACAAGATAACTGAAATTTAGTTTCTGAGTGCTGAAGTATGCTGTACACAATTATTCCTAAGTGATAAGAAATGTTTTTGTTGTTTTATTCAGAAAGTAATACTGTATCATACCTGTTTAGAGTTAAAAGTGAAACCTATTTGGTTTATGATGTCTGTCTTCTGATGCTAAGCATGTAATATGGTTTTTCACTGATGGTTTTCTGTCTTTCAAACAGTTGCTTTCCTTTGCTAGCATTCATTCTCTTCAAAGATGGCTAACAAAGATGCTTAGCTGAAGTTGGTCTTGGATCATAATTTTTTAGAGGAAGAATATGATTGTGAATTGAACTATTTAAACATCTGGATTTGCTTTTTGAAATTAATACAGACCGTGTCCTTATTCTTAAATGAACAGTGGAAGAGTAGTCAGTGTTTTGCTGACTATAAGTATGTCTGACATACTTGGAAGCTCCTGAAGTCTGTAGTATTTTATACCCAATAGGATTATCTATTGTTGGCTGTTATACCAATATATTGCCTAGTCTATATAAATGTATAAATGTTGTTATATCAGAGGCTTGCTTCAATATTGGCTGATATTATTTAAAAAAAAAAAAAGTTCTGCTTTGGGAGCCTAAATATTTGAAATAAGAAAATTTTGAAAAACACCCTGCAACTTCTGGCTTGTACAGTGCTCCCCAGAGCTGCTGCAGCCCAGAGTTCCTTTACAGAAATGGCCTTTCCGTTGGGAGTGAAAGTGGAAGGTAAGCTCATGGATACTGGCCTGCAAGAAGTACTAAAGCATTTGTGACAGGCTAGCATAGATTATCTTGGCTCTAGTGGCAAAAGCCTGGGTAGTTTTAAAAGCAGGTTTAAACCCAGTTCCTGGTGCTGCTGCACAGATTCATTAACTCTGATGTTTGCATTTCCCACTGATGTGTTACTCTATTTTTACACCATAGCCTTCACTTCAAATGTAAGCTTTTCTTAAGACTACATGCAAGCAGTAATGAGAGAGCTTGTTTGTTTATTTGTTGCTACGTTAGTTTTCTTAACTCTCCAGCACTGTCACTGTCAAGGCCCCTTGAAGTTCACCTCTGTGGAGTGGCTGGTCCATGTCTTTCATTCTGAATCATTTCAACCCAGGCATGTCAGCACAGATCCCAGTACAAGAATAAATCTGAAGGAAAAAACTGATTAAGTCAGTTCAGCATGAGCCCATCCCTTTGGGGGCTGTTAAAAGTCACACAAAGTGCAAGAAAGGGGCTAAAAAACTGCCAGCAGGTTTATCTTTCTTCCAGAGGTACCCTGGAAGTCTAACTCAGTCCTGGAAACATAGCAGGTTTTGAGGGTTGTAGTTCTGATGGACCACTCTACTGTCTCTGACAGCAGCAGGCATAGGAGCAGGCTTGTTCTTTGCAGAAAGCCTGGCCCTAAATCTGTGCTCTAGAGGCCTGCTCACTCAACTAAATGGCTGCTTACTGATCTGAACTTGTCCTGAACTTGTCAGAAAAATGAAGTTAATTAGATGAGACTTAGATGAAAAGTTAGAAAACTGATTCTGCTTTAGCCCATACCAGAATGCTGTGAACAAAGGCGATGCTTGAGTCAAACAACTCCGAAGAAAAAATTGTTCAGTGGATCCATTTCATTCTCCGGTAATCCTAACATATGGATTACATTCTAATAAGCAAGTGTCATACATACAGTTATTGGGAGGGCTTTTTGTTTGTTGAGCAAAAGAGAACACAGAAGAACACAAGGGTTTTTGTGTGTTGGATTTTTACTCTGGAGTACCTGTGATTTTTTTTTCTGTTTCTTAAAAAAAAGAAAACAAAAAAAAGAAAAGAAACCTTTCCTTAAAAAGAAATCATTGAATTTCTTATTTTAATTAGCCCCTCTGAATGTAATATATTCTTTAATACAGACTCCAAAATAATTGTAGAGCCCATTGATGGAAGTATAAACCAGAATACTTTGATATTGGATGAATACTACTTTTTCTGTATATACTATGTATTTTAAATCTGTATCAGATGGAAAAATTAATGTCTAACATTGGGAAGTGTTACATTTGTCTTTTACTTGAAAATTGCTAGACCACCTCCGTAATTATGATCAGTCTTTTTTTTATTTGTTTCTTTTATGAGATTTTTTTTTTATATCAGCAAAGACTTATATAGCATGTTCTGATAATGCATTATATGACATGAAAAAAACTAACTTCTTAGCATGTGGGAAGTTATACACTCTTTGCTAACTTAGGTAATTAAAACCAGCTTGCTTCTTCTATACAAGTTAAACGAAAGAGGCTTCACTAGAGAAAAAATATAGACAAACTTGCAGATTAGTCAGCTGAAATTTATGAGCCATGGTGGAAAATTTGTTAACTCATCCTTTTTATTTAGAATGAAACAGGCAGATGCATTGACAGTTCTGTTTTTTAGTGATGATGGTTCTGTATTTGTGTATATATGTGTGTAAACATGCACACATATATAAAGTAGATGCATGTACAGCCACAGTCTGTATTTCTGGTTTTTTACAGAAAACTTAGAGCAGTCCTCCATATTATGCAGTGTGGGCTTTTTATTTTTCTTTCTTTGTGGATTCCATGGCTTTTTCTAGATTTTAAAATTGCAACTATGTTTTTCTCGCAAAACTTTTTTGTTAATAGAAGACAAGTGGTGGACACAATGTAATAACAGCTGCATGCCTTTTGTTCTGCTGATTTTAAAATATGTTCCTTGCTTTCTTTGAGGCCTCAGCTACAAGCGTAGTAAACACAGATTTTCAGGGCAGCTAAAACCAGGTCAGCCTTAGAATCTCTCACTCTCTAAATGTTGTTTGTGCTGTTTGAATGGTAACTGGGATGAGTGAGGCTGTGTAGAGTATGCTGAGGAAATAATGTTTTCAAGGCAGACCTTCCCATGGCAGTCAGGATGTTAAGCTTTTTTTAAATAAGGATATATTTTTGTTTAATTTATCAACAATAATCGAAGTTTTCTAATAGTTTCCTATACATTTTCCAAGATGGCAAATTATGACCTAGAGCAAATAAGCTTTAAATAAATTCTGTATGTCTTCTGTCTGCAAGATCCGAATTTGTATCTTGCTATCATTTATGACAGATGAAGAAAGATTATAAAGGTTTATGTAGCCTAGTCAGTACTTAATTATTTTTAAAAGGTATGAGTTATTTGTAAAATATGTATGTATATTCTATACACCTGCATTCAAATAATTTCCCACAAGTAGTCTTGCCTCAGCTTTTTTCTTGTGACATGGTGAGTAAGCAATCTGAATCTAACTCAGGTAAGATCCAATATTAGCAGTTATTTTATGCCTTCTTTATCCCAAATTTCATTTAGCACCAGATTAGTTATTTAATGTGGCTGATTTATCTGGGGTCCGTATCGTGTATTAATTTGGCTTTTGGGAAGACTGACAGAAAATGGCAGCTCTGTGACTCTTGTTCCTTGGACTCATCCACTGCGATCATCTGAAGAGCAGATGGCAGCAACTAAGGACAGTGAAGAGCCTTAGTTTATGGCAGCTTTATGAAACCTTCCCACTGCTGACCCAGTGTGAAAGGATAGGAACAAAGAGCAGGATATGACAGTGCAATTCCATTCATTCCATTTACATCGGCATGAAATGTGAAAAGAACTTGTAGTTAACATTTCAGAGCACGCAGATATGTTTTCCAGGCCTTCTCTGAATCTATCAGTGATTGATGATCGTGCTTTTTTTTTCTTTTGACACTGTGTCACTCCATGGATAAATATGTGCTGAATAAGTGGTGTGGGTAGTTGCAGCTTATTTAGTAAAATGAACTCGGATACTTCTTACCTCTAGATGTTCATCTTGGGTTGGTTTTTTTTGCAGCTTCATAGTGTAATTGAACTTCCTTTGATATGATTACAGTTTGAAAGTTTGGAGGCTACTTCCAAGCCATCACTAAAGAAATCTAGCTTCCTCCTTCCCAAGTTGTTTCTTAACATTTTAAATGCCTCTTTTCCTTACATAACTTGTTTTTTAGATTTCATATGCCTGGATAATCTTATCTGCAGCCTGTCAATGGAATATGTATTGTTTTGAAGTTGAGTGTGTTTTTTTCTCTACATAGCCTTATTTTTCACACTGACTCACAGCTGTGGAATGGTAGATTTCTAGACCCTTTGTTCCCACTGTGCATTGTTCACAATCATGTTTAAAAAACAACAACAAAAAAAGCGTCATTTTGGAAATGTCAGTTAACAAATATATGGAACACTTTGAATAATGTATTGTGTTTTTGTTGTGCTTTTTTTTCTCTGTTTAATCAACCAAACAATAAGTATTGTTTTCTATGTATGATAAATGTATCCTGCAAATAAATTCATTGTTTGATTGTTAGTGTGCTTAAATCTGTTTTTAAAAATAAGGTAAGAGGGACTTAATCACTTCCATGTGTCAATTACCATATTCTCTCATATATCATACTCTTCATATACAATTTTTATTCACTCAACAACAAGGTACCACAAGGTATCGCTACCCTTTTCTGAATCTGACCACCTCCTAAAATTAACAGTAACTATCACTTAACTTTCCCTTAATTACCTACCAGCTTTTCATGGTAATAGTTTATAGCAGAAGTACATCCAGAAAGACATTTAAACATCGTTCTGGAGCAAAGCTATCTTCATTTAATGTGAGCAAAGGTACATAGTGACAGCCTTATAGGAGAAAATCCCTTTCTCTTGACTTAGCTTTCTGTGTAATTCTTTTCTGGAGTTGTGGACTTCTTGTTTTGTAGTGAAGTATCTGACACAGGGTGACATAGTCAAGGTAAGTAAAATCTTCTCTCTGGGTGTTAAGGCCAGTTTTATGTGAAGAACTTAAAAGTCAGGTCACCAAATGACATTAAGGTGATGTTATGTATTAAAGGCTTTGATCTGTATATACAGGCGAGGCCAGAGCTGGGCACATATTCTGACTAGTTCTGATCAAGTTTACTTAGGTATCTAGATGTCATCTGGGGTTGCATTAGTATGGTGTAACCAGGTTATTCAGCTTTATTTGAGAATGAATCTTTACTGCTCTGTTTCTTGAGCAATCTCATCTGGAGTTAGCCAGGTTATTTGTACTGAGAACTAACTTGTCATTTGTTACTTACTAGACAAGATGTTGCCTCATACCAGCAGAGCTGTTTCAGTAAAAGTGGCTTTGTTCCCAGATAAAAGATTGCCGTGAGAAATGGGCACAAAACACAGATCAGACACAGTGGTAGAATTTCCCAGATAGTTTACTAAGCAATTTTCTGATACTTGCATGAGATTGCTTTTTTTTTCTTTTTCTTACCCATGTTAAAAGTAGAGACAATAGTTTATATTTTTTCCTGATGCATTTGAGCTTCTAGGAGGGTCCTGAGGTTTTCCAGTTGATTTTGAAAGCATTATCCTATATTTTGATTGTGTATGTTCTGTAATCTAGAATAAAATCACTAGTGTTACTGTCTTGAGGAATGTTGCCTTTATCACTAATATAATTTCAGAGTAAGATTTAAAAAGAAATATTGTATCTGTGAATCTTAATGCTGCTAACTTTATATAGAGGCTTAATATAATCTTTCTGTGATTATACCCGTTAGGTATATCACCAAGCAGAAGCATTCCTAAATCTCTTTATTAGATATACATGCATTGAAATCACTTATTTAAATAGATTTTAAAATTTTTATGAGCTTTTGATGTGAACTACCAACGACATACAATTTAAGGTTTGATTCTAATCTTATGGTGGTAAGCTGGAAGAACCCTCAGCATTCATGAGGTCTAAGCAGCAGTGACTCAGAGTTCTACTGACATTTTTCCCCTTTTATTACCTCAGTCAGATGTGGGCTTGGTGTTTACTTTGATGCTTTTAAGATTCCAGCTGCTGAAATAAAATTGTATGTTCTTGCCAATTAGATATCTCATTATCTGCATTTCTGATTCATTCTACCTCATTTTAGTTTTTTTGCAAATACAGTAGTGGTTGAATACTATGTAACCACCACTTCCGAGTCTTGAAAACAGTTAGTCGTACATCATTTTTTAATTCCCCTGAAACTAATCTTCCAAACAAAAATGAAATACTTTTCTGTCTTTTTTTTTCTTATTGTTAAATGTCCTCCTTTCTGCTTGCCATTGTCTTATGAAAGTCTCTGTATCTTTTCCCTTTCACAGCTCTGTGAGGATTTCTATTAAAATACTACTACTATTTTTTTAAAGTGTAAATTCCTCTAAACCTGCTGAATTTAGGCATCTGGTGTGGTTTGAGATATCCGAAGGTGTTCTTAGGTTAATAACCTGCCTTGGAACATTTTGAAACTGATTCCCAGCTTGTCTCCTTTTATTTCCTTTTGGTTTAGGTCTCAGGGTTTCTAAGGCCTATGCATGGGGCTAGCAGATGTGGGTGAGACCCTATTGGAGATCAAAGACATTCTGGACCAGCAGATGGATACTAGGAAGGGTACCTGAGGGCATTTTTATCATGCCAGGTGCATATATGTGGGCAACAAATCAAGCCAGATCGACTCCTTTCCTTGCATTTTGTTTCTTTTTGACTTGTGAATTAAAGAACACTGGTGAGACTTTTTGAGTGAGTTTGACATAAAAATACATCTGAGTTTTTCTGTTCATGCACAGTAGTGCTATATAGGCTATTTTATGGCAAAATAGGCTAATACCTGCATTGTCTCTCTGCTGTCGACCTTCAGTCTGGGAGCCGCAGAAATTAGTATCACTGCCTTATCTACAGCAAGAAAAAAGAAGGCTTACTTTATAAGGAAAATACTGTCTGTCCAGATGTGCAATGGTGGTAGCAGCAGTGTACAGACTTGTAGGAAGTGATGAAGAGACACCAGGTGGAGACAAGGCTGCAAGAGGGGACTATGATCATCTTGGCCAACAGCCACAATTAACTTTCTTTTCCCCCTTGCAGGAGAAAAGCAGGGGTGAGACTTAAGAGTTTGGAATGGAATAAAATCAGGGAAGGAGTGCGATAGAGAGATGGTTTGTTCATTTACAGATTTGTTCGTTTACAGAATCTTTCAGTCAGAAAGTGCATGTTATACTTTATGAATGGAGATGTGCTGTTTAGTAACTTCCACGATATGGAAACATCTCATGTAAGATTGGAGAGGCAATAAAAGCCTGTCCTTCTAGCCAGCAGCTCAGGCATTTAGACCTTGGAGCCGTATCCCTCTCCCTGTTTCAGGATCAGGACCTATCTTTCTTTTCAGTTATTCTGGATTTGAAGTTCTCCTGTTTCCACATTCTCTCTTCAGCACAAGTTGACCTCACAGATGCAATTATTAAGAAAAATTAATCCATTTTCATAATGTTTTGCCCGTTGGCTTTGTTTTCATTCCTGCAGCTATGTGAATAACAAGCAGAAACGGGGCCAAACCACCTGTATCTCTATCATTGCTGCAAAAATCAACAAAGCCAGATCATGAATGTGCACTTTAAACCACAAATTCCTGGGTACTTACCAACAAACATTTTTTTCCCCCACTGCAACCATTTATTGCTCTCAATTAGCTGATTGAATTTATTTCCCTGGAAATGTTCTGTGAGGCGTTTGCAAAATTCATCATGCTGCAGTACTGAAGGAAAGAACAGACAAACCCAAACTCATTTAGTATGCTTTCTACAACTAGATAAAATTCACTGTTTCAATACTGGACTGGTGCAGATAAGTTATTGGTCATATATGAAGGCCCTGGTTATTTTTCCAGCATTTATCTTCACAGTTACTCTTGTGGAGAGCACTTCAGTAGTTAACCTAACTGGCCTCTGCATACCACTTTAGCTGCAACTAAATATAATTGAAACAGAAGTTAAAATATTACTGAAACAGGCACAAAAACATTAGTATATGATTAAGCAGTATTTTTTCACAAACATGCAGAAACCTATTGTTCACTTAAGACTTTACCTAAGAACTGAGTATTTTTTAAACCCTTTATTTTTCATCTTGGCGTGAAAATACCAAAAGCAATTCTGAAGAAAAGCTTTCACTTACAGGGCTATTTAGAGGGGCTCACTTTTAGCATACACAAATCATGGTGTAAAAATTACACAATGTGATGTTAAATTTGATACTAAATGTAATAAATCACTGTGTTCTTAAACGTGTAATTCTCCGGTTCATTTCCCATGCTCTGCACTAAGTCAAATGCAAGCACAATGAGCTTATTTTTATGAGCTTTTATAGCTGTACAATATAACGGAAGAAATTAAGGTTGCACCCAAACCCAGAACCGAGGTTTAGTGAACTTTTTTCATCATAGTAACAAGGAAAAAAATCTAGATATTGAATGTAGCTGAGTAATAAGTCATGGAACTGAAGTTGTTATACTCTGATGTAACATAGCAAAGAAAATCCAGGAAATTGATGGTCATTCTGGATTTTTTTTTAAATATTACTAATTACAAATAAATTAGTAAGTGAATTAAAAAAATATCCCTTAAATGAAGGCCCTCTTCTAGATCAAAATGATGCTCTGAAATGCAAAATATGCTTCTTTTCTTCTGCCATGGGTTTGTGTACACATACAGATGCTAAATAGATAAGCACTTGGCTAACTCCCGCTGACCTGAATTATCATCAGTTTAGATAAAAATAATGATTATTAGTAGCCTTAGAAAGCTGTGAAACATATAGACTGTACCTGCAGCGAAGGAAACTGAAATAGCATTGTCAGATTCGTAACTAAGAGCTTGCAGTGAAGAAGAGTGCTTCAGCAGCCACAGACGTGCCCAGGATATAAGGCCACACAGCAGGGCAGATGGCCTGGGGTGCTGCACCTTCCCTGTGTGACCTGCAACACTCTGCTATAGGGCCAGACTCAGAAAGTGACCTGTAGTCCCAAGGAGGCACATAGGTCTGTGGAACTCATAAGCCCTACAATTAGGATCTTGCTTACCCTGAGGTCAACAGGTTTCCAGAACTAGCTCAGATTTTCACTTGAAATAGCATTAACGGTGTCTTCTGCACATGCCCCACACAGCCACAGGAGAAATGCTCACACATAATAATCAGGCTGGGGTCAGGCAATGAGAAATGCCATTCCTCTCGCCCAAGAGGTTCTGTTGAGCATTTGGGTCTCGCTGTGTAAGTTCTGAAACAAGCATCCCCCAAAATACAGCAGGGATTACTTCTGTTTTCGAAGATGCTGTGTGCATGGATGGAAGCAGGATATGGCAGATGGGAAACACTGTGGACACAATCCAATGTATATTTAGTGTACCACTGTCCAGACTGTTTACATAATACCATAGGTGAATTTGAGGTCTCTGCCAGGAACTACTTATAATCTCCAGGACAGAGCCACGATGTTTCCAGGAATATTTTAAATTGTGTCTTTTGGTTGTTGTTGGTTTTTTTTTTTTTAATCTTCACTGTGTTTGTTCTGGAGCATAAGGAGTTTGGTATCCTGAGCCAGTAATATCATGCAGCAATCTGTGTGGGGATGTTTCCTCAACAGATATGTACAAACCAAGTAAAAATAAGGTGTTTCCCTGCTGGAGAGGAATATTAAAGAGATATCGCAAATTTTAAACACTGGGGAAGAAACAACTATTATTGTAAAGAATAAGAGCTTCAGTATTTGGATAACTGTTCTGCTTTTCTACTGTATTTGCTGAAATACCTTTTCTATGTTTAAAAAACCCATAAATCTAACTTTTGTTACAGCCTAAGAAGTGTACAGCTTTGGCCATGGAAGTTCATGAACAAAGCAGCTTTGAAATGGGCTGTCTCCTTTTCAACTGTTCCAAATGTTTGACCTTGATGTATTTTTGAGAAGAAACTGTGGCAAGCTTCTTGCTGATAAAAGCTTGCTGTTCTCCAGCTATAAGGAAAGTAATCTGTCTTACGAACAACCTAAATAACTAAACAGTTGGGCTTCTGAAATTAGAAATTTCTGCTAGTGCATTCCAGGCTTTGGGATGCTGTCCTATGAAATCTAGCACTGCAGCAAGACAATGAGACCTGATAGCAGAAAGCCATAGGTTCAAATTAAACAGTGCTCATAAAGTAAACCCCAAATATGATGTTCACGTGAAAACAGAGACTAATCACGCACAAGTCACAAGGCTGTTTATGAAAATATAAAGGGCTCCTTTCTTCTGTCCTTATTCACCACAAACATGATCTGGCTACACTGATATTAGTAAGAAACATCCCATCCCTGCATGGAATGGAATAGCAAGTATTAAAGCAACAGCAGATTAAGGTTACATAGCCTAAAGAACAGTGACAAAACTGGACCTACTGAGGTAAGAAAACAGTCTCCTCGCCTCAGTTTCTTCAATCTAAACTGAAGCAAGAGGTTTGTGTGTCTTGCAAAGACCCTTATTTGTACCAGGTAAAGTACAAAAGTAAAGTACAAGGTAAAGTGTAGAACTGTTCTTCTAAGCAGATCTTGTAAAAATTACGTAGCAAAAGTTATTGTAAGAGGATGTAGCAATCAAATGGAATCCAAGTTTTTTCTGCTTTGGGTTGTAACAAGCTTTCAAGGCTGCTGGCTGACTGAACAGTGTTGCTGTGAGGGGAGGAATTCAGGAACTGATCCCCATCTAGCTTGAGTCACTAGCTTTAGGCATTTGGATAGTCCTGTTTTCCTCTCTTTACAATCAATAACGAAAGAGATACCGCCACAGATAGTTATCTGAGGAGCGATCATGCTGTGGGGCTGCTTCCACCCAACACACTATGGATGCAGCCTAGGTACAAAGCAGCTACAGCCTGCTCCACAGCTGTGTTGCAGGAGGAATACATTAACAAACAGGACTTTTTAAAACCCCTAGACAGGCAGTATATATTGTGAGACACAACCCCACAAAAAACATAGAAGTTTACACCACCTTATTTCTTCTTTCTTTGGTCCATAGTACGTTCATGAATAAAAAGGTTTGTATGAATAAACACTGTTCTGTGGCCAATACCTTATGCAGAAGTTCTTCATTCAGGTACTCTACATTCCTCTAAAGACTGTTTTAGAACAGGTTCTGAAACTTTAAGCATTGGTCTCAAACATTCCCAATTTTAAAATATTTTAGTCTGGAATATCACTTTTTGTATATCTGTGCCACTGAGATCACTGAAACATGATGAATTGCTAGGTATATGGCATTATCAATCTCTTCCTGTTTAAAATCAAGAAGAGGAAAAATTACAGTAAAATGAGTCAGCAAAGTAGACAATAATGCTTAAAAGTACTGGTGCTGATGGTGGTGTTTTAGACATAAGCCAAATATATGCTTAAAGACAGAGATTCTCAGTTATATGTGTGGCCTCAGATGGCCCCTTTCCACCTTTCACACTGTATATCTCTGTTGTAGTTGTAAATTATTACATTTTTACCTATACAATCATTTACTAGCCTTTGCTCCATCTTTCTGCCAAGAAAAAGACTGAGTATTGGAAAGCCAGTTAGAAGTACACCCTTCTCTGTCAGAGCTGATTAGTACCACTGCATTCATTACCAGTTTGACGTTGAATTCACAATCTTTATTTCTTCTACCTCCTGCCTTCCCCAGCATCTCTCCTATCTCTCCCCATCTTCACTTCACCTTCTCACAAAGAAATCTGGAACTACTTCATAGAGTGACTAATATCAGCTTGCCATCATTTTGTCAACAAAACCATGTTTTTTTAAAATTGAAAAGTGATAATTTTTCCACAATCCTTGACTGGACTCAATGATCTTGAAGGTCTCTTCCAACTAAAACAGTTTGGTGATTCTGTGAATAGAGGAGGAATGCATCAATACGATTTAACCTTAGCTGAGGATTTAATTAGCAAATATATCTGACAATCTTTCTGTTCTATACATCTCTTTAAAAGAAATTACTGTGGTGATATGATTGAGAAGGATGGTTTATAGAATTATTACTCCCTACCAAATTATGTTCAATTTGCCAGTTGTGGCATCTATTTGAAAGGCTGCGCTTCCGGCTGGGGATTATTTGCAGCTTATATATGCCAGGTGATATACTTTCATACAATCCATTACTTAATGTTTTATCTCCCTTAAGGGCATTAGAGATGTTAGGGTGAAGTCTGGATTTATGTTGAAGGGTAATTTGCTTTAGGAGGGAAGAGGCTTCTACATCAAATAAGCATTACATGCATCATATAAAGATGTGGCCAAGATTCTGGAAAGCAGCTATGGAACCTGGGTACATTTTTAAGATTCCCATTCTAAAGGATTTTCTCCTCCAATGCAACAGAGCAGAAAATCAAATCCTTTAAAAAGAGCCAATTTGCACTCCAGAAACATTGCTTATTACACATTAACATTCAAGTGTCTATCTGTGAATGCCTGTGCTTTACTTCTTACTGAAAGGAAAACCAAAAAGTTTGGGAAAACTGGAAAAGGTCACCAATAAGAGCACTGACCATACTGTTAACAATCACAATATCTTCCTGGACAGATGAAATAATAGCAGCCTGTTTCACTGCCCTTGAAAGTTTCTACTGATTGATTTTATTTCACAGAGAATGCAAAGAAATAGTATAAAACAAAATGAAGTACAGCATTGGAAAAGAAGAGAAAAAGAAAGATCTGAGAAGAAACAATGCTTCATTTAGAACAGGTTGGGGAAGTGACTGGAATTTGAATGGGAAAACAGAGAAAGCTCTGCTGATTTCTAATAACAGATAAAGATGCTAAGATAAATGAAAGATATCAAAGAGCTAAAGACAGAAGCAGGGCTTGAGGAGCATGTGGCAAATGAAAACCCATCTGAAGAAGGGGGAATAATTGGGAGAGCATTAAATAAAGAGGCCTCCAGTCAGCAAAGATAAGTGGTGATCATGCAAAAGAAAGAATAGAGAATGGAACTGAGACGGGATCACAGAAACATACAATAGAACCACAGAAGCATTTAGGTTGGGAAAGACCTTTATGATCATCGAGTTCAACTGTAAACTTAAGACAGCCAAGCCCACCATGTTCAGAGGGGAAGTGGGGGAGATGACGGGGGCTTGAAACTGCAGAAGGGGTGTAAAGATTAGGGCATATAGATAGCTACTGCTTCTCCTTCCTTCAGAGGTACCTCATCATTTTTGCCTTTTTTTACAGTTAGTTAGACAGCACTTATATATTTACACAGCAGCTGCATCACTTGTTTTGAACATTTTTGATTTCAAGCAGCTTGAGATATGACCTTAGGGGAGGTAGAGGTTTTATAGCAACCTTTTACCTACCTACTTCTCAAGAAACTTCCAGTTCATTCCTGCCATAACTGTTAACGCTGCATGATAGCATCTTTGAAAATACTACAGAAACAGCATAGGGCCAAAACAAAATCTATGCATCTTATTGCTTCTCAGTCTGCATTTTCTAAAAGTCAGTTTAAACCCACACATTTAATGCTGTAAGCAAGCAATTTTAGAAAATTAAATAGGAATTTCCCTATGTGTTTATGACAGCAGTGATGATAGATTTCAGTTTGTAGTTAAATATTTCCCTGCAGTGTTTACCGATTAAACACTCAAGGCACACAGGGAAAGTGATTGCGGTCTTGACTGAAAGCCAGCTGAAGAGAGAAAGTTTCATTGATTCAGCTGGGTTTTAGAATTGATAAAACCAATCTAGAGACTGATTTGCAAATAAATGTGTGCATTTCACTATTACCTTGGAAATGGGAACTCTTGCTTTTATGGACAGAATCATTCAGAACACATTTAACTCCTAAATGCTTTACAAATAGAGCTCTGAACAGTTGTGTTCTACAGAAGGATATATTGTAAATGTGTTACTTGGGGTCACTGTTCAGCCAGACTGCATATAATCCAGGCAATTACTCATATGTCATGCATGATGTATGTCACATGAATAGGACTATCCTGCCACTAATATATGCAATGTCCCTTAAAATTATGCTCCACGAATTATTAGAAAGGTTTAAATGAAGCCTACTAATAGAAGTAAACCTAGAAGTGCTACTGAAAACATAATTAGAAATACTACCCACAAGCAGAAAAATAGAGCCTCTCTCCCATCGTTGTTTTGAACAAAACATAAAACAACAGGAAAATAAAATTCATTGAAAGCCAAGCCAGTTTGTTGCCAAAGTGGTCTAAACAGTTCTATATGTTTAGTAATAATAGACTTGCTCTCTTGTCAAGACATTTAAGAAACTTTTAGACCCTTAGGTTTACCCTGCAAAATCATAAACATGTAGTCTCATAACTGGAAGACAGGATTCAACAATAAAAATGCTGACAAGAACACATTTTCGGGGAAGAAAATTACTTAAAGAATAAGTTGCTCACTAGTATTTCCCACAACCATCTTGGCTCAGTCCAGCTGTATTGCAGCTCCTCCCAGAGTGTTCCTACAGAGCTTGTTTCAATAGCATTAGAAAGTGCTTCAGCAAATAAAGTTTCTGCAGACAAGATAGGCATTAGGTGCTCTGACTTCATTTCTCATGCGTGGTTTATGACAGGATAAGTTTTATCTCTTGCAGGCAGGTCTTTTAATCCAGCTGAATAGCTTCAGCGCAACACAGTAAGAAAGCAGAGCTGTATGCTGCTTCTTCACGCTTACATCACTGGAGCCAGTGAAGGTTCCACAGTAAGTCTGGCTGCAGATAAACTGCCCACAACATAAAGGAGAACTGGGCTCATCAACCAGGACAGCCCTGGGCTCCTTGTATCTGCAGCTCTCAGTGACATAGCGTAATCATGTCTAAATGTATTAACATCTGTGAAAAAGATTTCTGAAAGAACAGAGTCAGGCAACTGCATAGTTTTGTTTCAAAAAGTCTGCATGGCATACTGGCTAAAGTTAAGTTTTGTGTGTTTCTTTGACATAGTCAAAACTGACTGGCACACAGAAAATGTATCTTGTCTTTTCATGAATGATTTTTATTGTGAAATCTGTTATTCATCATATGTTGGTCAAAAAAAATAATTAATCCAGTTCCACATTAGCTCTTGCACACTTCCTAAGAAAACAATAAAAGACTGGCAGTTCAGTATTGTTTATTGTTACATTGGGCTGTGTTAGTTTGAGTATGTGATGAAGAGAAATGCAATAGTGTATACTTTAAAACAAGAATCAAGAAGAAATTATAATCCA
This sequence comes from Coccyzus lansbergi, assembly GCA_033558105.1. Taxonomy (NCBI): domain Eukaryota; kingdom Metazoa; phylum Chordata; class Aves; order Cuculiformes; family Coccyzidae; genus Coccyzus; species Coccyzus lansbergi. Next base: position 2,500,260 of record JAUMJK010002392.1, read on the forward strand.
GAAGTTTCGTTTCATTATTCTCAAATGTCATTTTAAGCCAATGTCTTTCAGCATTGGCAAAACACCAACTTGAGCTCTTTTGGCACAATGAGACCCAGTATTGTAGACTATGATAGATGTAGCCCTTGCAAACAGGGCAAAACAGAAAAAGAATTAAGGAAAAAGTAAACCCTCAGAAAAGAACAGACGGTTGCTTTTATTCATAAGTGTACAAACTCAATGCCACCGCATCACTGCCTGGATCAAAAGAGAAAACTAACCAAGACTTCTAATACCCAGCAGGTACAATAATACATTCTTTTCTTCTTACAACTGAACCTCTGCATCACAACACCAACAAAACACTGAGAGCATAGGAGCCAGACCAAACTAAATTATCCACCGTTTGCTTTAGGTCATAAAAGCAACCTTTCTATCAAGGCAGTTAATTGAAAATTTAAAATGTTTCCACACCAGAAATTCTAAGACTACCTATTCATGGACATCTGTAATTTTGCATGTCATGCTAGTGAAGTCAGGACTGGGGACTTGGAGGGAATAAAATAGCTACTTGCTCTTTTAAGGATTTACCCACTTACAAAAGTAAAATGCTGAATTAATAGACTTTACAAAGAGTATATAATTGCATGTTAACATATAAGATATTTGAAGTCCTTAAATTACAGAACCCTCTATGAACGGCCTTCCTTTACGTAGCCAAGCAATCTTACACCTTTGTTTATCGAAGCAAGTGTCATCTTCATTGCCTGTGTTTTGACATAGCACTCATCAAAGGGATGTTTTTCTTCTACTTTTGTCCAGACAGAGGAAATGCATGATTTTTGTAAAAGAAATTCTTTTGTTCTGTCTCTTTTTGGAAGTCTGCATTGCTCTCACTGTTTTCAGTCTAGAAGTCAAAACAGAAATAGGGCTCAGAAGCCCTGCCTTTGAAAACCTTACTCAGATGGTACCTGTGTAATATAGCTGCAGTTTCTACTGAAAATCCTTTTAAGTGTTTAAAATCTTGTCTCTTGGGATTTTCACCTCTCACCTCTTTGAAGAAAACCTTCCAGAATTCTGGTCCTAGGAAGAAAAAACCTTGCATTTGTACTCTGCATATGGTAAGTATTTCTGAATTTTCTGGTTTTCTTATATTATAGGTTAATACTGCTGGCAATAGTAGTCATTCTATATGTGTTGTGGCCAAAACCTCTAAGTGAACTAATTGTTATTTTCTGAACAACTGCTCAATGATTAACAAAGCTATATATATCATGTTCATCAGAAGTTCTTTCAGTTCAAAATTAACTATCAGAATAAAGAAAAAATCCTAAAAAATAATAAAAAAAGACATTTCTTAATTTAATGGTTAAATAAGTGGAGAATATAATAAAGAATGTCGGAATTAAAATTCAGATAATGTAAAGCATATAATAAAGAAGCATTCTGGAAAATTTAAGTAGAATATCAGAATATAAAAAACCTCATTCACAGGACAAATTTCTAGTTAGTTGTTGAATTTTGGTTTTTAAAAATGTCACAGATGAAACAGTTTCTGTCCTCATGGGCTTGCAAAGTAATAAAGAAAAAAAGTAATGTTACCACCACTTTTTCAGATAGATTCTAACTTATCCAAGGTGATCTCCTCCTGACTCTTGACCTACTACTCTAACTAGAAGACACTTCTTTCTATTAAACTGTTGGTTTCAGTTATTTGAGGAAAGACTTGATGTATCACCAATGAGGACCAAACTCCACAGTCAAGTGTATGTTATTGGACAAACTTTTAGGTTGTAAAGAGGCATAAGTTTTCTGACATTTAAGACAACAGGCTGGTTTATGCTGAAAATTTTTATGTCAATTCCAAAAGTCACTTTGCTGTAACTAGTACAAACTATTACTTTATTGCATTCCAGCAAAGCTTTGGCATCAGACTAGAAAAGACATTCTACATTAATTTTTTATGTTATCAGTAGGTTTAGTATTTTTATATAAGTTTTGGATGATTAACTAAATTTTTTGTCTCTTTCTCCAAATTTGGTCTATTCATTGTAGCTCTAATTGTGAAAGTATTTAGGTGAGTTATGGTCAATCTCTTTGAGTTTATTGTACACTATATTGTTGATTCTATCTTTTGATTTAATTAGTTTGCACTTGAAAATACAGATTTATAATTACATGTTACCTGACAACATCTTAGAGGAAATGCCTGTGAATAATCACAGTCCTTCATGAAGACCTTCCAATTATTTTCTTTGATGTCTTTAATAAACTGAAATATGGTCTGGCATCCAATAAAATCTTATCACAGCCTCCTGAGTTGATTAGTATTATCTTACTGTATTGGTTTTTCCCTTGAAAAATTCATCTCTCTTTCCTAAGCATGAAATGTTTCTTATTTACACTAGAAAATGAATGGAGAAGTTTTTGCCAAAGTTTCTGCTATGGAGCAAACTTTAAAAGAGCAATCATTGCTCTGACTCCCCACATGGCAACTCTTATTCCATTGTGAGAGTATCTACAAACAGAAGGAAGTTAATTTAATCTTTGCAAAGCACTCCATTGATGTGGAATGCCAGAGTGGAAATCACCTGAACTGTTCATAGTCAACAGAGAGAAGCAAAGCACAATTTATCTGGTCTGTTTTAGACATCTACTGCAGGGTGAAATGAATCGCATCTTAAGAGTGGCTCTCTGCTGGTTGTAAAGACAGTCAAGACAAGCAAATCAAATACAGACTTCCGGATTGTAGGCGTCTGAAGTTAGATGAGATGAGCTTCATGCACAGGGCTCACAGGAGAGCCTTATGTGGAACAGCTGTTCTGCACTGACTCTTTGGCCCTTTAGACAAACACCTTTATTTAATCTGGAAATCCCTTTGAGGAAGAGACCGTATTTTATTTGGAATTTGTATTGCACTTGCAAGCAAAAGGCTCAATCATGGCAGACAAGGCGGTAAAACCTCTGTTCATAATGAAAAAAACTGACCTAGTGGACATAAACTAATGCCCCTAACAAAGTTACAACAGCATATGTGTGACTTAATTGTAGTTAGTATGATTTATAGGCATGTACTTAAGCATGTTGGTGTTATATTTTGAATGCAGTTATGTACAAACCTGTCTGGGAAATCAAATAACTATATAACAGAGTATTAATCTAATCTTGTCTGCATTGCATCAAAGACTGAAATTCTGGATCCTTTGAAGCCTGTCTTTGACTTTGGTGGCAACAGTGTTTCATGCAACAAGCCCCGAATCCAGAGCATAACACTCATATGAGAAAAAAATGCACATTATCATTTATCAGCATTTCTCACAGAGTGCACACTGAAGCATCGTCACTTAAAAGGAATTAGAAGATAACTAAAAGGAACAACTTTATGAGCAACAGTATCGTACAACATGCATATAAAATAAGGTATGTACTACTGGTTTGTACTTAAAACATATTTTCCACTGTCTTTTACACTGCCTCTCTTTCAGTAATTTCTCACACTACCTGGATAAATTTATAATTCTAATTTTAATCTATTTACCTCCCTCCCTGTAAACACTGTGATGAGAAAAAAAAAAAGTATTCCTTCATGTTCTGCAAGGCTAGGGTTACAAATCATCAACCCATGCATATTTCCCCCTAATTTACAGAGTTTTAAAAGTTATAAAAAAGAAATACTCCTTCTCTGATCAGTTCTTTTATTGGCCTGACTTCTTTTCTACAATATTTCAACTGTAACTGCTAATCTTGATCAAAAGAAAGTAGAATGCTCTTCACTGGATACAGAGTGCTGTGATGAAAAACACAGGGCATTTACCTGTTCAGTGTGGGTTTTTGATACCCAGTGGCAAACTAACATCTTTCTGAAGTCACCTGCATAACATGGTAAATGATCAATCAATAGATAAGGTGTTGTGACTTGGCTGGATTGGGAAAATGGACTGTGTGTTACTGGTTTTGTATAATTATTAGGAAACAGAAAAAAATAGGCTAAAATAGAAGACAAAACAGAAGAACAGAAAAAAACCACTAGCTTATCGTAATAGAACCATAGAATAGCTAGGGTTGGAAGGGACCTTAGAGATCATCTATTTCCAACCTCCTTGGCATGGGCAGGGACATCCCACTAGATCAGGCTGCCAAAGACGCCATCCAACCTGGCCTTGAACACCTCCAGGGATGGGGCATCTACAATTTCCCTTGGCAACTTGTTCCAGCGCCTCAACACTCTCATGGTGAAGAAATTCTTCCTTATGTCTAGTCTAAATCTGCCCCTCTTCAGTTTATGATTGGTTTAAATATTCTAACAAACTACTTCAGCTAGCAAACATAACTTCCATAGCTTAAGTCATAAAGGAAGACTACTACTAGCAACCACTCTCAATATCTGGAAAGGTATAACCAGACTATATGACAGGCATAACAAATAAGGTGGACAAGCCAGGCAAGCCCTTTGGTTGCTGTCCAAGATAATGATCATCTGATGTGGGACTGGAATCACATCATGAGCTGGCCATGGGACACTGAGATGATACTGGTGAGGAGAAAAAGTTAAGGAACCATGGTTACTTCTCCTTATTATAAAAATAATTTGTTAGTTTCTGTCAGTCTTTGAAACCTGATTAGTGAGTCTGCTAAGACAAGTTGGTGGCAAGAGCAGAGTGACCAGGATCCTTGGGCAACTGGACCTAAGATTTCACCTCTATGGTAAATAACCTCTGCTTAAAACAGGCAGACTGGAGACTATTTGGATCAAAAATCCCATTGTAAGTATTCAAACATTTTGCTGAAATCCAGCAGAGAGCTTGCAAAAAGAAGAGAGAATAGCTGCTATAATTTATAGTAGTATTCTTTACGCAATTAACTCTTACCCAAGTTTGCTAAAACATCCAGAAATTGCTCTCCTGTTCTGTGAGACTCCTTACATCCTGTGATATAATTTGACTTACCAGGATCCTTGTTTGCAGAAATAATAAAAAAAAAAAGATCCTTACTCATTTTTTAATCTACTTGAATGTCTCTCCTTGTTGAACTCAGTATGTTCGTTTTCAAGTTAAAAATTTTTTCATGGTTTCCAGTAAGATGTAAGCTCCACACTGCCTAAATATAATTTGAAAGAGACAGTTTGCTATCTTTTCTTTTAAGTCTCCAGAGCAACGCCCCAGCAAGTCTACATATTTGATTGTGAGCATCCAAGAAGGGCGAGATAAATTGTGTTTGTTTTAGTAAACAGTGACATGCTCAGAAACAAATGCAGAAATAAGAACAGAGAAGTAAATTTGTTAGAATACTGAGTTCTAGTTTTCTTAGCTGGATTAAACGGATCTTCACCTCTAGAAAAGATTAATTTGTCTTACATAATAAGATACACTGTTTTGCAAAGAGGACAACTTCATCTTTGGTCGTAATTGTGGTACCACACTCCTACCTCAAAGCACTTTTCTAAGAACAATCACAGACTTCCAAGACTTTCTCTTCCCCCATGATACTTTACTAAAATGAAGTATTATCTTCCCTCTCCTGTATCTCCAAGTATACTATGACTTCTATCAATTACAAACAAATACGAAAGGATTAGAGCTGTTTAAAAAACAAACCAACAAGCAAACAAAAACCTAGGAAAAACCCTAATCCAATATGATCCACAAACAGGGAAAGTGATAAAACTGCTTTTGAGTGTCCGCATCAAACTCTAACACTCTTTTGTTTGCAGCCCCTGGTTTTCGCATTTTAGTATTCTCATCTAGCAGTTGCTCCAGCACAGGGCTATGTGTTAGCATGTTATGCTGCTCATTTAGTTGTACTGTATAAATGCCTATTCTGAGCGAAACTGATTATGTTTAACAGTACTTTTAATATATAGAATCAGGCATGGGGAGAGAACCTGTATGTGCACGTGTATTTTAAATAAGTATGTTTGATTTCATTATCTTAATTAGCATTGTGAGATGACCACATTATTCATGAGTGACAAAACCGTGACATGTACAGGTATTCCTAAACAAGTGCAAACACAACTTTGGTGAACCCCTGTCTCAAATGTGTCATCTCTTTAGAGACTTGTTTGGCCATTCAGGAAAAAAAGGTTACTGACATCAAGCAACCCTGCTGCACCCTAAGTAGGTCTCAGAAAAAAGTTGGCTGAGAATGTCATAATAAACATGAGGAAAAGAAAGTCTTGTTAAAGGGTATTTCTTAACTATCTATGAGGAAAAGGTTGGTTTTAACTTTAATTCCTGGGGTGAACTTCAGATGGTGGCACACGTCTCTGAAACATTTTCAGACCAATACACACAAGCGGATGTAGCCAGAGAAGATGAATTGGAAGCCTGTGATCAATTCTGCTTGAAAACCCTTGAGACTTGGAAGACTTGGTATTTCTGTTCACCATGGATCTATATGGAAAACAGAAATTATGCAGGCTAAAACACACCTCTAGTGAAGTTTACTGCATACCATACAAAGCCTTTGTCCCAACTTTTTTCCAGTGCAAGATTGTTCCCATCAGCCTGTGTTTTTTTATCTAATCTGTCCAATCTACCTGTAGAGGGTAGGGCTTCTATCCTTGCTTCTCAGCACAGAGAACACTAGGCAAACACCGGTGTCTCAACCTTTTTATCACTGTTGCATCCACTTTTGCAGTCTCCACTGGTTTCAAAATATGCACGTAATCTCACATTGAATAAACTCTTTCCATACAGCCTGTGCTAATCTTAACAATATGATGTCATTCAAACTCCACAGCATTAGGAAAACATGTTTTAATATTCCAGCTCTTTTGATCTTGTCTCATAAATCAATCCCTTCATCTCTCTAATTATTTTAATTGCTCTTCTTTAAATTACCTTCACCTGTAATTTTCTAACAGGAAGATTCCCCAAAATATCCCAGGCATGACCTAATTAAGTAGTATGCACAGGGTAGTCATGCCAAAGAAGCGGAAGAGAGAGCCTATTAGTTTCTTGATCAGCAATGGGATCCTTCAAGCAGAGGCTTAAATTCTGTGGGATTTGCTATACACTGATCTGTAAGATCATATGTAATTTTATTGTCTACTTTCACTCCTACGTCTTGATATTGCAGATTTCTTCCTCTTGTTGAATGTTTTCCGACAGCTCTATCGATGTTTCCAAGATGAACCTCTTTCCCACCCATATTCCTTTCTTGAATTTGCTCATGCTGATTTGCCAGCTTTCCCAGCTCCACCTAACCTAATGAACAGTTGCACAAGCCATTTATGGCTAATAACCGTCCTTTAAGTCAAAGTTTAAGAAATAAAGACTAATCCATAACATTTCTATCCATATATAGAAGGACATGACAAGATGACAGCTATTTCTGTTTCTTATTTCTGTAGTAAATTTAATTAAGAAGGTGATGCTCCACTCCTCCTGAAGTGCCAGTTGAGAATGGTCAGCTTGAAGTAACAGAATAAATGACAGGAAAAGATTCGCATGACAATCTAGTGCTCTTTTTTTTTATTGTAGTCTCAGTGGGCTGCTCATACCTATAATTTAGTTACACACCTGGCACTTATGAACAAATACAATTGAAGGTACTTAGGTGACAACATCACTATTACCTTCTTCCAACTATTCCACAATGGAAAGATAATGTAATAGGTTAAACTGAACAAAAGGCTGGTTAGTTGCTTGCTGCCATTTAAGTTAAAGACAGCAAAACCAACCCAATAAGCTCTTTTATGTAACAAGGTAACTGAAACAACTACAGCTGCCATAAGCAAAGGTGAGAGGCATAAGAGATCATAAAGGGATCATCACAGGGATTTTCCTGGCTGTCTTGTGGCAGCCAGGGATGAAGAATGTCTGGAAAAAATGCATGTCTGGAAAAAGCAGCAGAGATCAGAGGTGGCTGCAGGAAGGAAAAAAAAAAAAAAAAGCATGGCACTAAGAAAAAGCAGAACTCTTGGAGAAATGGCAACAACGATATCTAGTCTACCCAAGTAGGACTATGCAATCCCCTGTAATATCAAGGACGGGATCAAAGATCTTTAAAGGGAACCTGCAAAGCCCTATGCTTTGGTTAATTAATCATAAAAAAAAAAAAGCCTCTCATGGATCGGCTGTGTTAAATGAACACCAGCTGACGAAAGTTCCAATTATTACAGACATGCAGATGCCTATTCCTCTTTGATGCGTATCTCCAGTGAATGTTTCTGCTTAGCTCAGGAAATATGTGTGGAAATGCTCTATTCAATACAAGGTCACTGTAAACTTGCAATGAAAGGGAGTTACTGGAACTTACAGAAATAATCATGGTGGAGCATTTGAGTATACAATAATGATTATTTGTAAAGTTTTTTAATTGTGGAATCACATGAAAACACTGATGCCATGGTACTGTGCAAATTTGGTCTCAATCTGCAAACAAATTAAAGGAACAAATAGATGGCAAAACTTGTAGTAACTGACAAGTTAAACACCAGCCCTGTCATTAACCACATCTAGATGGTGTGTTTCTGGTTTTGTAATTACACGACTTATGTCATTTGTGGCTTCACCATGAGCTTTTACAGTTAGCTGTCTATAGAATCATAGAATGGCTTGGGTTGGAAGGGACCTTAAAGATCATCAAGTTCCACCCCATGACACCATGGGCTTGGACATCTTCTACTGCATCATGTTGGTCAAAGCCTCATCCAACCTGGCCTTGAACATCTCCAGGGATAGGGAATCCACGACCTCTCTGGGCAACCTGTGCCAGCACCTCATCACCCTCACTGTAAAAATTTCTTCCTAATATGTAAATTTTCCTTCTTTGAGCTTAAAACCACTAACGTACATCCTATCACTGCACTCCCTGATAAAGAAAAGCGCTCCATGGCTTTTCTGTAGGCAGGATGAATTTAAATAAAAAGGCTTTGGTGATTCTCTGGTGATTTGACAGACTAAGAGAGTTTGGGTTGTTCAGCCTGGAGAATAGAACCTTATAGTGACCTTTCAGTAACTGAAAGAGCTACAGGAAAGGCTGGGGATGGACTTTTACAAGGGCATAGAGTGATAGGACATGAGGGGATAGCTATAAAATGGAACAGGGGGTAGAATCCACAAAATAATGATGTGGAACTGCTGGAACGTGTCCAGAGGAGGGCTGGAAAGTTGATCAGAGGCCTGGAACAACTCCCATACGAGGACAGGCTGTGAGAGTTGGGATTGTTCAGCCTGGAGAAGGCTCTGAGGAGACCTTATAGCGACCTTCCAGTACCTGAAGGGGGGGCTACAGGAAAGCTGGGGAGGGGCTGTTTACAAAGGCTAGTAGAGATAGGATGAGGTGGAATGGGTATAAACTGGAGAGGGGCAGATTTAGATTAGACATAAGGAGGAATTTCTTCACCATGAGGGCAGTGAGGCACAGGTTGCCCAGAGAAGCTGTGGCTGCCCCATCCCTGGAAGTTTTCAAGGCCAGGTTGGATGGGGCCTTGGGCAGCCTGGGCTGGTGTAGCAGCGGGGTTCATGACCTTTAAGGTCCCTTCCCACGCAACCACCCCTTGAGTCTGACTCCCGGTGCCGGCCCTCAAGCGGCACAGCACCAGCTCAGCCGCCCCAGCGCTAACGGAGAGCGATTCCCGGCACCAGGACACCACCATGAGATCGCGTTGCGGGGGTTGGGGCGCGAATCGAATCCGAAAGGGCAATCTGACTCCAGACGGGTGGTTTCCGGTCTCGCTGACGGGAGGGGCGACTGCATCGCAGCGCGGGCGGCGCGGACCCCCGAGGCCAAACAGCCCTTGCGCGGCGCCCGCTCTTCTCCCCTATGCCGCCGCCGCCGGCCTCAGTCAGTTCCCCTCCCCTTGAGTCGCCCTAAGCCGCCGTCACACGCCACCACCCACCACCCACCGCCATTCTCCCTCTCCTGCCCCGCCCCCTCCGCCATTGCCTCCAGCACTGGCCACGCCCCCGAGCTGGCCACGCCCCCTCAACTGACCAAGCCTCTGTCATCTGGCTATGGCCCCGCATTGGCTACGTCCGCGCTGTGATTGACCACGCCCCTGTTTTTCTGCCACATACCCATTGGCCACGCCCCCCTCTCTAACCAGTCCCCAACCTCCTCCCATTGACCACGCCCCTCCTCCGCCCTTGGCCCCGCCCCCGCCCCGCGGCGCCGCTGCAGCCCCCGCGCGCGCGCATATAGGCTGCCCCGCCGCACTCGCCGCGCCGCCGCCGCCTCCTCCAGGCATGGCACAGGGCTCTACCTCACTATGGCAGCAGCGCGGCACAGCACCCTGGACTTCCTGCTTGGCGCCACGGGTAACCGCCGTGGCCGGCGGGGGGGGGGGGGGGGGGGGGAGGTCGGAGAGCAGCGCGTGTGTCGTCGTCCTCCCTCTCCGTGCGTCCTCCCGCTCCCCATCCTCCGCCATGGCGGGAGCGTCGCAGGCGCCCGCTTCCCCAGGCCTCCCCTCAGGCGCGCCCTGCCCGCCCCGGCCCCCCGGGCATCGCTCCCCGGGGCCGCCCCGCTGCTGCTCCCCACGCCATCCCGCCCCGTGCTCCAGGGGGTTGCCCTGGCGCTGCTCCCTCCGGCATTCCCTGGTCATTCTCGAGTCTCTCAGCCCCGAGGCCACCGTGCCGCTGTTTCCCCCCTTATCCCCTATTCCCCCTACCCGTCTATCTCGCCTTATCCTCCTTTCCCCTGCACCCCTCCGGGCGTCCCATTCCATCAATCCCCTTCCCTGAGAACCTCCCCGCCAACCCTCAGCGCCCCTCCCCCCCGTGCTATGCGCCCCCCCGGCATCCCTCCTCATCCAGCCTTCCCCCTGCGCCCCCCCGGCATCCTATTAACCCACCCTTCCCCCGGTCCCCCCCTTCTCTCGACATTCCATGCAATCCATCCGTCACCCTCCTTCATCCTATCCCCCCTCTTTTTCCCGTGCCCTCCTTCATTCCACCCCCTTTCCCCCGTGCGCCCCGGGACCGGCCGCTGCGGCCTCGTGGCCCGCGATCCCCCCGCGGGGGTGGGATTTATGGGTGTCTCCCCAGAACGACCGCTGATCCCATCCCCTTCGGCCAAGGGGCGGTTATCCTTTCTTCAGACTTTGTCTTTCCTCCTGGGTCCGCAGTGGGCCCACGTTTTCCTTGTTCTTCCTTTTGGCTCTTTACCCTTGCCCCCCTTTCACTATGGTAAAAAAAAAAAACCAAACCCAAACCATACATAGGTGAACTAATACAGAAAAAATTAATAAGATATTTGACCCTTTCCACAAATACATAAAGGATCTTAGTGGTCTTGAGTGAAATAGGAAATTCCTTGCTTTTTATGATCAGTTTATGAGAACTGGATTGGTACCTTCTCAAGAACTCCACGAGTGGAGCACCCACAGGGTGAAGTACAGGGCGTTGAGCAGGCACGTGGTGAGAGAAATCTGCCCTCGAGTGAAGAGTCAGAGTGAATGAGGCAGCGTCTTCGATAAAGAGAGGTTCCTTGGGAGGAAGGGTGGGCTGGTGCTCCCTGCGAAGCCTCTGTGCCCCAGTATCACGCTTTAGGTGATGGTGCAGCGAGCTCGTAGCTCCCACTGAGTGAAGGTGTGGGAACAACGCATGAGCGAGCATCTTTGTCACTTTGGTTTTTCCCCTGACCTCGCGGCAGAGCATGAAGGAAGTGAATGGCTCTGGATGACTTCAAATCTTTACTCGGCAGTTTTCTGTAGGGGGCACGTTCGAGCCAGCAACCGAGGGAGCCACCACGTTTCTCAACAGCCAAGATGGGTTTGATTGGGTGTGACATCGTGGGTGAATACTGAGGGAGGCCACCAGGCTGGGGCTCGACTTAGCATTGCACAGGTGTGCCTCCGAGTGCTGACCTTCTGTGTCCTCCCTCTCTATCTTTCCCCTTTTGGAGGGAGGGAGCTGAAAAGCAGGTCACTGTGTTGACAACTGATCTTGGCTACAGCTTGATTTAGAGAGAGAGGTTCTTGACCGCAGAGGCTTTGCTGTGTGCTTTGTGGCACTGCTGTGTTTGCACTTTAGAGAGCTAGGAGCAGAGTGGGGAAGGTATTGGTGGAGTTGTTCCCAAACAGTGCACTTCTGGATGTTCTACTGTGTTTCATGGTGAAAGTCCTCTGGTTCCCATTTTGCATTTTTGAATGCAGTTTAGCCACTCTGGTCATGACCTAAGGTGAATAAGATAGTCTTGCGATTTTGCTTGCATCTTGTACTTGACTAATCTTGCATGAGTGCAGTCAAGAAGTTAAACCAATCTAAAAGCAATTTCCATGAATACTGTCCAGCCGTGCAATGGCCTCTACTTATTTAGTTCCCCCAGCTATCATGGGTTCAAGGGTTACATCAGTAACTGGCTTCTGCAGCATAGTCAGAGTTGCTGGGGAAAAGAATAGGGTTAGGAATGTTAAAAATAGGCAGCGATTGTGTTGGCTATCTTGTGATATAAAAGCTGTGTCATCAAATGGAAAGTGTGTTGCCTTGCTTTCCAGGCGGGTTTTCTGTTCCATCTCCCTTTACTTTTGAAGACAACGTTTGGATCTTTCTCCAAATGGATGTGCCTGATTGGGGATGGTGCATGGACTGACTGTAGAAGTGTTTCTGTGTAGATCAGAGGAGAGAGGAAGCCGTTTTTCCCTTGTAATGTTTGGTTCAGCACAATTCACATCTCGGTAAAGATGTCTAGAACTCTTACCCATGGCAGCTCTGAAGCTGACTTGTACTGTTGATGTGCAGTTTTTCCTCTCATCTAGTGCTAACGGCCCAAAGCCTAGAGCGAGAGTGCATTTGCTGACTGTATGCTTTGCATTAAAGGCGCTAAAAGATAATGCTGAATCACAGTTCATTGAGTAGTTGAGGTTTTTTTACATTAAGTTACGTTGATACTTGTGAATCATCTGGAATGCTGTGAAATGTCATTTAGTAAAATGAAATATATGGCCTGATCCCATGAGGGTAATGCTATCTCTACATCTTGGTTGAAGCTGTTCCCTCTTTGTTTGTATTCTGGGGAATGCAGATAGATCTGTTAACACCTTGGTAAATGCACACTCCGTATGCCTCAAAACATTAGCTGTGTCCTGAGTTTTTGACAAATGTATTTTTGGTAGGTATTAATATAACTTAATGTGCCACCTTGTAGGAAGGTAAGACTTCAGTCTGCAAGTACAGCTGTTCATTAGTTTGCACTGCAAATGTCCTGCAAATAGAACAATAACTGTATGTTTTTCTGGTGTCTTATTTTCTGAAGAATGTGCTTATATATGGGATTTTTTATATATGGTTGAAGTATTTTGAATATGGTTCTCAGCATTAATGTTTAACGCAGTAGCTGTTGATGAGAAACTTATTGATTGATGAGAAAATTACATGAGCCAGCAATGCATGCTCACAGACCAGAAACCCACCTGTGTCCTGGGCTGTATCAAAAGAAATGTACCCAGCAGGTTGAGGGAGGTGATTCTGCCTTTAGTCTGCTCTTGTGAGACCTCACCTGGAGCACTGTGTTTCATTTCTGGAATCAATGTAAGAAGGACATGGAGCTGTTGGAATGGGCCCAAAGGATGTCTACAAGGATTATCAGAGGGATGAAGCACCACCCATACATGGACAGGCTGAGAGGGTTGGAGTTCTTCAGCTTGGAGAAGAGAGGGCTCTGAGTAGACCTTATAGTGAGTGGCATTCCAGTGCTGAGAGGGGCTGCTTACAAAGACATGTAGTGATATGACTGGGAGGAATGGCTGAATTGGGGAGGGGAAGATTTAGCCTAGACATAAGGGGAAATTTCTTTACCATGAAGGTTGTGAGGTACTGGAACAGGTTGCCCAGGGAAGTTGTCGTTGCCTTATCCCTAGAAGTGTTCCAAGGCCAGGTTGCATGAGGCCTTGAGCTACCTAATCTAGTGAGAGGTGTCCCTGCACATGACAGGAGGTGTGAAACTAGGTGATCTTTAAGGTACCTTCCACCCTAAACCATTCCGTGATTCTATACAGTGTTCTCTTATTTGTGAAGCAAAGAAAGGTTTCACTGTTATCTGGCATGACATGATGATAGAGGATGGGAGATGTTAACGTTTTTTTCAGGGATCTGTTTCTTTGTGCTCTGTGTGTGGCTTGTCTTCATTTTCGAGGTTCATGGTAAGTTAGGGTTTTTGGATGTCAGTGAAAGGATCTGGAGGATGCAGCTTTGCATTAGGAAGGTGGAATTTCATTGCATGTTAGTACTTGTGCAGCTATTAGCTGGCAAATACTTACTCAGCAGAATGGTGTAGATTCTTGGTGGGTCGTTCCCACTGGCTTGCTGACTTGGCATGTGCCAAATCCATTCAATAGCAGCCCTGTTTTCTTCAGGCAGTCCAATTCTCTTGGGATATTGGACTGTGACGCATGTCATGCACATTCTTCAGGATTGAAACGTGAACTCAACTCTTGCTAACGCTAACTGGAATGGTAGGCACTTCTTAATGTTTAACATCAGTTCTGTAAGGTTGATAGTTGTTGGAGGTATTGAGAGATGCCTGCAATGTCAGTGAAAACATGTAGGGAATTAAAGGAGAAAACAAGTCCTTTGTTTCGGTTTGAGAATGAAGGGGGGATAGGGAGAGAAGCGAAGCAGGACATTAACTTGAATGGGGTTTCATGAGATGAATAAAGCCACATATCTCTACTAAAAGCTGTCAGTTTTCAAAGTTCTAGTAATTTTTTTGAAGTACTACAATATCAACAAATTAGTCAAAAGAAAAAAGTAACTTTGGTCTTGTAACCATACCTCCCAATTATGCATTTTTCTATCAATTTTTAGAAGTAATAATAGGCAGCAGGACTGAGTCTTTGATAGCTGGATAATGCAACCTGACTTCCTGTTATGACCTCCCAAGAGCTGACTAAAGGAGCAGCTGTGAAGCTCAGTCCTTTGAGCAGAAGTATCTTGCTTATCTGTGGCCATTGAGATGATAAGCAGACAACTTCAGCAGGAAGTCGGGATAGTGGTGGCTATTATAAAATACAAGAGTACTTTAACAAATCTCTTAAGAAAATGAACCTAGATTGTTCACCTTCCTTAATTGGGGAATACAGACCCTAGTCATGGCTTTCACCTCTGGTCTAATAACATTTTTGTTAGTCAATCAGAAATCATGAATTTGAAGCTCCTCAGGTTATTTAGTTGAAAGACTATAATTAAAGTATGTAGCTGCTCAGTGTCTTGAATCTGTTCAGAATTGAGTTCTGATTGAGTTCTGATTACTATATGTTGTAAGTCTGCTCATACATGGGATTGTTTCTGTCAGTGCACAAATATGTCATGGAAGCTTACTTTTCTTGGTTGGGTATTGAAATGATTGTTATTCAAGTTTCTTTAATGGGAGATGGGTAGTATGGAGACTCTCTTGACATTTGTTTTATTATTTGCTTCAGAGAGTTGCTTTGAAAGGGTAAGACCTTGTTGGAAAATCAGTTTTAACTGTCATGAAGTTTACTGTTTGGGGTTATTGTGGGGGAAGATTATACATCTCATGGCAAAACCAGTTGTGCTGACAATGTTCAGGTCCAGGGCACAGCTGAGTGAGATGGTGGAGGAAAACAGCAATTACCTGAGCTAGCAGTTACTGAAATTCTAGTGATGCTTTTGTGTGAATTGGCACACAATGAGGATATGGGGGCTGTAGTGCAGGTAAGGCAATGGTTGGTTTTTGAAGAAAAAACATAAGTGGACATGTGTGTGCATGTGGTCTGGTTTTCTTAAAAATTAATGCTTTCATGCAGAGAGAAGGAAAAAGGAGTGATCTTTTAGGGGCTGAGCCTCCTCCTTAAGCTTTTTCAGTGACTTTGCTTTGTTCTTATCTGTAGTATGTACTGCTAAATTCTGACACTGCTGCTTGTCGGGGGGAAAAACTTGGTGAGCAGTTCACTAAGCATATATGTAAATGGCTGAATGTTGTTGGATGTAGACAGTATGTTAAGAGAGAATCTTCATTTCTGAATTGTCAGAAACAAAAATCTAACTGGAGTCATGTATACTGAATCTGACTTGCAAACACTATATTTTCCTTTGGTTAGTGTTTTGCTACATAGCTGCACTTATTAGAGATAAACAATTTTGCAGAATTTTTCTTTTGGAGTTTTTTCAATGGGGTGCAGTAACTGCTTTATAAGTTAATCATGTGTTAAGTATCTGGACTGAAGAATCCATTACAATACAGGAAAGTGCCACTAACTCTATTGACAATCCTCTATCTTAGACTTCTGGAACACTTTTAAGCAGACATGGATGAAGTCAGGTGAAGTTGTAGTATACAGTCATGGATGTAAAGATTTAAATAACCTTCACATCCTTTGTTGTTAGCTGATAGGTAATACTGCATAATATGCTCTTGTTTTTGACATGCTTCAAAGTGTAATAACTAACAGAGCATATGTTTGTGTTCAAAGAGTCTTGATCATAAGATGTTCTGAGTTACTCTACTAAATGTTCTTTCAATACCTAAGTTTTTACTTAGGCTATCAAATTGTTCAAACTCTGAATTGCATACAGTCAAGCTAGTATTTTCATTCTTGTCTCTGTTTTGATTGAAGTCTTTATAGAGCAAGGCCACAGTTTCAGGTGCTTGTTCTTGGCTCTGCTGTTCTAAACATTTGAAGGGAGAAATAATTGTCAGGGCTCTTAGTTCTGCATCCCTTTGTAGCCTTGTAGCTGACTTCCCTTGCTTTAAGAACTAATTATTCTGAGGCATTTTTTCTCCAGAAGCAGACTTGTTTAAGAGAAATGGTGAAGAGGGTGATGTATTGGCTCTTTCTCACTGCCATCTCTGAAATCTCTAACTCGTCTTTTACCTGTGCAGTCACTGCATTCCTACTGCTTGTGTGTTGAACTGCATGCTGTAAATTGTAAAGATGATTTGAAATTGGTGCTGGTTTGGCTTAATAAGCAGATAATCAGCAGTTTAGGCTGTTGATTCGAGTTCATCCTGTATGTAGTGTGAAGATGACTGGCATTGAAAACTTGATATCTCTCGTGGAGTTTTTCCACAAGTAAGTGGAATGCTGTGTATGAAGGAGAGACTTAAACTAATACTAAATGTTTGCAGTTTCATTGAGTTTTCTATTTATAATCTTAGAAACCTTTGAGCATTTGCTCTATATAGTTATTTTTAAATGAATATTCCATGTAATGGCTGATTTTGTTGCCTAATGTACTAGAGATGCTAGGGCTTTGGCCTTTTTTAGAAGCAACTCTGCCTCATATGACTTGAGCTGGCTGCAGTTAGCAGTAAAAACGTTAAGTATATTTGAAAATATTGTGAGGGGAACAGAGTGTCTGAACCTTGTAGCTCAATTTGACTGGTTCTGTCAAGTACTGGATTGTCCGAAGTGCTGAAGCATCTGATTACACTGATAACATGCAGATGATATGCTTATCTCTTTTCTTTACCGTATTGATTTCTGGTGTGTTATCAAAATTTGCTGACTCTTTGTCTATGATCTGTATGTGAAGACCATGTAAATAAAGATTAAACAGGACTCAAGTTAATGCCTCTGAAGATTAGTCTTATAGGCAACCCTGGTCAAAGGTGTGTTTGGCAGCCAGCTTGCGGCTGCAGTTCAGTAATGGGTCCATATTAATGGTGCTCCCTTGGGAGCCTCTGAGCACAGTATGTGTTCAGCCTGTGGTCTTGGCTGGGCTGTTCTGAGCTGAGTCTGGCAGATCTCAGTCTAGTTCTGACAGGCCTGGACCAAGAACTGGCCTGCTGTGTCAGAGGACAAATGGGGCTTGTCAGAAGGCATTAATACAGGGATTGGTAGCTTTCTATTTTTAGCACGAAGGACTGCTGTGTAGTCATTTCCTGCTTTTGTTGGTTTCCAGTTTTGAAGATTGAAGTGCTTTGAGTGGAACTCTGAAAATATTATCTGAATCTCCAGTATGATGTCAAATACTGAATGGCTGATTGCTCAGACATAAAGAAAGGAACTGTCACCTACGAAGGTGAATGTTCACGGCATGGGATGTAGTTTCTGTGAGGGTCTGGTTTCTTACAGGAAATAGTAACTTCTTTTGACGCATCAGTATTTTCCATTTCAGGTATATTTCTCTGACCATGCCTTTTTAATAGCAAGATCCTTGGAAGGAGAGAGATGTACACATGATAGTACTAGTTAGTCTGCTTAGATAATCAAGGTGATGAAAGTGGCTTGAGATGTAAATGAACAGGACAGCCGCTATTATTTGCGCATGCTGAAGTTCTATTACCAAGTGCGCTTTCTCTTTTGCTGTTTTTCTTAATGGGAGGGCTACAGGTACTTTGACAAGTGACAGTATTTAAAATGTGAACTTATATGAGTCCTTATATGCCAGTTGATGGGCTTGTGCATTACTAGGAGAGACAATGAAGACAAATGAGAGACTGAGAAGAAAACTAAATTAGTGGAGCTGAGACACTAGAACAACATTTGTTGATGTTAAGTCTCAGGCTATCTATCATGAAGTAAGTTTTCCGAGTGCATCAGTACTTTGTGTAAAGGTGATATGCCAGACTTGGGTGTGAGAATGTTGGTTTACAAATACCTTTGGCTTAACTCTTTGCCTTCTCTTCAGCAGTGATAATCTAATGGGGTGAAGTGTTGTGAGGAGGTCAGTGAAATACTGTCTTTCTGCAGCAGAATTAAGCTTGACCAAGCAGCAAGTCTGGAAGAGTCTGTGAGTGAAGAGTCTGTGTTTTGAAGTATAAAATACACTGTTTGTGGGTTGTCCAGAACAGTATGACAACTACTTTGTGTATTTGTCTCTAGATAAGCAAATCTTGCTTCTGTGTTAAAGAACAGTGAATTTGTTTGTTTGAAGTGGAAAAACTTAAAATAATCCTAGAGGGTAATGTAGCAATGAAGGAAAAGGAAACAAGTTTGAAAGCTTCTTTCTTGACTAAACTTTTTTGTGTTTATTAAACAGTCATGTGACTTGCAGAATGTCAGTCACTGTTAGTTTTGGAGGCCTATAAGCAGTCTGTCTTTCAGAGTTATGGGAGAGTGGCAGGACTTCTGGTGAGCTGTTTTGCACCATTCCAGAAGATCTACCTTTAAAAATCCATAATTGGATGTAGTTTCATAACTAGCTGCAATTAGATGCCAGGTCTATGAAGATCACTTTTAAAGCATACATTGACCTGTTGGAGCAGGTAGAAAGGAGGGTCATGAAGTGATCAGAGGGATGAAACGCCTATAACGACAGGCTGAGAGATTGGAGTGATTCATCCTGGAGAAAAGAAGGCTCTGGGGAGACTTTATAGCACCCTTTCAGTACCACAAGGGGGCTTATGAGAGACATTTTAGCAGGACATGTTACAGTAGGACAAGGGGTAGTGGTCTTAAACTAACAGGGTAGACTTGGACTAGATACAAGGAAGAAGCTTTTATAGTGAGCAGTGGAGTACTGGCACATGTTGCCCAGAGAGGTGGTAGATCCCCCATCCCTGGAAACATTCAGGGTGTTAGGTTTGATCTGAGTACCAGCATTTGAACTAGATGATCTTAAAAGGTCCCTTCCCATTCAAAGCATTCTATGACTTTATGATTTTGTCAAAAAGAAATGGGAGAGACTTTTTTTAAACATTCTTTAAGTCTGCATTCAGTTACTGTGAAACAACATAACCTGGTAGTTCTTGCTGCTTCTATTCTTTTTATGCCTTTGTTTTTGAAGGGGCAGTACTTAACTAACTTTTCCTTCAGAACTTGTCCTGGCTTTCAGACCTTGTCATGTCTGGTGTCTTGGAGTTAATTTTTTGTTTGTGGAATGTTCTTGTGGGATTTACCCAACTTAACTGAAAAACATTCCTCTAATAGCCAGCTGAAAAATGGTCCCTCAAGTGCTCTCAAAGGCAATAAGGGGCTTCTAAAAGTTTTGCCAAAAGCTTACTAGGACTGAAAAAAAACTACTCAACCCTTTATAGGTCCCTGTGGTGGGTTCTTTTTGAACTTTACTGGTGTGATGTTGATGCAGGAGTCATCAAGACTGATCCTTCAGGTATTGATGAATCCACAAGTCAGAACTCCGTGTAGTAGATAAACCAGGAAAAGTTGGCTTTTACTGCCATTCCTCAGTCAAGTCAAAGATACTAATCAAGTACTTACACAAATAAAATCCAGGTAGATACTGGAAGGTGATCCTTTGTCTTTGTGCTTTTCCTTACTGATAGCTTCAAATTTAGGCATGCTTTAAATATTTTTAACCCTAACTTTGGCTCTGCTGTAGTCAGCTTAAGATTCTTAAAATGCAAAAATGCCTTCAGTAAGGCTGTGGTCTCCCAGAAGCCAAGAATATATTGGGAAGTCAGTCTATGCTAAAAGGAAAAAATAAGGAAAATTTGGCTCCTGGTTTGAGTTTAATAGCATTTTCATGTGCAAGTAAATGTCAGTTAATCTTCAAGTGTTAATGACCTAAATTAGTAGCAAATTCTTTCTGTTTTTTTTCAATATGTATGTTGTGGTGGTGAATCTTTGTGCTTAAAAAGACTTGCTAGTCTACCTGATTTCGTGTGTGATGTGCTTGCTTTATTCGAGCAAGGAAATTATTTGTTTAGGTAACATTTATATTATTAACTGGCTTTATATTAGAGCATGAGAACACGGTTTTGTTTTGATGCTTCATTCTGCCCCTTTACTCTGGTCTTATCTCTGCTGTATTCCCTTACCTAGGTTGCCTGCCTCTGCTGTATTCCAGAAGCACTGAACTGCATGGTTATTAAAACCAAACAATAAAATGTAGAATGACCAAAGCTGCTAGGAATGTGGCGTTCACTTTAATGATAAAGTAGTTGTATACCTGAATCCCTTCTATGGTAATGGTGCTCAGCTTCTGCTGCAGGTTGTGTGCGGCAGAGGTCTTGTTCGAGTAAGAAAAGTTTTTCGATACAAGGATTCTTGTTGCTAAGAAAGCATTAGTAACAGTCATCCTGTGCGATGAAGAATAAAACTGCCTGAACTTGTTAGCATTCTTCCTCATTTAAATTATAAGTTGACTGAAAATTTGTAAGAGAAATAGAGTGGGAATGCTGTGATATAGCCTTGGAAACCTTGTGGTTTGCTCTCACTGATGTAGCTGATACCTGTGTTGTGGTGTTTTGTGATTGAATATATTACAAGAATTTATTATTGTAATTGTTATCTGTCCTTGTAACAGCTCACTGTTTAACCTTTTCAAAAAGAAGCTTGTCTGCGACTAGATGGAAATCAAATATTGGCTTTTAAGTACTGTCAATGAAAGGGTTCTGCCTCATAACTTCAGGTTTGGCTCCACATTTGAGTAGCTGTTCTCATCTTGAATTTCAAATTATAAGGTACCTTGCAGCATTGATCTTACAGGTAAAAATCACTGCTGTTGTGTGTAACACTGTTTCAGATAAGTCTTACTCTGCGTATATGGCTACTGGTGGTACTTCGGTATGTGATAATGCTGTTATTCTGAAGTTTGATAATAGATGTTTTAATACTGTTATCCAGTAACTAGAATCTTCTGTCCCTTTGAAGGACAAACAGTAAGGCTTAAATTTCAGCGTTGCTGGAATGTATTTTTATTGAGGCAGAGGCTGTAGAAGACATCAGAAACTTCAGATTTGCAAAACAGCATGGGGTATTCAATATACAACATTGCTTCTGTTTTTTATATATGGTAAACTTTCATTGTCGCAATAAAAGAAACTGAGTAGAGGAAGAGTGAAGGAGTAACTTTAATGTTTTGGATTTTTCCATTATGAAAGTGAATTGGAACTGCTATACTTGTAGATGCTGAAAACTTACGGTTTTATGCTGAATCTCAATATCAGAGCTCAAGGGAAGGAGGAAGTGGGAAAAGGTGATTTTATGCTACTCACCTTTAGGTAATAAAAGGTAAGCAGACCGCATATCTAGGAATGATGGGTTTTTTTGTTTTCATTTACATACGTACTTTGCACTGCTGGCAGAAGTTAAAGCCCAGCCATTTCTGTTCAGTGTCTGTGCAGTGGCTTTTGGCTGATTTCTCGCTTAGCTGAATTTGTCCTGTTGGTAGCTGAGTATCTTTAATTTGGGAGTTCATTCTGATTGTTTTACTCAATGTTAAAAAGACACTTGGGTGTACTGGGTGATTTTTATATTGACTGGTGATTTCATGGATGTGCTGGTAAGTTCATTGATTTGCTGTTGTGCAGTATAGCTTGATTTGCCCATATTCACTGTGTAGCTGGAAGTCCTCAGAGTAGGAATGAGGGAACAAATTCTGTGTGAACTTTAGGGATCTGTTTTCTTATGGGTAGGTGAACAGTGGAAAACTATTTCCACATGCTTGCCCCTTTTTAAGCTTCGTGGCATGTGTGATTTCTTGACTTCTGTGTATAAATGAACATAAGGTTGATTCTCACAGGTGCAAATCTATTGAAAGGAATAATTTTAGTATAGATTTCTATTTACTCCTTTCACAGAGCTGGCAAGGGCAAAACAAAAAGGGATCTTCCTGTATGGGGGGGATGGTTCTGATGGGAGACTTCCAAAGTTACTACCCAGGAGGTATGTGTTCCTAAAGCCAGTTGTTTTTCATGTGCACCTTTTAATATATCAGGCAAAATGTAGCTTCTTTGTCCTGGGGATTAATTAAAACAGGGGCTCTGTGGTATGTTTGGAGGGAGTCCTTTCATTCTTTGGAGATGTTGGCTTACTTTGTGGTTTTTGGAGGAAAAGAACCAGTTTAGGTAAGTGGTGTTGTCATTCTGAACTCCATGATACTTCTGTGGAAGCCTCTCTGGGTAGTCTGTTTTAAACACTTGTGTTGTCTGGTGCTCATTTTTCATGCATGAAGATGCTTTTAACCTAGACAAAAGGAGTACAATTCTTCTGAAGTTTTCAAGTTTTAAGAAAGATTATTGTACAGGAATTGATCACCAAACAAGTAACCAGTTACCTACCAGCTATCATGTACTGCTCCGTACTAATGTGTGGGAGAAAGGTGGAACTAGTAGGATGAGGCTTTTGGCTTTCTGTAATCTGCCGTGAGTTGTCTCTTACTGTATATCTTAGTGATTAAAAAAACTCAGACATGAGCCTAAAGTTTCTAATCTCTGGATGTTAAAATTTATGAACATTTTGGTCACTATGTGTTTTGGTGGCACACTCCTAATTCTGGAGTTTTTTGATGATTAAGATACAGTATTGTTAGAAAAATGCCTCAGATTAGTCCATGAAAGATGAGCCCCTGTACACCTCCAAGCCTGGTTATTGTATTTCTGGTAAGTGATGATGAAAGGAGGCACTGTGAATGGCCTGATTTCACTCTGGTGGGCTTGGTGCCAGAGCAGTCAGGTGTGCCTCTGCAGCAGGTTGCAGGCTGAAGCCTCCTGCTGCCATTCTCTTGAACTACCCTTGGGACCTCACCTGGTTATAAAAGAATCTCTTCTTAGGTATATTCCCTTCATCACTTGTACCTGATAGCCTTCCACCTCGTCTCTACACATTTCCTTTTCTGGTGAGTCTTTTTAAGAATTGGAGCCAAGAGGTAGATAGCCTAACCAGTTGCAAAAACCAGTGATGTAATATATAAAGTATTCACACAGCTCTGAACTGAAATAATATACCAGTGATTCAGGTTGCTGTTTACTATTAGCATGTTCTGCATTTTGGCTCCTTGTGTACTTAATGAAGCATTTCTCTTAATTTAGTATGTTTTTTTCCTTCACCTTTCTCTATTTGAAGTGTAAGTACTAAGGCAAAAATGCATCTGAGATATGGAAACTTGCATGAGTGCTTTGTGTCCTATTGTTTTGATTGAATTACATCCTTTCTTGCTAGAGGAAATGATTCAAAATCTGGGTAAGAAAACTTTGAAGTCTGGAATGGGGTGAATACCTTCAAATGAGAACTAATCTGTTCCCATGATTTACTAAGATTTTGTCAATCCTCTGGTATGAGGAGGTCTTAAACCAGAATATTTTTAGAGATAGACTGGCTCAGTAGCAGATTACTCAGCTCAGTGTTCAGTGAAACTATCCGGTGTCACTCATAAGGGCAGATCGAATGCCTATAGTAACTCTGGACTGAACTGTGCTCATGTTCACACATTGCTGTCAGATAATGGCTTCTTCGCTGCTGAAATGTCAGAAATGTCTGCAACTGCTGCAAATCTCACGTGTGCTGGGATTCAAAAACTGGCTTAATTGGACATTAATTCTTCACGTACATTTATCAAATCTTATGCACAGTGTTTTTGTTCTCCAGAGTTGAAACTCTGGGTGTATTCCCACCTTCTGGCAAATTATCACATATTTAGTATTTAATGCTTGGTAATGGGTTTGGTTTTTTCTCTTGTTCCTAAAAAGCAAATACATTAATGACTAATTGAATTAGTATTTTAATATGATTCAAAGCTGTTGCTGCTTTTGTAATTACTGTTGTCCTGTTTGCTTATCAATGCTTGATATAGCATATTTGAGCTTGGAGTGAGGTGGTGGCAAGTGGATTTGTGTGAGAGAGCCTGAGATTGCTGAAACTTCCTGGTGCTGTCAAGCAACAGCTGATGCCTTAAACTTTTTCAAAAGGAGTGACCAACTTTGGAGAATTAATTAGCCCTCCAAGGCAAATCTGGTGTAGTATAACCAAAAGGAGACCTGATGAAAGAGGATGTTTTAATTTCCTAAAGCTAAGTTGCATAATAGGAAGAGCTCAGTTAAGCTGGTACATGGCTGCTTAGCAGAGAAATGCTGCTGAATGATGAGTGGCTTTTGAAGGATTATGTTCATGGAGCAGTATAAGATCTGTGATGTCCTGCAGTGTCTGCCAAGATGTATCTAGCAGGCAGGAATCCTTGAAACTGCTGAAAGTAGGATAAGTGTGGTATGAGCCTTTCAGTACTTCCAGAACCTGTTCTCCATCTTACTACAGCTCCTACAAGATATTCAAGTGAAAGTGAAGTGGCCTGGGTGTTAGTTGCATACTAGTGCAGTTTGGATCTCATTCTAACTTGCTGACTGGGAAAGGTGTTGTATGCATTATTAAACTGAATTCTTGTTTAATGTTGTGGCAGTGACATAAATATGGAAAGGACATGAAAATGGGTTTTGTAAAGAATGAGTTCAAAGGTAAAGGTATAGGGCAAATACCAAGCAAGAAAAGGGGACCGTGTGCCTAAAGTGACAAATTCTTTTTGAATCCACTGGCTTTGGAGCAGCTGCTTGTATCCTTCCCCAAAAGAGTACTGGTGCATGTTTGCAGCTGCAAGTTTAAAATGATCAGTGCTAAGTTCCTATCTCTGTATAAAGTCACAGACTGGAACCAGTTTGAGAACTGTGTCCCATTTCTTTTATGCTTATGATGCCCCAAAAAACATGTTGACTTGATTTTTGGCCCACTTACTACTACTGAAACCATGGTTAACGGGTAGATAGTCTATACTCTGAGCCTTATTCCCTGTGCCATGGTGGTACCTGACTGATGATGGGTTGGAGTTATAAAAATGCGGTGGTACAAATGATAGGTTTTGACAAGAAGGTATGGAAGGAAAAATGCTTTGTAGTGTTAGTGAACTATGGGGGTGAGGATAAAAATTCAGTAGTGCTACCAATGAAGATGGGGCCAGCAGTTAAATCATTCACTGTTGTCCAACAGAACTTAACGTGTTGTTAGTTCTATTTTCATATAACTTGCAGTGCAGGGAGTTGAGTGAGACGCAGAAGGTGAAAAGTAAATATTTATCTTGGAATGTGCATTCAAGATCAAATAGTATGCATAGTAAGGAGCAAGGCCTTTCTGTCTTCATTGAATACCCTTGCCAAGATATTAGGGAATTGGTTTGTTCTTGACTTCGTGTTGAGGGAAAAGTAAAGGAAATGCTTTCTCTGTGTTGTTTTGTTTTTATTCTTCTATCTGGTTAAAATTTAAAAGGGTAATTGAGTCTAGGCTTTTATAGATGGGCAAGTGGGCATTGTAGGTAATCAGGTTTTCAACTTGGTCTACTGCAGAGTTGCATAGCGATGATAGATGAGCTGAACTTCAGTTTACTTGATATAGATTTTTTTGTTGTTCATTTGTTTGAAGGTTGTACAGATCAGTAACATTTTGGAAGCTATCAGTGATTACATTTGCAGGCTGCACTTACTGGTTTCTAAGGTATATGCGTTTGGGGACAGGGAGCAAAACAAAACAATGACCTTGAGAGTAAACCTTTAAGCTTGGTCAAGGGGAATGATGTGTGGTGTTATAAGCATTTGGTTATAAACCATGCCTCCATGGTGTGGCTCTGCACATGGTGGTATCTCTGGGGAGACTCTAAATCTTGCTTACATTATTGACAAACTGCATGACGCTAGTGGCTTAGTTTTTGGTTTGTGAAGCATAAATTATACTTACTCCTCTAGGACAGCCTGTAGATTAATATATATCTTTTAAAGGCCTCCTCGCTGATACTTAGTGGTATGACTCTCCTCCCAGTTTTATTCCCATTGTGGTAGGTGCAGCTTTATCAGCATCTTCCACTAACTCGCCTTGTTAATGCCAAAATTGACTGACAAAAGCAAGTCCAGAGAAGAGCGACGAGGCTGGTGAAGGGGCTGGAGAACAGACCCTATGAGGAGCGGCTGAGAGAGCTGGGGTTGTTTAGCCTGGAGAAGAGGAGGCTGAGAGGAGACCTCATTACTCTCTACAAGTACCTGAAGGGAGGTTGTAGAGAGGAGGGAGCTGGCCTCTTCTCCCAAGTGACAGGGGACAGGACAAGAGGGAATGGCCTCAAGCTCCACCAGGGGAGATTTAGGCTGGAGATTAGGAGGAGGTTTTTCACACAGAGGGTCATTGGGCACTGGAATAGGCTGCCCAGGTAGGTGGTTGATTCACCTTCCCTGGAGGTGTTTAAGGGACGGGTGGATGAGGTCTTGAGGGACTTGGTTTAGTGTTAGATAGGAATGGTTGGACTAGAAGATCCGATGGGTCCCTTCCAACCCGGTTGTTCTGTGATTCTGTGAAAACTTGTGACTTGTTTATTAAATGGAGCATCTAAGATAGCTGTAATGAAGATTAGTTTTATGGGGTTTGGGTTTTGGTTTTTTTTTTTAAAAAAAATAATGTGTAAAGCAAACTTTTGAGGCTTCTGAAATCAGCACTTCATGATAGATGATATACCTTAGTAGAAAAATAACCACCTTGCTTGTGAAGATAATCACCAGTCACCAAAGTAATTTCTTCAGTTAATTTCAAGTGAAGTTTTGTAGGCTTTTCTGAATGAGAAGTCTTTTCCATAGCATTAAGGAAGCTTGATTGGGGCCTTTCCCTGTCTTAAACTTTAGACAAATGCTGTTTCTGTGGGGCAGAGTGGATATGGTAGTTTGCTCTGTCTAGTTTTCAGGGCCTTTAAAGAAATGCTGAGCTGTAAGACAGGGAAACTATGAAGTTTCTTGTCAGTGCTGTGATTTCTTTCTGGGGATATATGATGATTTCTGGGGCCGTTTTGGATGATTTTAAAAATAAGTATGTAAGGACTTGCTTGGACTGTGGTAGCGTTAAGTGACTAATGGTAGCATGATAAAAGTACACTTACTGCATCCATTGTAGAGAAACACTTTTGCTCAAGAGCAAAGGTTGATTAAAAAAAAATGTTTGAATACCCTTGCACTGAGGAATATATCTGGAGATGTAAGGTGGTAGAGGAAAAGTACACAAGAAGTGTTCTTCGTTCAGATGGAAGCCAAAAGAAAGGTTTGCCAGGCTGCCAACAAAAGCTGTTCAGCCTAAAAAGAAAAAGTGGAACTGATTTAAGTGGCGAATCTTTACCAATATTTTTTTCTTTTAATCTTGCAGCTGATTGCAATGCCGTTCTTAAAGCTCTACAGCCCATTTTTCAGGAGCAGGGAATGACAGAAACAGTTCATAACTGGGAAGACCATGGCTATTTAGCAACCTACGTTAAAAAAAATGGCAGGTGAGTAGATTCTTTTCTTTCCTATAGATTGTCCCTTCTTTTTGTTTTGCAAATATTGTTTTGTCCCCGTATTGTGTCCCCTTCTGGGGTGCAGGTAGGGCAGTATGTTCTCTTAGCAGCCTTGTGTGTGAAGTGACTAAAATAAAGCAGAATACTGATGACAGTCTTGTCTGTATCATCTTGTAGTTTGGAAATCTGTACAGTTGAATTGGTAAATATGAGCTGTATTAGTGCAGTAGCCTTGTGTGGTGTCTTGGTCTTAGGGACAGTCCTTCTAGGTACAGGACAACTCAAGTGAGTTAAATGTATTTGTGATTCATCTGATGATATACTATTTCTAAATATGTTCAAGTATAACATTAGCACGTGATGAAAATGCTATCCCTGTCTTGCATGTGCTTTTAAATACTATTATGCACTTCAGTTTCTCAAGCAGCTGCTAACAGGATGATAGAGGTGGTTAGTGTCATTAGTGGTGCCCACATAAGCAGAATCTGCTGGGATAAACTGGTAAGCAAAACCCTGTTCTCTTTATTTCCTGAAGCTGCTTTATAGTGTTAGGGTTAATTAATTACAATATACATTTACCTGGCGTATTTATTAGTAGCTACCATAATTTTGTTGCACTTCAGTTGTTTCCAGTTATTCAGTTGCTTGTCCTGCCATCGATCTTGGCAGTTGCTGCTTTTGTTCTTTTTGAAATCTCTGCTTACATCAGTGCTCTTTAGGATTGAAGTTAAGCTAAATAAGGTTTAATTTGTTGGCTTTTATCTTCTGAGTGTCTTGGTAAGCAGCTCATTAGGCCATACTGCTAACAAGAGAACTGCCTAAGTATTTTTTAAGTTCTCCTTACAATGAAAGAAGCACTATCTCCAGAAGGAAAATCTGTGAGATAACTGGTGCCTAGAAGCATCTCTGAGTAAGGTCCTTATAAAACTCTACATTTTGAAAGTATCTAAATTGATTTCTCTTGCTACTCTGTCAACTGAAAATGCCTGTTGCTGCAAATTCCAAACCCTTCCTCAAGTGCTGGAGTATAACACCAATGAATGCTTGAAGGGGAGCAATGGGGAAGGGTGCAAAGTTGACATGTCTGTGTAGGATAGGTGGGGAGGAATTAATGGGAATGACATACCTGTGCACTCATGGTAAGAGAAAAAATTTGCTCAAGTTATTAACTTCCATGGTAAAGCAAAACCCCTATGGGTATATCATTGTTCTGAGTACAGACTTGGGAATTTAATATATTGGAGAACTTGAAATAAAATCTACCTCCAGTCAGTTTAAGTGCTTTTCAGGACTATCAAGTAGATAGCATGGGAGGGGGAAGTGGCAAGAAGTGTATGCTGTTTCCTGAAAGCCCATGTGCTTCATCAATTGCTGAGCAATCATACCAATTCCTAAAGGTTCTTTGTGTGTTTTACTGTTGTTGATCTTGTGCTGTCCAGCAGCATGACACTTGGAATCATCCAGCGTTTAACTGTGCTGCTAAATGCAGTTTAAGCTTTTGCACCTGAAGGTAGTACTCTTACTGTGAGGATGGAGAGGTGGGCCTAGTGGCTTTTCTTCAAGGACAGAAGGGCAGATCTGTCATGTTGAGTCTTGTTTCTAGATATTTCTTCCTACTCTTTACTGTACTAAGTAAAAAAAAGCTATGAAGCAATAAAAATCTCTTGAACATCTATACTGCTGCAGACTGCTGGCTTGTTTCCTGGACTTCTTCAGGGCTACACCAATAGCTTGTCAGCTGGTGGGGTGCTGTGTTGGTTTCTTCCAGAAACAACTCCAAAAAGGGCAGTGTTGATAAGGCTGCACAACGCAGCTTCTAGTGTCATGCTGTTGTAACAAGTAGCCTCACTCCTCTCCCAACCCTCATGCCGTACTCAAGGGCATGTACTGTCAGCTTGATGTGAAATACTTCTCTAGTAGCTGCATCAGGGGCCTTCTGTCACTTCAGATGCTTTGATATGGCAGTCAGTGATGAGTTGAGGGAGAAATATCCCTGTCCTGAAACCGCAGGAATACCATGTGGGCCCCAGGAAGAGCTGGGGCTGAATGGTGTAAGCAGGGATGTGGCCTGCCTGATCTCTGGAGGAAGTTGGGCTCCTTGAGCCCTCCAGGCTGAGTGCAACCAATTTAGTCAGGTATCAGTTCTCATATGTTTAATAGCATCATAAACTAGGCATCTCTAGGAACACCACTGTTCATCTTAACAAGTCGCAGTGAGAAATATGATAGAGAATATAGAGTTTCAGGAAAATGTGGACTTAAAGATACCCTCAATATTGTAATTTCAAAGGCATGAGTCTGCAGTACCATTGTTTGCCTTATCTGAATGGGTGGTTGACTTGTAGTATCACTCTCCGTTTGACAAGTTTGTGTTTTAGCAGTCAAGTGCAGAAGTCTCCCTGTAAGTAAGCAAGTGCTACAGATTTGCCTCTCCTTGTTTCACCAAGGTGTATGATGTTTCACCATGTGAGTCACTACCCCAGCTGTGGATAGTCTCAGAAACATGGTTAACTATTGAAGTTTTAGTTGAGCTTGGTTTAAATGTCAAGTTATTCTTATTACTTTAATGTTAAATTTTGTACAAATATCAGTTCAAAAATTGTATTTGCTAATGAAGACTGTTAACTCTTGGAAATAAGTTCTCAAAGTTCCAGTACAAAATGATCTGGAAATAGTTGAACTTCTTATCCTGGAGAGCACACTAAACACAATAAGGAATTTCAGTTTGTGACACCACCTCAAAAATGAAGAATGAGCACACAGAAGAGTGGAATGTTAAGAAGAGATTGTTTACTTTGCAAGTGTCTGTTTGGTTTTTTTTTTTGGTGTGTTGTTATACAAATCAATAAAGAATGGCTACTGCTTTCTTCTTGGTGTACTCATTGCTGTCTGAAATCCAGTGTGTACTGGATATATTTTCCCTGGAAATGATTCACTTTAGTCAGACAATTTATTGTCTGTATTGGTGTCAGTGCTTTGCTAGCCACATTCAACACTGAGTTAGGGAATGGCAGCATATGCAGGAGAACCTTCTGGGAGTTCTGGGACCTCCACAGTTTTGTTTACTTGAATTTTCATGTAATTTAAAGAAGGTCTGTACTTTTTTCTTAAAGTAGCCTTAAACGGCACATTTCTGTTAATGTTAGATGGTGTAGCTTCAGTTAACTGAAGCAAATAAGGATGTGAACACTTTAAAGCTGGTAGAATGGACAGTTAAAGAAGCCCTGCAAAATGGATGCAAACACTTCATGAGTGTTAAGAAATTATATAGTCTCTATTTTAATGCTAGCAATTGTATGGCTGCATTTTATTTTAAAGACCCCAAATGTAAGATTTTTATGCTAATTAAAAAATATCTGACAGAACCAGGAAGAAATTAGCTAAGGCATGTAGAGGTGTTTTTTCCTTCCCTGTAAAACTGTTTAATTCTGGACATAAAGTATCTTGTATTAAAAACCAGAAAAATGTGATGAAGGGTGGATAAGTAATGAGCAGTTTCCTGTAAGGATGTCTGGGTGTTACTGGGCACAAACGTTTCCCAGGATGAAAGATGGATGAGTTGGTGCTGTATGTGAGTAGAGGTTTTGTGAGTATGCACATACAAACACATTTTTAACTGGCCAGAGGTGACTGAGCCCATTACAAGACAAAGATGCACAGCTGAGGTAACAAGCTGGGCACTAATCCCAGGAAAAAGTGCCCGAGATGAGATAATGTCTCTCTAAATGGTATCTATGAGCCCAAGTCTGCAGAGATAACCCTCATAGCCTCCAGCCTCCCCGTGCTTCTTACTGATTGTTGAATAGTGGGCACTGCTGTTGACAAACCATTATCTTCCGATACCGTGTGAACAACCCCCATCAGGGCTGTTGTTAAATGAATTGGAGCCGATTTGGGGGATTAAGCCATGCTTTCCTGTTGTCATTACCAGAGCAACAGATCCCTGTTCTCCTTTGTCTGAAGTTAAGCAAACAAAAGTCACATGTCCAACTCCACCTGGTCCATTTACTTTGTGATTTCCTCTGACAAAGGACCTAATTGAGGGAAGTTCAGCTGAAAGCATTTACTGGTGGGCTTGTCGTCATTTGAGCCACTCAGGTCCTTGTCTGTCATGGTGGGAAGTGGATTTGCATGCTACTGTATACCCGTCCCCAGGCTAGGAACACTAGCACATGCAGGAGAGGAGCTCAGTCTAGTTTTGGGACCCCAGCAGTTTTCCATTTCATTTCCAAACTGTTTTCTGGGTCACCTTAAGCATCTGTTTTTACTGAAGTGTCACATACTCTAGCTTAGACTGGACAGTTAACAACTTAACATTCCTAACTATTTTTACCTCACTTAATGCATATAGTACTCTGCACAGTCATAGGGCTCAGTATATCTTAAATTTCTAGAAGTTATTAAACTAGAGTAAGGAGAAAATTAATAAATCTAAACCCCAGAAATTAAGTATCTTTTCAACTAATAATGTATTTTAATACTTGTTCATAAGCAGTGATGCTATTGCTCTGATACATAACCGCTACTAGGATTTTTTTCCATGCATCCACATTCTTTTTGTTGTCATGCTCCACCTGAAAGTTGTTTAAAAACTCCCAAAACCTGGAACTTAGTGTTTCTG
The DNA here is from genome assembly GCA_033558105.1 of Coccyzus lansbergi. Classification (NCBI taxonomy): domain Eukaryota; kingdom Metazoa; phylum Chordata; class Aves; order Cuculiformes; family Coccyzidae; genus Coccyzus; species Coccyzus lansbergi. The sequence goes on from JAUMJK010002392.1 coordinate 2,532,735, forward strand.
TAGTAGAAGGCTATCCCTCAGGAAAAACTTTTGATCTTATATACATCCACTTTCAATTTGTTTTGTCTGAATTGTTGTTTAGAGAAGTGTAATCCTACTGGCATTTTACTTCATTGTTCACAACAGTGCAAGGTTTACCTGATGGAAGTTGGCTTGTATGATACAGAGATTATGATCTTTAAAGTCCCTTCCAACCAAAACTATTCTATGTTAGCATCATGAAGAAATGTGGATATTGTTACTTTTTCTTCTCTGTTAGAATGTTCCTAACCAGTCTGTATGTTACTCTGTGTATCTTAAAGGAAGACATGAACATGCCTCAAGTCTGTTTCAAGCTAAAATATTGTAGTTTGTTTGTAGAGTTACTCAATGCAAAAATGGGCTGAAGAATTGGATTTAAACAATGTTGTGATGATTTATTATTATTTTGGGATTTCCTAGTATAAGAAAATCTCTCCTGAGTAATTTGACAGATGCTTTTATGGGCAAGCTGTTTTTCAAGTGTTTGAACTGTCCTGGAGAGGAGTTTGTAGGTACCTGTCTATCTACCCAGTTTTATTTCCTGAGTGAGTAGTGGTGGTGAAAATTCTTCCTCAGATATGCAGGTTCCCACTGTTTCTTACTTCTAGTTGTACAAACAACTAAAGTAGGAGAGAAGTTTTGGCTTAGAATGTGTTTATCCTCCCTGTTTCTGGTTCTTTTTCAGTAAAGAGGATGCTCATCCAGACCCTCTGTTTTGGTTAGTTTTTGGCTTGTGCCGTTGAAATTTTAATCTTAACATCTGATCATCCCTGTTGTTAAGTGGCAAAATGGACTACTGGATAGAATTGTTTCTGTCAGTTGAGACTCCTTTGCTTGCAAGTACAAAAACTTGAGTGCTGTGCTAGAAGAGGTTGGGGAGGAGTGGGACCTTGTTACTGTGGGGGCTACTTTTCATGTGCAGGTTTTGTTGCCCAGTAGAAATTAGAACGTCCTTTGCTGAGCCTTTTTTTCTCTTGTTGCTTTTATGAAAGTATTGGGAGTGCACACCAAAGGCATGTTAGCTTTATTTTGAAAATGGGAATTAAATTTTTCATTAAAACAGAATGCAGAAAGGGAGACTTTTGAAAACTTCATTTGGTTCAGTTTTTTTGGTTCAGTTTCCCCCCCCCCCCCCCATATAAGGAGTGTAAAGTAATCTCTATAAATTTCATAGAAAACAAACTGTTGCTGTGGTTCTTAAAAACCCTTCCTCTAAATGCAGTTGGAACTGCTGCTACTGAAAACCTGTATTTATGTGAGTTCTGCCAAGCAGACAAGTGTGAAGTAACAAAAGCCAGCATAGCCTTTGCTCTCTGATAATCAAAGCCCGTAAGTCTTTTGTGTGCTCAGCCTTGACCTGCTGCTGTTGCCTTAATGCTAGTCTGGGCAAATTTCTGAAATGTACACTTGTAGTATTTGCTGCATGTTTAAGTCTTTCACAGGCATTTTAGCTTATTTTGGGTGTTTATTTCCAACCAAGTGACTTTTTAATTAATGAAGGTATAACCAATCTGAATCTGTATTGGCCTCTTCAAGAATTTTCAGTTTCTTTCAAAGTTGATTGCTTACCATAAATTAACTAGCTAAGATTATCAGCCAGATGGTCTGAACATGAGTTTTTTCCCTACTAACCTGTTCCAGCCTGGTGCTTGCCTTCCATCTGTATTTTCCCATCTCCCTTGTGTGTCAAGAATCTGTTGTTCCAGCAGAAGTAACAGTTTGACAAAATGAATGATGGACCTGCAGAATTACTCTCTCTGTATTCTAATGCTGTCGTATCACTTACCGTAAGTTGGAAGTTGCATGGTTTTGCTTTTAAGAGCAACCCTTCTCTCTGCCTCTCCTTGTCTCATATAAAAAAGACCCCAAAGCAAAGGCAGTAACATTGTACTGAGAAAGTATTTCATGCAGTCACGGGAATAGTGAGGACAATGTCAGCTGTCAAGTCTTATGATGACTGTGATTCTTGTAGGAAGGGAGTTCAAAAGGGAACTCAAGTCATGAGACAATCTATTGCTTATTTGTGTTAATAGCAAACCCTTGAGTATGGGAATAAACTGATAAAAAGTTTTTCTGACAGTGCAAATATTTTTGGGACTGTGCCAGATTTTCGAGAACTTTATATCAGTGCTCTCTGAGCTGCAAATTGTGTTCTGTCTTTAGTGCCACAGCTCTGAGGGCATGGAGCTGGTATATTGATCTCATTCGGAATGTCTCATGTCACTCGGCATTGCTGCATCCAAAATCTACTGGAGTGGCCAGTGTGTCCATCTAGCAAGCTCTGCTTTTTTTGTCTTTAATTTAAAAAACAAACAAAATGCACTAAAACGTATCTTCTAGAATTTTATGATAAAGCTGTTTGTTCTTATACTTGTATCTAACCATTTTTTTCCTATTATGTTAGGCACATTACTAAATTAGCCCTTACAGACGTGAAAATCATATAAGGAATTCTAGTGCAATTTTCTTCAGACCTGTTCTTAGTAGCTGTTCCCTCTATGCTGAGTAGCAGGACACTGTAGGAGATGCATGCAACTGTTTTGTCCCTTTGGTTTGGGGGTCATAAGGTCGTAGAGAGACGTGTTTAAAAAATCTGAAGCTCTGCAGAGGGTAGGGGAGTGTCTCCTGCTCCTTTTTTTTTTTTTTTTTTTTTTTTTTTTTTGGTGGCCCTACTTGTGTGTTAGTAATACTGACAGAAGCTGTAAGATGTTGTGGTCACTACGTGAAGTGTGAAGTGGCCCAAGTGTCAAAAGTACTGACCTATGTCAGTCAGCAGTGAGTGGGGTAGTGGGACACAGCATCCTAAAAATATACAGCTGAAGTCCTTACCTTTTCAGAATAGCCTCCTCTCCTCTACTTTGGTTGTGGCAGGAGTACAGTAGAATCATAGGATGGTTAGAGTTGAAAGGGTTGGATTGGAAAGATCATCTAGTTTCAACCCCCTCCACACCCCCTGCCATGGGCAGGGACACCTCACACTAGACCAGGCTGCCCAAGGTCCCATCCAGCCTGGCTTCAAACACCTCCAGGGATGCGGCATCCAAAACTTCCCTGTACAACCTGTAGCTGTGTCTCGCCACCCTCATTGTGAAGAAATGAGGTTGCTTGTTTTCCCTAAACACTTTCTTATATAGCTACTACAAGAGAAGCAAATGAACTGCCTTAGAAATGTCTCTGATAATGAAAGCTCACTTTTATTTTTCTAATTAGCTCATGAATATGGTCTCTGGAATAGTTAAAACAGGAATACCCCCCCATCTTTATTTACCCCTTGACAATTTTATTTATTCATCCTTTCATCATGGTAAAACAGTGTGTTTTGGTTTATGCACAGGTAATTTCCTGGTGTGTGGGTAATATATATTTTAAGGCTGTTCTGTGGTTTTGGTAATGACCATTAGGAAGTGTAGGCGTTTTCTGGTCCCTCTTCAAAGGCACTTGTTGGGAGGACACCTAGTGGACAATCGCTGAGATGTAGGGAGGGCCTGTAAAAGGTTGTAATAATCTGCAGGCGCTGGAGAGGTGGAAAGGGGGCAGTATGTGAATATTGTGTAGAAACGCCTTTATTCTTGAAGACAAGACCTGTGCCTGAAGTCTTCAGGCAAGCCTGGGATGTGCCAGACTCATCCTTTGAATGGAAGTGGATGATACTCTGGTTTCTGTCAACTGTAAATACACCACAGCTACAGATGATTGCTGTCAAAAGCCAGCAAGAGTGTTATTTATTTTTGAGTCACTTCAGTCAATTTCATCATTTGATCATTTTATGGTTATCAGAAATTATAATCTTTAGATAGTACGGACAGAATATGAAGGTTTTTCCTTTTGATTGCAGTTAAGGGATTTTGCTGACCCTACCATCCTAGGAGAGGTTGGTGTTCATGTTGAAGCTGACGTTTAAGAAGGAGGCTCTGTGAGGGAGAAAAAAAGTTAGGAGTAAGTGGAGGTCACCTGAGCTTCTTGGCTCAACCAGAGTTGAGGCTGAGTGGGGTGATAAAAGCTGGCAGGCAAAGAAAGGGCCATTTGGAGAACTCTGTATAGCTTTATCTGGGCTTTGTCTGTGTTGAACTAATGAATTTCCATCCCTGAAAATCCTTTCTTTGCTTGGCTGTTTCTGGTGTGTGTCCTCCATCTCCTCCCACTCCCTGCCCTCCTTCTTTCAGCCCCTTCTTCCTCCCTTCCTTTACATAAACCCCTTGTAGCCTTTCCCTTTCTCAGCCTTTCAATACTAAGGAGAGAAGAAGACAGTCTCTGCTGTTACTCTGTTTTTATTTTGTTGTATCTTTCCCCATAGTCCTTATTTCATGTTCTGTTCATTGCAAATTCTTGGAGATGCTCTGTGCATCCACCTAGCAGCTGGTTATGGTGAAGCCTTGTTCTGTTTCTATATGCTCCTGTAATAAGTGCAATATACAGCAGGAGTTCTGTCTGTCTTGTATCTGTATTCATCAGTGAGAATTTGATGCTGTAATTTCTTGCCAGTCAAAGCCATGGTTGCTTGAAGATGCATTGTTCCTCATTTATGAATTTTTAATGTGAACAATATCTCAGTGAATAGTTGCTATGAAGTTTAAAAAACCAAATTAATAGTAAGAAGTGAGACAGAAGATAGACTGGAAGGAAAGTGTCTGGTTTTGTTGAGGCTTGATTTCAATTAAACAAAGCCAAACAAAATCAATATAACACATACTCAGGCAGGGCCTTTATAGAGGTGAGACTAGTAGGCGGTATGTATTACCCTTATGCTGTAGCTGTCTTCCTTTAAACACTGCATTTCACTGTCTTGTTGTCTGCTGGTTTTGTTTCTAATATAGTGACTTGCAGAGGAAGAACCCAGCTGGCACTGCCAACAGATACAGACATCTGGAATAAGAAGCATGCATTCTGAATTTACTAATTTCAGACTTTTTTTCCCTCACTCTGATTCTTGGTAATAAAATAGTCATTGTTGTCTCTCTGTTTTGTAGTTTTGCCAATTTGAGAATTCACCCTCATGGATTAGTGCTGGTGGATCTGCAGAGCTACAATGATCATGTGAAAGGAAGAGAGGAAGCTGATCAGGTATGAGTGACACTTGCCTTACTAGGCATGTCAAACTACATGAGGAGCCTTAAAGTCTGTTGAAGTATATCTTGTTAAAGGACTTTTAAATATCAAATTTAGTTCAAATCACCTGAATGCTTACTGATGAGGGGTGTTAACAACTGTTGTAATTGTATACACATATGAGCATGCATGCACACACACATATGCTCTTGCCTGTCCTGGCCATGTTCTTTGCTGTAATAGTTCTAAAGGCATGGCAGCCTTGGTCAGAGCTCAGGTCTCTTCAGATACCCAGGGCAGTGAGGGAGAAGTGATGCTCAAATTGTGACCTGCTGTATAAGTGTATGACTTTTTCCTTCTTTAATCTAAGAAATAGGGACCTGCTGTATTCAAAACTGCTTCCCCACAGAGGAAAATAAGTTCATCTTCCCTAATATGAAAGCTTCATAAAATTAATATTGGAGAGGAATAGGCTACTGCTTTGGTGGGAATGAAACCTTAGAGTGTTCTCTTATTCCCCCTTCGGCTGTGCCTGAAAGGTCTGGCTTTGTTTTCCTGGAGGACAGCAAAACAAAAAAAGTGATGAGAGCTGCTGCAATATACACATTCTTGCTGGCAGTGAGGCTAAGGTGACCAGCTGTTATTCGTAACCCTTTAATGTTTAATTTCAAAACCTCTTAGTGCAGGTACTACTTCTTATTGCCTTCCAAGTAGCCTGATTTGACTAATACATAAATTCCACATCTCCATTTCTATTTTTTTCAGCTTCTAAACAAGGTGGAAGAAAGAATGAAAGAATTTTTTCATGGCAGTATAAAGAGGGTGAAACGGTAAGTACTTACATCTACTTCTGTATGTGGCTTGTCTGCGTAGTTGCTAAAGATAAGCAAATTTTTGTTCGCAGGGTTGTAGTGAATAGCCTGGGGTATGAATTTATGCATGTGTGCTTTCCCCAACAGTTAAAATTGTTTAGGTGCAGAATTGAAACTACTGTGAGGTTTCTCATTTTGTTAAAAGTTTAATCTTCAGTACTGCTACTTTGTGTAGTGATTACTTCTTTAATTTGCTGCTACCTTATGAAATGGTGGAAGGCAATGTAACCAGTGGGCAAGAATAAACAGCTCTGAAAGGGCTGGGTAGATGAGAGTGGCAAGGGATAGGCCACAGCATGAGCTTTACCCTTTGGGTAACATCCTACAGCTTGTGGAGAAGGTGAGCAGGGTTGGTGATGGTGACCAGTGTTGGTCCTAGTAGTGTGACTGCTGGACTCGAATCTGGTATTGATACAGCTCTGAGACTAAGCTGAGCATGTCAAGGATCAGTAAAAGACTTCGGCAGGTGGGGACAGAGCTGCAGTATGGCTTGGGCAAGGAACAGGGATGAGAGACATGGAGGAGGCCCTGATCTGACATGGTTTCCTGTAGCAGATTCTCTTGCAGCACTTGCCTGATGTGTCTCATGGAGCTGGGCTTGGCCATGGTTGACAGAAACCTCAAGGGAACATGTGTGTACGGGGTCCTGCCAAAAAGATGGACATGTTTTGTAGCAAATACTTTTTAATGTAACCAATAACTAAAGGAGAGGGAGGCTTTGCAATCCTTCTCTTATTTTGATTTGCTTAAATACAATGTCGTATATTAGATTGTAGGGATGCTAATTGTGATTTGTTGCCTGCTGCTGAAACAGCATTCACACTGGAGTTTGCCAGTGGTCTGGAAGGGCACAGCTTGTATTGGTGTCTTCCTGGCGGCTGGCTGGCCATTCATTAGTGGTGCCTGAAAGTCAGGCAACACTTACTGCGGGCATGCACTTGCAGGAAGATGTAGCAGGTGCTTTAAAGAACATGCTCAGAAGTAGAAATGGTTCAAGGAAAAGTAAAAAACAGTGCAAAATCAGCAAGATTCAGTAAAGCCAAGGAGGAAACTACAAAATGGAAAACAGCTAAGCAGTACTATAGTAGACAAGGCTGTATGTGACCACAAGTAAAGTAGTAGTCATTTGAAAAGTGATGAAATACCTTGAATGTTGTGGGGTTTTTGTGTTTAACAGTTGTATGTAAAACAGAGGTAGTTATCTTGCTTTACTTCATCCTAGTAAGGGCTTACCTGGCACACTATGTGCAAATGTATATAATCATGTGTATGTGGGGGAGAAGCTCTCCCTCTGAGGATATTTTAATACTGAAATGTTATTGGAATCCATAGGGTAGGAGCTTGTAAAAAAATGGGTCAGAAAAAAAATCTACCTCAAGAGATCTGGATTTGGTTACCTTTGTATCAGAAGATAAACCTAGCGGAACAGTCTGTCTGGCATAGATCTTTCCACACACCTTAGTGTTTTTTGTTCTGCATCCTTTTGGTGTTTGCTTTGCAGCTGCAGCTTTACTAGAATTACTATTGCTGGAAAAGTTGCTCTTGCTTTTTTACTACCTGGATGCAGTGAGTAGATGCTTTTGCTGTCACTGTGTGCTGCCATCTTGTGGTTCATGGAGGGCAGAAAGTAATTATGAAATGTTTACTGAAAGTCGCTAGTGAATTTAGAAGTTTGTCTGTGTCTAGTCTTCTGCTCTAATAAAAAATATCTGTAACTCTGAAGCATATGTGGGAAATCTGATTAGCTTTGTGCCTTTACATTTTGCTTAAAACTAAATACATTATTTTTAATCATTCACTATCATTTCAAATATAGTTTGCCTTTACCTGTGTAATACTAGTTTGAACCAAGGTATTCTATATGGAATTAGAAAAGCACCAAACAAAAACAGCCAACCAGAAAAAAATCCCTAGCCAGCAAACCCAAAATAATCTACATAGCTGCTTGAACCATTACTTTAAAATAGTGCAAGCTGTCAGCTGATTGCAAGGATTCTGCTTATTCACTGCAGGGTGACCTAGCTCAGTTTGAAACACTGATAGTTCACTTTGTCTTTGTATATTCATGTCTCTCAGTATCACTTTAGAAGGGTGAGGGCGACAGAGCTCATGGAAGTGGCATTCTGGCATTCTTAGCTGAGCTGAAAGCCAGAAGAGGTTTTGTTGTGTTTGGTTTTTTTTTTCTTCTTTGTTTTCTTTTTTGTTGTTGTTTGGTTTGGGGTTTTTTTGTGGGTCGGTTTTTTTTTTTTTTGCTTCTCTGCATTCTGTTTTTGTATTTCTGGTTACGAGCTGATTTTTCCGCAGAGGCTGGTATGTTATGTAAATTGTCTCTCAGGGTAGAGAGAGATCCAGACGCATTGTAGAAGTTGTACATAAAGAACAGGCACTTATTTTATCTGTGCCTTAGCAATTTATGTATATTTAACGTATGGCTCATAGGTTTCTTAAATCCATTAAGTATTAAATCTTGCAAAGTTTTAGATCCCTCTTGTAAACAGTATTTATATATTATGATGAATTTGCAGGATGCTGTGTTTATTTTAAAGATCCCTCTTTCTTTTTTTTTCCTTATTTCTTTCTCAGATTGCCAGCCATTTTGAGAGGTGGTGTCATTGATAGATACTGGCCCACAGCTGATGGGCGCCTAGTGGAGTATGACATCGATGAAGTTGTTTATGATGAAGATTCACCTTTTCAGAATATTAAAATTCTGCATTCAAAACAGTTTGGGAACATTCTTATCCTCAGTGGGGATGTTAGTAAGTATCATCTAACTTGAGGGTCTTCTGTGTGAAATTGTAGGAAGTTTTCTGTCTTGCTGTGGCATAGGTTTAATAAATAGTTACTAAGGGTCATGGTTCCAATGCAGGAAGCTACACATATGCATGTACCCATATATCTGTTCTGTATATAAAATATTCTAATGGGGGTGGCTGACCATTGTAACATCCAGCGTACAAAAAAAGATGTTTTACTTTTCCAGAGTTGTAGTCGTTGCTGTGGAAGGCAACACAGGAGAAGTCAATGTTATCTTACAGCTTACTATGCTTCTTTTTTTCACATGAACCTTTTTGCTAGTCCAACCTCTTGAGGGCTTCTGTGACAGTAAAACAAGCTACTTTGTCAGTCTTCAAAATACAGTGGAATTATAAAAAAATATGAAGAAATAGGAGCTGCTGGGGATGTGTGTTTGGGTGGGAATAATCCTCCTGCTTCCTTGATTGTCAGAGGAAATTGCCTGCTTGGTGAGACACAGCACAACTGTATCTTAATTCATTTAGCTTCTTTGATGGTGAACATATTTTGACTGTCTGCTTCAAAATGTTCAGTTGATCTCTTAGGTTAATCAGAAGAGTGACCCAGCCTTTATGGGAGGATCTTTACATGGTAGTCTGCCTACTGATCTTTATATTTTGGAAAGTGAACTTGGGAGAAGATGAGTCACATTTCTTTTCAGCTGGATAGACAAGAGTGCCTAGATTTTCTAGCAGGCAGCATCAAGGATCATGTTTTATAATATCTCTCAGTACTTAAATTGAAAAGTACTGAGGTAAATGAGAAAATTTGCTATCTAGGGGCAGAATACTTAATTTCATTCAAATAGCAGGGTAATTAAGAAATTTGAACAGCTTTTTGAAATCACCAGAAATACCTCTAACCATTCAGTTAGCTTTCTGTAGCCGTCAGGGGGATTTCTGTGCAGATGGCAGATGAATAGCATTCTTAGAATCATGGAATAGCTTGGGTTGGAAGGGACCTTAAAGATCATTTAGTTTCATCCCCTCCTTCATGCTCAGGGACATCTCCCACCAGCCCAGGTTGCCCGAGGTCCCATCCAACCTGACCCTGAACACCTCCAAGTATGGGGCAGCTACTGCCTCCCTGTGCAACCTGTGCCAGTGCTTCACCATCCTCATAGTGAAGAAATTATTCCTTATGTCTAGTCAATATCTGCCCTTCTTCAGTTTATACCTGTTGCCCCTGTTCCTATGACTACAAGCCTTTGTAAACAGTCCCTCCCCAGCTTTCTAGTAGGTCCCCTTGAGGTATTGGAATGTCAGTATAAGGTCTGTATTTTATCACTTTCGAATTAATTGCAAATTAATAGTAACTAATGGCAATAATTAACAATGGAAACTTTCTGTCCCAACGCTTTTTTTTTTTTTTTAATCCCATTCAGATCTGGCAGAGAGTGACCTGGCATATACTCAAGCCATAATGGGCAGTGGAAAGGAAGACTACACTGGGAAAGAAGTGTTAATCCTAGGAGGTGGTGATGGAGGTATACTATATGAGATAGTCAAACTGAAGCCAAAGATGGTTACTATGGTAGAGATATCCTTTGACAAATGATGGATCATTCATTTCAACTTATTTCAGCTTGTGTTTTCTGCTGATGTCTTAGCATTGAGCACAGTTAACTATCAGGTTCTGATTTGCGTGAGGAGATAGGGTCTAAAATAAAATATCTTTTTGTTAGCTTAGACCCAGTGACTAGGTATTGGTGTGTCATTAGCAGCACACACTTTCAATTTTGTACTTTGTAGTTTAACTTAAGAGTAGCAATATACATAGAATTGGAAAGGAGCTCTTCTGTCATCAGGCTGATACCTTCTCTGACAACAGAAGACCAGTCTGAGCCTGAGGTTTGGGCTGAATTCTACCTTGAGTTTGTTTGTTGGTTTTTTTTTGGGGTTTTTTAATAACTTTCTGTAGAAAAAAACAGAACTTCTTTGTGTGTAAGGATTAATGAATAGGAATTGTTACAGTGGTAGAATGATCAACTCTTGCTGTCTTTAATACTTACATAAATCAAGTTTTCAGCATTGGGTAGCTCAGAGTTTGTAATGTAAACCATAACTAGCTGTATGAAGCACCTGATATTCGTAGGTTTTGGGATCCCTGTGTTTTGCAAAATAATTCTTTAAAAAATGCAGGTTAAAGTTTCCTAATGTAGTTTAGCTTTATGGGTTTTTAAATATACCATCCCATTGTTCACGTTTCAAACTTTCACAGTAATGGTAGCCTCCGGTACCAGAAATACTGGTTAAAAATGAAAATAAGCATTTCCTAAATCTGGAGACACATATGCAAGGTTGGCTATTGCAGTATGTATACCAAGATGCACATCTTGCTATTACTTTGTGTGTCACCTTTTTGAAAATTTCTTTTTGAAGACATAGTAGTTGCTACCTGTATTACTTCTGGAGTGTAGAATGCCTTAACCAGCTTCAAACATTGACCAAATGGTGATCGACGGATGTAAGAAATACATGCGGAAAACATGTGGAGATGTCTTAGACAATCTCAAAGGAGAGTGTTATCAGGTAACTTGTTGACTTTCTTTTATTAGAAGTAGTATTTCAAATACAGTTAAACCTAACCTGGAAGACTGCTGTGGCAAAGGTTTAGGGAAGTCTTCTGATATTTATTTTGGAAGGACTTTTTTATGGTACTTCTCAATTTTAATAGCTAGCAGTGGGATTTGTTTTGGAAGTATACAATAGCATAAGATCATTTTAACTTTATTTTCAAACTTTTTAAAATAAATTATACATCACTTAAACATTCTCTTACTTCACATTTCTTATTGCCGTAGCTTACAGATAAAGAGGGAGTAGCAGTAAGGAGGCAATTTTAAATGTAATTCCTTAAATTGATGGAAAGCTAGAATAAATGTATGTTAGTTGTCCTATATATATGGATTTGTAATACACATTTTAAAATTAATATGCAGGCAAAATCTCTTACCATTGCACTGTTAGTATATTAAAAATACAAATTCATGCATCCCTGCAGTAAAGGTCTTAATGTGCGGCATCTGACAGCTAACAAACAAGCCTGGGTGTAATCTGGCATCCTCACTGGAAATCTTTGTGTTTTCATTGTAGCTTCTTAAGGCTCTCAAGACATAAATTTACAGGTGTGAACTAAAAAAAAAATGCAAAAAAACTGAAAGGTCACATGCAACTTTGCATGAGTCGGTGACCCTTCACAGAAATGCTTTATTTTGTGTATATAGGGGGACTACTAACTGTTTAATAGGTAGAACAGTGGTCACTCGTTAATCTGTGACAGAGCTAAGAAGTTCAGTTCTGTAATGCCTGTGTTGTCATTGACAATTCCTGCAACTATTCCTATGTTTTGTATGATACAAGAAGTAGGAAATGGAGCATAACATTAACTGCATATTTGATTCTTTTATTTTCCCCCTACTCTTTATTCTGCTGAGTCTGCATTTGTTCCTTTTACTTCGTTAAGTTTTGAAGTTTTTGAGGAGTAGCTACAGTATTTCATTCTTGCAGGTTCTAATAGAAGACTGTATTCCTGTACTGAAGAGGTATGCCAAAGAAGGGAGGATGTTTGATTATGTAATTAATGATCTGACGGCTGTTCCCATCTCCACATCTCCAGAAGAAGGTTAATCTTACAATATACTTTCCTAATCTTGAGACAATTTTCCATGTTTCTGGCCCTCCAAAGGGCCCAATAATAGTTGGCGGTTTGCAACAAAAATAATTCAATTCTTGCCTTTTTAATAGCAAATGTGAGAAGCAAAGAATGATAGAATGCACCTGTTAATTCTGAATTTTTCTTGAATATTAGAATTGGCAAGTCTCTAGGACTTTATAAAACTGTACTTTTATTCCAGAACAATATGAACTGAAGCAATTCCCAAAGTATGTGAGAACTTCACATTCCAGTAAAACTTCGCCTGCTACATCTTGGAAATGTCTGGATAATTAATGTGAAGAAAAATACATACTTAGAAAGTCAACATCATTGTGTATGGGTTGAGTGGGTTTTCTGCTCTTATTGGTTTGTTGGGTTGGGTTTTTTCATAAAGATGTAGGATAGAATAACTACTTTTTAAACAGTAAATATGTTGCAGGTCTTGAATATGTACTAGTGAACAAGACAGTAATGTGCTGCTTTGTTTTTAAATCATACTTCATGTGCAGATTCCACATGGGAATTTCTGCGTTTGATTCTTGACCTCTCCATGAAAGTTCTGAAACAAGATGGAAAATACTTCACACAGGTATGATATCTGGTTGTAAAAATGTTTTGCTGTGTAGATATTACATTCTGTGTTTTTCAGATTTAAAAAAAGAAAAAAAAAGGAAGTGGACAAACCCAAACCAACTAACTAAAAATGTAATAGCAAGTTGGTTTTCTACTTTTAATGACCTGTTAGGGATTTTTGCATGAAATTTTTGGCCTTGTTAACTGACTTTTTTTTCATTTTCAGCTGAATTTGTAGTGCTTGTCTTTAAATTCAAAAACATAATTTCAAGGATCAGCTAGGCATACTGCAGGCTATTTTAGCTGTAAGCAATTCTTAGAAAAGCAGAACAGATGTACTTATGAACAGGTGCATGGTTTTTAAGCTATTGCATCCAGTTGTAGAGTGTAAGACATGAAAATATGTCATCCATAAAGGTGTAAGAATTTGACACAGGTGCAATGGAATGAGAAAATTAGTCATTTGAGAGGTAAATCCTCTTTTTGCTTTCTATCCACTCCTAATGCAGTGGTTTGGTTTCTGCAAAAGGGGTTTTGAATTATTTAAGTATGTGTGTTACAGTGCTTGGCATTTTAGGTATTTTATATAGTCTCAAGTAAGATTTTTGTAACATTAAGTTTTTTAATGCAACTCTAAAAATGAATAGTTGAAGATTTGAGTGCTTGCTGTAGTATAGCTGCCTCAGAGATAATATAATCGTGGTGTAGCTTTTATCTGAAGATACTTTCTGTATGTAATCCTGAGTTCAGAATGCTGCAAAGCTCTATGCAATTGTACAAAAATGTGATAAGACCTAGCAGAGTCTCTGAAGTTGTATTTTTTTGTCATGCCTGTACCTTAACTAGTCATCTAAAGTGCAGAGCATCTAAATACAGCATTTTGAAATAATCCTGTTAAGCTCTGAAATAACCTAGCTAAAATTATGTGTTTGAACTCTATCCGTATCAGTGTAGAGTTTGAAGCGTGCGTGCAAAAGAATTGGTTTACTGTAAAACTGGGCAGGAAAGAAATGCAAAACTTGTAGATTGAGGTTTTGGGCAGCTTTAGTGTGCTGCTTTATTTTAAAATGCTGTTGTTGTATGGGCAAGATAAATTATCTTGGGGTTGAAATGTAAGATATGACTAATATGGTTGCAGAGCATTAAATCTTAATGGGTTTTCTATTCTGTTAGTGAAATATTCATGACAGACTTTGATATTGAAAGGACACTGCATCCTTTGGACAGAGCAAGCATTTATGTTGCAGTTATACTTTTAACATACAGACTAGCATACTTCATTAGAACACACATAAATGTGTCTGTGGATATGTATCTGGCTTTGCAGGAGAACTCTGGGAAGAAAGTTCAGCCGAAAACTGAAGTGATGGCTGTGCTGCAGCCCAGGGTACAGGGAGTTTTTGTCACTTGAAACCAACAGATTCTTACAGCCCTGCTGCCTGTCCTGTCCTGACAGGAAGGAGAGAACAGCTTTTCAGCATCTCTGCTTGCACAGGAGGAAAGGACAGCAGTACTGAACCAAGCCTGATGGGTTTAAGCAGTTGTGAAACTGTACAATACCCGTTTCATAGTCCCTGATCAGCAAAGTGTTGCATGGCAGGATGAAAAAGAAACAGTGTTGAAGTGGCTTGGATTTGGACTTGTGGCTAACTGGTAGAGAAAGGCCTGGAAACAGTGTACTCTGACAACTTAAGTCTTCCCTGGGATGTTGAAAAAAGGAAAAATAATATTGAGGCAAGTGATTATCAGAGCATTTGATACATCTACTGATACACTACCCAGCCTGTTTGGTCCTTGTAGCTCCTTCCATCTTGGGCATTATTTAATAAACAAAAACAGATGGCACCACAACACCCCCAAAACCTCAGTAATCTGGTCATAGTTAGAACAGACTTTTTTGAGGTGCTTTATGTAAAATCAGCTGTCTAACTTTCTTAAAATTAGATCTTGAGTTAACCAAATGGAAGCTGGATAAACAAAGAATCGGGTTAGACTGTGGACAGAAAGTCAAAGATGCCCACTGCTGGCTTTGGTAGCTGAACTTAGTCACGCACCAGGAACTCATAAATAGTTTTGAATGCTATGATGCTAGGATTTTCTAGCTCCATGAATTAATTTGGAAATTTAAGTTACTGTGGCTCAAGCTGTCTACTGTCAGGATGCTCATAGAATCATGGAACTGCTTGGATTAGGCAACAGGCTGTGCTTCATGTGCTGAAGGAACCACATGCCATTTAAGGAAATTGTGTTCAAGTCCAGGACTTGGCGTGCCCCTCCCCACCTCAGGCATTCTTGATATGTTTTGGTTCTCTAAAAACAAAATCTTGAGTATCATGAAGAAAAGCGACTTGGGTAATTTCCACGTATTTGCTGGAGCCTGATCTTTGCTATGGTGAGGAAATGTCTCAGGAAAAACGCTGCAGAAGGGTCATTGTCCTGTTGGCCGCTGGCTTGTAACTGTAGTTGCTGCTTCTGCCTCAGTATCATGTTGTACCAACATCTGACAGTTCTGCTTGCAGGGCTTACCTTATGTATCTTGTTAGAATGTCATTTATTTCAATGCTTAAGAAATGCTTTACCCAGAAGTGGAATTCTGTTCACAGAATGTCATCCTTTCACATACTGTATTGCTGCCTACATTTCTAAATGCCACTGCTGGGAAAAATAAGAAGAAATGCTCATCACCTTTTCATTGAGCTCTACACAAGTTTTAGGAAATGTTCTTTTCAGCACATAAATTGATATTGAAGTGTTTTACAGTAGACAGCGTACTACACCTTTCTGTTACTACTAGGAGCAAACAAGTACTGTCAGGACTGCTGTTAGCAGCCAAGGTGTAGAGCTGTCTAACTGCAGCACTCCAGAGTCCGGAAGCACTGGCTGGAAAGCAGTCTTTAAAATAGTTTAGTATTTTCTGGAAGTGAAAGCAATTGCTGTTTAGTTTGATAGCATGAAAGCAATACAAATAATAATGGCAGGCTGTGCAGTGCTGGAAGAAAATAGTTGTATGCCTTAGGCTGGAATATAAGCGCTCTTGCTTCCATCCAGGATACTTTCCTGTAGAGTTCTGTTTACTGTTTGCAATCTAATTGAGATTTAAATGAGGCTTTTTTAGAATCATATAATATAATCACAGAATAGTTTGGGTTGAAAGGGACCCTTAAGATAATTTAGTCCTGCAGTGAGCAGGGACATCCTCAACTACAGCAGGTTCCTTAGTGCCCCACCCAGCCTGACCTTGAATGTTTCCAGGGATGGGGCATGTACCACCTTTCTGGGCAGCCTGTGCCAGTGCTTCACCACTCTCACTGTAAAAAACCTCTTCTTGTATCTAGTCTGAATTTACCCTTGTTCTAACAAGCACTGTTAAAATCCACATCTTTCTTATAAGCCCCATTGAAGTACTGAAAGGGATCACAATAATGTCACCACAGAGCCTTCTCTCTTCTAGGCTGAAGAGCCCCATCTCTCAGTCTTTATTCACAAGGCAGGTGTTCCATCCCTCTGATCACTTTTGTGGCCCTTTTCTGGACCCGCTCCAA
Source organism: Coccyzus lansbergi (assembly GCA_033558105.1). Classification (NCBI taxonomy): domain Eukaryota; kingdom Metazoa; phylum Chordata; class Aves; order Cuculiformes; family Coccyzidae; genus Coccyzus; species Coccyzus lansbergi. The sequence continues at coordinate 2,549,242 of JAUMJK010002392.1, forward strand.
CAGGTCTGTGTTTTTACTATGCTGATAGCTCCAGAGCTGGATGCGGTACTCCAGGTTGAGTCTTGCCAGAGCTGAGTAGATGGACAGAATCACCTCTCCTAACCTGTGGGCCACACTTCTTTTGATGCAGCCCAGGTTACAGTCAGCCTTTTGGGCTGTGAGCACACATTGCTGTCTCATGTCTGACTTTTCATCCACCAGTATCCTGAGTCTTTGGCAGGGCTGTTCTCAATCCCTTCATCTCCAGCCTGTATTGATATCAGGGTCTGCCCTAAGCCTGATGCAAGACATTGCACTTGGCTTTGAACCTTATGAAGTTGACATGAGCCCACTTCTTGAGATTGTCTAAGTCCCTCTGGATGGCATCCCATCCCTCACGCACATTAAACACACCGCCCAGCTTGGTGTTGTCTGTCAACTTGCTGAGGGTGCACTTGATTCCACTATCTGTCACTGGTGAAGAAGATATTAGGCAGTACTGATCCTAATATGGACTGCTGAGGGACACTACTTGGCATCGATCTCCATTGGGACACCGAGCTATTGACTGCTACCCTCTGAATGTGACCATCCAACCAATTCCTGATCCACTGAACTGTCCACTTGACTCATTCTTCAGAGAGAATGATATTGTGGGGCACCATGTAAAAAGCCCTACAGAAATCCAGGTAGACAACATCCATTTTGCTACAGTACTCTGATATAGCTCTCCAACTTTCAGATTTTTTTCCTGACCGTTATTTGTTAATGTTTAATAATTTCATGTGCATTAACTAGAAAAATGCTTCTAATATCCTGCTAGTTACATAATGATTTCTTTGATTAATTGACTTAAAATCCAAGTTCAGCAAAGCCTCAGTGCACAGAAATATCTGGCTTTTGCATAATTGCATTGTGCAGATGGCATAATGCCTTCTCTTCTCATCTGCAGGAGATGATAAAAAGAATGGTGCCATTGCTGTGAGTCTTGTCTGGTGCAGCACAGTTGATGGGTTTCCTAAAGAATATTGGCAGACTGGTTTGATTTTGATTACATCTTGCAGGTCTTAATGCCAATAGTGTATTTTTAGGATGGTATGTGCATTGCCAACCAAAAAAAAAAAATTCACAGAAACTTGTTTATATTTATAGCTTGCCTTGGTTCGTATCCTGTATTTCAATAAAGACCAAAGTGGATTAAGAGTGAGGTGTGCACCCTTAACTTTTCAGCACCAAGAGCTGGGAAGTGTCTGTGGAGCAACAATTTGCAGTTACCTGTTCAGCACTTATATGCATGTTCTCAGGTTTTTTTTCAAAGATAAAACTTCCTGGGAGTGGTTAATAGAAGCAGTTAATCCTGTTGTAGGTAAACTGCACTAAAATCAAGCTGAGAGCAAAAAGTTAAGTTTCACTGACTGATCTGTTAATGTATTATTATAAAATCATCTTTCCTTGTGGGGTGATTTCTGCTTGCAGCTCCTCATGAGTGTAAGACATGTTTTCATACAGCTAAAATAGTGTTTGTACTTGTGAATAGTCTTTTCCTCCCAGGACACACATGCTTTTTTAGTATGTACTACGGTATTTACAGGTGACCCAGGGCACCTTTTTTGCACCCAGGTGAGGTTCACCCTGTGGCTGAAACGAGAGTGTGGTGGTTGTGAAAGTGAAAATGCCAACAAATAAACTCTAAGGCACGTTTTGGAATTTTAGAAAGCAGGCATCTTTTATTTACAGCACTGGATGGACAGAGGCTAATTTCACGTATTGTGCATACCGGGATGAGAGGTAATTACAGAATATATTTCCCATTTATATGCATATGTATAATACTTTCCAGAAATCTCATGCATATGATCAGTAGGAGCAGGTCCAGAGGAGGGCCACCAAAATGATCCAAGGCCTGGAACACCACCCCTACGAAGAGAAGTTGAAACTTAGGGTTGTTCAGCTTGGAGAAGAAGATTCTTGGAGACCTTATTGCAGCCATTAATACTTAAAAGGGGCTTATAAGAAACATGGAGGAGAAATTTTTTTCTCACTAAAGATGGTGCAACACTGCAACAGGTTACCCAGAGAGGTGATAGATGCCCCATTCCTGGAAACCTTCAAGGTCAGATTGGATGGGGTGCTGAGCAACCTGATGTAGATGATTTCCCTGTTCACTGTGAAAGGATTGGACTAGCTACTTTTTTAGATAAATATATGCTTATAATTTGAGATTATAAAAACAATTACTGTTTTGGCATGCTACTCTAACACACCTGGTTGTTCCCTTGGAATGCCATGGTTGATACTCAAAGCAAGTCTCCAAATGCTGCTGCGGAGTACCCCTTCACCACAAGGTGGAGACTCCGAACTAATATTCACTAGCAATCTATTAGCATTTAGAGAGCTTGTCCGTGAAAGGCTTTTAAGACAGTTCATATTCCTAGGGGATGCAAGAACATGTGGCCAATTTTAGGCATAAGGTGGGACTTTTTGGTTGTTTCAGCTCTGGAAAGAGAGAAAGTGCAGTTTATTCATGTCATTTACTGCTGCTGTAAGTTTTCTTAAGTGTATTGAGGGAAGAAACTCCTCTGTATTGCTCTATGCATCCACAAATAATAGTCACAATGGGGGCAAAAACTTGTTTTTAAAAGTAGCTGCCTTGCTTTTCCTGTCCTAGCTTTTTTAGCTGCATTATCCGTAATGAGAATCTTGCAGCCTACACACGGCCTAGACAAAGAGAGGTGAGGTTTAGGGACCTTTGCCTGCAAAACTTGTGGCCTTGTCTGTGTATTGAAGGCTTGAGGCTTGTTTTTGTTGAACATAAGCTTCAGAGTAGTAGGGTTATAGGTCACATGGCTTGCTATTTCTGTTCTTCCTACTGAAGTTGGTGCTTTTAAGTGTTTAGTTGATGTAATATGGGTCTGGGTCTGTGAGGTATTTTGTGTTACCTCTTCCAAGAAGAGTGAATTACAAGTGCAGGTTTCCAGCTATCACAGGGGAGAGAAGTTTGGAATCAGTAAGACTATAAAAACTTGGCCTCCTAAGGTTCAGTTTCATCTCTAATGGATCTTCCCAGTGATTTCTTTTGGCACATGTGAAATGTTTCTATGCTGTTGAACCTTCTAAAAGCTAATATGATTTTTAGATTGCCTGGATGTGGGGTTTTTTTTCGACTTCAGTGAAGTATGTGTGCTTGTAGATAGTAAATGTTTGTGGATGATTTTCCTGAACCGTTACATTTCTGTGCCTTCCTTGTAGCACGTGAGGATTTGTCACAACAGGTGTGAAACTATGCTCTGTGAGATGCAGAGACTGGTGGTAAGGTTGTCTCTGTGTATCAGTGGATTATGTGTAGCTAAGAAAAATACCTTTTTTTCTACAAAGTTTTTCCTCTGCTGATTTAATCCTTTGAGGTTGAGCAGGCTATCATTTTCAGCCTGTTTATGAAGCAGAACATTTAAAAATACCTCTGAACAGGAATTTGCTCCTTACTAGTCTGGGTCATCCAACCCATGCAGGATAGAAACAGTCTCAGACCATTCAGGGATTTGCATTCTAGTAAACAACAGTAACCACTGGTACAAAGGATCAGATGTCTCCCACGCACATGTGGCCCTTCACCAGGCTGTCACTTCCTTGCCAGTCTGTAATACAGCGTGGTCGTGCCCTCTGAATGTCCAGACCACCGTGGTGTTGCTCTGTAGTTACATAGCAGCCAAAAAAAGGAGTGTGGGTTTTTTAATTAGCACTTCCAAAGAGGGAACAGGATTCTAGTTGACTGCAGTGTGAAAGGAGGCTGGAAGAACCAATGTATGTTCCTGTGTAAGCCTGTGATTTTTTTTGGCAGTTTAGGAGTCTTTAAGGGACAGAGTCTTTGTTTCTTTGTGTTGCTGAGTTGTGTTTGAAATTAATTATTTGGCCAGTGGAGATATCCTCGTACAGGTTTACCCGTCTCATTCAAAGCCACCCCTGTTGCCCAAAACTCAGACTTAGTTTTGATGTTAGTTGTTTAATGTTTGATGTGTCTCATTGCTGCTTAGGCACCCTGAACTGAGGAAGGAAATCACCCCAACCATGGCCATGTTCTTGACTTTACAAAGCAAAAATAGAAAACAGCGTTAAATGAAAAATAAGAATTAAGCTTCTCTAACATACTATAACAGACAAGGGTGTCCGGGAGCAATGACATGTAGGGTAAGACATTTAAGAATGATGTGTAAAAAATGAGCAAGTATGAAAAGGGACCGTTCGATCAGCTTTCAAATCACTAGTTTACTTTCTAAGGTTGGAGGAAGCAGAGTGGCCCAAATTTAGCCTATAACGAGTTGAGGGACACATCCCCTTCATAGGTGGATAAAGTTAACTGGAACTTAAAGGTTTTTTTAAACAACTGCTTGTTTTAAGGAGTGTGTTGTACTGTCTAAAAACTGTATTTAGATTTGTTGTGCATTGCACTGTAGAATCCTGGAAGCTAAACCCATGACACTACAGAATGTATGCTTTATGAAAGCCCAGAAGAATTGGTGGTGGGAGACAGGCATGAGCTGTCAAAGTGTAAGCTCTGAGCAGACTCAGAATGCAGGGGCTATGAAACACTTCAGGACTCATGAGTCTCAAACAGTGTCTTATAAGTACAGGTTGATTAATCTCCAAGTTTAAAATTACTTCAAATACTTTCATGTCAGAGACATTTGTTAAGGAGGAAAGTGTTGTTATTCCTCCATTTCTTTTCTGTCAAATTGTTTGACATGGAACAAAGGTTAATTAATGGGTGGGGGGCAGACAGAGGAGTTTGATCGGAATTTTGTGTATGTTGACAATTGACTGAACAATGTGGGAGAAAAGGTCTGAGTTTGCTTATTTCCCTTTGAAAAAGTATAATTGGAGAGTCATCAGCTTTAAATAGTATTAAACACTATTCAGTATTGCTGTTTAAAACAAAAAGTTTGTGTAAGTTCTGTAGATTTGAATTTTGCAATTCTTAGCTTTTTTGAGTATAGCCAATCAATTACAAAAAAATCAACCATGCAGAACTGTGGTGTCCTGTGGTGTGTCTCTAGAAAGAGAGGTTAATAGCACAGCCAGGTGGGATGTCTAAATCTTTAGGTAAGATCTTGATTTGGAGACTGGGGAGTTGCAGGTTTGAAGAGTAAAAAGTGCTTATTGGCATGTTTCATTGTTCCTGTAATTTGTTTTCCATGCTGTCTGCAGTGATTTGTCTGTTGCTGGAGAAAGGGGAAAAAGTACAAAATACTGAAGCTACAGGCGGGATCTGGATACTTTACCTCATTGTGTATGCTATTAAACTTACTCTGTAATAGTGATATTCTCCATAAATTACCTAGCAGTGTTTTCTATTTTAGACTCAAATTACATACACAGGTTATTTTTTAGTTTTGTTTTACTTTCAGATTGATGTTGAAACAAAATTATATGTTTGGTAAAGGGCGGCTGAACCAAATAACTGCTGCAGTCCCCTGGATAATAACAGGTTACTAAACAAATACTGCTGTAGTCTGTTCATTGCTGTGCTTTGTGCTCAGTGTTCTCTTTTACCTTTCTACAAATATCTTGGGTTTTGATACCCAAACGTAATATATTCAATATAAAGTATGCATCTTCCTTTACTGAATAAACAAGTACATGTTTTTTTAATTGAATATGATGAATATTATAATCAGGCACGTGTTTTATGTGAGTTCATTTAAAGGGAGCTTTCAAGAATATGATTTTTTAACAGGTACTCTGCATAAGTTTTTTTAAGTTGATATTTTACTTTCCGCTTGTGAAGAATTGAGGGCAATACAAAAAACTCAGAAGAAGGATTAAGTCTCTATTTTCAATTTATTTGCAAATATAAGTGTGTTAAATAATTTGTGAAAAAATCCTACCAATAAAAAGGAGCAGAAAAAGGTTTAAATTAAATCTCAAAGCCAGGCTGAGCATTATACACTTTGTTTCTAGTTGTTATTTGATGTTGCATGTTAAAAACAATGTTGATGCAGCTGTTTGACACACTGATTTCAAATAAGATCTCTCCTTCTTTCAACCCTGCCTGTTTTACATTGTTTCTAAGAGCACAGGTAGCATTTGTTGGTCAAACTTGTCTTGGTTCCTTGCTTTGTGAAAATGAACTTTCAGCTGTGTCTGTGTGCACTTTAAGGCTGTTTTAAAAAATCTGGGAGCACCAAGAAGCAGGAGTTAAACAGTAAAACACAGCTTTCTTAAAGACTGTTCCCTTGGAGGTAGAGGCTTTGCAACATGTAGAGCAACGCACGTGTGTAAAATATAGGTAACACAGACATTTTAGAAGTGCTGAATAACGTCCTTTATTCCTGAGGTTCTCTTGAACTTGACCTTCATTTAAAGGTAGAGGTCTTAAAACATTGAGTAAGCTGTGACTGTAAGAGAGCTATAATTTTTAATAAGACCTGGCTTTAGTTGAACTATCTTTGCTTTTTAGTCAGATGTGAGTTAGACATGTTATCTAATGGCAGGAAGGGATAAGATACCTCATTCAGTAGTTGCCAAAAAAACCCCCACAAACCCAAAACTCTGTGTGTGTGTGTATATGTGTAAATGTTCAGAGCAGAGGGAAGACACTGTCACTTCATAGCTGGAGTTAGTTGCTTTAGGCTTTATTGTAAAGTTCAGAGCTTTTAAAGATCAAAGGCAGTACTCTGCTCGGAAGTGCTTATGCTGGAAGGCTTTTGACCTGTCCAGTCATGAGTAGAAAGAGGCATCTAGAAACCAAGAAGCTGGCTGTATTAGTATATTAACCGTTTCTTCCCTCTTTTTATTTAACTAGACCTCTTTCTGTCTAATGCATGTCCCCATATCAAATCTAATGTTCTTGTGGTCCAAGATAAATAGTAAAGCTTTAGCGACTTGGGTCTCTTGCCATTATTTGTGGGACTTTGGCTCATGTGCTAAGTTACTAGGGACTGTGTATTTGTTAATATGAATGTTACCACAGAAAATAAAATAAAAAAACCCCAAACAAACAACAAAAAAGGGAAATGTTTGTTATTCCTCTACTAAAAGTTGTAAAATATGTGGGAAAGCGGGTTTTTATGTTGCAACTAACTTTGGAGACATGCTAATTAATCAGAAAAAGAACGTCTGCTTTGTTGCTAGGTCAAAGGCATTTATACTAGAAGCTATAGTAAACACAACATTTGGGGAAGGATGGAGACACATCTCCTGAAGATGCTCATCCTGCCTTGTATATGATGTGATATGTACATCCTGTGTTGTTAGGGTTAGATTTGTTGTCATTGCTTAACTTGTTCGTGTGTAGTGTGCAACACATGGTTGACCATCTTATTTGGGGCCTATAGGTTGAGCTGAAGATCCTTATTGAGAGTGGTGGATGTGTAAGACCACAAATCAATTCATTGGGCTGTCATTGTACTAAGGACAATTAACATGATCTCCCTCTTGACCAGAATTGCAGTGTGTCTTGTCTCTATGCTGTGCCCAAGCAACAGTGCATTCGTATTTGGTGGGTCTTTATTTGGTGTCTTGTATGCGGAAAACAGAAGCTGCATGTACACCATGCAGTGGTGACTATTCAGCTTCACTCTATTTTAAACTAGTATCCAAACAACTTGGGTTTGTGGCAGTTTTCTTAAGGTCATTGCATTTAAGGTCATAAAATATCAGATAGCCTACTCAGTTACGTAGTCAAGAAAGCCAAGAAACTTGACAAGGATTTTTTTTATTAAGCTTGCACAACTGACTTCTGTTGTTTTGGGCAGTTCGTGTTTGTTCAGTCTGTTCTGTGGGGTCACTGTTATTGCTAAATCTTTGAACCCATTATGGATAGGGATAGTAATTTTTTTTTCTGATTGGAGCTTTTTCTATATGGGCATCCCAGGTGTGTGTTGCAGTAACTTCTTGTTAATACTTAGCTTTGGACCAGGTTGTACTCCTAGTTAGGAGGTTGGTTTCTTTTTAAATTCCTCACTATTTGTAGTCCTTAATGTGTTTGTATTCCAAGAATGATTAGTTTGTTTAAAATTTGTTTGTCTGGGAAGGAATGCTGTGGAATCAATGTGTCAAATTGTTCATAGTTGCATGCTTCAAGAAAAATCATCTAAGCACTGATGGTACTGCTAATGTTCTGAGATAAGACACAAGATAAAGAAAAACAAGCGTCATAGACTCACTTCAGAAGCGTGGTACACAGAAAATCAAGACAGTGTAGCTTGTAGTAACAGAAATTGCGTATTATCAGATTTATTTTGTCATATTGCTCTGTGAAAGACCCTGTTTTAAATTAATAGGTTATGGGGTTTTTCCATAGTGCATTTCAATGCTGAAAGGCCTAGGCAACATTAAATAATTGAATAAGTGTGGATACCATAAAACTTTTACTAATATATTTAAGTAATCATAAAGAAAATGGTTATTGAGTAGATGTTATAGGTAAACAACACATGGTGGTAAGTTTTAACTGGGAGCCCTGATGTAATGGTTGCTTCTGGAAATGAAAAGATAGATAATCCCACTATACTTGCCCTTCCTGGAAAAGCCACAAATTGTTTGCTGTAGGCAGAATGAAGACAAGCTATTTCAGTATTTGCTGTGTAAATATTAAGTATTAAGAAAGGCATGTATGTGGTTCGGAAGTATGTGGAAGCCTTGCATTAATGTCAAAATGTGTATATTCATCTACAATTTTGCTTATTTGATTGTAACTGGGATTTTTTTCTTTTTCCTCAGGGAAACTGCATCAATCTGACTGATGCCTTGACTCTATATGAAGAACAGCTTAGCAGGCTCTATTGTCCTGTGGAGTTTTCAAAAGAAACTGTGTGCGTACCCTCCTACATGGAATTGTATCCTTAAAGACTGGAAGAGAGTGCGGAGGGTGTGTTAATAAATCAGGCAAGCCTAGATTGATTGGAGGAAATGAACTCAAGGGCAAGAAGGCATTTCTAATTTAAATGCTATTAAATTTTTTTCATAGCAAATGAACTACTGCAGTTCTATTTTGAGGGCAGCTGTAGGAATTTGTTTTAAAGGTGCCATAAATTCACAGCTCATGAAATGATCAGCACCTTTCAAAGTCTGGCCATGTTTTTATTAATGTTTTTGAGCATTCCAAGTGCATTGGTCATGCGATATAGGATAAGCTGTATGATGAGGGTAATGCTACCTGGGAGTTGTGGCAAAGCTGTATATCTTTTATTCTTTCACAAACAACAAAACCCAAACCAACTTCATGCAAATCATTGTGATCCAGGTATTTAAATATTCTATTCTTGAACATACAGCTCCAATTGGATTTTTAATGGAGGAAAACCTGGTTTTAGCTATCATTACTAATTAGTGTCACTGAAAATAATATTCCAAGTGGAGGTACATACATATTTCTTGGCAACATCCCATTTCTATAAAAAATCCTTCAGGATTTCTTCACTTTGTGGATGGCAGTCAAGTTATACATATACAAGGAGGTAGAAGTTTTAACTTCAAGCCATTAGCTGTAGAGGTGCATTTTTATCTTCATCCAGATGGTTCTGCTGGCTGCATCCTACTTATTCATAATTCATTAAGTATGTGAAGCTGTCACAACCTTTCTTCTGTGCTGTGTGTTCATTTTGCTTCCCTTCTGTCTTTAATCTTGATAGTTTTTAATGCTGTAGCCTGCTGTTCTGGACTCCATACTGACTGTAACAAGCTCCTCCCATTTTCCTTTGTCAGCACTCCAGTGAAGCTCATATATGATCTTAACATTTTCAGGGCAAAAAAAGTGGAAGAGGATATGAAGATAATTGCCCTTGTAGCTCACAGTTTCAGAGAAATTGTAATTTTTGCCTTTTACAGCTGGTGGACCTTAATACCATATGTGTGTGATTTGGAGTATACATCCTTAGAAAGTTCTAAATCCTTATTACATCATTTATTTGGAAATAATGCAAAGTGTTTCCAAATGAGTTGAGTAGGAAATGCCACTTCATTCCTTTGAAAAGTACATTTAAATGTCTCTAGTAAGATAACAGATGTGAAATATTTTAGCAATGAATTTATTAAAACTAACCATTAAATAGATATAATGGAGCTTGAAAGTGAGCACTTCCTATAGAAACAGGACAGGCTTTATTGTGGGGTTTTTTATGAATTAATAATGATATGGTGGTATAGATACAGGAATGTCAAAGGAGAAGTCACCTTGATGACTCCAGATTAGCCCAAAGCAAGTACTTCTAAGTTTCCCTTGGACTTTTTGTAGCCCTTTACTTGCATTTCAGGTACAGATTGTCACCTTATTGAAATTTAAGGTTAATTTCACTTAATTATTCACTTAATTAAGGTTAATTCACCTTATTGAAATGGATACATACTCCAAGTAGGAGTATGTATCTGAAGGGAAGGTTATACCTAAGTGCACTTTCACAGATGACTGAGAGATGTGATAGTTTACAGTAGAATTGTGACAAGTAATAAAAAATTAGGATTTTATTTAGTTCTGAAGAATGCGACATATCTGTGGCATTCATTTAAGTGTTTGAATATCTTGAGCCCTTAAAAAAAATCTTTTCACATGCTCAAATATTAATTTTCATAATCTGGCCAAAAGTTATGCGCGTGGGTACCTGATAGGAATGGTTGGACTAGAAGATCCGATGGGTCCCTTCCAACCTGGTCTGTGATTCTGTGAATGTAGCCAAATTACTAAGCTGTCTTAATGGTTTGTGTTGTTACTTGTTTTACCTGCTTTGAGAATTGTTATTGTGTATAACTGTTATTTAAAATTCTGTTGCTTACCACTGTTGCTGTGAGGATCCACCTGAAACTCAAGTAGCTATTGCCATAAAAGCTAGCACTTTTAAGAAAAATCTCTGAGGTGTCCACCAGGACTTTGTTGAACGTGGAGGCTCCCATACAGAGCTATGTAAGTCCAGGAATCAATGCCTCAATTCTACAGCTGTTGCTGTAGCTCTAGAAAAGGCATTGTTCGTGTCTCATTCTCCTGTCTGCTTCTCTGGAAGCAGATGAAATTAGGTAGCTATGACCGATCTCTCTCACATGCCCAGCTTGACAGCTCTTGAGTTTTGTCCTGCCAGGAGTACCTCAGGTAACTGGTTTGAGCATAGCTTCTGTATGATTGTGCTGAAGCTGGATTCTTTTTCCCATGGAGGAGCATTAAAAGAGCATTGATCCAGCTGCCAGTTGCTCTGTATTTACTTCTGGCTTGCTTTTGGTGACATAGAGGTCTGCTTTCTGAACAGTATTTAGGTGCTTGGGGCAAATACCACAGAAGCTTTGAGAGAAAAGCCTAGGCAAAATTTAGATGCATTTGTTAAATGAGTATTCAACACAGCCCCTGTTGAGGCGTATAAGAGGCAGTAGACATTTAAATCTTTGCCTAGTAAGATACCTGGACAACACCTAGTGCTCAGCTACTGAACATCTCAGTATTAATTTTGTGCCTGCTTGTGTCTGCTTTGGGGATTAACAGATTCAGCAGCTGGATGCCTCTTTCGTTTTCAATCTTGCCACTTTACAAGTGAGAAGATGAGCAAGAGGGATTCCAAATTGGTGGACCTTTTCCCAAGTACTTCTGTAGTTTGTGCAGTGGTTGCAATGCAAAAAAAACCCCAAACCGTACTACCCTGCAGCAGGAATTAAAAAGCATGGCTTTGCAAAGGGTTTAATTTTTCACTGGAAATGGGGTACTGTTTTGGACTGCTGAGCCAAAAAGTGGATCTAGGGAGATTTCACTTTTGGATTTCTACCTACCCTATCTTTATGAACTACTTGGAGTTTTCAGAATTGACATATAAGTGAAAATAACTACTTCAATTTTAATTGTGTACTGCAAACTTTTTTTTATTTTTCCCCTTAACTGCTGATTTTCTCCAGATGGGTATTCTACACGATTTGGAAGAAACAAACCGGCAACTGAACATCAAGATTATTTGAGATTACCCTAAGTGTACATGCTGCATGGAGCATACAGGCCTGCCACGTGCTGCATATTGGCATCTTGAACCTTTAAATTATGTGCTGTAGATGATCCTGAAACCTAGTCATGCTTTTGATTGTGAATTCTTTCAATGTTTTTTTATTATTATTTTAATTTAAAAGCAAATGGAAAATGTATATTTTGATGAGCTAGGATGTTATTTTTGAAAGTCAACTTAAAGAAGAATAAGCAGCAGAACTAAATAAGCTGCTGAATGCACTGAACATTTAGAATGTGATCCTTTTTATTTTTTTGTAGATCTTCACAAATAGATTGATTAAAAAAGACATCTTTTAGCATTTCATCCCTGAAGGGTGGTTCATGGAGTTTGTTTTGGATTGGGGTTTTTGTTGTTTTTCCACTGCATTTTTCAGGATGGAGGGGGTTTAGTTTGGTTTCGGTTTTTGTTTTGGTTTTTTTTTTTTAATGAACACATATAGTGCTTCCATATAAAGAGGGGCATAACTATAAAAAAAGGAAAAAAGAGAGGGGAAAAGAAAAGGAAAAAAAAAACTTTTGAGAGGATAACCCAAATCCTTCATTGCAAAGGGAAGAAAGCTAGTCTTAAATTTTATTTACTCTTGTTTTGTTCATCATTGCTGTAATCTCTTCTGCAAGAGAAGAATCTTTGACCTTTCACCTCATGGAATTCTTTAGCTGCTGCTGCATTGATTATTTGGATTTATATACAGATTAAACAGTAGATTATAGGGGCACTTTGAACTCTATCAGCATAAATACGAAAGCTAGTTTTCCATCCAGCCACTGTGCAAGAAATTGTGTAACAAGGTTCTTGAGGGATATACTTCTCAACATTATGGAAAACTAGATTCTTGAAGGAAAAATTGCTTTAGAGGGCAAAGAAATGTGGATTTGATATAGATTCACATGCACTGGTATTAAATGTTTTGAGGTGAGTGTGCGTACTTCAGTAGAGTAAGTCTTGCTCATACTGCTGCAGACAGACCATGTTGAGTGGAGCTCTCGCTGAGTTACTCACTTGCAGTGTAAAAATCTATGAAAGCTAGGTTATGTTGTGATTTTGTTCTGAAAGATAAAGCATTTTCCTTTTTCTATTTCTCATGTTGTCTGGAAAGTTATATTTTTGTAAGAATGTGCTGTGTACTGACTAAACCTTTGCTTTCAGTGATCCCATTTGAAAGGAGGTAGGAGGGATATTACCATTCTGTGCATTTCTGTACATTTCGAGATATAATAAAAAGTGCACTGTTTCCCTAAACACTCTAATCCTGAACCATAATGATGTTGTTTTCTTTCAACACTTAGTATGAACATTTTCTTAGGTTTTTTTTGATGAAGTTGGCCCTGTCTTCTTCCCCTTGGTACTGTTAATGAAAATAAACTAAACACAAAAACACTTCTAAGATTTGTATTCTTAAATCATACATAAAACAATTAAGCTGGTCATGAAATCTGAGTAGCCTGCGTGGAATTCAAGTAGTACCAGGAAACTTGCAAAGATTTGCATTTCATTTGGTGCGTATCTTTTATTGTACAGTTGTACTGTTAAAATGCTTTTGGTTTTGAGAGCTAATAGAAGTATTCTTTAGTCTTGTTTAAATTAGTGCAGTTAATGTTAATTCTTTAATATATAGCGGGCGCACAGTTCTTCCATGGCCTATAGCTTGTGCATCCCTTAATGCTCCCAAGGAGCAAAGCCTTTCTCTAAACAGTCTCACATTTCCTGGGTCTTCTAGCTCTGTTGTATACATCACAGTAAGTAACTTCACGGTATTGCCTATAACCTAGTAATGACCCTTCATTTTTGATACAGGAGTGCAATCAGTGTATTGTATAGCTGCAAATGAATGCAGATGTCCTATAAACAGTTGTATATCCTTAACTCTGCAAGCATGAATATTCTCATTGATTCTTAAGATACTTACTTGTGTAGATGGAATTAAGCACATGGGCATTCACTGGGACAGGGCTTACAGCATATGTGTTCCTGAGTGAGTTTGATAGATGCAGAAACCAGTCACCAAAAATGTGCGGGGGGTGGTTTTTTGGTAAAGAAACTTTTGAACTGGAAGATGACTTAATATACTCGCTATAGCAAGGCCAGAACTTTTTCTTAGTGCTGCTGCACAAGGCTGTCTGAGCCCAGTGACATTGGGTGTGCAGGAATGTTCCATAATCATTTCCCAAAATGACCTGGGTACCTGAATTAAATATTGATAGGTGAGAGACAGTGGTGTTTGCAAATCTTTCCTTTTCAACTGATATAGTATAAAGAGTTGGAGGAATTAATTTTTAGAAACCGTTTTTTAGTGTAATTTTTTTAAGCAATGTGTAGTAAAAAGCAATTCACCAAATACTGAACACTATATTTTTTTAAGCTGCTGAATTGATTCTGAGCAAATACATACACATGATCAGTCTTTATTTATTTGTTGCTGTAGTGTAGATTTTTTTAAAAAAGAAAACAAGTCTATTTGTGTTAGAATTTTCAAGTGCAAAGTGCTGTAGCTGATCAGTTTTCCATGTTTAAGGCTAGCTGGGAAATAGATGTGATTGCACTATGTATGCAAACAGTTCCCAAGATACAGTTGACATTAGGGTTTTCTTAATTATTCTTTCCACTAAATGCTGCTTTCACCTAGGAATGTGATTTAAGTATCTATAAACTTCATTGATAGTAGTTTGTGCAAAGAGAAGACTGCTGGTATTGTATTGTTCTGCATCATTGCAGTGCACATGTTGAAATAAAGGTATGCTGTTATTACTTGTGTATTGGAATTGTGACAGCCTGTGGGTTCAGTGATGAAATGGCAGAATTGACAGGTATAATGCTTATAATTAAACCTTTTTTCTGTGTTACTTAACAAACGTAAAGGTGCCCAATAGTCCTTTTATTGACTATTTTCTGTCTCTGATTAATAAATTTGGTTATTTTCCATATAAGATATAATCAAATAAGATACTCTGTGGTATGAAGCAGCATGGTGATGTTTATCATGGGGAGGAGCACTTGATCATTGCCTAAAAAGAGTTAATATTTCATAGAGAACTGTAGATGTGAATTACTTGGAGATCTGCAAGCCTGTTAGTTTTTCTGCTGAAGTAGCAAGTTGGCATTGGTTGTTGGTGTGACTAGTTGCAGAGCATGGACCAGCTTAAGAGAAATAAGTGAGGCAGTAATTACGATGCAAGCTTTGTCACCCAAGTTTAAGGAAGAGAGAGAGAGAGCGAGAGAGAGAGGGTCACAAGAACTCTTACATGCATGACATGGAAGATAGGTGTCTCTTACTTTATTTTCAGTGTTTAAAGTGAGGTGTTGACAGCTTGCTGGAAGGAACAAGACAAGGGGAACAAGTGAGAAGGAGAGTAGTCAATTTCTTATTTTAATTTAGGCATAGGAGACTGCAGATGATGTTGCCTGAGGGTAATAGGAAGAAGTTGAGAAGTCGTGCCCAGAGAGAAAAAAAAGGAAGGTTGGACTTAATAAAAGAGGTACTGAAGGAGCAAGCAAGAGAACTAACAAAGGAAATAAGTGCGGGTGAGATTATTAATAGCTTTGAGGAACATAGAACTGCCTTTTTGACGTAGG
This sequence comes from Coccyzus lansbergi, assembly GCA_033558105.1. Taxonomy (NCBI): domain Eukaryota; kingdom Metazoa; phylum Chordata; class Aves; order Cuculiformes; family Coccyzidae; genus Coccyzus; species Coccyzus lansbergi. Next base: position 2,564,760 of record JAUMJK010002392.1, read on the forward strand.
GTGCTTTAGGAAGCAAAAAGTAAGAAATGTGGAAGGATATGAACTCGGGTAGTTCATACGGTGGACATACATTGTAGTGAACTTGAGCTTTGTAGGCAGGAAGGGACAGAGAAGAAAGGAAGGAAAGAAAAGGTTGAAATGCGCTCCTAATGGAAAGCATAATGAGAAGTACTCCTGTGCAGTATGAAGGGGGAAGGAAGGGTGCAGGAACAAGAGTGGTTGAAATGGGAAGGAATTGGGGGAATGAACTAGGAGGAAGAACCAGAAATGGGACAGCACAACAGATGTGCTGGGAATTTGGGGAGCACTGGAAACAAAAGAATGCCAGTCATGCTGCCAAGTTTAACCACTGTTAGGTATCAGAGGAAGAAAGAAGAGATACTGGGAATATTTGGGATTTTTTACTGGAGTTAACAAGATGGCTCTTAAGTTTTTTGGGAGGGTGGAAGTGAAATTATGACCAGAAAGAAATGTCAGATTAAGGAGTGTTTCATGTGAACAGATAACCCAGGGAAACAAAAACTTCATGAAGCCCAGAGGAAATGTTACTGTGAGATTTGACTGTTGTGGGTTGTCACTGTGAGTGTGGAAGGACAGAAGGTGGGAAAACACCAGTGGAATCTCTGCTATGCTCAGCTTGTGGAATTGGGAAAACTGATCAGAATTGGCAATTGTATGAAGCTTCACCCCCACGTAAAAAAGTACTGCTATGGCCATTGTAGGATTTTTCATCTGACTTTGAAGTGCCATAACTTCATTGTGTGCTACTTGAGAGGATAATAGGTTTCATTACCTCAGTGATGGATGCGCAATCACATTGTACTCTGTATTGTGTGTGCAGCACTATTATTATGATTTACTTTGAAAGACCAAAAGACAAAAGTATTTTATTGATGTATAATGGAAACATTTTATTGGCATTAGGTTTTGTCCATAGAGACAAGCAGCAATTGAATTATAAACCAGTAGTTGTAGCAGATGAGAGTAACAAAGATGAGTACATGCAGCTATGTGGAGCACGTTTTTGCATTTTGTAAATTATTTTACTCTCTGCTTTGTCCAAATGTGCTCTGAAGCTTCACTTTGGGACATCCTAACAATTGACATGTCTTGTAACATTTAAGTGTGTTAAGTGATGTTTTATAACCAGTGGCTGGTTACTTAGGGTGGAAGGATGACAGATTTTATTGGGGAGACATTTTTGGATAATTCATTGACTAAACCCAAATTGTCCTGGAACACTACAGGGTGTGAGCTAGGAACTACTGAAAGTACCTTAAAAGCAATAGCTCTAGAGGAGTCTTCTAGAGGATTACTTTCCTGAAACAAAAATTTTAAAAAGGGCTAAACAAAATCAGGTGCTACTTTAGATGCGTGTGATTGAGGAAGACTTAGGGCAAGACAATAAAAGGAATTTGGTGCTCTTCAGGGTAAGTAAATAAAGGGACAGCCTCATTAAAACTGAAGCTGCTTAGCCTAGATGCATGAAAATACTGACAGCTCAAGAGTACAACCTGAGCTGAACTGCTGCCAAAGCCTATATGTAGCATGTATCTTTAATCTGTGGGTCAAGCCAGAATTATTTTAAGAGCTTGCTCACGAGAGAGGGCTACTAGGTTTGCTGAGACTAGGAAGTATAGTCACCCTTACTCCCTCTCTTTGAACTGCTATTTCTAGATATGCTGCAAATGCACATGAATATGCAGAGATGTATGAAAATTTAATTAGCCATAACTTCTCAGAGATCAAAAGTATTTCAAACTTTATTGCCTGAGTTGTTTCCTAAAATCTATTCAACCTAGTTTCCTCAACACTACAGCTTGTGTGAAGAGGTTGCTGTGAAGGCATTTCTTCCAGTAGCTATGCCATGTAAATGGTCCCAGCTATCTTCTCTGCACTGCCACCTCTTCAGTTCTCACCCTGCATTAGCTCCTCTGCTATGGGAGTTGCAGATCTCTTGTGGTGAACCAGTGAGGGTAAAATTGAGACAGCAGAGATATTAAATGGAGATGGGGAAACAATTGGATAGCAAAGCAGTCTGAGTTCATGATGGACCTGTGGTTTATTGTGTTGCCAGACAAGCAGTTGTGCTGACAGGCGTAAGTGGAGGCACAGGAACTGGCAATGGGAGGAGCAGTTTAGGAAGGTATAGGATAAGGGAAAATGCTCAAAGTAAAGGCTGTAACATCATAGTTCATACCTGTTTTAGAAGTACAGAGGGGAAATTCTTAAGGGAGATACTCTGTGTTTTCTTCTTGTTATTATTTTTCATTAATCACATCTGATCCGTTTGTGGGTCCATTTCCAAATGGGAGATTCAGATTGCTTAAAGAACCACTTTGTCACAGATCCCAATTTAGTGTCCTGCCAACTACACAAATTTGCTGCGAATAGATTTTTTTTTCACAACTTTGATTTAGCAGCAATTTAAGATTTATTAATAGTGTTGATTGAGATAGGTCACAAGATTGGGTTTTAGAGTTTTAACAGCACTTAATCATTAGGCAATTTAACAAAGTGATTCAACAGAATTTATTATAATCAAAGCAGTGACTTAATTAAAGATCTGAGAACAGCAAGGTTCACACAAGACATACTGCAGCATTTCCTAAACTGAATCACACAGACAGAAAAAATACATGGAAATCCAGACACATAGGTTAACCTATGATTAAAATTCACCTCTTTTCTAGAGTATAGTGAATTACTCACTTTTGATGTGTTTGCATTCCTCAGTGGGTTACTGTTAAGCCTCAAGATCTTTGAATCCTTGACATTTCATTTCTTCACTGGTTTTTGTTAGCAAAGGACCCTTGTGAAGTCTTACCCTGAGGGATGTCCCAGCTCAGAGGGGGCTACTGGTTACTGCCTGATGTGATCCAGGAGAGCTAAAAGGGCCTCACTTCGGATCACTATAGGACCATGAGGTGATTGGCTTTGGTCAGCATTTTTCTGTTCTGGTCCACACTTGGGATGGGTAACTGTTACTTCCTACCAATGATACAATTCCAGGGTTTTCCAGATTGTACAGTTCTGATGCAATTCAGATCTGGCTAAGATTCATGTATTGGGAGTTCCAGCTGTGGTTGGTCAGGAAGCTCCTCAACATCCCAGCCCTCAGCTGCTGGGCAGAGTCCAATGGCATGAGGTTTAAAATGGCCAAAGGCCGGCTCCTGCAGTTGGGGCACAACAACCCTGTGCAGTGCTACAGACTAGGAGAGGTCTGTCTAGAAAGCTGCCAGGAGGAGAAGGACCTGGGAGTGTTGGTTTACAGCAACTGACCATGAGCCAGCAGTGTGCCCAGGTGGCCAAGAAGGCCAATGGCATCCTGGCTTGTATCAGAAATGGTGTGACCAGCAGGTCTAGGGAGGTTATTATCCCTCTGTACTCAGCACTGGTGAGACCGCTCCTTGAATCCTGTGTTCAGTTCTGGGCCCCTCACCACAAGAAGGCTGTTGAGACTCGAGCAAGTCCAGAGAAGAGCAACAAAGCTGGTGAAGGGGCTGGAGAATAGGCCTTATGAGGAACAGCTGAGAGAGCTGGGGTTGTTTAGCCTGGAGAAGAGGAGGCTGAGGGGAGACCTCATTGCTCTCAACCTCAAAGGAGGTTGTAGAGGAGGGAGCTGGCCTCTTCTCCCAAGTGACAGGGGACAGGACAAGAGGGAATGGCCTCAAGCTCCACCAGGGGAGGTTTAGGCTAGACATTAGGAAAAAAATTTTCACAGAAAGGGTTATTGGGCGCTGCAACAGGCTGCCCAGGGAGGTGGTTGATTCACCTTCCCTGGAGGTGTTTAAGGTGCGGGTGGATGAGGTGCTGAGGGGCATGATTTAGTGTTTGATAGGAATGGTTGGACTCAGTGATCCAGTGGGTCTCTTCCAACCTGGCTATTCTATGATTCATCCCAGCTCGCTGCACTTGCAATGAAGACCATAACATAATGGGAATTTTCTCCAGATGTGCATAGCTTGTCCCTGAGATCATGGAGTCACCAGGGCAAGGCTGCACCACCGCAGGCCCCTTCCATCTCAAGATATTCTGTGGTTTCAGTCATCCAGTAGTTTTGAATAGGCAGAATTTTTGAGAGCAGATAAGAGGTGGTCCAGCAGAAATCACATGCCACCTTGGATCTATGGTTTAATGGAAATTAAGAGCTTTTTCTGTGTTGATATTCTGGGTGTAGCTTTTGTAGATGTGTGTGTTTTTCAATTACATGTTGCCATTCATACCTTCATAACTATTTAATGAAACTTTGTGTTAGTAATTTTACTTTCTCGATTTGTTTGGATAAATAGACTGATACTGTTCTATTTCCTGATGTTAAGTTAAAAATTATAATGGTACTCAAGTTTTAAGTGCTTTCTTACAAGGAGTTTATTTAAAAAAAAAAAAAAAATCTGTGGGCAGCCCCTACTTCATGCAGTGTGTACTTCCTGGCTGTTGATCTACTTCACTACATTCTTTGAAGAGAAAGAAATGCAAGATTTATTATATAATTTAATTCTCACTATAAGAAAAATCAGAATTGGGTTTTAGATCCACATGCAGAAGGGGTATTATTGTATGTTATTACAACGATAAGCTGTTCAGTGAGCTACAGGTGTGAAGGGAGCTGTGTGCGCCGCAGTGAAGTACTCCAAGGTGATTTCCTTCATCAAACAGAAGTGCTTCTCCATCCTGAACATGCGTTATGTGGGAGAGCAGAAAATGGGTAGGTCTTGTGAATGGGTTTGTTCGACCCTGCTTGGCTACCTGGTGGCAGCAGGTGAATAATTTTTTCAGTCGGTAGCAGAAATTTGGCTTGAGTGTTCAGTTGTCAACAAATGATACTCAAAACCTCTGAAATTCAGACACACTAAAATACATTTTATATCATGCCAATTAAAATGAATTTTAATAGCTTTAAATACTATGTTTCTGAATTCATACTGATACCAAAAGTGTCGGCAAATAAAATTAAGACTCATTCTGGAGTTTTAGAAGCCAAGTGTCCTTTTGTCGGGTAGGAGTGATCTCGATCAATCATGTGCAGAGGGACAATTTCCCACTCATGTATGTATAAATTTTTACAGAAATCTTATGCATATTATATTACTTTCCAAGGTCTATTTTTTCTGTTATAAACCTTTGCAAGATTCAGAACTCTTGGTAAGTTGGAGCTGGCTTCAGCTCTCTGCTTCACCTTGCCATTTAAGATATGTAGAAGCTCCAAATGGAGATGATTACAGAGGAGGAGACATCTGTTCAGAGCAGTTCATACTAAACACAAGGTGTTATCATCATCAAAGAATGATCAGTGCCTGAGAAAACCACCATTTTAAAGAAAGCATGCTGCCAGAGGGACATTGTGTCTAATTTTCAAAGAACACAATTGCTTAGATGAAACGTAACTGTAATTTGGCTTAAATGAAAATACTCTACTTTGAAATATAACACTTTGGGAAGTTTCAAAATATTCCACATGTTGTATCAATACAACTGTGAATGTGTTTCATTCAATATTTTATGTAACTTGAAATAGTGCTTTAAAATTGGTTTTGTCCCTAGATATAGTAAGGAAAAAATAGATGCATAAAATCAGCAAGCCAGAAATAATTTTATTAAAATTAATTTAAGAGCATGTTTTCTGAGGGCAAGGGTTGAAATATCCTAGGAGAATGCAGTCGTGGTATTACAGTAGGGAAACTTTGATGGGCTCCTAAGTTTATCTGGTTGATTCAGAATGAAATGAACTGTGTTTGCATCATTCTAGTAAGCTGCTCTGATTCTCTGAAAGGCATGAGTAGTGACTGTGAAGGAAATGAATTAACTCCAGTGAAGACCAGCAGCTGAATAAAAAGCTGGAATGTGACACTGCATTTCCTCAGACTGCTTTTCTGGGCTAATGTCAGATAAAGCGAGTCCAGAGAAGAGCAATGAAGCTGGTTGAAGGGGCTGGAGAACAGGCCTTATAAGGAATGGCTGAGAGAGCTGAGGTTGTTTAGCCTAGAGAAGAGGAGGCTGAGGGGAGACCTTATTGCTCTATAACTACCAGAAAGGAGGTTGTGGAGAGGAGGGAACTGGGCTATTCTCCCGAGTGACAGGGGACAAGAGGGAATGGCCTCAAGCTCCACCAGAGGAGATTTAGGCTGGACATCAGGAAAAAATTTTTCACAGAAAGGGTCATTGGGCACTGGACTGGGAGGTGTTTAAGGCACGGGTGGACAAGGAGCTGAGGAGCATGGTTTAGTGTTTGATAGGAATGGTTGGATTCAGTGATCCGGTGGGTCTCTTCCAACCTGGTTATTCTATGATGCTATGAAAGTTACAAAGTGCCTGTGTAAGGGGAATATATCTTAGAGTTGTAAGAAAACCTGCAAGGAAAAGGAGGTCTTTCACTTAAAAGCCTGGTCTACCAGACCACATCCTGTCTGACTGCAGTACAGCCTGGGATCCTGAACTCTCTGTTACCCTTAACATGTCGTAATTCCCATGAAATTCTTGTATCAATGTTATTTTGTCCCTTGCTACTCTGAACGTGGGTGCAGGTTGTGCCCAGATGCAGACTCGGGTCATGTTTGGGAAGTCAGAGGCTCTTAACTTCTCTCATTGATTGCTGCTTTAAATGCTATAGTACTCCTCATTAGTTTTTGGAAACTTACTGCCTGGCTGTAGAGTTTTGCCTAGGAAAGCAGTTACTATGTTCTTGACTAGTCTTCTTTCAGTTCATAATCCAAATGGCAAGATACTTACAACGGTTGTTTTAAGTGCAAATTGCAAGATACTTTCATGACTATTACTTTCTGTTAAATGCACAGTTTTCATGAAAATTTTGCTTGGGTATTGTTGTAAAATTGGGTAATGAATCTTCTATTTCAATCAACCAGTTCAACCAAGGAAGTGACTGATCATGTTTGTACTACTTTCAAGGAACTACGAGCAGAAATAACATCAAATTGTTAAAGTTCAGTGAATTCATCAGTGTCTTTTTGCAGACTGAGATTCTGTCATTTAATTGAGACCTGCATATTGAAGAAGCTAAGGAAAAATAGAAGCATGTGATCCTTTGCCCAAGCTTTAGAAAAAGGATATAGTTTTGGTCAACATGATTTTCCTGCCCTCTGAGCATGCTTGATCATGATTATTTTTGTCATTGTTATTAGCTTCTCTAGTCGTATTGTTAATTTCACTGCACAGTTATGTAAGTATCTAGTAGTACCTACTGAGGTACTTCTATCAGAGCATACCTAGTCCAGCTACTTGTTCCTGGGTTCTAGCACAAGTTTATCCCAAGCAATGCTATCTATTGATCTGACTTTTGATACGTAACAAGTTGGTTGGGTGCATTTGACACAAAGCCCAGTACAGAAATCTTCATTCTGTGGACCATTTTGCCTCTCATGAGTAGGTAAAGACAGTAACAATGTACAACCACTGACTTTTTCATCTGGCAGCTCTTCAGCAGCTACCAATCCACACCTTTTGTCATACTCAGAGGTAGACAGAGTAGGACCCAGAATTGTGTTTAAACATTTAGTTTATTTTAGTTTATTACCTATAATGTTACGATTCTAAGTCAAGAATATAAGCGTATGTCTATGCCAATATTAGTATCCTATAAGATTTTGGAAAGGGCTATATGAGCCTGTATGGAGTTCGGTGATAAGAGTCTTTAGATGTTTCCTCGAAGCTGCTGCGAATGAAGTTTCTGTGAATGCTCTGATGTTCATGGATTGTCAATGTCTGTGGGGGATCTGAGACCAGCTGAGAGGGAACTCTGATTTATGCTTACTCCTCTCATTCTTTTGTAGTCTGTTCTGGAGTGATAACATCTGGGGTGCCAGTTGGCCTTATCTTCTTTACCTTTTGTCGGTGGTGCTGATGATAGGGGGGCAGAGAGTGCAACTCCCACCCATGTGTAGAAGTCCAGAGAACTCCAAGGTCATAGATCAGGATGTTTCTATCACTAAAACTCATAGCACTTCTATTCACAAATCTTATTAATACTTCTGTTTTGAGGATCACCTCTGAGCCTGTTTTTCTTCTGCAGTTTTGATGTACCTCCGCATACCTGCATTGGTGTGGGGGTGGGGTGGAGGGATATGTCACCTTTGTCAGAACCTCCTTTCAAATTGTCTTTAGTGCTTTTGTACTTCTTTTGGCCTGTGCTTTCTTTTGGAGGGCAAAATTGTGGGTATCTTCAGTGCTGTAACATTCCTGAGTCTTTGGATCCCCTTACAGCCTTCAACTACCTACTTTTTCTAATGCTATTTTAACTTTATTGCCCAGTTTCTATTCCTTTTACAAACAGAAATATGAGTGTTTTTCTTAATTTTTCTACGCAGAGCAGCAGAAACACTGATATTTTTGCTTAAACCCCTTTCCAATTTATGCTATCCTCATGCAAATTTTCTGTGATATTGGAAATGGAAACCAAGTAATCCGGAACACCTACTTTCCTGCTCCAGTGTTTACAGATCAGTCACAAAAAGAGACAATTAATACATGTTTTTCTTTAGTCCTAGATAAATCCTCTACGCAAACACTGCAATAAGCTTTATGCTAGCGCAGTCTTCATTTAAAATTAAGTGAAAATCTGAAGCACTGACTTTGAGAAATACATGAGCACAGTGAATAGTCCATGTGAGTGTCCACAGGTTTTGCACAGTGTTGTTTCATTTTCAATAAGGTTTGACAGTAAATAAAAAAAACGTAAGGCTGTGACAAATCTGTGTTTTATAGCCTTGTGTCAATAGGGGGAAAAAAAAAACCCCAAGCCACAGAAGGCTTTATTCTAAATAGAGATGTTGGAAACTTCAGGGAAGGACTGTCAGATACATAGCAATTTGGCTTGTAAGATAATTATTTTTAGTTTGGTTCTTGAGGATTTCTGTGACTTCAGGAAAGCAACTGTTTAGTTTTGCCAATTCTGTCTCATGGAACCTCATGTTGTGGTTTCAACCTGATCTGTCTCTGGCCTCCTCTTTCCTGAGAACTTGATGATCAAGCGTATTTAAACCTTTCTGAGGTGCTGCTGTATATCAGGGCATAATCCCTGGAGTAGCACTATGGCTGGGACCAGAGCAGGTAATACCTAGAAATGTCTCCGCTGAAAGAGACACAAAGTCTCATGTTGTCATAGAACATCGTAGTTTTGACATCATATTTAGTGTGGGATTTTTTTTCTAGCTTTTAACTGTGTACAGAGTTAATTGTAATCTTATTTTGAGATGAGGGAAAGGAAATAGAACCCCTTTGCTTAAAATGCATTCAAATAAAACCAACTTCAGGAAGTTCCTAAGCTGGCCGTAGCAATACTCTGGAAGAAGAGGGAATTTTTTTGAGCTTGCCTGCTCTCCTCTGAAAGTAGCGATTTTGCAGTTGTGCTTTCCATAGCTCTGCCCTGGCTCCCTTCTGCCCAGTCTTGCTCAGTAACCTTTGACCTTTTCTGGCAACTTCAACAAAATTTGACAGAGGGCATTTGAGATCAAAGCTCTTACGTTCTCACAACTTCTTGCTAGAGGGGAAAGGTCTCTGGTTTCTGCTGCAAAGGCTGCACTGGATGTAAGCCATTGCTAGGCACAGGACAATCCATTGTACAGATGGATGTGACTGAACAGTCCTTGTGTGAGAAAAGCTTTCACTAGAACTGGTACCTTACAGAGCTGCTGAGCTCTACTGCCTTGGATAGTAAAGCACATGGAGGAGATTTTGGTCTGCTTTTGCAGGTTTTCTACATAGGTCAGAACAAGCAAGTGAGCAGACACTCACAGTATAAGGAGACGTAGGTTACCCGTTCGGCAGCACGTTTATGGAGCAATTTCTATGCTCCTGGCTTCAGCTATATCTGAGCTCTCCTGCTTTTTGAGACCTGAGGGGGAGAGTAGGTAGGAGCCTTTGCTTTTGCAGAGGCAGCTGTGCTTCTTGGAGAAGGGAAATCACAGTGGGGCAATCTCCCTAGTAGAGGCTGAAGGCACCCACATGTGGGTCTGGTGCCTTTCATCTTTTGATTTCAAACGTTGGTGAATATATGCCTCATTACACACCTGGAAATCTGTCCATGAGAGAGAAACTCAGTGGAAAACAGGCTTCCTTGCTTCCACTGTTCATATAAATATTCTTGGACAGCTGAATGAGCATCTAGACAGAGGAAAAAAAGTAGGTAAAGCTCTAGTGGCCCTAATGCAATATTGTAAAGAAAACAGTTGTGTCCTGTCTGCACCTACTGCTGTGGCAATTGCAAATTAATCTAATACAATGGGATAAGAGGTGAGGGGTATGCGCATGTGATGGCTGCCTTTAAATACACTCTTATTACAGCATGAACATGACCTTTAGGAATAGTGGGATTTTTAGTTATAACTTCATCTACTTCTTCAAGAAAAAGCTCTTTTTGCTTAAGAACATGTGTTGTTTCATTAAAGTGCTTTTTCAAAAGCAGCTTTAAAAAAATCTTGCAAACTTGAGTGATTTAATTATCTCAGATGTTGGTTTTCATAGTGAGTTACTGTTTGTGTTACATACAAGTACATTTTGGTCAGAGAAAGCAACGTTTCCTGTAACAGGGACAAGTTTTGCTTGGAGAAGTGAGAAAGGCTTAGCCCACTTGGAATTAAAGAGAAAAAAATATTATTTGGGGAATTAAGTGTTAGAGGACAAAGTTTTCTGTTTTACAGGGTGTTCTCTCCACAGTTATGGTTATAGTTACTGGAACAGCTTGCTCCTAGCAATATTGAGAACTTTGCAAGGCCTATTGGGTGGGAACATATGCTGGTCTAACAATGTGACCTTATCAGGTTGCTACGGAGAAGCTGGGAATACATCAAGGCTGAGAAGCAGCTACAGTGTGAGAACAAGAAGACAGTCTATGTGGAAGATTGCTTATATAAAAACTACTAGAGGCAACTTTGGGCTTTAGCCAAGCATTATGTAAACATTAGACAAGAGAGCAGAAAAGTACAAAAGGCTTGCTAATAAACAACTTGATTTCCAATCAGATTGATTGTCTGTGATCTTCTCTGGGGTACCTGCATGAGTTCAGTCTCTCACACTGTTGGCTCTGTATTGGCTCTTAATTAATGGCCCACACTCTCATAGCTGAACTGAGACCTTTTGTGATGTGGCTGTTGCAGTGGAAAACAATGGAGTTATTTCCAACTGTATCTGTTGCATGAATAGAGGACCAATTTGTCCCCAAATGTGGTTGCTGTTGGCCGCAGCACAGAACTTTTGGGAGTTTTGTAGCCAAGCAAATATCATTTATAAGATCCAGAGATCTGAGGACAAGTAGTCAAGCTATCTTCAAACGCAACATGCTGTTTTTTTCTCAAGCACATCATGTAAAGTCTGTTTGGCCAGTTCTGGATAAAACATCTGCAAAGTTTGAAAAAACAGTTCAAGGCTGCATAGTGGAACACTTGAAATACAGCCTTTACTCTGACCCATGCTAATTAATCTCTATTGACATCTCCTTCTGAATGCACCCTTAACTTGACAGGCTCTACTTCGGTGTTTTTTCTGCTGAAGCTGCTCAAGCTGTACCTGATGTCCCTGTCTCCAGCAGCGTGGGAGTGGCCATGTTCTTCTTTTCAGCATGAACTAAAAATGCCCGATAGGACATCATCAAAGCTGTGGTGCTTTGATTGTGAGCTGCTTCTGTCAAACTTAACTAATTCCTCTAAGGTAATTGTATCCCAGAAAGGACTAGTTTTCAATGTGTACCATGAGGACAGCAACTTCTGAGGATGTGTTCTGCACGTAATGTATTAGTGTAACCTAACATATTTTACACACATTACTTTCTTTTTCACACTTAAAACTGAACAGGTTTTTTTTTTTTTCTGTGTGCATTGAAAGTATCAGTAATTGTTTTAAGATGTTTTGAAATTACCTAAATACAAGAAAGACAAAACATTTTACGGCACTCAGATTCATTGCGAGCAGGTCTTTCAGCAAGCTTGAGCTGAATGTGTGCTGACCTCAAGCTGTATTTTGTTCCAGACATTCAGTGATACCAATGTAACCCTGATTTGGACTGTTGCCAATGAAAACTAGGCAAAACATGGAGGTTTGCAGGTCTAGTGAATAATGAAGCCTCAAGAAATGGGAATTTCCTTGAACAAAGCTGTGTGGGGGAAAAACTAACATAGTGCTATTGATTTTAACTCTGCTCAAGAATTCTTGCCTGACTTTGGCATAACTGATGGAAGACAGAATTGCATCTGCTCTTGAAACAACAATGTAATATGAACATGCTTCTGTTTGTGAGTGTACATTTGTGTGCATGCATGGACACTTGCATATGTAAATGGCAGGTGATAGGATAAGAGGAAAAGACTTCAAGATGCACCAGGAGAGGTTCAGATGACACATCTGGAAAAATTTCTTCACTGAAAATGTTCGCAGGCACTGGAGCAGGCTTCCAAGGGAGGTGGTTGATGTGCCATCTCTGGAGCTATGTAAAAGATGGGTAGATGAAGTGCTCAGGCAGGTGATTTAGTAGTGGACAGGTATAGTTGGACTCAATGATCTCAAAGGTCTTTCCAAACAAGCAATTTTATGAGTCTGTGTAGACAAACTTCTACAAGCTGGACCACTCTTGCTGTGGTTCAGTCCAAAGCATGTTCCAGACTGTTAGCTGGATCTTGCATGTGTGTTTGGGTGGAAATGTTTGCGCATTGTCCTAGCACTCTCATAAGTGCCAGAGTGATCCCATTGTTTGAATGGGACCTTGGTCAGAGTCAATTCTGTGTGAATCAAGAGTGATTTAGATCTTGTTGCATTTAATTATTACTTTTTCACTCCTTATGTCTATGAAGTGTTGTATGAATGTTTAAGAGTCTTTGTACAGCCTATCAAGTGCCTTATTGGGCTGTAGTAGCTAGGAGTACTGCTAGTAGTTCCAATATTAGGCATAGCCATGAATTTTGTACCTGCCAAAGAACCAGTGGAGTTATGGTGAGTGAGACAATGAAATCACCTTCCCTGGAGGTGTTTAAAGCACGGGTAGATGAAGTCCTGAGGGACATGGTTTAGTGTTTGATAGGAATGGTTGGACTCGATGATCCACTGGGTCTCTTCCAACCTGGTTGTTCTATGATTCTATGAAATCCTAGCTTGCTCATTAGAAACACATATCAAGTTCTGCAAACTTCTGTTACTGATCAGCAGTATTGGAAACTGATTCCCATGTGCTCTGTACACCTTTTCAAATACTGCCAGAAATGGACCTCTGCAGCTGTGCCTGCAGCTGTTTGTGGTTAAGTGCTAATTTGATAGTTCTATACATGCTGAATGAATTATTGACCACAACCAAGCTCTACAGACAGAGGGAAGGACACTTGCACTATGCTACAGTGTAAATAAATGCACAACTCCAAACTTAAAGAAGCCATTGTGTTGCTGGCAGCGTATTTGTGATTTTCTTGCAGGAAGATCATGAACCGCTTGGGGCTGACTCTCTAGAGGAGTCTTGTATTTGAAGCTTGCTGGTTCTTGTTGGGATCTATCCACATTCCTATAACCCTCACCCTTCTCCTAGGCTCTTTGACATAAGGGACTGAATTGTCCAGCCTCTCCCCCTTATTGCTTCCCTATCTCCTTTTTCCTTCTTCCCCCTACAGTTTTTCTAAGGGAAATAACTGGTTGCTTCTTTGTACTGTTGAAAGCTGTTCTTGGTTTCTGGCCTGATGTTGTCCTAGGAAGAGATCATACCTTGAATGCCAAATGTTGTTAGTAAAATGCTAATAGAGCATAATATTCAGTACATGCTAGTACTTCTCTAGCAAGCAGAACTTTAAAATTACAAGATATGGAGGAATTTAAGTAGGGGTGTGAGCTTTTAATGTTGGGGGGGGAATAAAGCTGATGGACAGTATGCATAGGTCTAATAACTGTTCAGCATTTGTGCTGTCAGTTGTTCAACACAGACATAGAAGGAAAACCATCAGACAACCAACAGCAAATGCTTGTGGAAAGGTCCCTTTGAGATTTACTCAGCATTTGGATCATGGGCAAAGTTGATTAAGTGTTGAGTTCACAGCACGCCCGTGCATTTTCTGTGTCAACACCCTGCCCTTTTGACAGCACCTTTGAGACTGCTTGTGATTTCTGATATGAAGATTCAATAACACTAAAATAAAGGTCATTTAAATACCTTCTCAGACCTGTGCTGGTAATGGATTTGTGCTGTGGATTGTTTATAACCAGGGATCTGCACACTCCCATGGAATCATTCATGCATGAAAAGTTACTTTTGTACTACTTAAGTATGTGTTCCTTCTGGTTCTGTGTCATCATTTTTGTCTTTTTCCTCAGCTGATGGATGCCAAAAGTTGTGGGTTAAATGTGGGACAAGTAGGCAAATGAAAAGAAAGAAATGCTTTCTTTCCTGTTCTGTGCCAAGCAGGGATGAGAATGCCCTCCTGGATCTTGCTGGTGAAAAGGAATGGAAATAAGAATGAGGGGTATTTTTTTTGTTTTGTTTGTTTGTTTTTCATTATTCCACACCAACTTGAAGTGCCAAGTAGATACTTTCCACTAAGTTCATAGTAGTACTTGGCTTGGAAGCACAGGATGATCTTCTAAGGTTCATTGTGTATCCACAAGGACTGAAACTTCTTGCCTGAAAAAAAAATCAACTGTCTTTTAAAGCAGCACTATTCTGTAGGTTGTGCTGATTATTGCTTTGTGCTGCATGACTGTGATTTTTGGCACACGGTGTCACATACCAAATTCCCAAAATAAAATGCTACATGATATTCTAAGAGGCCTTAGGAAGCTTTAAAAACGAATTTGCCCACTGAATGGATATGTCTTCTGGTGAAGCCAATAGATGCAGCAGGAATAGTATAAACGGAGGAAACTTTATTCAACAGATAATCAGTCTTTTTAAATATGCACAAGGGAAAAAAAGAAAATCTTCCATCAGTATTCTGTTTGTAAAAGTTTTCAGAAATCCTGCTTTGTTTATAAAGGGTTTACTGCTATATGTTTTAATAGCTAAAACATCTGTTCAGTAATGTTGTGAAATCCTCCTGTTCGGAACCCCTGATAAAGGGGGACTGCTGAATGATTGGCTCCTAGAGCCTCTAGAGGCAGCAAGGGCTGTACAGTGGCTGCCGCTTGCCTTTCGTCCTCCTGGTCAGAGGAAAACGTAGGAGAGAGCTACTATATTACACATTATTTTCCTTTGAGAGAGAGAGAGAGCAGGAAGTGCCTAGGAAATGGTTCACAACAGAAACCTGGAGTTGTAAATAGCAGAGAGGAGGAGGAGAGCTCATGGCTGCAGTTTGTGAACAGTTGAAATACTGATACCACAACAGCAGAGGAAAACTAGTCTTCTGCAAGAGTGAGCCCATCTCAAGTCATCACAATGGAAGGAGAGGTGGTACCCGAGACTAGGAGAGCAGCCAGCAAAGCCACACGGATCGCTCTTGGCATCTTTGTAAGTGGCACCGTTGTACTTGGCACGATGCTTTTCTTGGGTAAGTGAAAAAGTCAAAGCTAACCTGAACGTAACCTCTCCAGCCTATCCATTCTCTGTGTGTGCGTGTTCTACAAAATGTTTTGGTGAAAATCTTGATCCCTTTTTCTTCCCCCTCCTCCCCGTTTTATATTTACCCTGAAATGGAAATTTGTTAGGAAAGGGATTTATTGTGGGATCGTAGAAGTTAGAAACTGCAATGTGAGCTCATATAACCTTTGACTGCTGAATTTAGATGATTTGATTTTTAATTGAATTTGTATGATCAGTTGGATGTATTCTAGGCATAATTGGGTACTTTGCAGAATGAGGAGAAATGGGTGAGATTATGCACATCAATGATGCTAATTGTGAGCTTGCCAATTGTGGCCGATGCTGGCTAATAGTCTTCCTTTCCTAATATGAATCTGTAATGCACACATTTTATGGAATATTTTGGGTTTTCCTTCATTTGATTTTCATTTAGGGCTTGTCTAAAGTTCCTGTTGAAGACTTCAATAGTGCATATGCTTGCACATTTTTAGGATGTTTCTGTTCTTCTATGGTGAATTGCAAAGTCGTCCTTACAAAAATCATAAGGAATATATCAGTGATGAAATTAAAATATTTTGGTCAGATTTATAAACTGTAACTGAACACAAAAGAGAAATAAAGAAGGATTTAGTTTTTTCTGTCTGGATATGGAATTATCTGTAGATCGGTTTTGCTGGAATATCACACGGAAGTGTATACGTACACTTATAAAATTATGTGGAGAAGTATAACTTCACTCGGAAATTACGAGGCAGAGAAGAGAAAGCAGCATTGTATCCTTGCAGAGACAGATCCTCTTTTGGAATAATTCAGCCTAACTTTTCATTTCTTTAGAGCAACACAGATTTCTCTGGACTGAAGGGAACCTAACCTCTAAGCCTATCTTTTTCTTTCCTCTGATCCTTAAGGATCTTGTGATCTTGTTTGAAAGGTCTGCTTTGTTTATAATAACAGAAAAAAAATACACCAGGTTTCCACAGAATACTTAAAGCATCAGGCTCACACTTGGTTACTACTGTTCTGCACTATAGCAAGTTCTACAAATATCCACAGGCAAATAACTTGTGTCTGTGTGGGTAAACCCACTCAATTCAACAATACTCTTTCTAAATGTGAGCCGGGTTTCATCTTCAACTTGTAAGTGCAAAATTTTTTCTAGATAAAAAATAAAGAATACAATATTGAACACCAGGGAGTAACGGAGGGACCTTATTTCTTTTTCTTTTTTTTTTTTTTTGCACTAGATTGTTTGTTTATTGTTTGTAAAAAGCAATAGACATTTGCTACTATATTTTGTCAGAGATAGAAGTGCTTTATATGCAGACCAGACTTGAAAATTTAAGCAGATGTATTAATTCTTAGAAACAGTTTTCTACGTGTGCTGAGGCCTATTCCGTAGCCAGGATTTCAGTGTCAAATTTTTCATTGACACAACTGCTAAGAAACTCAAAATGCTGGCCTTGGGTCAACAAAAATATATTTAGAATTTGTTTGGAAATTATCTGAGGTTTTCAACCAAACAAATAAAGGAGGAAAGTTAAATTACTTTGGTTTAACATTTGTCAATGTCACATTTCCATGTTTCATTGTGACGCTGTGTTTTCCTTGCAAGTTTGCGTTTAACTCTTCTTTAGTTTTGTTAAACTGTACAAAAGGAGACTATTGTTTCTGCATATGTGAAATGTTTCAGGCACCTCAAGATGACCTTTGTTTCAGTTTTCATTCAATCAGCAAAAGTTGCTGTTTCTAGAGATCTGAAGCAGTTTCTCTTCATTTTTTCCCGTCCGAGTCGTGAAATGCAGCCACCTTCTGCCTCTCGTCTCTTCTTCTCAGAGCTCCTACAGCTCCAAGAGGAATCTGGGAGTATCACATACTTTTATCTATTGTTACTTGTTTGTAGTGGCTGTAGCCATATGATGACTTGAGCAGGGAGCTACCAGGGGAGTCACATGGCATCGTGTAGGGTCCTGCCTGCAACAGTGCTGGGTGTTGTGGCAGGACAGGAGCTACCTTCTCCTGGGAAGCTGGAGCCAGAGCAAATGGAATTTGCACATCTCTTTCCAGTTCCCTCTGGGAAAAAGTCAGGCATCTTTGAACCTCTATTTAGTAGCCTTACCTCCTGACTTGTTATCCTTTCGGACTTCTTAGATTATAGGAATGTCCACGTTTTCTGTGTCAGCATATTTGTATGCTTTTCTCCCTATAACATTTATTTTGGGGACTTAATTATGGTGTATATTTGCTTAAGAATGTGGAAACAGGCTTCTAAAGGAAGAAGTCAGGACATTTAGTATTATAACCCCAACTGTAACTAATAATGTAATAGTTAGATCTCTTAGCAGCAACAACAAAAAGGCAAGAGAACAAAACCAGGCACAGATTTTAATCAAAATTAAATTAAAAGACCATTAATTAAAAGGGAGATATTACTGCCAAATAATTTCTTTTTAATTTACTCTAATGATGAAGTTGTAAATGAAACAAACCCAGCTAAAATCTTATTTTGCTTTTGTTTACAAGCGTCAGAGTCTCAAAGACTACTTCAGGTTCTTTACTGATTCTTTTTTTGTACTTCCTTGTTTTCCATCAAGTGCAAAAGAATTAAATGGTGTCTGAGATTTTCTATCCTTTCTCTGCTTTGTTAACAGAATAAATCAAGCAGACTTTCTGAGATCTGAATTAGTTCTCAAAAGTCTAAATTTAAAGCAGGGGAAAGGTGAGTCATGAGGAGTGCAACCCTTAATTAACAGGAACATTATCAATTATTTGTACTTCATATCGCTCAAAATTGTGTTCTGGAGACTTCCATGCCTCTGTTTTCTGCTGTTCTTCAATATTCCAATTACAATCTTTATATGCCTCAAAATCTCATGTATTTCTTGGCTAATTTACAAAGGTTGTTGAGGTGTTGTGTTCCAATGGGTCAATTTAAGCTTTAGTAAAGTAGTCCAGAAATAGGTTTACATTTTCAGTTTCTAAGAAAGATTGATTGAAAACCAGCCATTTCTGTCATTAATTGTCATTAAAGCTATGAGGTTGGAAGAGATGAAACACCTTTATATTAAATTGTAGCTTTAGGTTTTTTTCTAGTAAAATTTTGCCATTTCCCTATCCCTTTTGAACATTATGTAGCTACATGAGAAATTGCTTTATAACTATCAGCACTGGTAAAGTTACAATACTTTAATATATTACATTGTTGTTGGTTTTTTTCTGCTTTTTTATATTTGTCAGGGACTGAGTTATTAAGATAATGGATATAATGAGACATTTCTTTATGTCTACCAAGCACGTCTACTACATCTTATTTCAGGTACCCTTTGAGACTCTCCCATCCTAATCCCAAGTATCAGTTATCTGCTTATTTGACAGCAATGTCTGCAATTGGCAATTCTTATGCTTACATTTTAGTGGTGGCTGCAATGTGCATTTTTAAAAGAGCCACAAAATTATTTGACAGTTTCATAGTTCTTATCAACAAGGATTTTAGAAGCAAGCACAATACTTCTTGGAGCCACTTTAGTCAGGAACAGCACTGTGCCTTATAAAACCCTATCTAGTTTATTTCAAGCTGGAATAACGGGACCCTGAAAGCATCCCATTGGGACTGAGTCATGCTAGCAGGACCAGACAGCGTGGTGCTGCTTCAGGAGGAGGTGCAGCAGGGTAGTGTGAGCCCTGCAGCCCACGAGGAGCTGCTGAAACCCTACAGAAGTTGTCTAGATATCTCCATGTTCAATTGTGAGCTGTGAAAGGTGCATCTCTGGAGGATGATAGCAACAATGATCAATTGTTTGTATCATGGTGGTGCTCACTGTAGGCAAATAAGGCTCAGGTGTTATTACTCCAGTCACTGTGCAAATGCACAGGGAGAGACAGCCCTTAGGCCATGCTGCCAATGAGCAAAGACAGAGAAAGGAGAAAGCAGGCACAGAAAGGGAAAATAATTTGTTATGAGCTGCATTATTTGCTTAATATACAGTCTAACTGATTTAAATCAGTGCAGTCAGAGAAGCATTAGGGACAGAGCTTTCATTGACATTTAAGTGATCAACGACACAACATTTGGCTGCAATAGTAAAAGTGCATTACGAGCAATCTCATTGTGGTTTTCCATTTTGCAGTTAGCCAAGGCCTCATAAAGTTTCATCCAAAGCAACAGTACTGTTTGACCTCAGAATGCATTGAAGCTGGTAAGGAACAATTTTATCCTCTCTATTATATCGTGATTATAACATGTTAATGAGATATTTATACGCTTTAATTTATTTCCGTGTTCCTTTTTACTTGGAAAGTTTCATTATTAAGGAGGAGGAAAAAGAAGTCCAAACTTTTAAAGTCACTGTTAATGTTGCTGCAACTCTATTTATTGTCTGTGGTTAAAATTCATGTTTTAAATTGTTTTAACCCTGTCCTATCCAGGTTAACTCAAAGTTTCCCATAGGTTTTATTTATTTTAGAACATAGGAAGCAAAATGTTGGGTAAATTGACCTTCAGATGTATTTCGTTATGTCCTTCTCAGTAATCAGAAAATGAACAAGTGAATCATTAAACATGGAGATGCTTTAGGGCCAGATCTCGCATAGACTTGCACATCTGTAATATGGTGACTACAACACAAAATCTGCTGCTACTTCCATATTAGGAGACTCTCTTTCCCCTACACAGTCACATGTGGTGACCCTTACGGAGCTGTGACATGCATTAATATTAAATGCAAGGTAAAGGAACCAGGCAGGTAGGACCTGGAAGAGACCTACTTTGCACAGGTCAGTTTTGAGAGAGTGTCCACACTATATAAAGGAGAGTTTTATCATTTAATGTAATGAGAGCAGTGATCAAACAATAGTTATCACTTCTAGAAGTCTACCCCTAGAATTGTTCTATGGCAAAAAAGTGGTCTTTTTGTGAATTTATAAGAGTATTTATTTCTATTCCAAACCATATTAAGATGATACTGTGAGGTGTTTGTCATGTACTTGAAACCTTGACGAGTTCTGCAGAGTTCTATAAACTGAAAACTTTGTAGATCTCAACATTAACAGGATATTTCTTGCCATTATTCTTCCACTCCACTCTGCACTGCACTGGCAGTGCTGTTGGCCACTGTGGGCACCACACTCCAGAACTGATTCTTGAATTAGGGCAAGTATCTAAGTAAATTGGGATGACTAGTCAAAATACCACCCCTATCCCCACATCCCCAAAAATGTTTGTTGGCTTCTTGAGCTTCAGAACACAAAAATGTTACTTAAAAAGTTTGAATCTGAATTGGCTTTCTTCTTCTCACGTAAAACAACTTGACATTTTTTGGAAGCTCTGCAGAAGTTGGGATTTTGCACCAAAGCAGACTTGGATACTTACATGACCTGACTGTTTTAGCTCAGTCGACTGTGTAGTGACTACATAGTGTCTTGAGACCTGAGCTCTACCTTGCTGAACAGCTTTTCAGGAGTGATAGAAAATTGTCAAGGACTAAAATGTGTTCAATATAGTCAGTAAGAGAGTTTCTAAGGTGAGAAAGAGAATTACAGCTGAGACGTAGAACTATCATAGGAAGAGTTACTCTAAGTGCATAAAGAAGAGTTACTTTATGCTAGGAGTAGTACCATGAGGTCTATAAAGTTTATCAGATTACCTGCTACCATTTTTAATCAGTTAATTGGATATGCCTCAAAACACATAGTTGCTTAGCCAAAAAATGTCCTATATCCACATATTCTGTATTATTCAACCCATGCAGATTTATGTCACAATACCAATAATTCATGATTATTTGCTTAGATACTAAAAAGTTATTAAGTTTCTGGCATGTCAGACTGATCTCTCTCTTATTAGTCTCACCTGCATAGCTTGTGGGGATGCAGTCACAAAATGAAACTGCAAATACTACAATTTATGTTTTGCAATGAATGGTAGGTCAGACTTGATTTGTTTTCTTGTGCAGCTATTCAACTAAACATAAACAGTGCATAATTTCTGGAATGCTAATTACAATCTGCTTGATATATATTGCTGCTAAATTCCTCAGGCAATTAATTCTGTCAAGGCAACAGTGGAGAGCCTATCTTCAGGTATCTGCTAGGTTCAGTGGTCATCGCTGTATGGTGCTCTAGAACATTCATTGTGGATATTTTGGGTGGTTTTTTTTTTT
The DNA here is from genome assembly GCA_033558105.1 of Coccyzus lansbergi. Lineage (NCBI taxonomy): Eukaryota > Metazoa > Chordata > Aves > Cuculiformes > Coccyzidae > Coccyzus > Coccyzus lansbergi. The sequence goes on from JAUMJK010002392.1 coordinate 2,586,408, forward strand.
GCTTTTCATGTAGGCACTGTTAGATGCTACAGAAACTGGGGGGCATTCTTGCTGCTTTTTAAAAGATGGCAGAGAATGGGGCACACATCAGTCCTAGAACAGCAAGATGTAGCTTGCAATTGAGGTCAGCATCACATTGCAGAGACTGGTAAACATTAATCATAATTTCTGGACTGTGGGCTTATGTAATCATATGTTTAGGAAAAAGTGTCCCACAAAATCCATGCAATGTCTTTTTTACAGCTGCTGCCATCTTAAGCAAGATAAATCAATCTGTAGATCCATGTGAGAACTTTTATCGATTTGCGTGTGATGGCTGGATATATAATCACCCTATTCCTGAAGATGTGTCAAACTATGGTGTTTATCCTTGGCTGCGACACAATGTCGACCTCAAGCTAAAGGGTAAGTATGTCATTTCTGGAAACAGTTGGTTGGTTTTTCTGTGTAGTTTGTTAACTGGCTGGTTTTGAAATGAATAAAGACTCTGCCCTCCTTTCTAATTATTGGACAATATCCAACAGCCCAACTTAACATTCTACATTTTTGTTGGGTTTTATTGAAAGTAATATTGAGAGATAATGAATCATAACTTAATAAGAATTTGGAAGGAAGAATACAACTGCTGGCAACTCTATGAGTTAAGAATTGAGGGACGAAAGGATACTCCTTATACCAGGGGGCAGGATTTGAACTTTCCCCCCCCTTGCAGTAGGTGGATAGAGAGAGCACATAAGTTTAAGAATGTCCTAGATCAGACAAACAGCATCCTAGGACAGTAGCCTGTCTATAACAGTGCTCAATAGCAGGAAAAGAATATAATACGGTAAAAACAGTGTGTCATTTTCTAGTAAACTTACCTAGCTCTTGGCAGGAGGCAATTTATAGACTTCTGTAGACAGATGTTGTTTGGATATTGTGTTTCCTTCAGGCTGCCGTTCCAGCTGCTGTTGAAGTACCTGACCTATCATCAATGAAATAGAAGGATGCTTAAGGATATATATGTGGAGGAGAAAATAGCCTCAGGGTGGAAATGTGTAGGAAGAGAGGTATTTTAATTTGCATGTGACTCGACTTTGAGCTATAGTCTGCAGCAAGGCCACCTCATCAGCAAGCTCTACAGACCAACTAGGAAGAAAAGATAATGATTGTTGTTAGGCAGAAAAATCCTGCCAGATTCTTGTAATCATCTTCCCTAAAAATAAGTTGTGCGGAAGAAGGGAGATGTGCAAGATTTATTGGTGGTGCTTGAGCACTGCACACCTTGACCAGGTTATTGACCTATCAGTTGACATAAAAGCCTGCTTTGAGCTCACCACAGAACAGAGGTCAGTTTTAGGATCTTGCATAGCATTTATTTTTCTCTTAGATTTTGTTCATATGTGCATGTATAAGCATCAAAGCCGTTCTCTACTTGCTACCTTCAGTCATATTGTATTCAATTTTCACATCATTAAGGATTTGAAAAGCTGCATTCAGCTTCAGAATTTGTGTTTGAAATTTCAGTGTAGGTTATGATCTGATGATTGCTGCTCTAAGTTTGCTGAAGATGTCACAGCCAAGCAAAAAAAAAATTGCCATGGCCTGTTTCAAATTATGCTTTGCATTTTAATTGTTCTACTGCCGGGATCAGGCTGTATTAGATAACTGCATATCCTGCATGAACCACAACCACAAAGAAGCCAGTCTTAATTGAATATCGAGTAGCAAACTGTGACTTTCATCCTTAATTTCCTCTTTTTACAGAGTGTAATCAAGGACATCATGTTAAGCCACATTTTTATATGGTGTTCTTACTGCAGTCCCTTTAGAAGTTGCTAATCCCTAGCTAGGAAATCCAAGACAAAGAAAGAAACATCTAAGTGAGAAATACTTGCGTAATGGAAACTCCATATCAAAAAAGCAATGTAATGAAATGACTGATAACTACTTTAATAGGAGACCTAAACTGCTGCTTGGTGTGGTACAGGGACAAAGATGTGAAATGCGGAGTGGTGTAGTGGGGTTTACTTAATATAAGATTTGTCATCTCCTACTTAACTTTTTACTTAATAGCTTTCCAAAATGTATTCTTGGTAATTAAAAAAGGAAAAGGAAAAAAAACCTGTTGAGTGTCAGTGTTGGCAGCTGAAATTTCAAGGTGTAACTGCAGCCTTGATGCATGCTCGTGGTTTAACTTGAGTCACTCCAATAAATGAACTTGATGGTTTCAGTTATTCCTTCGTGGAATCAAAAGTTCTAGCAAGATAAAAATCTCTTGCACAGAGAAACATATATGGCAGATCAGACTTTGCAAGCCAATTTAATCTCTCCTTCCTAAAGAACTCTTAGTGGAACTTTGAACTTCATTGTAAATGTCCCTGTTGGACACTCAGTAGATTAAAAATGCCCCAATATTTAAAGAGCTGATTATTACACAAGTTCCATATTCTGGAATATTTATCACATTAAAGAAAACTATTAATCTTAAAGTGATAAAATTGTTTGTCCAGACAGCCTCATTTTTCATATTTGATATTCTTTGATGGTGTGATACAGATGGAAGTATTTATTCAGGCAGTATATTAAAAAATGCTGTTACTTAAAATAAATGATTTGGACATCTAATCTATTTCTGGTCCCTGAATGTTCCTGAGCCCTAGGCAATAAAAAATTGTGTATTTGTGCAAAAACATGTATATGGCTGTGGTCACACAAGAGTATCTTCAGTCTGCTGGGAACTTCATTTTTTGTGCAGGGACACTTGCTACAGAGGGTTGTAGCACCTTCCAGTTGAAAATGGGTACCAAGTGTAAGAATTAGTTTCGCCATACCAAAAAAATGGTAGGTGTAGCTGTATAATGTATATAACTCTGCATTAACTATTGTCAGGTTTGACTTTAGGTGTTGGATTAAAGGGTAGAATATTTTCCGTGTCAGTGAAGGGGTTTTGGGGTTTTAATTGGGAATTTCAGAGAGGAATGGCAATGGGTCAGTGGAAAATAGCTGAGAACTACTAGGTGGTAGATTTTTTTTTGTCTGCATATCTCTGACTGACTGAAAGAGCAGAACAAGAAATATTTATTTCAAAGTTCTTCTAGATTTATGAAAATTACTGTGATAGTTAAAAATCCTAATTTTTTGGTAAGATTTGTATTTATAACAAGCTAGGGAAAATCCCATATATATTATGCCTCTATGGCTTTTGCTAGCTGTCTTAGGATAGATTCAAACTAAAATTATATCATCACTTCCCCTTTAATTTCTTTTCCATTCTTTGTTTGAGGTTCACTTGGATTTATTTTTCTGCTCTCAGATGAATCCACAAACCATATGTGTAACCTACTTTGATCTTATGGCTATACAAAATGGATAAAATCCTACCCTAATGAAAGCAGTGGTAGGTCTTTCCTTGAACGTCAACAATAGCAGAATTTAACATATTGTAGAGGAGAATACAGGAGACAGTTGTAGATAACCAGCAAAATTACAGAGACAGACACTTTTGCTTTTACCCAGATCCAGGGTACATTTAATATTTAGGTTAAAATCTGTTGGTTCCTTATAGAACTGTCCTGGGGAGGACCAAGGTGGTTCTACTTCCACTAAACATTTGTGGCTAGATCTACCCCTTCCTGACTTGAAACCAGCCTTTCATTTGCAGATGCACTACAAGTATGTTAAGAAGTGACTTTCACTGATTAAGAATCACCTCTTTTAGTGCCAATGGGCCTCTGATGAATCTCCTGGAGTCCTTCAAAATAGAAAAAATGGTTTGATTGTGGCACCTGTTGCATGAACAAAACCCATTTCAAACTGCATCTCTTTCAGCCTCATGTCACATTGAGATTGCAATGTGTCTGTGAGTTAATAAATATTTTTCACTTACCATTACATTTCCTACAAAGCTATTTGTGTTCCTGCTGAGTTTTTCCATTTTGACTGATGACCTTAATTAAGAGTTTAAGAGCACTATTGTCTTACCATTAAAGTGTAAGTGGATTTTGCTGAATAATTCAGAACTGGAAGTCTCAGGCAAGTAAATCAGTGCCTATTACCTGTTGTGAATGTTGATCATGAACCAAGCAGTCTCTTTTCCTTTCTCTGAAGTCTGCAGAACAATGACATACAGCTGTTATGTTTTGGTTTTTTTTCAAGTGACCGTGCAGGAAGCAATAAATTAAAAAAAATCCCTAACAAAACAACCAACGATGCAAACATTCCTGCATCTTAGCAAAGGAGCTGATTCTTCCGGGCCTTTAAACTTTAATTTATTTCTGTGGAAACCAGTTTGCAGATTAAGTCTCTGTACTGATTCTGGCCCAGTGAGACACCTACTTCAGACCAGCTCGCTTTGCTAAGCTTTCTAGTGTGGTTATTTTCTGAATGCCAATCAGTTTAATGTGAGGAATTTCCAGTGTGGTAAAGAGAAAGAAATTGAGGCCTTTTAGGAGGATATGGTGTGTGGATTTTTAAAGCACGAGACAGACAGCAAACAAAATAACTTGGCAGCATAGACAGAGTTTCCCAAGATAATCTGCAGTGGTTTTCTTTAGAAAATAAGTTATTTTTTAAGCAGAACTAGTAAGGTAAAAATATTTTAGTATGGAAATTTATACTACTTGACAACTGGATAGTCCTTTAAGACAAATCCCAGAATCTGAGTTGAGTGGCTGCTGGTGGTGTTGAGTGTCCTGCACAGAGGGTTCTTTAGGGCCTCTCCCATTCTTCAGCAGGGGCTTGGTTGGGACTACTAGGATGACTTGGATGGGGCCCATGAAATCTGCAGTGTAGCTGTTGACATCCCTAGGTTTCTGCCTTAGCTGATCTGTCTCTGGTGATTTCTTCCTTCAGAGGTAGCTAGTTGAGACCTGTCCCAAGTAAGAGAAAGAACACCAGCAGTAATTAAAAAACCCCACAAAAATCAAAGGACACTTATGGCCTCCAATATCTTCTTGTTGGATAGCTGCTTCTGGGTAACAACATAGCAGCAAACAACAACAGTGCTTAATACTTTTTTACTCAATCTATTCTACTACAAATGGATCTCCTGTTAAAGGTGCAGACATACATAGGTGTTTCTCCCATTTCTATGAGAACTCCTGCATTGTAAAATGGATATTGAAGAACAGGATTGTAGAATTTCATCTTGGGAAGCAACCCTAAAATGTCACTATATTAGTTGGTTTTATTTGAATAAATACAGTGTCCTTTCATGTTTGAGAACATTTGTTTGATTTACTTATCTTCCTGGGGAATTAGAACATATATGAATTGATTAATTACTAAATCTTCATGACTTCCTCTGTACATCGTATTAATTACATCCTCATTAATACATAATTAATTCATAATGATTAAATGTTCTACCAGAATGTCAGAGGGATTAATAACAATGGGCTGGTTATTTCTAAGAGTCGCTAGTCTAACCAAGATGAGATGTACATTGCAGTCAAGAAAGAGGCTGATGGACATTAATTGCATCAAATATGAAATATGTTTGCCTGAATTAATTACTGATGTGTTGATCATCGTTAAATGCTTTTAAAAAAAGCCAAAACAAACAACCCACCTTCTTCCCCTAAATCCATGAAATAAACCAAGGGGTGGAGGAGATGCAGTTTATGAAAACAAGGCAGTCCTAGATTAGGGTATCAAGTCCACAAAGACAATTCTGAGGAATGAGCTCCTGGAACTGCAGAATACACTGGTGGTTTTTATTAAGAAAAAAAAGTTACTGCTTTGAAAATATGTAAACTATTATATTCAAGGAATATCTGAGGCTATGTAAGATAACATAAGGCCTTCCAAAAGGAACTAATAGCCCCAGTCACTGACATCCGGATGATACTGCCTTCCAAAGAAGTAGAAATGTACAATATGGTGGTTGATAAGGCAATCTGCTCTGTCTCTAGTGCTCTGCATTATTTCTCATGACCATGTGAACAAGGAGTTTGCTGTTGTGAAAGTTGCTTGGAGTGATTATTTGGAGTCCTCATGTATGCTAGTAAGTGACTTGGTTATTTACAATGGGGAACTGAGAGAAAAAAAAAATCTAAGAAAGTAGTAGAAAGCTGGTTAGGGAGGGAACAAAAAATATGTGAAAGTAGAAATAATATATGTTTTGGTAAAATTTAAAAGCCACATTAGAAGCACCAGAAAAGTGTATTGACTTATTATTTATTTTATTTTGGGCTCAAAGGGAAAAGCTTTATTTAAGTAAGAAAGTTTTAAGCATACAGAGGGGGATTTTGCAAGCCTTTGATGCTAGTTCATTTATCCATAGGCATATTTAGCAAATGGTAGAGAGATCTGGACCACGAGTTAGAAATTCAAAACAGGTGTTTGTAAAATGCATTTAAATAATTTCTGTAGTGTATTGGTTCAGACTGCTTCCCTTCCAATCCTCTGAAGCTAAACAATATTTACAGCCACCAAGAAGTAAAAGGGAGGAGCCTTAAAGTCAGTAAGATTCTAGTAGTAAAAAAAACCACAAAACAAAAAAAAAAAAAAATCCAAACCCCCCCAAACAGACTACAATGGTGAGAAAATTTTTCATTTTCTTTTTAGATGTGTAGGAGTGAAAATTATATCTTTCAACAGTGTATTTTCTTACTTTGGGATCCTGGAAACTTTTATTTAAAACCAAATTGTTTGCAACTCACATCTTGTAAAGAGTTTGGTGGTGATGAGAACTCCAGGCTGCACATTGTGCTGTGCACCAGACACCTGAATTAGAAAGAAGCACTGAGAACAATTAGCAGATCTGGTAGTTTACAAAAATAAATAAATTCAGGTTAGTTCATGTTCAAGGGAAGCATCCAAAACCCTGAATATCACTATCAATTGTTAGTAGAGTAAATGAATTGTACTGTATGATAAAGTTGCACAATAGGAGGGATTCTCTGAAGAACACGTGTTTTAAAGGCATAAAGGAATTGAATTAGACCTTGAAATTATGTATTTGAAGTTGTGTTACACTGGTTTCAGAAGAGACGTCTAAGTAGGCTTCTGAACCCTCCACTGAGGTTTGATCAGGTGAGAACTCATGCTGCTCTTCCCCTGGCACTTCCAAATGCAAATGAAATGGAAACTTGGCAATTTCTGAAATGGAAGCTGGGCAGGTGCATTTATATAGAAGTTTGACGTGTGCTAATAAACTTACTAAAAGTGTTAAAGTTGTACTGAAACATTAAATGTTGCATCCTATGGCAGATGTCCATGTCTTTTTCAGTAGAGTGCTCTGAAAGAACAGATTTAACTCTAAGAATACTCTTGGTTTGACTCTACTTGTTTTGTTTCTGAGAATATATATACAGTTTAAAAATATGTCAATGAAGTCTGTCATTTCCTTTTAGGAAAAAAAAATTGTGTATGTTTTCTTCATCCTCCTCTCTATATCTCTCTCAATCCATAAGGGTCATTTTTCCAAACTGATGAGAAAAAAAAATATATTTCAGATTTTCTTCTTTAACTATCTTGTAACCTGGACTGTTTGTGTCACAAACAGTTAACTCCTGCTTTCAAGTAGAAAGACAGGGAAGTTACCATTGGTCAAGTGATCACAACAGTCTTGCATATAATTTTAGATGCTGAGGCCAGTGATTTTATTTTGAGGTAGAACACTGTGCCCCTCATAGGCTTCATCCATAAAGCTTATGACCGTGAGCTCTTCTTCACCTAACTTCAGGCTCTGGAAAAAGGAATTGGAAACCAGATACTCTAAATGAACACCAGCTAACCCTGAATCATTCTGAAATAGTAGCTCTTGGAACATGTAAGCTCACATTACTGTAATTAAGACTACTTTTGTCTAACTGTGATTTCTATAAAAGTAGCAGGGTTTGGAAGTATTTTTTGTGTGCCCTCAGACCTCCTGGTCAAATCATTGCTTTGTGACCTGTACTGAACCTGACTTCCTAAATCCATTGCACTGGGAGTTTGAAGAAAGGGCAATGCCTTCATGGCACTTGGAGACCTTACCTGACACAAGTGCAGCTGACTTCATGGGCTTTAGGGGTTACAGTTCAGGAAATCTTTTGCCATAGTTCTTAATTATCTTATGACCCAGGGAATGACATTCTGCACACAAGCGCTGTGTGTTTGATTTGATTGCCAAACTCAAACCAAGGTTTCATAGAATCATAGAACAACCAGGTTGAAAGAGACCCATTGGATCATCAAGTCCAACCATTCCTATCAAACACTAAACCATGTCCCTCAGGACCTCATCTATCCATGCCTTAAACACCTCCAGGGAGGAGTTTGAGTAGGTTTTTCTCTACTTTTAGGTGGGAATTCCTCACAGGATTAAATAAAATATCTTGCTGTTCACATCAGAGGGTCTTCTGCAGGTTTCCAGAAGATAACTTAGAATTTGCTTCTTCAAGGAGGTAGCACATAATAGTGTTAACTTGAGAAGGAAGCAAAGCTTGTGACTGATAGCTGGATATGGGTGAACAGCTCTTTTCATTATTCTCATCAGTTTAGAAACCTGACCCCATCACTGTAAAGCAGCATAGAGGGGAATGAGAAGAATAGTCTTCATTGCTCAAGAACTGAAAGAGAAATCCACCTTCTCTGTTATCAGGTATTTGCTAAGAAACTCCCTTCCCACAAGTAGAATTCCTGTATTTTCGGTCTAAGAAACTGAAGCTCATAAACATGTAGTATAGAGTCAATATCTGGTTGCTAGCTACTGCTACCCATACCAGAGGGAGAGTATGCTGTTGTGGAGGCTTTGATAGGCCCTTGCTGCAGACGTAGCTCATGAGAGAACATCTTCTGCTTCTGGCCTAGTGAATAAGTACGCATTGGTCTCTGAGAAGCCCCTGGGCTGCTTTCTCTGTCTGCTTCTGAAAACAATACGTTACAAATTGCTTTCAGTTGTGGTATTGAACAACATCTGGGCAATGCTAAACAACACCCACTGTCACTGACATTAAAGGGACTAAGGGTCTTTCACCATCTCAAAGATTAAGTTCTTGGAGTGTTTGCATCAAGTTCAGCAATCTTTATGTTCGTAAAGAAGAACTGTTCCCATCAGCGAGACTCTGACATATAAGGAGGAATTAATTCCCTGTGGCTCGCTTTATTTATCTGCTACAATGTATAATGACCGTATCTGCTTGATCTCACATGTCTAAGAGTGCTTTGAGAACCTTATCCTAAATGTATAGAGTGCAATGTGAGAAGTAACCATTGCATTATCTCCTGTGACCTTTTTTGTATCGCAGACAATAACATTACCCATGTAATACAGCTCAGTAGCTTGCACTGGGTAAAAATTAATTCATATTAAGCTAAAACTTATCTTCCAGAAAAGCAAATCTTGAAGATGTTAAGGGGCAGAGAAGCCACTATCTCCTCTGGTTGCTTGGTGGTTAATCACTGTTACTGCTTGATTTGTCTTCATCTTCCAACTGTTGGCTTGCTTTGTGGCTTTTTCCAATAAAGACCTCTATGGCATCAAGTATTTTTTAATGGTAAAATACTTTCATACCCTAATCCCCTCACCCTTCTGCCATCCTTTGTGAGACAAATCATGCTTTCTCATTGCACAGATTCTCCTTCTTCCCACAGCCTTTTGTTTCTCAATATGCTCCATCCAAAGACAAACCCAAATAGTAGTGATTTTTTTTTGTAACTGGTCTAGCTGTCCAACATTTTTTTCAAAATATCAGCAGCCGAAGAGCAGATAGTGTTCCAGTCCATCTCATCAGTCTGTGTGAAATAATAGGATCATCTCTCCACTTTGATACTTGTCTGGTTTTGTGTTCCAACACTGTTGTTTGCTCTAGCATTGCCCTAGGAGCTCATGCTGAACTATTTGCCTGCTGCTAGCTTTCCACTCCTCTGGGGTTACAACTTTCTAGGAAATGGCATGTTCTCTTGGAATTCTTGTATAGCTCTTTTTTGTTTAAATCTATATATTTCCACTGGGATATTTACAGATGCAGCTGTTTTTCTTCAAAATACAAAACATTATAATATATTTCAGATTATGATTAAGGAGCACAGTGCAAACACTTCAGTTTGTATTTTCCACATACAGGATATGTCTGCAAAAGGACAAGGACAAACATGAACAGAAAAGATACTACTACTGCTTTTACTAGCACAATGCATTCTCCATGCCTAAGGCTGAAAAGTGTGCAGAAAACTTAGTTTTCTCTCTAGAACAAGAAATAAGCTTAGTGAATCACATAAAGGCTCTAAGGAATGTAGCTTAACTGTATATGTAGAAAACTGATAGGATACAGAATATATACAATCTACAGATCAGGACTTTGATATATTGAATCAATATTCCTAATCTGAGTAAGTGGTATACACCTTTCTTTTCTCTGGAAATCTGGCTGTACAGTCACTTTTTCATGCATTGCAAGTCAGAAGAGGCAAAGGTGCAGAATTTCTCAGTGCCATAAATAAAATACGGTGGTTGAAAACCAAAGTGAAGCTGTGTGAGACAGTAGGCTGGAAAATCAACAAGGGCTAGAAATGGAAAGTAAGATTAAAGGTAACACTCAGCACCAAGACTATCCTTAGCAGTTTTAGAATAGTCTACAGTTAAATAAACCCAAACGTACTAGCAAAGTTTGCTTTGTAAAGTGCCTTGCTCTCACTTTTAACAGCAGATGATTGCTATTTACTGTAGGGTAGTGAACCACAGGAAGCTGGCCTTTTTTAGCCCTCTTGCTGTGGAAAAGCACTATCTGAAGGCAGCTTAATATAAACATCCTTCCCAAATCCAGCTCCTTATGCCCTGCAGTTTTGGGCTTTTTTCCCCTTGACTGTCTAGCTGAGCATCTACAAATCAGAGAACTGAGGATCTTTGTCAGCTATGGCATGGTTTTTCTTGCTGATGTTGAGCATTTTGTACAAGAGCCAGGGAGAGCAATGATGCAAAATTATCTAGCCTGGGCTTCCAGAAGTACAAGTACTTTGATTTGCAATGGGAACCTCTGCACTGTCAGCCCCTTGGTAGAAGGAAATGAATGGTGAATCAGTTTGCAACCTCGGAAACTTTAGGATATCACGAACACCTTCATCCTGTTTCTGACTCTGCAAGTTGTAGCTGCATAGTAAGATGAGTTATGTTATTTCAGCACTGCAAAGCAGAATTACTAATAGATTTTGACACTTGCCATAACTGAATTTTATGTGAAGGGAAACATAAATCTTGCATTTGGGCATCCTGTGCGTATGCAAACATGGACAATGAGGTGCTGAGCTTAGCAACATAGGCCAAGATCCCTTTAATACCAAAGGGAATTGCTTTGGAATTAATTTGAATGTAAAAGAAACAAAAGGTGTGACTAAAGAAGGGCTGCTTTGCTACAACAGCCATTCAAACACGTACTTTATATTTGTGTGGAGAAACATGACCTCAGACTTTATATTCAAGGTAGTTTAAGTTATGCTGGTTCACTTTGCTTGCCCTGGTGTTTTTTGTCTATGATATTCAGCTTTGCCTTCGCAGCAGGCTAGTGATTTAAGGCAGGAGCAGGGAAAAGTTGTTAAATTGTGGTTGCTGTTAATAATGATCCCGTGCTTTTTCAGGGGGTTGTAAATCAGTTTAGACTGTTGTGCTTTTTTAATCTCTCTAGCTAGATTGCTATTCCATCTCTAGCACTGTAACATTTACATGGGACCTAACGAATGAACTATTATTTAAAGGTGTTTATTTTAATATTGTTGAAGTGCTGTGTGTTTCTTAGTCTGGTCAAAGCCATTTGTTCTGAACACTTCTTATTTAAAGATGAATCTAAAAGATGCTAGTGGAAGTTGAAAAAAAATCTTTCACAGTCAGTACCTCTGTTGGAGGATTTGGGCTTTTTGGTGGTTGGAACTTTCTTTAGATTCAAGTTGAATTCAGTTAATGTTTGGAGTCCTAAATGGAAGATTTTATATAGGGAGTTGGAGTTTTTAATTTTGAAACAAGAAAACTGAGTTGGTTTTTTTTTTTTTTTTTTTTTTTTTTTTTTTTTTTAAAAAGAAAGCTGTGTAAAAACCCAAACTTAATGTTCTTCTCAGCATTGAGTCAACCGTTTTAGCTAAAATGCCAGAAAATCTCATCTCCCTAACCTGGCCACAGTTTTTAATTCCAGACACTGGACCTAAGAAAAGCATACTAGACTGAAATTTTCCCAGGGGCTATATATGAATATATACAGCCCGTTAGTGAGGGGTGGGAGTGGGTACTTGGAAAGACAGAGCAGGGAACTAAACATCAGGTCTATGGGTATTTCATGAGACTGGACATTAATTCGTCTGTAGTGGTCTTTCTCTTCCTACCCCTTGAAAGAACTCATAGTTTTTGCTTTTATTCTGGTATCCAAATAGAAAATATCTGAGGCCAGTTAAAATTTTTCAGGGTAGAAGGACAGTCTTCCCAGATGGCTGTAGTTAAAAACTGACGTTTTTTTTTAGAGGGGCTGGATTTGCTCCCTGCTGGTCACTGGTTGGCATCTCCCTCAGTGTAGATGGTAGTCTGAAGTGCCTTCTCACACATCCAGAGGTGGAGCACTGTTCAGAGAGTGCCTCTCCACAGTGATGTTTGCTCAGGATAGCTCTGAAGCAGGTCTGTTCAGCTTGTGGAAGTCCTCAGAGAGCAGAGACTCTGAGCTACAGCCCTTCAATTTACTGTGTGCACCAACACACACTGTTAGGTATGCTTAGTGCAGGAGGGGGGCTGTTACAGCCTGCTACCAAGTCCAGGATACTCACAGTACCTGACATTGCTGATTTAGAGGTAGCTGGATATGTCTGCATCAGTTTCAATCACAGTAGTGAATTTTTCCATGGATACAGCAACCTGTATCAGACTAATTTATTACCCATATATTTGATTAGTTTATGTTGTTTCTTGCCTTTTCTGGTACTTCTTAGAAGAATTTAAATATTAAGGGACATGTAAAATATATATATATTTGTGAGTTAAATAAAAATATATTTTCTGTACCATGTATTTGGATTTTATATTAGATAATGCATAAGTGGATGTGACCAGTGCTCCAGGTATGAGCTTCTAAATCTTTCTGAAAGCTTGAGGTTAAGGCTGAGGAATCTCTATAGCGTGAAGAGCACTTATGAATCACAACCCCTATTTCAACATCCACAGGATTCCACCACCTTACTAAAGTTTTTGTGTTTGAACACTGGACTTTATGTCATCAGAACCAAGAATTTTCTTCATAAATGAATTCTGAGCAAATTGGTAGCATTCACTCCACCTCATTCTTTGCAGTAGTGTAAGGAGTGTTACAGCTTCGTTCTGCCAGGTAATAAGATGTTAGATGGGAAAACACCAGGTCTGATCTTTTAAAAGGATTTTGTGCAGATGTATTCCTAGAGTTGATTTTATTTTATTGGCTCTCATCCTCTGTATCTCTCCTGAGCTTTAGATAGGCTTTAGCCATTGACTTTTATTACCTTCAAAATTTCATGGCTGTGCAGCTCACTGGCAAGGAACAGAAGTTATTGCAATGGCTTTAATAGGAGTGTATTTTTTCATCTGCAGTTTTATGTAGGTTTCATTTATAATTTGTTTTAAAATGCTATTCTTAAAATGGAACAGGTCTGATTATTCTCCTAAGAACTATGCACACTGAAGATATGTGTCAAAGATTGGCATTATATCATATTTAACAAGCTGAGAAATCTTAACGCTTTGAGGATTTGAAACCAAAGCTATTGGGAATCCTGTCCATCAGTATTTTTAGGGAAAATCTTACCCATAATTTGAAAGGAATGATCTCATTACATCTCTCTAGAATCCAAGGAAATGAATTGATGGGTTATTTTGTTTTGTTTTGGTTTTCTAAAGGCAATTGGAGGGAGAGAACAAGTGGCGTTTGCTCATCAGTAGGGTATTCTTTGACTAATAAACAGTTGGAAGTCAGCAATATGGTGCACTGAGTACCCACATGAGCACAGGTGGGGAATAGCTGACAGGTGTGGAATGAGAGATTCTGCAAGGTACTAGGGAAATCCTGGGAAATAACTGTCTTCAGATCCTACTTCCAGCAGTGAACTCCTAATAATGGGTGGAGCAGAACAAACCCAGACCATTCTTAGCTGCAGAATCTAGCGGTACCACCCAGCTGGACTTCTGCCTCCCATGAAAGCTAACACTGAAGAGATGACTCTGGCAAGATGCTGGAAAGGGCAGGGGCTGGAGGCTGAGCAGCTGCTGCCTGTTTGCAGGAAGGTGCTGCTTTTGAATGGCAGCACCACTGCTTCTCCAGAGCTCCACACAACCTGAGCCAGCATTGGCAGAGAAAAACAGCATTGAATTGACACCTGATTAAACTCCATGTGGAAATTATTTGGTTTTGCTATGGCTGGTGTTATGAAGTCCCAGTGGTCCTCTGTTTTGGCAGGTCACTGGGACTCTTTCACTGTGATTCCCTTTTTGTGTGGGGCATGATTCTTGGCTCAGGCACAGCACCACATAGGGCAAATCCTCATTTTGCCGTTACTTGTTTGAAACCCAAAGCAGTGGCAAGTATGGCATAGAGAAGGCAGTCTTGAATTTTTCAAGGTTTTTTTATCTCTGGCTGAGGGTTCAACAGAAGGGACTTGGGATGGTTCCAGCAAAGCCATTCTCTCCAATGGTCCCAGTAACAATAAGGTAATTCACTGGACCTGTTTGGGTGTTACAAAAACAGGTAAGATCTGACAGGATTTGTTAGCCCTGCTGCAGTACTACCCTGCTTCTCTTGGCCATGGAATTGCTCAGGCTGTGCTGCACCTGAGCTGATAGATGTCATTGAAGCTAAGCTGCCTCTGTGTTTGCCTGTGTATCTACAGGTGCATCATGGCTGATTTACAACTTGGATAAAATGACTCAAGGCAACTGAGTGCAGACTGCTGAGATTCAGATGCACTTTTCATGCTATTTCACTAACATAACATAATGTGAGGAATGCAAGGAATTCAAAGAGATGACAGCTATAGAAGAGCTAGTTTGGCTTTCAGGCACTAAGAAGGTTGACACCTATAGTGAGAGGGATCCATATAATGCAGTTTTCAAATAGTAGTTAGACACTTGTCCCTCTGTGTCATTTACAAAACTGAGGTTCTGTGCATTTGATGGACAGCAGGGCAGTTCTCTACCCAGTTCTTAGCAGCAGTAGATCCAGTAGAAGTGAATACCAGTAGTTTTGCTCCTGGGATCCTATCAGCTCCTCCATTAGACTCTGATTTCACGACATACTAGCACCAGAGGCTGAGCCCCTTTAAAGAATTCCTGAGTCCCTGCCCTGGATGCTTGTTCCCTGTCCCCCCAGTTTGCTGAAGTTGGCTGTGAGGATAAGCAATACTCAACCTGTCAGATGGCTTTAAAGTAGTCCCTTTAAATACAAGTAAATGAAAAGTCCTTCTCTGTTGAGGGTGGAAAAAAAATCGCAAACACATCTTATGTGTGTGTTACTATTTAAGAAGACACACGTGGAACCTCATCCTTAATTAAATGAATGCAATGATTAAAACAAATGCTGAGAGGGGCAAACAGATGCTTTCTACATTTTCCAATGTTTTTAAAAAGTCATTTCATTTTCAGCACTACTTGAGAAACCCATCAGCAAAAGACGAGACAGTGAAGCTGTACAGAAGGCCAAGATCCTTTACGCATCCTGCATGAATGAGAGTAAGTGGCCTGATTTGAGGGGGATGCTTATGTTACCTGAGTTTATAAAGGCAGGCTTTTTTTCCTCTCTCCTGAGCTCTGTAAAGCTCTGTAGAGACGCACAGGCTTTGCTGATTTGGATTCAATTGAGTGCAGAGGCTCTTTACGCATTTTAGAAGTTGGCTGTTGAAACTGAGATGTACCAAGGCACAAGACATCAGTTTTACAGAGACCTGTGGTTATCGGGGAACTCTGAAGGTATATCTGTGCAAAAGGATGCCAAAGCAGTGCCCCAGGTAAATCAAGGAAGCCCTCTGGTGAAATTCTCATACCGACATTTTCAAGAGCCTGTTGCTCAGCAACTTCTACCTTTCTCTATATCCCCTTAATCAAAACACTTCTATAGGACTGGGTATAGACAGCCATGGGCTCTTAAGCTTCAGGTTATCTGGATTTCAAGCAAGTTTGTACAGGAATCCCTATAGACACTTTTGCAGAGTGCTTTTCCTGAACTTCAAAATGTTGCTTAAGTGATGTACTTATAGTAGATAGGGACACATCACTACTCTCTTGTAGTTGAATGGGTGAAAGATAAGTTGGAAGGGAGTGGACTTTGTCCTTCAAAGTGCCCTTTGTCTTTCTGACTCTTTCAGACTTAATTTCCTGAGTAGTTTTCATCCAGAAGAGCCTGAGACTGACTATCAGCTATTGAGACAGCCTGTTCTGCAGCCTTGATGCTGACATGTTGACTCCCTCTAGCTTTGATTATGTACAATAACTTTCCCCCAGAACCAGTGAATTTTCTATGCTAGTTCCTAAGTGAGGAATATTTTTAATTGCCTTAATTCCAGCCTTTTGCCTTTTTTTGAAAGGCACTGATTTACCTCCCTTATTCTTGACTCAGATAAACTGTGTTAGAATCCCAAGCTTCTGTGCTCACAGGCAGAGCAGAGGCTTTGGGTTTCAGCTATTGTGTTTCGTCTTGCCTAGAAATCAATCAGTGCCAATAAACCTTTGTCTCTCGGTGGCTGCTGCTGGATTTGAATTGTCTGGAATGTAATTGTTGTCACGCTTTGACATTTCAGATAAAATTGAAAAAGCTGATGTGAAACCCTTGTTAAGTATACTGAGGCATTCACCTTTCCGCTGGCCTGTGCTGGAATCAAACATTGGACCTGAAGGGCTGTGGTCAGAAAGGAGATTTAGCTTAGTCCAAGCCTTGGCAACTCTTCGAGGTCAATACAGTAACTCTGTCTTCATCCGTTTATATGTGGCTGCTGATGACAAAATCTCCAATCGGTATATCCTGAAGGTAAACTATAACACAGCTGGTAGATTACTTTGAATCGAATTTTGTGGTATCATTTTTTAAAACACTTGTTGACATGCCAAACGTTCACAATTGATTATTGTTGCTATTATCTACTGACTTAGAAATGTCCATAGGTGCCAATTTATGGCATTGTAGAAGCTACCAGGCACCACATGCTTTAAAAAATATTTCTGTACAGGATATTTTCTCCTCTCTAATAGCAAACCCAAAGATTAAATATGTTCCCAGTGCACCAGTGTCCAAGGCCTATGTTTGTGAAAATGAGAGAGATGGATATCCAGTTCTGGAGGTGTTCTGGGTACTACTTTTGACTCATCAGTTGTATGAAGGATGGTTTCTGTCTGTGAAGATGAAGGATAGTGCATCATTAGCAGCTATTTTGAACTTGAGCTATTGTTATTGAGGTGGAAACACATTACCTTGTGCTTATATAGCCCCTTACAACATGGTTGCATCCCAAACACTTCTAAACAGGAATTTACCTTTTACTGAAATGCTATTACTTTTGTACCAAATCATTACCAGTTTGTTAACAGTGCATGGCATTACACAACAGTTTAGATCGGTGAGAAAAAGAACCAAGAAATGTTGCTTCACCATAGTCTGACAAAAGTCCACAGAGAGTTGTAACTGTTACTATGAGCTGTTATGGTGGCAAGACTGAGTGTCTGGACCAAATACATTGTTGTTGTTTGAGAAGCAGAGATGACTAGCCAGAGTAGACTAGCCCTCCAGTACTACAAGAAAATATTTTATGAAAGCAAGAGAGAAGGGGCAGAGAAGAAAGTTATGATGCCATACATCACAGTAAAATAGAATCTATGGTCCTTATGTTGCTAGCATCTTCGCTAGCTGTAGAAATATAGCCAAGAATAAATTGTATTTGGGGATCAAAGAACAGTTAACTATAGTAGTACTGGAGTGGATGTCGATGCTGAGTTAGTTCTTTAGAAGGTTATTTAACTGAGGCATTTAACTGGAATTAAATTGAAGGGTAACATTTCCCCATCTCTAGGATATTTCCCTAAATAGTCAAGGCAACAGCAGATCAACAATTTGCTCTGTCAAAGATGTCATTCTGCTAAGATGAAGTTCAGATCCCCTCTGGATTGCTTTGGCTGGAGATTTGTTTAAAAGAACTGAAATAGTACAATCAGGAGAAATATTTAATATTTCCTGTTACAACATCTCAGTCCAATTCACCTGCCAGTGGAGGGTTGGGCACATATACCCCTATTGTGGGTCTCTTGGAAGTGAACTATACTTAGCAGTATCTGCACTCACCATCTTTAGTAGCACCTAAGAATTGGATGTCTAACAAATGCACAACATGCTATGAATAACATATTATTCCATAGGCTATACTCTTGTTGTTGTTAATTTGATTAAGAACTTAATCTGTAGAATGTATTAGCCAGTGTTCTACTTGGCCTGTGTTTTAAGAAATTCCCAGAGGTGCAGATGTGCCATAAAGTATTCCAGTCTGCTTGTGAAAGTGTCTTCATTGCAAAATTCTTTTTGTTCAGGATTGCAAAATCATGAATGGATCAGAAAAAAAGGGAGGAAACTCCAAATAAAACTTTGTTCAGCATTCAATATGATTTTTTTTTCTTCAGGGCTGAAGTTAACTTTTTTGTTTACTTCTCATATACGTGCTTTCTTGATTTCAATGTCTTGTTAAATTTAACTCTTAAGCCAGGAAATTTGGATGAGCATTTCATGCAGCAGCCATATAATTAAAATAGACCAAATCATCTGAAGTTAACTATTACCAGGACACACATGTGCAGAGCACACGAATATATTATTTTTGCTTCAATATGCTGAGATAAAGAAGGTGATACTATTTTTCTAAGAATCAGAGTTGCACTGAGCATTACAGCTACTCTCCTTTTATTGGATGATTTGTTTTATTTTGTTTATGGCACATTTTAAAGGCTGAGAATATCAGTCAGCAAAGGAAAAGATGAAATGTCTTCTTTGATTTAAGATTCTAGTAGTATTTATTTAGGTCCTTTTAATAAATGTAGAAAATGTGAAATGGTATAGGATTTGGATTAAAAAAGACTTAGGGGAAATTGTATGAATAAATAAAATCTCTCTTCACTAGGTTTATCTTTTTAAAAGCAAATACAGCATAAAAATCATAATTTTAAAACATCGAAACTATTATTTCTTCTCCCATCAGTATCTTACTCAGAGTCTGGAACCTGGTTGAATTATGTTTTCAGCTTAGTCTTCCATATCCTAACCAAACCTGTTCACATTGAAGTGTTTTGGGAAATCTCACTTTCCAGCAGTAATTTTAAGATGTCTGTTGCACTATGATTTTTGCCTTGCTAGGAATAAGGAACAATGCATAAATACTCCCATCTAGTCATTTCACTCAAGAGACTATGTGGCAGATCTCAATGAATTTTTGAGGCTGGTTTTGGAATTGCTATGAGGAACTTATTCCAAAATTGGGGTGAATGTAGACCAACAAGTATCATTCATGTTTAGATCAAAAAGTTTTAGTTAATGTACTGGAGGCATAACAATTTCCTGTACTTCCATGCAGTCATTTCTGTAGCTGGTATCCAGCTGTTTCAGCACGTGTATTCAAAAAGCCAAATACAGCACTCTGTGGTGATCTAGGGTGAAGCTCAAGGGTATAACCTTAGTTTCAGTCAAAGAAGGATAACACTGCTTTTCAGGCACAAAGCAGCTAACATGTTCCAGCACCTAATGGGTGTTTTGTCCATACTCTACATTAGTGTTTTCCTCAGTCTAACTTCTATGGCCCTTAAATATGTATAGCATGAATTGTTGTCAGCAAAGCCAGCATTTTTCTGTTGTTTTGAAAGCGAATGGAACTCAGACTGCTGCAGTATATTATATATTAGACAGTTATCTAGTGTAATCGCCAGAAGAATACAAGCTCTTCCAAGGTTGCTTATAGATCCATCTTTGAATTTTGATGATTTTAAGTATTAAATGCTGCTCCTCATTATTTTTAACAGCTCGATCAAGCAGGTCTCTCTCTTGCATCTCGAGAGGATTACCTAGAAAACACCACAGAAGCTAAATCTGTAAGTACTACTAACTGAAACTCAGAGTGCCCTTTTTCCCCCTCAGTTTTTCTCAATTTTGCTTTTGTTTTGTTGAATTCCAAACTGAGAAAGGGTTGTGTTTAGTTTTATTATTTTTCAGGATAATGTCTATCAAAAAATGCCAGCACCACAAACACCACTATCACAAACACTCTTGCAAAGTATCTCAAGTGAAGATTTTTGTAAGACTTAGGTACCTCATGCTTGTCTTCCCTCTCGGAAGAAGCATACGGAGTTCATGTAGTCCAACTTCTTTGCTCAAACAGGGTCAGCTACAGCAGCTTGCCCATGACAGTGTCCAGACAGATTTTGAATATGTCCACTGCTGAAGAACCCACATCCTCTCCGGGCAGCCTGTGAGACCTCCACAGTGAAAAAGTGTCTTTCATTTTCACATGGAATTTCATATATTACGATTTGTGCCATAGCTTCTTGTCCTGTCAGTGGGCACCACTGGAAAGTCAGACTCTCTTGTTTCTTTACCCCCTCTCTACATCCAGTCTTATACTGATCATTGTATGAGTTGGTGTAAACTCTTGGTGCACACCATACAAGTTGTAATCCCATCGTAAGAGCTATAAATGTTGTCAATCTAATCCAAAAATGTAATTTGCACTTCTTGAGATTGATGCTGCATGAGCAGCAGCAGATATCTCTCTGTGTCATACGCAGTATGTTTGCAGTATTATTTCTCCTTTTTTTCCTAAACGATAGCGGACATTTGCAGCACAGAAAGCACAATGTTGGTTGCTTGTGCATAAAAGTATTATACACATTACTAGACCTGGGCATTTGTGGTCTACAGCTACAGCTGTGCTTAAAAGCAAATCCACTCAAATTTCACTCTTCTTGTTTCTTTACAGTACCGAGATGCCTTTTTGCAGTTCATGGTTGATACAGCAGTGCTTCTGGGAGCAAATGCTTCACGAGCTGAATCAGATATGAAGTCGGTTCTAAGACTCGAAGTTAAAATAGCTGAGGTGGGTAAGCTAGTGCAGGATTGAAACTAGCTTTAAAACAAGCAAACAAACAAAAAAAGCAATCATTTTTTTGAAATGGAAAGCCTTTATATCAACAGCAGCAGCAAAAGTGGGTTTTGGAAGTAGAAGGAAAGAAACGGAAACTGATAAAGAAGGCGTGAAGAATATTCATACCTTAGTTAATTATTAAACTGATTATTTTATTTTCAGGGGAAAAATGTAGCCAACTACTCTTGGTCCTTTAAATTGTCAACCAGGCTCACTGGAGATTAGCCCGGGGGTAACACACCAGTGTTTGAGGGATGATGTACTACTGAGATCCTTTGGTCCATCCCCTGTGGATGCAGGGGAAGGAAATCCATATGGCAGCAAAGATGCAAGGATAATTGGTATTTTAGAAACTGTAGAAATTAGGACTTCTCCCCCAAAAAGTGATGAGATCAATAGCCCAAGTGAAGTGCATCTAAATCAATGCACTGGAAGCCATTGTGCAGCTGGAAAACTGTGATACAGTTGCAATCATGGAAACACGGTGGGATGACTCACACAAATGGAGTGCTAAAACAGATGCCTGTAAAGTCTGCAGAAGGGATAGACAAGGAAGGAGAGGCAGTGGAGTACCTCTGTATGTTAGGGAGAGTATGTATTGTCTAGAGATTAATGATGATGACCATACGGTTTAAGTGTAAGAATCAAGGGGAAGGCCAACATAGGAGATATCATGATAGGAATCTGTTATAGACAACCCAATTTGGATGAAAAGACAGATGAAATACTCCACTAGCAGCTGGGAGAAGTCTCAGAATTGCTAGTGTGTGTTCTCATAGGGACTTCCCTACTTCAGCTTCCCAGATGTCTGCCGGGAATACAATACAACAGAAAGGAAACATGCTAAGAGGTTTCTGGATTGTGTGGAAGATGATAATTTCCTAACACAGCTGGCGAGTGAGCCATCTAGGAAAGGCACCTTGCTGGACCTATTGCTCACAAATGGAGAAGGAGTTGCGAGTGATGTGGCAGGTGGAGGCTGTCTTCAGCACAGTGATTGTGAAATGAGAGCTTTCAGTTCGCAGAGAAGTGAGGAGAGTGGTCAGTAAAACTGCCATCTTGGCCTTCTGGAGGGCACAGTCTGGCCTGTTTAGGTGACAGGTTGCCAGAGTCCCTTCAGAGAGAGTCCTGAAGGACAAAGTAGTCCAGGAAGGCTGGACATTCTTCAAGAAGGAAACCTTAAAGCTGCAGGAGTAGGCTGTCCCTACATGCTGAAAGGTGAGCCAGCAAAGAAGAATGACCTGGCTGAATAGAGAGCTTTGGAATTCAGGAAAAAAAAGGAAATAAGAGAGTTTATGACATTTGGAAGAAAAGGCAGGCAACACAGGAGGACTACAAGGATGTCGTGAGATTATGCAGGGAGAAAATTAAAATGGCCAAAGCTCAGATAGAAATTAACCTGGTTAGCGCTGTAAAAGATGATAAAAAGTATTTCTATAAGCACATTAGCAACATAAGGAGGGCCAAGGAGAATCTCCATCCTTTATTGGATGTTGGGGGAAACACAGTGACAAAGGACAAGGAAAAGGCTATAGTACTTAGTGCCTTCTTTGTCTTAGTCTTTAATAGTAAAACTCATTCTTCTCTGGGTACCCGGATCCCTGAGCTAGAAAACAGGGACAAGAAGCAGAATGAAGCCCCCATATTCCAGAGGGAAATGGTTAGTGGCCAGCCTCACCATTTAGATATGCTAATATCCATGGGGCTGGATGGGTTCCACCCAAGGGAGCTGGCAGAATTACTTCCCATGCTTACCAAGACACTTTCTATCATTTATCAGCAGTTCTGGTTAACTGGGGAGGCCCCAGTTGACTGGAGTTTAGAAAAATGTAACACTCATCTACAAGAAGGGCCAGAAGGAGGATCCAGGAAAACACAGGGGTGTCAGCCTGACCTTAGTGCTACGAAAGCTTATGGAGCAGATCATCTTGAGTGCCATCACACAGAATATACAGGACAACCAGGCAATCAGACCCAGTCAGCATTGGTTTAGGAAAAACAGGTCCTACTTGATTTAACCTGATCTCCTATAACAAGTGGATACCTACTTAGTGGATGAGGGAAGGGCTGTAGGTGTGGTCTACATAGACCTTAGTAAAGCTTTTGACACCATTTCCAACAGCATTCTCCTGGAGAAACTGGATGACCAGGCCAGTGGTAGAAGATGGAGTTAAATCCAACTGGGGCCAATCACAAGCAGTGTTTCCCAGAGCTCAATGCTGGGGTCTGTTCTGGTTAATATCTTTATCAATGATCTTGACGGAGGAATTCAGTGCACCCTCAGTAAGTTTGCAGATGACACCAAGTTTGGTGGCAGTGTTGATCTGCTTGAGAGAAGCCAAGGAAATGATGGAGTTGCCATCCCCGAAGGTACTTAAAAGTCAGGTAGATGTAGAACTTAGGGACATAGCTTCGTGGTGGACTTCGCATTGTTGTGTTTATGGTTAGACTTGATGATCTTGAAGATCTTTTTCAACCTGAATGATTCTATTGTTCTTTGATTCTATAATTTTGATGTTGGGCAGAATTTGCTTCCCTCCTGTGTTATAAATCTATTACCGTGTATTCAAGAAACAGATTAGGCTGACTCTCTGAGGAACAGCCTAAAAGCAATGCAAGACTGAGGTGGCATATTGGCACTTGGCAATGAAGAGGGCTATGGTTACCTTAGCACCATGTTTAGCTCCTGAGCAGCTTTCATGGGGCAATCTTGGAGAACGGATGAGAAACTCCTTGAGTTTTAATTTAGGGGATCAACTGAATTTAATAATGCTAAAAATATTTAAATCTGGTACTTAGTTATGGCCAGTTTCTGTGGTGACGCATTTGACCCCTTATGGAATTTGATTTATGCATTAAGACTGTTGCAGGCTGAAGAGGCATTTCTGCTTCCCTGCATCCCTGTTCCAGTATAGATACTGGAAGCTGCAAGTCCACTATCACTTCCACTTCTAAAGCTAGAGAGAAGAGTTAGTCTCAGACCTGGGAAACCAGCAAATGTTAGGGCTACAAACTTGATGCTGAATTGCAGAACTGCCAACTGAGCTGAGCAGTTCTTCATACTGCTAAGGAAAGAAGCTATCCCCTTTGAAATGCTGGGTCTCCTGCTAACAGAGAAGCCTGTTGCACAGGGCAGATGATGCAACAGATGACTTTTCCCTGGGTTCTGCTGTTACAGTCTGCAGGAGGAAAGGCTGTGGTGCTTCTTAATTGTGTGTGTGTGCAGAATCAAGGGCCACCCACAATAGTAGAAAATCAATGTTTCCATCTCTCTGCTGAAAGAGATTAAATTTTGTCAAACCTCTAAATAAAGCTCAATATTTAACTTCAATTAGCTATCATGAACAGACAAAGGAGCAGATACTTCATTGTTACCCTGTAGACTTGAAAAGCAGAAAATATTTCTTCTGTTGATTGGTGATATGATAAAAAGATGCATAGCTACCTCTGGTAGCTCTAACTTAAGAAATGGACTTAACGTGACTTAACAAATGTCTTACAGAGCTTTAATCCACAATGTATGTAGATGAATTTGCCATCTAAGATGACATAGATCATGTAACAGCCCTCGGGATCAGTAGAATCATAGAATCAGTACTGTTCTGCGACAATGATGTGCTTGCTAACTGTTACCTAGTTTCCCTTTAGTATGAATAATCCTCCTAAATTATCCAGATATTAGGCATGAATTGAGGGACATGGATTGTTGCATATTCCTTAATGAGTACAATGGTTTATGTAAACACCTTACTGTGATTTCGAAGGAGATAGTCCTGTTTGTTACTTTGACTGTAACCTGTGTTCTGCTGCATTCATTTTAAGTGAATATATGTAATGGAGAACTTGTCTGCTCAGGAAAAGACAGCAAGAATAAAGGGAGGATACATTGTGTATTGGAAGGAGTGGCATGGTTGAGAGAGCTTGTTGTGTAGAAGGAAGATTTCAATTACATTTGAATTACTGGAGGAAGACAGAAAGTTGTGAGTGGAAGGGAGCAAATGGGTTCAAGAAGAGTTTAAAGATTTGTCAGATAAATTAAATTTGCAGAAGGGGTGAAAGTATTTATTTTTTTTTCAGTGTGACTTGAGCAATAGTAAAACCGCAGACACTTACTTGAAGAATTTTGGTTGGAGAGATACCAGCTGTCTGGCTAGTCTTACACCAATCTCTGACCTCTTTAAACTGTACAGTGTACAGCCTGTTGTATAGTACTCACCTTAGAGGAGGACTGGAACTGCCATTGACAATTGTTTCTCTTGAACACTGAGAAAAGCTTAAACTATATCATGGACTTGGTTTGTTTTTCTGTTCTGAACTATACTGCCATCTTAGAATCAGAATGTCCCTTGTCAGTTATAAAAGGACTTGCTTTATATTGGGGATTTCTTTTGTTTTGTCCTTGGATTTTGACACTATAGAGGGTCCCGAGTTTTGGCTCCGGTGGTCACCTATATGAGCAGCCTGGTTGAAGAATAGTTCATGTTTGACCCAGGTTTGCTGCTATGGAAATTAGGATGGTGGGGTAAAATTAGGAGAAAACTCTGTGTATCTGGCTCTTCCCTCAGGCCATAGAAAGAACATGTTCAAATCCCAGACATGAGATGTGCTTCCTGCACACCAATATCAGATTTGACCTTCTAAACTGTTTAGTTTGGAGACAGCTTCTACCTGATATGATGGGATGAGTAAGTATTCAAGGTCTAGGTGTACTTTTATCTCTTATGAAGTAACATCCATTCCATCAGTATAATCAGAGCTAACATTGGTCTAATATGTTCAAAGAAGACATACAGCTCATTAAATTCCCCAGTAATGAGTTAAACCTACAATGAACTGTGTTCACTTCCTCCTAGTTAAATGCCATCCTCAGAAAGGCAAGATAATGCCATCAACGGTTGGAAAACAGGTGGTGAGATATTTTTGTACTGAGATAATGATGGACAATAATGATATAAGAGCAAGTCTCTGCAAGATAATCCTTATTTTGATGGTTTTGTTGCTTTTTTTCCCCCCTCAGATCATGATTCCCTATGAAAATCGAACAAGTGAGGTGATGTACAATAAAATGAACATATCGGAGCTTAGTGCCATGATTCCACAGGTTGGTTGGGGATAATTGCAAAATTATTCCTTTAACATCGAACTATATAATGAAACTTGCCTTTAGTGCATAGAGCAGCATGGTAAAGAGAAATAATTAGAAATTTGTGTACTCAATTAAGAATATACAGTCTTTTAAATAATTATAGCTTTACTGAGGTTTGAAAACACTTGTAATGACAAAGTGTAATAGTTTCTAAATTTTTAATAAGCAAAGCTTTGAAACCATTAGTCTCAAAGGTACAACGTAATTAATAAATTATCTCTCATCATAATCTGCTTTAACCAGCCTTCTCTTTGTCATTTCAGTTTGACTGGCTGGGATACATCAAGAAGGTGATTGACACCAGACTATACCCTGAACTCAAAGATATAGGTCCTTCAGAAAATGTAATTGTCCGTGTTCCCCAGTACTTCAAAGATTTATTCAGGATACTAGAAAATGAAAGGAAAAAGTAAGGATTCTATGATGGTGTAATCCACACTTATGAGGGGGCATCAACTGCTGGGCTTTTTTTCTTTCTAGTGCTTCAGATATTATTGGAATCAAGTCTCTAGGCGAAAGATGTGTTTGACTTTGTTTGAATGAGAATATAGATATTAGCTTGTGTATAGTAAGAGAATTTGCAGTTTCAACACCTTTCTTTTTTTTATGGAAAATGGTAAAGCTGTTCTTCCTTGATACATTTGGCATCTTTTAATATATACATAGAGTTGTATCTTGTGAAATAATTTATACCTGCAGAACATAGTTATAAAAATGCAGGTAGCTCAGATTAAACATAGTAAGTGTGCTTCGCACAGGGAAGTGAGACGACTTTGGTCAGAGAGATGAAAAAGGGTTTGTGAAGATGGCATCCCATTTCAAAATATCAACATTGATGTTATCTAAGCGATTTCTGTAATGATTTTCTCTCTGCTAAGGGGTGTTGCTGAACTTTTACAAAAAAGCCTCTTGTCTCCAAAAATCACTCTGCTGATTATATAGTATGGCCAAAATTATATTTACATTTTAGAAAAAAAGACTAATTTACAAGCTCTCCACTAGATTAGTTTGCATAAAGCCTCATCCAACCTGGTCTTGAACACCTCCAGAGTTGGGACATCCACTACTTCTCTGGTCAACCTGTTCCAGTGTCTCATCATTCTAACAGTAAAAAATTTCTTCCTAATATCTAACCTAAATCTCCCCTCTTTCAGCTTAAAATCATTACCCCTTGTCCTATCACTACACTCCCTGATTAAGAGCCCCTCCCCTGCCTTTTCTGTAGGCCTCCTCTAAGTACTGGAAGGCTGCTGTAAGGTCTCTCAAGAGCCTTCTCTTCTCTAGGCTGAGCAAACCCAACTCTCTCAGCCTGTCCTTGTATGGGAGGTGTTGCAGCCCTCTGATCATCTTCATGGCCCTTGTCTGGACTCGCTTAAATTAGTCCATAGTAACTGAAAACAACACACAAATCAAATAAAAAGAAAAATGACTGATCTGCCTACAGACAAATATTGCTAGTGTGCCACTGATCTTAATCTATTGAAGAAAGTCTCCTAAATGTTTTGGGTTGTCCGTGTGTTGTATCTCAAAGTTAGTTACATCAGTGGGGATAAAGTGGTGGTTTAAAGGATGCACAGGAAGCAAGACAACGGAGAATTAGTTATTCCCTGTGTATAAATACAGTTACACACAAATATATTCTGTAACTACAGAGTAAATACCTGGAGGTATTTTCCTATTAAGGTCTTATTCAGAAAAATTCTGAGTATTCAAGAGGAATGAAGCCGGCTTTTGTGTCATGGCAGGGAGAGGCTGAAGTAATGACAATACAGAATGGCAAAATCTGTCTTGAGCAAAGCTTGAGACCAGCTGCTGGATTCCCACAGGCTGGGAGAGGGGATAAAAGCAGCGTCCAATTTCCAGTATATTCACACTTTGTATCTCATTGTTGATAATGATTTTGGCACTTTCAATTCAATCTTACCCTAAGAAGTTTGCATCATAAAATCTTAGAAATGACAAATAACGCCAAGCTCCACACAAGCAGCCTCCAAGTTCTTGTATGTAAAATCCATCCAAATAGTCACTGCATGATAACAAAGATCATGTTTACCTAAGAGATGATAATATTTGTCACTTAAAATCTGAGCTTGCTGCAGAAGTAATCTTGTTATTTGGCCTGAGAAAATCAGGAAATCAACTTAATGTGCACTCCTAACAATAAGGTCTTAACAGTTCCCCGGAGAGTCAACTCGGAAAGCCTAACAAAGATATTTTCTTTTAAGTGATCTCATTTTTCATTCACCATATGATATTTTAAAGGTTGAATTAACACAAGCAATGAGAGTTTGGTTTGTTACAATAAATATCTAGAGCAATGAAATTTCTAGTAAAGCATTCTAAAATTTCAGATTTACTTCAGTAATTAGAAAGTGAATTAACTTCTCATAATTTCAGGAGAGGCAGCATCATTAGGAGAAGCAGGTTCTTTCACCAAGATCATATTCTTTTCAGTTATAAATCGTCTATACCTAAATTATACTTTTATTCCAATGCTTTTTGTGTCCCCTTCCCAGATGAGCCCTCGGCTGGCATTACTGAAAGTAGTTGGGTTATGCCCCAGTGATCTGGCAAAGTAAAGTGAAGTTTGTTTCAGATGGAGAGAAGAATGGAATGAAAACTAAGTCTGGTTACAAAAGCAATGCTCAGTGATGGAGGTGACAAGTTATATGGACTCATAATCACCATATTAAAAACTGCTCCCTTGGAGAACCTGCTGAACAATCTCAGATTGTGAAATTGTTCACGAGGCAATGTTACTAGAAAATAACACAATGGCAGGGTGGAGAGTGAATTTAGTAGAATAAAGCTGTTATTTACTTGACAGCCCTGCTGCATGTAATTGAGTTTCTATGTGGAGCAGTGTACTTTGGAGATCTGCTTGAAATTCCCAAGCCAGGGCACTGCTGTGAGTCCAGCCCAGCAGCACAACTCTGTGTATAGCAAGCTGCCTCAGAGGCTGAGTAACTAGCCTGCAGGAGTTTACGGCAGTCCTGGGCTAGCTAGAGTGAGTCGTGTCAGGTGTTCAGTGCTGAAGTAACATCTTTGTAAGATGTGTTCAGGGATTCTTTCAGTTTTTTTGGTGTACTAATTTTTAATGGAAATTATTCCTATTACAGGAAGAAGAGGTTGAAAATATAGTTGTAGCTGTGGTATAAATGAGATAATGGCAGAGCTCCAATACAGCTCTGCCCTGTGAGGAGAGATATGGGACTGTGCTGGCAGCAGTTAGGAGCCACTTATATCCCTTTCCTGTTGCCTGTGTGCTGGTGCTTGAGTGAGCTGTAAATAGAATACAGTAAATTGCATCCTTGTTGAAGACATTTGTGGCTATTGAAGGAAGTAACTTTCTTATCATGGGTATCAGAATGAATAACTGGTTTCCTTTGCCTTACCTTACTCCATCTTTGCAGTACAGGACAATTTAAAGGGAAGTACTTTGTAGCTTCTGTTTTATGAGAGAAATTTTCCTTAGAGATGGATGGAGGCACTACACCTCCTTTCTGGTCTCTGCCTGCCTGTGAAAAATTAGAGAGGAAAGTTACAATAATTTGGCTTGAAATTGTGCCTCTAGCAATACAGGCTAAAGTTTTTCAGTAGTCATAGTTTGACTCATGACTCAATTATGAATACAATTTTGAAACAGATCACAAAATTTGTGAAAGGGATCTTCTTCTTTAAAATTAAAAAATGAATTTGTTCCTTTATATCATATTAAATCTATCCTATTTGATTGCCATCATGTCTGTTGATTAAAAT
The DNA here is from genome assembly GCA_033558105.1 of Coccyzus lansbergi. Classification (NCBI taxonomy): domain Eukaryota; kingdom Metazoa; phylum Chordata; class Aves; order Cuculiformes; family Coccyzidae; genus Coccyzus; species Coccyzus lansbergi. Next base: position 2,616,376 of record JAUMJK010002392.1, read on the forward strand.
ATTACAAACTCACAGAGTTTTACATAAGCAATATACTTCATTCCCAAAAGAGTAGAGAGTTCCTTAGTAGATATTCATAAGTGCTGATATAATTATAATTGTCTTAGCAAACAAGCTCTCTACCACTTCCTTTGGGAGTGTGTATCACAAGAGTGGGTCATATTGGTTAAGAAAGAGCCTATGCTTCTTTCTGTAACTGTTATTTTGAAATTAAAATAGGGAACTATTTACTGTACTCTTCTGAAAGGTTACAACAACAGAGCGCTGCTCTCATCAAAAGAACATAGAGTATTTGTATGTGTTGCATTTTATGCCATGTAAACAGGTGACGTTCTCAGAAATTCTGAATTTATTTGTGAAATTGGGATGAAAATCACCTAAAAGAGTAAGTTTTTAAACCAGATGAAAACGACCAATTGATTTTAATTCTGTATAATTAGCCAAAAAGGTAAAATTATCATTCCTCAAATAGGTAAACAAATTCAGAAAAAGTATGGTCTTGTTTTGTTTTAAAAACCAAAATAAAGAACACCACCCCTCAAACAGGTAACAATGAAACTCCTCAACCTTTCTCCCCCTAGTCTTCCCCAGTAAATAAGCATTTGAAGTGAAACTTTCCTTTTGTTTTATGGATTGTATACATCAGTAGTATTGTGACTATGATAAGGAATTACTGCAATCTCATCATACATCTTGAGATTAGGATGTCAGCCACCTTTTCCTTCACAAATTAAAGCAAACCTCAATTAATTGTAGGATATTTCCTGAAACTGACAGTTCTCTTCATTACTTATGCCTGTTACAAAAGTTTCCTAATTTCTGTTGGTACTAGCATCTTTGAATAAATCAACTTTTCAAGACTTACCCTTTACAAATTTCCATCTTTCACTTTTTTCCAATTTAACAGAGGTTTCCCAACTCAAACATTAAGGGCAAACACTGCTGGTTGAGAACAAGAAGCATGCAAAAGGAAGAATTTATTTTTTGTATCAATTAAGTGACAAATTCCTGCTGGTAACAGGTTTACGATACTGATCTATTTAGCTGAGATTTTTTATCTAGGACTTTTGACCAAAATAAAACCTTTAAACCTTTTGACCTACAGAACTTGCATAAATACTGTTTTTGATCCACAGTTTAGTTACTGTAGGAACATGGATACTATTCAGCTCTGCTGAAATAGCTGAGGCAGATAATTGTGAGACTTGTGGAGTTTGGATCAATTACAAAACAAATGAGAACTGAACACTTTTAGGATGCTTCATTTGCCAATAAGTGAGGAAATTTCCCATTGTCAAAACCTTGTAAAGAGGTAAATCTATACTATATCTCAAAATGATTTCATTATCTATTTAGAGCTGGTTTGGCTTTTGTAACATGTACTGTGCATATACTTAATGATAAATAGCAGATATGTTTTACCTGGGGGGTGGTTAAGTATACAATATCATTTACCTGTGTATCAAAAAAGGGAATATGCCCAGGGTTACATGGCATGCATAAGGTTGCACCAAGTTGTATGGGATGAATTCAGACATGAGTGCATAGCAAATGAAATTGGAAAAAGACTTTACATTGATGCTTTGCGAAACCCTTTCTCCACTGTAAGAGACGAGGAGGAGTTTGACCATATTTCTGACCTATAAACATATGCAAACTTAACTGATGAGAAGCACAGGCTTTTCCCAGGCTGTCAGGGATGGACAACTGCCATGCAGGTTCATGTAAGTCTGTACACTTGTGCTAGCTTCAGTTGAGCTGGAGGAGCCTGCAGGGACAGCCAAAATCTGTGGCACAGCAGAGTGTTCGCTGACTGCTGGGCCTGAGCAGACTGGTTCCCAGTGTGCGTCTTGGCCAGCCCTTGAAGAGTGCATGGCTACCCCTCTGCTCTCAGCGTAGTGTCCCACTAGAAAGTGTGCATGCTGCCGGAGTTACCGAGTTATCATGTGCTCAGTCACTAACAGACTGTATGCAGCTATAGCTTGCCTTAAACCTCTTCATTTATCACTTACTGTTCTTGCAACCTCATGTATAAGCTTGCAGCAGCAACGTATCTTGAGCATGAGGCTTTGTAGGGGTTGACTGAAGCTTGATTGCAGGCAAAATTCAAGTTATGGCTAAGGCAAATGCTTCTGTGAAGACAATGTGGCTACAAAGTGTGTTTATGTCCTGTTATCATTCAGAGGAGAGGACAGTATGGGATGTGGCCCTGAATTAAGCTAATGGAGTGACGTTGTAGCAATAGCTAAGCTTCTTGACAGCTATGGCAATGGGAGTTTGCAGAAATGGGACTTTTAGATGTTCACACAGTTCATAACAGTGTCTTCAGGGGGTCAGGGGACAGGATGAGAGGGAATGGCTGGACATTAGGAAAAGAAAATTCACAGAAAGGGTCACTGGGCACTGGAACAGGCTACCCAGGGAGGTGTTTAAGGCATGGGTGGACAAGACACTGAGGGGCATGGTTTAGTATTTGATAGGAATGGCTGGACTCAATGATCAAGTGGGTCTCTTCCAACCTGGTGATTCTGTGATTCTATGATTCAGTGGCAAAGGAGCAATTTTTCTCCCTATGGAGAAGTATATGGCCTGCCCAAAATCTTATTTATATCTCAGAGTACAGCAAACACAATTTGGATATCCACATCTTTAGAGCAATGACTATCCTTGAAAAATATGTCATGTATAAGACAAGATGAGAATAGTAAATGTAGGCCATGACTGGACTTGTTTTGACACTCTTCAAAGTTGAATTGCATATTTCACAATACACCTTCATCTCACACAGCTGCTGCTGAGTGTGGTGAGAACAAAATCTAGACTAGATAAATTGTCCAGTAAAGTGACTGAATTTTTAGAAAAAGGGGATGGATGTCAGATCTCCTGGGAAGTTTGAACAAATTCTTCCTGGATCTCTCTGTCTCAGTTCTCATGAAATTCTTGTTCCTGACATTTTTCTTTTGTGGTATTTCAGTCATCCATCTGCAAAATAAGAGTGATAATACTTTAATATGTGGATAGTAAGAATTTTGAAAGCATATGGATAACTTCTAATGAAAGATAAAAATATGAGATAATGATATCATATATGGGATGGAATACTATCTATTCTGTTTCATAGTCACTATTTACGTGCCATACAAATGAAGAAAGATAATGTTCACTTTGATTTACCAAAAAAAAAAAAAAATCAGTTATTTTCTTATCTTTGGATAGCTATTATTGTGACACAGTTTTTGCTAAACGAAAATTGCCTTTTGAAAAAAAAAAAAAAACTTAGCTAAGAATGACATACTAGGAGACGGACTTGTGCCTTAGAAGCTATGCCCTAGAAGATGGTTATCGCAGTGCAATTACATATTAACTGGCTGTAATCATACAGAGTCTTCTGTGCAATAAGAACTTATCAATTTGGTCATCGCTCATTGATTTTTAAGGTGAAATTTCCACCATTCAGTTGAAACGTTTTTAGAGATATTTCTGTGAGGGCTTTGTGGTACATTGTGTGCATTTAGATGTCTGATAAAAATATGTCTGATTTAACAGGACTCTTGCCAACTATGTGGTGTGGAGAATGGTTTATTCAAGGTTATTTAACCTCAGTAGACGTTTTCAGTACCGGTGGCTGGAATTTTCTCGGGTAAGTTAGAATTTTTAAAGCATTTACAACACTGTTGGTATCTATTACAGTTACTTATACCTTTGCAAAAGACAATGTGATCTTCATACTGGATAAATTTATTGAATAAATTCTTCTGTTGAAGGCTCCCTCTAAAACAATTAAGACATATGTATTCTGTATTCTTGCATATGTCAGTAAGGAAAAATTTCCTTAAGAACATGTTAAGGAGTTTTCAAGGCCTCTCCTTTAAAAAACATAGTTGTCTTATGTAGAAACTTGAGAGCTGGAAATGAAGAAATGTCAATACAGCTCTGGTAAAACAGAAGTCTAAGATTTAAGCTTTTCTAAGCTTGCTCAAATCTCCCTCATACTTTAGTGCCAGCTTTGCATGAGCTCTAGCACATCCATACACCAGTCATTTCAACAGAGAAGTCTATCAGTTGCTTTCTATCTTGGGGCTGCAAAAACCCCAGAAGGCATTTGTCACTGCCCCAAGCTATGACATTAGAACTAATTATCTATTAAGTGATACAGGCATTTGCGTGAAACACACATATTTGATTAAATTAACCCTGAATAGAAACCCTGATAATGCTGTGGGCTCTTTAAACAAACCAGGGATGAAACTGAATCTTAAAGGTGCTTTGTCTGCTGGTTTCCAAGCCATTTCAGTTTAGATGGCAAAAGTTTTGTTTGTCAGTGTGAAAATCATCTTGGTGACATCATGACAACAGGAGGATGACATGCTGCTGCCAGCGGGTCCTCTGTCCTCCCTGGTAAGGCAGGGAGGTAGCTAATTGAAGTACCCATAATGTCTTTCCATGAGTAGTACTGGAAGAGTTCTGAGTTGATCACATGCCTAAAAATAAACTGCAGTAGCTTGAAAGGCAGTCTCATACTTCTGAAATCATATTCAAATTAGTCTTGCTAAAGATGCCATTTTCTTCATGCAAAAATGTGAGAAACTGGCTGTCAGAACCACAGTAACAAGTTTGTAAGTGTGTCCCCTCCTGGGACATTCCGTGCTAGACAGGTAAAATAGATTGATGCTGGCCATCAGTGAGTCTGCAGCATAATACCAAGTTATATTGAGTTATATTAAGGCTAGAAAAAACCTTGGAAGAAAACTCTAAGCTTTGGATACAGCATATTTTGATATGGTAACTAGCTGCTATCACCTTTGTGGATACTTTCTCCAGAAGCTTAAGGAGAAATCTGAACTGAGTTGATTCAATGCTTGTTAACATTGTCATCAAGGATTTCATGTAAGCGATTGTGAAAAATTAAGAACAGCACAGGAAGAACAGTGAGTCAGCAGCTCATTTTCATTATCTGCCCTTGGGGCCTGGAGACAGAGAGTTAGTTAAGTGCAGTAAACAACAATAGCTAATACTTAATAGCTAAATTTAAGTACAGTAAACAGAGGAACAGACTTCACTGGTCTGTAGAAAGTGCATGAGAAATGGAGTCCAAGTTTTGTTAAACTACTAAAAAGACATGACTGTGAGATGCATCAGTGATCCTTAAACTGAAGAGTATCTTATTTATTCATTTATTAATTTATTTAGCCTCACCTGTACTTCACCAAATTCTCACTTTCTGTTGATGGCTTTTATATCTTGCATGTGGAAATCTTGGTGTCAGGATGCTCTTTGCAAAAGGAGGGAAAAAGACATGATGAAACTTCAAAAAGCTTTAAGTTGAGAAACAGGATAAACTTGCTGATGCTAGAGAAAGTGCTTTGATTACCACATTAGCCACTATCTGCACTGGTACTTTAAGTCCTAGAAAATGTGCAGTGGCACCTGGGGAAGACATCAGTTAATTGTGTTGTTGAGCTATGAACTGACTGTGAGGGCTTGGAACCTGCTATTTATATTTCCTGTTACTACCTGGAGCACTGTGTTTTAGAGTGGTACATTAATACTAGGAGAACCATTTTGAGGGAGTTCTAGTTGTCTGTTGTAATGTAAATATGAATAAACCGGCTGTGAGATATAATCTATTCCTCCTGGCTCTATTTTTATTGGTCTCACAGCCTGTGCTGCCTTTCTGTCCTCCTTACAGTCAAGCCTCTGTCAAAATAATGGTAATTACTATGTTGTAGTAATAATAATAATAATAATATGTCACAGTCTAAAAGCCGTCTCTGTCTCCTGACTCTTTCTGTGGCTGATACATAGAGATTTTGGAAGGAATTTCAAGCTCTGATGACTAATGCCACGACTCCTATTCTTCCTCTGCATAAGCAAAAAGCTCCATGGTGGTTTTGCTTGGACCCTGGAGAGAAATTTTCTTCTGTGTATATATGTGCTGTGTTATATATGAGGGTTGAAGAATTTGGAAAAGGAGTTTATTTTCGAATCTGGCTCTGTTTAGGGAACTATTACCTTATTATATATTGGCTTGCCTAATGTGGTTTTCTTGTAGAAACAGTGTTCTCTCTGTCATTGAAAATCTATTAGTGCACATACAGTATTAATAAAAAGAGTTTGAAAATGCAATTCACTGGTGTTTTTAAGTATGAGTCATTGATCAAGCTTAATTACAGACAATATGATGGAGAAAATCAATCTTTGAACTACCAAAATATCTGACCTTCAATAGCTGAGGTTTAAGTTACTGTGGAATTTTCCAGTGAAATCTTTCTGTGTTGGAAACCAACAAATCCAAACCCTTCAGTTTTGCTAGAAATTTAATCTTGATCTCAAAGGAGGAGAAGACTGGGAAAAAGAAGAGACTCAGAAACTGCTAGATAAGTCCTTGAGAGGCTTGTTTAATCCATGAGAGGCCAAAATCCTAAGCTGCCCGACCTAGTCTGGTGTTGACTGTACTCTGCTTTTACACAACTGGCAGGTATTAATTACCAGACTGGGATTTCTCTTGTTCTCTGAGGAAAAGCTTAAGAAGTTCCTTAAGTGGAAAGGGAACATGCTGAAAGCAACAGTCTGTGTTAAGACTAAACAGACAGGCAAACAACAAAATGGTATGGACTTGCACCTATCAGTGTTAGCACAGATGAGTTCACAATGTGGAGGTTTTTGTAGAATCAGTCATAAGGACTGATCTAATTTTCACAAGGATGATGTCCTAAAGCTTCTCACCTGGTCAGTGGAGAGAGAACTTTTTTTGGGAGGTATCTCAGAGCAGGGATTTTCTAGAGGTGTTTCTAGAAGTGTTTCTCTGCTTAATACAGAAAGACTACCAAGATTATTCTAAAACTGGCACATGGGAATGCCTTCCCATAACTAACCTTTAAAGCCCAGCCTCTCTAAGTCATTACCATTGTACTGCATCTAAGTCTAAAATCTTGTAGCTATTTTGTGGAGTTAAAAGATCTGTTATAACACTTGATGAAAAAATAATAACTGTAAAGTATATTATTGTTTCCTTTTGGTAGCTATTTGAGAAATATGCTTTAGGCTCTAAGGTATGTGGATGCAGATTTGTTATTCTTAACTAGTATGATCTAATAATCTACATGCACCTGCCAACAGGTGATCCATGGAACTACAACTTTGCTGCCTCAGTGGGATAAATGTGTGGACCTTGTTGAAAATGCACTCCCTTATGTTGTGGGTAAGATGTTTGTGAAAGCCCATTTTCAAGAAGACAAGAAAGAGATGGTGAGTCCTCTAAGACCTCTGTCTAGAAACTTTGAATCAATGGCTTCCTCCTCGCAGGTTACCTCTAATGTTAACCCAAAGTTTAAAAAGAGACAAAATTCTTGAAAATGCTTTTATTTAATTAAAGAAAACTTTAAAATGGAACAAATTTGAAGAAATGTTACCTTTTTGTCCATCTAGGTACTGCCCATTCCTTCCATGCTCAACACTTCAGTCAAATACGTAGCCAGATGAAAAAACGAGACATACAACATTAATTTGTTTAAATAATCAGTCAGGCTGTGCAGGAACAGAGTCTCATTCTTTCAGTAAGAAATAGTTTAGTACAGCTTGTGTAACTCTTTAAAGTTTTAACTGATTACTAAAAGATTGGTCAAGATCTCTCAGCTTCAGGGCTACCTTTTTAAAGCTATGTCTGTAGTCTAAGCAAGAAAGTGTAGCTGATGTCCACCCCAAATTAAGGGAAGCTTAGAGCTAAGTAGTGAGAATATAGATTTGTGATTTGAATCTTTTTTGCTCAACAGTGAAGGAAAGTATTCTTCCACACTGCTGAGTTCAGAGAATAGGGGTTAGCTAGACACTCATCCTCATTTTAAAACTTCAAATATAGCTACATTATGACTTTCCCTAATAACATATTCAAATGATTAAGTGCCCTTCACAATAATTTATGACTTATTTTACAGTCTTTTTTTTTAATAGGGTTTTCCAATATCTGATTTTCCAGCCACTGATTTCCCAGCAATAACTGGTTTAAAATGAACTAATCTAGGCATTGAACTTAGCCCTCAGTGCAGGAGAGGCATAACCGTTTAAGAAAGATGTGAAATAGCATCCTGCACTGGGAGTGATAGCCCAGTGATAGTCCTATACAACCCTGGCTCTGTAGCCTGAGTTTGGAGTTTGTTTGCTTGATGTTATCTTGCTGGACTCTTTTTGTCAGGGAAGGACTCCATTTTAGACTGGCCAACACTTTGATTTGGCTTGTCCAGTTCTTTATGATGTGTGTTTCCCTCAGGTTCTGCATTTCTTTTTTCTGCTTGGCTTCAGCTATATTTTCCTCTCCGAGATGTAGATTTTCAGTTCCCTGATACATGACTGGGCAGTTTAGTGGCACAATATTAAACAGTATCACCTATATGGAGGTTAAGCGTGAAAAGAAGGACTTAAGAAACATGTGCATTCGTGAAGGGACAAACATGTTTTCATGTTTTCATTTGTGAGGGTAATTATGAGAAGCTGATAAAAGAATGGTTTTCTGTTGATATGTGACCTAATTAAAAATATTTCTTAGCATGAAAATTCCTTTCATACTAAATATTTGAAAAATTATATGAATTCATAGTAGTGTCCACAGTAAGAAATGCATACAAAATTTATAGTGTAGATCACAAGATTCAGACTTAAAATGAGCTGCCCATGGAGACTGAAATTAGATGCAGGTGAAATTTGTTGCAATCCACATATAAATGTGATTTTCAAGTTAATAATTTAACTTGAAATGGTGGTGCTATCATTTTCATTTCACTGGTTTTCAATTATATTTCTCTCTCTTAAGCAGTAAGAAAGCACCTGAAAAAAAGCATCATTATTTGTACCGATTTTTGTTTTTCCTTGCTCATGGCATATATTTCTTTTTGAGAAGCAAATCCTGAGTTATGGATAATAAGGATTTTTTTTCCCCTGTGTTTTGTCGTTGATGTTTCATACCTTAGATACGTCTCTCCTTTTATCAAGAAAGACATTATTTGTGTCTAAATATAGCCCTGTTTCTAACCCAGAATGCCTGCAGTGTTTCTTACAGCTACGCCTGAGCAGTTTCAGTAATAACTTTGATAGCAGGAATAGGTTTCTCCCCCAGCCCCCTGGAGCTACAGCTGGTGCATAAAGCCTAAGTATACACCAGAGACCTGCTGCAGAGCTTGAGTTTGAACTTGTAACCTCCAAATACAGAGAGTTCACCTCATTAGTGCACTAAGTTAATTGAGTCAGTGCTCTGTCATCAATATCTTTAAGTTGCCCTATTCCCTGGGGTGCAGTTTACTGTGAATGTTGACTGTTTAGTGATATTTAATGTCATACCTGTTCCAGTTGTCTCATACTGTCTCTAAAAATAAGAAAACATTTTTTTAATAAGTAGAAAAAAAGGAAAATCAAAGGAGCTTTGCCATCTTTTGACTGGCTGCACCACAAATAGATAACAGTTCCACATTAAAATATACATCTGATACCTGATACATAAATGATGATTTAGCTAAAGGTAACATTACTTTCCAGGGTTTAGCCCTCACTTTTAATGATATTGCAGAGCTACCAGCTCTGTAGAATAAAATTCTATAACTCTCTTGCACTTGACATTTTCATCATTTTTAAATGTAACATAACCGATGACACAAAGAGCCAATAAGTCTTCATGCAATGATTATCTGTCATGTCTTTTGCTGTCTCAACTCTGGTCTAGTCTGTGCTAAAGAACTCCAGCGATGACTGGATTCCCCGAGTTGCTCCTCTCTCGCAGTATTCTCAGTGGCTATCCGTCATGAGGTTCACCTATTGATATTATATAAATGGAAGAAGCTGATTGCATACACCTTTCTAGTGCATGCCAAACACATGCATACACAAGGACATTTCTGCTCTTTGCATTGATATAATGCATCTCCTAAGAGATATCTCTGCCTTAGATTTCTTCTTTTTCTGTCATTTCAGGGTTTTCTTTGTATGCATAGTCACTAAACACTCTGATTATTATTAGGGTTTTCTTACTTGCTTGTGACAAGCTTGTGGCTTTGGGTAGGTGCCTGAAGAAGCAGCCAAGCTAAAATGGTTGGAGATTTCCCTGAAGGGTAGGGATACATCACAGATATAGTTAATGCAGGCTAAATATTTGGATATTGCTTTGTATTTGGATTGTGATACTACCAGCCCAAACTCAGTCCTTTGGCAGTATTTGTAAGACATGCCTTAGTCTGATGTCAACCAAACAAGGCTACAGATGCTTTCTGCAGAAAAGATTTTATTTGTGCAACTGCCTTGCATCTGGCATCTTCTTCTGTATGGGCTAGTAATCTAGAACCAAATTATCAGAAATCTCACTTAATCACAGCAAAATTAGTATTTTTGCTGATTTCACGACAGACATTCTCACAATTGTGACATGAAAGGATCAGCAGTGAACAGGGTGTGTGATACACCTGAAGGAAAAGAAAATGGAAACTTATTTCCAGAAGAACTGTTTGTGGGCTCAAGAAAGAATCATTGATGACCTAAGCAAATCCATTGTTTCTGCATGCACCAGGTCTTTTCTTATAATGATTCTGCTATGATATATTTTACTGTGGAGGGGTTTACTAAATATTTTGCAGATGGAGGAGCTGACGGAAGGAATTCGCTGGGCTTTTATTGACATGTTGGAAAAGGAAAATGACTGGATGGACTCTGAAACAAAAAGAAAAGCTTATGACAAGGTAACAAATACAAATGCAGAATGAGTAAAATCCTGTTATAGTGAAGATTTGACAAGTGAGAACAGAATGTTATGAAGTGTATTTGCAGCTCCAGTTACTTACCCATCGTTATGTTTGTGAAGGGACATGTGCCACATTTGTTTTGCTAGAAGCTGAGGCATCTGACCTCCTACTTCTCTGCTGAAGTTATTTTAGTTACCTTAATCTTCCTCCCTTGCCTCCATCTTTCTCCATCTGACTCTGGCTGATGTAGACTGTTGGCTCATTTCAGACATCCCTGTACAGTAGCTTTTCTTGACCAGGTCTTAACCTTTATTGGGATGTGTGGTACACGCCAACCTACAAACAGAAAGCGGTGTCTAAAACATCTGGGACAGCTGAGCGTGTTTTATGTAAAAATGGAGGATCCAGCCTAGATGGGGATATGAGAATAGTCCAGGTCTTGTACCTTCTCCAGTGACATGGTGGGAGGACTACCTTGAAAGCCATCTTCAAGGAGCGTAATCACCATCTCAGCAGAACACCCATCTCCCATTAGAATAATGCCAGCTGTGAAGTGTTATATTCAAGAATGTCATTACTGGTCCCGATTACTTTCATATGGAGGAACAAAATGCAGGTTGTAAAGGTGAAGGCAGGAAGAGGTACTCAAAGCTCCCTTTTCACTCAATTCCCATGTTTAGAGGATGTCATATGTGGAAAAGGAGCTTGCAGAGCTCTGCATCCAGATCAGCAGTCGCGGGGGTAGGGGGGTGTAAACAAAGAGCGAGTGGGGAGGGCAGTGTGTAGGACTGTCTCCTTATTTGTTGAGACAATGGGGTTTCAGTGAATTTGTAAATACCCTCTTTGAATAAACTGACACACAAGTGCAGCTGAAGTGTTCCTGCTTGCTGTGCTTAAATAAAAATAGTGTTGTTTTGATTTAAAAACAAATATGGACTTCAAAGTTTTTTTGGTAATTCTGATGAAAAGGCTGTTGAAACATTTTATCATTGGAAATTTTTAAATTCCATATACAGCTTATTTACATTTTATACAGCAGTACTCCTCACAGATGTGCAAATGAAATAGAGCTTCATAAATGCACCAATCAGTAGTAAGTGAACAATAGTAAGATACCATTTGTTTCCTGCAAACCTGATGGTAAGTGGACTGGAGTAATTACTTCTTGCTGGCTGTTATGGTTGTCTTTTTACTAGAAATACCCTTAGAAATATAATGATATGTAATCTAGATATTTAACAAATTTGGTGCCAAATTAGACCAGGAAGATTTTCTAATTATTTCCTTAATAGAGATATTTTTCTTAGATTTACAGGCATATGTACATCAGATGTTGATTTTCCTAGTAAACGACCTGCTTAACCATTTGTTTAATATTTGCCACCTGCCTTTCAGCAGAGAATACAGACTGCAGAATAATAAACTCCCTAAAAAGCTGTTTCCCAATTAAGGGAGAAGCTTGTTCAAAAAGTAGGTTAGATCTTTTCGTAGGCAGAGATGTGTGTTTCCCGTTGTTGACATGTTTAGGAGGCTTATGGAACTTTGCTCCCAATTCAGGCATCTCCTTTAAGTTTCTGAAATTAATGGGGTGACCAATGCAATGATTCTTCACTGAAAGGGTCATTAGGCACTGGAATGGGCTGCCCAGGAATGTGGTTGACTTGCCTTCCCTGGAGGTGTTCAAGGTGTGGGTGGATGAAGTACTGAGGGGCATGGTTTAGAGATTGGTGGGAATGGTTGGACTTGATGATCCAGTGGGTCTCTTCCAACCTGGTGATTCTATGATTCTATGACAGACTAAATTCAAATCATCCGATAAAAATAATACTACATGCCATAGTACTAAGGACAGCAAATGGTTTAAATCCACTCTCACTGATTTGAACAGCAATTTTATCGTTTACTGACAAAAGACCAAGGTTAAACTTGTAAGACACAAGTATTATACAAAGATTTAGAAATTGCAGCAACAATTATGTGGCAGGACTTATGACTCAAAGTTTAAGTTCAGATTCACAGAAACAGATACAAGAAGGAAACAGTCTAGATAAATATTTTGGTAGAATTCCAGACTTAGAGTTTAAAAATGTTCTTTATTGCTCATGCTAGGTATTGGACTTGTGCTGGGACATTTGGATGAGCATGTTTTTAATTCAAGAGATAGCTTCAGTACATGTATGGTCAGATAATTCACTGGGGAATTCTAAGATTTATAATACAACAGAGCCTTCAAAATCTGTTGTGTGATTTCACTTAATTTTCATGAGTCTAACACATTATGCTGTCACTTTTTTACTATTTACACTTTAATAAATCAGCACAGACAATGGGAATTTTCACATGGGGATTTTCACGTGCATCCAGAGGAGGGCAACAGAGCTGGTGGGTGGGTTGGAAAGAATGTCCTTGAAGGAGCTAAAGACTTTGCATTGGTCTAATTTGGAGAAAAGGAGTCTGAGGGGTGATCTCACCTTATCTCTACAACTTCCTGAGGAGGGGAAGTAGAGAGGGAGGTGCTGGTCTCTTCTCCCTGGTATCCAGTGATAGGACATGCCAGAATGCTTCAAAGATGTGCCAGAGGAAGTTTAGACTGGACATTAGAAAGCATTTCTTTACCTAGAAGGTGGTCAAACACTGGAACAGGCATCCTATAGAGGTGGTCGGTGCCCCATGCTGGTCAGTATTGAAGAGGCATTTGGACAAAACCCTTAACTTTTGGTCTGAAGTGGTCAGGCAGTTGGACTAGATGATCATTGTAGGTCCCTTCCTATTGAAAAATGTCTATTCTATTCCAGTCTAGTCTAATTATCAATTATTAGGCAAAGAATCTTTTGTGTTTTGATCAGTAGCTATCACATTGTCCCTTAGAGAGTAGTGCTCCTGCCTGAAGTTCTATTGCAGGACCATGTGCTGCATGTAAATGACTGTTATTAATATATTTTGCTTCTCCTTTGTATTTTTAATCTAATTGAATTCTTGAATTCTTTGAATGCTATGGAAAGAAAGGAACTGGAGAAATCTAGTGTTTTTGTTTATTGGGCCTGCTCAGTGTCATCTGTTTATTTTTCATTAGACTTTTCTTTAACTTCAGACATATTTGACTCATAAACAAAATTTTTACTTGTTTACTGGAAGAAGAAGATGGATGCAGAGTCTGAATGTCTGGACTGTAAGCATGGAGAGCTTTTCTAGAAAAACATATCGTCTTAGACTACACTTCTGTTCCTTCTTGTGGTTATGTCTTTAGATGACAACACTGTAATGCAAAAGACTTGGCAGGCTTTAAAGAGAATTAACTGCAATCCTCTCTTTGATCCAACTAATCACTGGTTTGTGAATTTTCTGCAGCCTGTTTTCTGACTGATCCCCCCATCTTTCTTGTGCACTTGGCTTAGGTCAAACTTATATACACTGCTGTCAGTCTGATTCTTTGCAATCAAAGGGACCATCGACCTTGGAAGAACTTACAAAAGGCCCCTTGGTAGAATCGATGCCTGAATTTTGCTTTAGGCAGCCTATCAGCTCCATCTAATCACTGAAACGTTTCTCTGTCTGTCTCTCTTTGAGCCTGTTCTGTTGTTTTAAGTTACTCAGAGGGACATTACTAATCTGTTGAGCCCAAACCTTATTAAATGGATCAAATCAACTAGTCCATGTGACATAGGAAATTGTCTTGCAGCTTTGGATTCTGAGAATCACCCTTTTAGCCCTTGTATACTTCAGAGTTAAGGTTTGGCTTTCCTTCTGTAACAAAACAATATAGTGAGATAACATCTAATAATTTCCTTCTCTCCTATCTTCCCTCAATTTCTCTCTTTCTGTGATCAAAATATAGATTTAAACCAAATCAGACCATATGAAATCCAGTCCCTGTTTTCAGCAGGGCTAAGTGACTTGGTCTGCGTTCACATGCAGTTCTCACCTACCTCTCTGGATGGAGCTCATGCTGTTTCCGAAGAAGCTCCTAGTCAGGAGCACTTAGCTCTGTGTTGTAATGCTGTTTTCTGCCCTGTCTTTCCTTCTCTGGTCTATGCAAGCCTTGCTCTATGGCTCTGTATCTTAAATTATGCCTGTTAACCTCCCCGAATTTTCAATTGAGTTCTCTGATTTAAAAAAAAAAAAAAAAAAGGGTCAGAAGGTTCCTCTTCTTGCCTTCTTAGCCTCTCTCTTTTGTAAGGGTCATTAAATTTTGCCCTCATTTGAATAACAGAGAAATTATTCTAACGAGTGCAGCTCTAAGAGTCTTGCAACAGTGTTCAAGTACATGATCTGCAAGTTACAGAAGTCATAAGTCATGCAGAAAGATCCAAAGTCGACTGCCTGGGCAACTGGTTAGCCCTGGGCCACTTTGCAGCCTCTGAGAAGGATGGCAGCTGAGGAAGGGTGGAAAAGAAGAGGGGATTTTGCTTCAGCCAAATAGTGTTGACAGCTGTATTTTTAACAGTGGGCCACAGGGAAAAGGGAGAACCTGTAACTGAAACTCCGTTGACATGACTTGTGTGATTAGGACTCTCATCTTTAAAATGGTCATTTTTTGATGGTGCTCTTCAGAGGATAATTTTTTTTCTCCCTGAAATATCCTTTATGCTTGGGTTTAACTGGAGGCTTGAAAAAAGAGATTTTTACACAAAAGTCTATTTTCTGAAAGTTTGCGATTCTCCTGTAAAATAGCCTGGATTGCAGGAAGTTATTTTTTTTTTGGTTTGCAGTACTATTTTTAAAGCATAGATGAAAAGCCAAAAGAAGCTTGTTTTTCCTCTAATAAGAATTTCCAGTAACATTATTAACCTCTTCCGGTCATGGAGCGCAAATCCGAAGGTCACTGTGCAGTCATTTTTTGTCTACAGAACTTGCCTGCTGCTTGGTTTTATGTCTTTCTAAGGAAGTTGTATACACAACATTTGTTTCCTTTGCATCTCTCTGAGTCTGAAGACTAAGTCTAGAGAACCAGGTGAAAACATAAGGACAATATCTAGCTATAGGTATCTCTCAGGCAGTGTTATTTACCTTTGTTTAGCCTTCAGCATTTTCTCTCCTGCTTCAGAGAGCTACAGCAAACCTCTCTAGATAACAAAGTGTAATTCAGGCCAATAGCCCTTAGGAAATCAAGAGGTATCTGTACCAGCCCAAATTTAACAAAGTATAGGTACTTAAAATGAGGTAGGTGTCCATGGGTTATCCTACTGAAGCCATTCACTTCTCAGCTGGAACTTAATGGTCATATCCAGCCCTCCAGTCGATCAGCGGGGCCCCTGCTATCTTTCCCAGTTCTCTGTGGTTCTCTCTCTTCACATTTGGGTGATTTCACTACAAACATCACAGCCATACTGCTGAGACCAGAGGTCTGATGTCTGGCTCAGACAGTGGCCAAACATTAGCAGGTGTTTAGAGATGAACATAAGGACAGGGCAAGCACAAAGGGATATATTCCCTCTATTCTCCTGGCTTCTGACAACGTACAGCTCACTTGTTTCCTGAGCCAGAAGTGGTGTCTTTGTATTTATTCATATTTTTTTTGCTGTGAGATTGTCCAATGACTTTTTGAATCTTCAGCAGTTTTCATCATCTGCCACTTCTCAAGGCAATGAGTTTCATTCTCTCACTGTGCTCTGTGTGAGAAAGTGTCTCCTTTACTTACCTGGAAAATGTTGCTTTCCCCTTCTACATTCTTGTAGAGGGGCAACCAGAGAATCATCATTGCCTGTTATTTTCTAGTGCCCACTCTTGCTTCTGTATAAACATGGCACAGCAACACATCCTGAGAATATGGAGCCTCTTGTGTTTGTTCACATAGACTGTCCAGGGTGTACACTAGATACAATTCTGAAAAATAATTTCATATTAACATCTGAGGCATACCCAGACAATGAGGCCAGACACTACTGCTTCAGCAGCTGAAATTAATCTTTCTTGATGCTCTGCTAATTTTTCACAAAAATGACAAAGGATCCAATCTTCAACGCAGTCACTGAGTGCTCTGCAAAAAGGAAAAAATGCCTTTTGTGCCTTGTGGGGTCTGTCGACCCATCCTATGTAACATAATGCAAGAATATGACAGAAGAACCAGCCCTGAGTCCCCACACTTCCCATATCTCAAGCAAGCTTTTCTCTGGAATGAAGACTGGCACAAGACTGACAGAACAGCACTTCAGTAAAGAAGTGGATGGAGTTTCAAAGCTGAAGATTCCAAGACACCTTTTACTGTTTTTTAAAAATTATTTTATATCTTTTTTCAAATATCTCAGGGAACTTCACTAAGTGTAAAACTGGTTCAGAGCACTAACAGAAGCTACTAGTCTCACTTCAGAGTAACTAGGAAAAGGGAGAAGTTTTCAAATCACTAATTGCATTTACGTACTTCATTCCTGTTCAAAAAACCAACACGGGTAACTGCTGACTTTCAAATACACTGGTTTTACTATTAAGTTTGATGCAGATTTTCTTGAAAACACTTTATTGTTTCTAAATTGGATGGCCTATTTCTGCTCAGTGCCAACTTAACCTTGGCCACACTTTTCCTTTGTGAAGCTAATTTTATGAAATTAGTGTAGTCACTCTCTGAATGCAAAAATTTAAGGTCTTGACTATATTCTAGCAGTTGCGTTGCAGGGAGTGAAGAGCAAGTTTCTTGATACAGCTGAAACATGTTGGAGTTTAGAAGAGTCAGAGTAACATTTTAACTCTTTTCCTGCACATCTACAGCTTCCTTAGGTATTAAATATATCACCAGGAGCTTATGTTCATGGTGTAACTCATCTTTATCTTACCCTGTGTGCAGACAAGTGAAAATAATTGGACAACTTGACTGGAAGCTTGAAGTAAACTAGATGCTGTGCGGCTCAGAAACGATGTAGGGGACTTGAAAAGTTTGCTCTGCTTACCTTGTTTGGAATTTGATCAGGGCATTGAGGCTATCATTCCCACACCATCCCTGAGATAGTTGTTTGGAAAATGACAGTGGTTAGAATAACATTTTTCACCTGGGAGATGCAGAGAATGAATGCAAGGTGCTTTCCTTCTAGCATAGAAGTCTTCCACGCTTTCCTCTGATGAAAAATAGGTCTTTACTCTCCATCAGATTAAAAACACTGCTTGCTTGCTTGCTTCCTTCTTTCCTTCCCACCTTCCCTTCCTCCCTCCTTCCCTAAAGTCAAATGTTTATTTCTCATCCAAAACTTTAATTTTTGAAATCAAAGAAGAGTCACATCTTGAATTTAATTTAACCTTCTCAGGAGGACTTGGCTTTCCTGTTTGCTAAATATAGGAGGTGTTCTTCTCCATTGGCCAGAGTTGAAACTAATAGCCATGACATGTTTGCTTATCTCTTATCTATGGGTTTAGATTGCTGCTGTCAGCTTCTCCCTTGTTATCTGTCTGCTGCTACTGCTCACTCAGTTGTGCACTGATGTCAGTTCCATTAATAACCTGAGCACTGTGCAAACAGACAGTGGAAAACAGGTGAAGGGAGAGGAAATTGTATTTAACCCTGATCTCACAGGTGTCATTTTTCAGACTCCTCCGTGACTCCATAAGGTCAGAATGCATGTGTGACATCAAAACACTTGTGACAAATCTCATGCTTGAAGTAGAAGAAAGGAGACAGATGGCTGGGCACATCTGCAGATGCGTGGGGATTGGGGTGAATCTGAAGCTTTTGTAGAAGAAATGCAACATGAAAACATTCATCTGTGAGAAGACAGATTAATTCTTCTAAAGGGCAGGAAATCCTCCACCACATTTTGGAAGTCTTGAACAGTTTCAGCTTTAAGTTTTCTTATCTTTGTTGTTTTACTAAAGAAAACCACCTTCCGTAGTGGAACATTTACAAAGAATTTTATAGTCCTCCATCTCAATAGTAACAGATACTAAGATTGAAGACCCGTCCTCTGTATGGAGGAGTCTATGTGGTCATGATCGGATGTCTACTTAGTATTTCCTCTCTGTTTCTGATGAATGTGCATTTCCTGTCTGTGGTGATCTCCTTGTCCTGTGTATGCCTGCCTGAGCCACTGAGAGGAAAGCTGCCTGCGTGCTTGGGGTGGCAGGAGCACAGCAAGGCAGGGATGTGGGCTGAGGGTCTGGCATGGACCCTCAGACTTGGGCACCATGCTGTCCAGGACCGGGAGCATTAGCAACACTTCAATTTTCTCAGGTATTGTACTAGTCATGGAGGTCTGAAGCAAAGTTGTGAAATTCTTAAATGGCTTCATGTGCTACTGTTTCTGGAGTTTAATTTTAGATGAGCTTTATCACAAGGAGGTAATCAGACCGAGAAATTTGCTCCCTTAGTGGCCTTTCAGAAACCAGGTCAGTGTGTCTAAGAATAACGGCTTCTCCAGCTGCCCTCCTTTGTGAGGAGACTGTGAGGTGTCTTGTGCTCAGTTTTCTGGGTAAGTGATGAGTTCCATTAATGTAGAAATAAATACATGAATATAATTTATTTAAACATAAAATATGTAAAGGTTTAGAATAATGTGTCTTGGGAAGGAAGCAGAACATTTCCTGCATATGTTTTTTTCTCTACTCTGCAGCCTACATTTTTGTCTGCATATGCATCTGCTTTCTCCCCGATTGTTATTTGGCACATACAACTAACACACCATGCTTACTGATACATTGCTGGTTGGAGTCCCCATTCAAGCAAAAGGAATTTTACCCCAGACTGAGAGGAAAACCTGCAAGTCCTGAGCTGAACAATGCTTGTGGTTAGGTCCTCAGTCCCTATTTCAATTTTAGAGCAGTATAAGAATGAGTTTCTACCTTGCCTGATCTCAGTTGTACCTAGAGTGATCCTCACTTGTGGCTAGAAATGAAAAGGGAATTTTTTGTGTTATAATAATTTTTTTTAAAAAAAATTGCTAAGCAAATGTATTGTAGAAAATGTTAAATGAATATGAATTGATGCAAATAGAGGCTAAGGTCATAAGCTCTTTCCCACTGGAACAGTTTATTCAGAGTTTTGCATTAAGTTACCAAAAGAAACACTCATATCCCATACAGCTGTGATGGGGAGAGTGAACCTCCTTGCCCTTTCCTGATCACTGAAGCTGTCCTTCTCTTGGCATTCAGTGCCAGAGGTCTTTTCAGCACACCAGGCTTTTTGGGTCATCAGAGTCTTTTATTTTGTCAGCACAGTGGATTTTGTTCCACCTGCTGTTTTCCCAGAGTTAAAACAAAACCATCAGAAAACATTTTGCAGCAAAGTAGGTGTGTCTCTGGCAAGAGGTTGCATGACAGTGGTAGCATGGGTCAACTGATGAGGGGGTTTGGCATTTAGCAGTGAAATGAGTCCAGGAAGGTGTTTCTACAAAAAAATACACCATAATAATTTCTGCAGCTCACTCATGTGCCAAAGGTCAGTCAGAGGTGGATTTTTCTTTGTGTCATTGTAAATCCTTAGGGTTCTGGTGCAAAATTTGTTGGTTAAGGTCATCTAATGTAATTTCAAAGGACAGATAAAGAGAATTTTGAGTTGTGGTTGGGTTTTTTTTGTTTGGTTGATTTGGGTTTTTTTTTTTTGTTTGGTTGATTGGGGTTTTTCGTTTGTTTGTTTGTTTGCTTTCAGAGACAGTTGTATAGGAAAACACAGGATGTATCTAAGTATAATGCAGATGTACGGACTATTAGAGCCAGGTCAAAGGCAGCTTACCAGCATATATTATGGGGCATGTATATACCAGCATGATACTAACTCTGGTTTGTGTCTTCAGACCGCAACACTTGCCTCTGGCTTTTTTGAAGAGCAGCTAGAGGTACTTCTAGCTGTCTACACACCCCATAGTACAGTCATGCTCTAGAGTGATCCACAGGTGCATAGAGGGGAATCTCATGCAGAAATCCCCATGCTGCAGTGGACCTTTCAATGCTGGCATAGTAATATAATGCTGGACCTGAAGCAGGCTAAGTCAGTTTGCATACGTGTGCACCATCCTTTCTTCTGGTCTGCAGGCATGATTCCTGTTGCACTGAGAAACCAGAGGCCATTAAAACTGACTGAGGAGTCTTGGACAGTGATGGATAGATGATAAATATATCTTTTGCCAGGTACTTAGTTGTGCAGGTCTGCGTTTAGGTGCATCTATGTATTATATAATCACAGAGGAAGACTTTTGCTACGTGCCATGAAGAAAAGTATTTAATTTATAGAGCTGTGGTTTTACTCATGAAAGACAGCATTTATGTCTGTCATCTATAATATTCTCTGTATAAAATAATGGAATCATGATAACTGTCACAATGAGATTACACATGGAAAATGGAATTAAAATGAAATGGACAAAGGATTTCTTTTCCTTAGCAAGACCAAAGCATTGTCAGCAAAAAGAATTTGGAATCAAGCTGGTAGGAGAAAATATGAGTTAGGTCTATTTTTCATACTGATACACTGAACTAAGGAGTTATGCTTGTGAAAATATCACACTGAATCTGTATTTTTATATAAATAAGACTCAGGTTTTGTGTGATTTAGTTCAGTTCTATTGCTAAAAACATTAATCCAGGATTAGTTGAAACTGAAAAAATGAATTCCAGTGAAATTACCATCACAGTGATAGAATCTTTGTTCTTCAGAAAGACAGGAGCAGAAGGGTTTTAAGACAGGATAGAGTGGTACATAAGTATATTGTTGCTTTTTCTGATTCTTTTCTATGCATTTCAGTCCTACTAAACATTGTAACATTATAGTTAGTACTAGTAATATTATCTTGATAATGAGTAAATATTAAAGCTGAAAATATGACCTCAACTAACAGTTTGCTTATAATTTTGGGGGCGTTTAAAAATAAAAGTTGTATAATTTTATAATTTTTTTTAGGGTAAGCCCTCCTTTTCCTAGGAAGCTGATGTATGTTATGGTCCCTTTTTAAGTGTACTAATTAATATTTTCCTGTCAGGAAATTTTCTTTGAGTGAGGGTTTCAAAAGATAATTCAAAGGACAGGGTAAACAAAGATAATACAATCCCCTTGCTGTTCCCCGCTTTCATATATCATGTGTTTTCAGTACTTGTCTTGTGCTAGTTCCAGCACTAGCTGGGTCTCTCTGTGTAATTATTCAGGTCACTGATCTGGCAGAAGACTAGCTGGGGAAATGCTTGGATATATTTCTGCTACGTTAGTGAGCTAAGTAATCTCCCAGAAAGATATGGCAAGGATCTGAGGCAACTCATGGAGATTGTGGCAAACATCATGGGCAGAACCACAGGCAGAAATGAGAGATGCTAGGGACGAGACCAAAGACTATGACGCTTTTTTTTTGTATTATTATTTGTCAGTAAAAAGCTGTTAAATGGACTCAGCTACTTTTGAACCCATAGTGTTTACTTAATTGAAACCAGTTTTATGAGTACTTCGTGGATATGATTATTCACGTCACTTGTTTTATTATTTTTTTTTTTTTACCCAAGGGCTGAAGCTATTACAAGACTAGAGCAACTGCTGTATTTTCAATCTTCATAACTGATTAATGTAGAACATTCAGAAAAATTATTGAAATACGGAATTGGTGCAGTGTAAAGTGATGGTATATAAAATATTGTTAAATGAAACACTACCTCTGAAAAAAATCTTGAAAAGTCTTCGCAGTTTGTATTGTAGTATACAAAAATAAGAGGAAAGTTAAAGCCAAAGTTTAAAAATAAATAGTTGGATGATTAGCGATATTCTGGAGTATGGATTATAGCCAGTTCACTGCAGATCAAGGACTCTTAAAAATCATCATTTCAGGTCAAGTGTTCATGTTTGAGTTACCACTTCACTTTTGATTGCAGCTGATGATGTGCAAATCCCTGACATTTATGTGGCCCCTGCATAGGAAATAAAATACATCATTAACATAGGCCCCAATCCTCCCTCTCAAGCTGGTGGGTCACTTCCTACTGATATTTGTAGTACAGTGCTTCACCCTTGTGATGAAACTTCAATGTATTCTAGCAAGATCCATTACTCTATTTTCCAAGTTTTTCTATACGTAAAATCTAAATAGATGCAGTGGTATTTATGCAGCAATTTTACCAGATGCCTCTTGAATCATCTGTTTTCAATGAAATATGAAAAGACCAGACACGTTCATACAGGCTGAATTAATCTTTGTAATTAAATGGAACATTACTTTGCAGTGAATGATTTTAGCTTTCACAATGTATTTCATGCTAATTTTTCAGTGAACTGTAATTGTATTTATTTTTTATATTTTTAGAAGCTTGAAAATGATCTTCACAAAGTTATTTTGAGTCAAATTGATATACAGATCTATGTCAGACTCATAAAACTCTGTTGGATTGAGATATATGTTTTATTTCACTTTTACAGTAAGTATTGTTCATCGGTTGCTAGCAGGCCTACAAAATATCTAAATCATATTCTGATGGGCAATAAAGGCTCTCAGAAGGCTCACATGCCAAGGTTGCCATGTGAGAATTTGACTAGACTGGAATCTGGGATGTTTGTAGCATTGAAACACATGTGTGAGTTTCCATGTTGGCAAGTTGTTATGCCAAGAGTGAAACATCATTTGTTATCTTGTCTCTGTAGTAAACTGACTTGCAATGCTCTCATGGAGTCAGCAAGACACGTGATAAAATCCTCACTGTGTTGAAGTCAGTGAGGGAACTTCCTTGTGTAATCAGCTGTGAAGGGAGTAGTCCCACTCCAGATCCTCTGCCTTGGAGCTAGTTCTCTGGCTGCTGAAACAGAAAGCAGTTATCATTACTTATTCTAAAGCATGCCGCTACTCCGCATCAGCCCCTGCAAGAGCTTCTTGCTCTCAATGGCAGGAGAGGAATCCTGCAGAGGTGAGTTTTCTTAATTTACCATCAGTCTAAGGTAGGCTGACTACTTAACACTAGCTGAGAGAAATTCCCCATCGCTCCTTTTCTTCCTGTACGCATGGTTACTTAATATGCAGATTAGAGATAGGAATTAAATGAACCTTTAAACCATAAAAAGTTGTGCATGGTGCATTAATGGCAGATTCATGTGCAATCACCACGTGGTTGGTTCCTGTCCATTTATCACATTTCATTTGCTTTCATACCTCTTGGAAGTCTGGTCTCTCAAATGTACTTTTAATCTTATCAAGGGGAAAATATTAACTTTATTATCAAAAAGCAAGCCAGTTGTAGAAGAGTTTTCCACTTTCTTGTGCTGTATGAATAAGGAATCTTTGAACTGCTATTAAATATTACTCAAGTGAACAGAAAAGTTAGCCAAGGAAGCAAGAGTTTTCTAACATACAAATGTAGTAACCTGCTCTTAATACAATGCTTTTTCACTTGTCTGTTGTGTAAATAAATTGGACTGTGTGCTGGGCTCAGCTGAACAGGCTTGGACCTAATGCAAAGACCCTGGGAGGAATCCCAGTTGGCGGGGTTCCCAGGGACTTCAGAGGGTCTCCTATATTCTTTCACAGTTTGTTAATTTTTTTCTTTTCAGCTATAGGCAACAGTCCCCTTCATCACGAGCCACGCCCTTCACTGTCAGTGTCAGGGAACTTATTGGTATGCCATGACCTTCTAGTCTGCCACCCACTTTTCCTACCCTAAGTGCCTGTATGGGCTGTGCAGACCTAGACCTCATCCCAGGCTGGATTTAGTCTTTCAGATCAAGAAAACTCATTTCTTTGTTCCTCCCATGTGAATACATGCTACACAGTGGAGATAAAGTGGTCATGGGCCACTTGCTCAGTAGGACCTCAGGGGAGCTTGGCACACCTAAATTTTTGGCTCCACTGTAGATAAAACTAGGAACAATTTGAGACATTTCTTTTCTGGAAGAAGGTTTATAGCAAGGTATGCATTGCATGTGACAACCTTCTACCAGTTTGCTCTCCACCAACTCTTGCTCTAAATGTTCCCAGAAAGGCTCCTAAACAATATCATGAATTTGTGGGTTTAGGTGGCCTTGAAGCTTTGTAATGGTGTTTAAGCATGTACCTATGTTTTCTAATAGCAAATTAGCTTGGTGATATAATAAACATTGTGTACTTTTCTGAATCTTTGTTATCCTCCATGACTAGTGGAACATTTAAAAACATATCAGCATTACTATGCTGGCAAGGTCTACCCTGGAGTTTAGCCATTACAGAGCATATAGTCTTCCTTCTGACTTCCTCAGACTTCCAAAATACAAATACTTGTTAAGAACTTTTAAGCAAGAAATGCAATAAATAACATTTTTTCCATCTCTCTCTGTCTTATAAAAGACAGCATTATCCATTGATAAAACATAAAAGTACTAGAAGCAGCATTACCTTTTGAGTTTACTTTCAAGAATCTCTTTGAGACAAACTCTGTTATTTACTAGGATTTTATATAGCTTTTGTAGTAAAGTATCTCACTAATGTCTGACCATTTTTTCCTTGTGCACACAAATCTTAAGCTCAAAACATCAATTGTAAAAGTCGCAAAGCAACAGTAAGGGAGGCTTGACAAGCAAACCCAGTTCTCCTGAGGCAGTCAGGTTGGGAGAACTTGTCCCATCTTCTTATCCTAATAACTCAGGGCCACAGAAAGACTGAAGGATTAAAGTGTAATTAAAGTGAAAAAATAATGTTAAATACTAATTATATGTTTTTTTATTATAGAATCATAGAATCACTAGGTTGGAAGAGACCCCCCAGATCATCGAGTCCAACCATTCCCACCAATCTCTAAACCATGCCAGGGAAGGCGAGTTTACCACCTCCCTGGACAGCCCGTTCCATTGCCTAATGACCCTTTCTGTGAAGAATTTTTCCCTTATGTCGAGCCTGAACCTCCCCTGGCAGAGCTTGAGGCCATTCCCTCTTGTTCTGTCAACTGTCACTTGGGAGAAGAGGCCAGCTCCCTCCTCTCCACAACCTCACCTCAGGTAGTTATAGAGAGCAATGAGGTCTCCTCTTCTCCAGGCTAAACAACCCCAGCTCTCTAAGTTGCTCCTCGCAAGGCCTGTTCTCCAGCCCTTTCACGAGCTTTGTTGCTCTTCTCTGGACTCGCTCCAGAGCCTCGACATCCTTCTTGTGGTGAGGGGACCAGAACTCAACACAGGATTCAAGGAGCGGCCTCACCAGTGCTGAATACAGAGGGAGAATAACCTCCCTGGACCTGCTGGTCACACCGTTTCTGATACAAGCCAGGATGCCATTGGCCTTCTTGGCCACCTGGGCACACTGCTGGCTCATGTTCAGTTGGCTGTCAACCAACACTCCCAGGTCCTTCTCCTCCAGGCAGATTTCTAGACAGACTTCTCCTAGTCTGTAGCTCTGCATAGGGTTGTTGTGCCCCAAGTGCAGAACCTGGCACTTGGCCTTGTTAAACCTCATGCTTTGGTTTTGCCTAGCTGTCCAGCCTATTTAGATCTCTTTGCAGAGCCTCTCTACCCTCCAGCAGATCGACACTTCCACCCAGCTTAGTGTTGTCTGCAAACTTGCTAAGGGAGCACTCAATGGCTTCATCTAGGTCATTGATGAAGACACTGAACAGGACTGGACCCAGCACTGAGCCCTGGGGAACCCCACTTGTCACTGGCCTCCAGCTGGATTTAACACCATTTACCACCACTCTCTGGGCCCGACCATCCAACCAGTTTTCCACCCAGGGGAGTGTGCACCTGTCCAGGCCAGAGGCTGACAGTTTCCGTAGCAGAATGCTGTGAGAAACTGTATCAAAGGCTTTACTAAAGTCCAAGAAGACTACATCCACAGCCTTTCCCTCATCCAAGAGTCTAGTCACTTTGTCATAGAAGGCGATCGGGTTAGTTTGGCAAGACCTGCCTCTCATAAACCCATGTATAGTATGTGGTTATATATGATGTTTAGGTCAACATATTACCTGCTACCGGGGAGTCTGAAGGAATCATCCTCACCCTTAGAGATGATTTGTTAAGGAGTGGGTTCTAAGAGGGCCAAAATTTGACAGTTTCAAGCTGCTTCTTTCAGTGATCTGCTGTGAAAGAAGAGATTGAGATGGATGTGGCAGATATTTAGGCTGAACATTAGGAAAAAAAAATTCACAGAAAGAGTCATTGGGCACTGGAACAGGCTGCCCGGGGGAGGTGGTTGATTCACCTTCCCTGAAGGTGTTTAAGGCACAGGTGGATGAGGTGCTAAGGGGCTTGGTTTAGTAGTTTAGTAATTCATAGGAGTGGTTGGACTCGATGATCCGGTGGGTCTCTTCCAACCTGGTGATTCTATGATTCTATGATATTCTGCAAAGTCCTCAAAATGTTCATGCAGTGAAGTGAAGGTAAACCTCTTGTGGTCACAAGCATACAACTAGTACTGGAGGTTTAAGGACAGTGTCCATCTCTGCTTCTCTCAACAAATAAACGCTGGCAGACTTCATAGGCTGACTTCATAATACTCTGCATTTACAGCCAGGGCTGTGTGAATTTATTTGCTTTCATTTGGAAGGCAGTCTAGAAATTAAGAGCATTTTTAAAAGATATAATTCAGCTCAAAAGCAAAAATGTTCTTTCATTTGCCAAACAGAAGCAACATTTTTTGATCAACAACGTACTGGCCATTAGTGAAATGACATTGTACTGACATAGTTGATCCTTACTTTTTCTTTAAAAGATGCTTGATTTTTTGCAAGTTGCACTATAGATAATTATTAAAGGGGTTACTCTTCTTCTTATAAGTTAGTTTTAAAATTAAATCTGTTTAATCAAAGTGCTAAGGGGCTCAATTAAGTAGATACAACACAAAGTCTGCTGTAAGTAATTCAGATGATTACCCTGAAACATATGCAGGGCATACCAGATTCACTGAACTTGTTTAAGCAGCTGGCTTAGTAAAAACTAAAACTGTTGAGTTTTATTCTTTGCTTTCTCAAGACTGGCATAGCAACTGGTATTGAAACATTTGACATGGAAAACAGAAATTTTCTACTTCCTTGCAAAGTTAAATTAGCTGGACCTTCCAACACCAGCAGGAAAAAAAACTCAGATGATCTTGATTATATAAACTTGCAGATGAATTGTGCTCTCCACTCCCCCCTGCTTTTTATACATCCCAAGCATTTAAGTTATCTTGAAAGTCTCCTCTACCTTCTGGAAAACTGTGAAAACATTCTATTGAGAGTTAATTTGCCTCACTTTGTATTGTCAATTCAGCATTTGTCTTCCATTGTTTTAATTTTTCTTTTAATCACTAGGGATATTTGAATTACAATGGGATCTTTCTTCCATCTACTCCTGCTGCTAATTTCCTACCTGAAGTTGTAATCTTTCATTTCCTACATCTTTTGTATCTGTACCAAAATTTATTGTGGTGTCACAAATGGAGGATTATGATTTTGGGTGGAAATGAGAGTCAGAGAGACCTTTCATCTTGAAACATAATTTTGGCTAAACCAAGGCAGTCCTCCATCAGCTTTCTTCTTATAGTTGTGGAACAGACATTTCTAATTCTTGCTTTCACATAAGGCCCTATTTAGTTGACACATTTTAGAGAGGAAAGAGGGGGTAAGGATTTAATTGTGGATTAAGGGAAATATTGCCCTAAAGACTACGCCATGCAGGAAGAGGGGAGCAGAATCTGGTGGGCCCTCAGAGAGGTCTGACTCTGCTTGCAGATAGCAGAGTGCAAGGTTGGTATGACTGCATTTGGTTGAAAGGCCCATACATTTATTGCACTTTATATCATGCAATATTCATTTGGGTTTGAAGAACAAATTTCCAGAAGAACATTTTTTAAGGGGGAGGGGAAATTCCAAAGACTGAAGGAGAAACTAGGTTCAGTATCCTGAAAATGTACAAAATTAAAGCTTTGTATCATAGTCCACCATGGTTTTAATTTACTCTATGGACTTGTCATATATCAGTTCTTGGTGCATTGCCTTATGATTTTGTATCCTTCTGCTTTTCTTCTGGAAACATATTGTTTCCACAGAGATCCTGTGTGGCCTGCTGGTGCTTTTGTGAGGACATTGCTAAGGCTGTTTATATATTTATGCCATCATTTGCAAAGCGGGAATACTCAGATACAGCTACTATCACTTCACACCAGAGTGTTTATACAGATTGTGCATAAACAATAAGACCAGCTCATGACTGAAAGAGGAAAAAAACGAAGTTAAGGAAAAATGAAATGTCGTATTTTAACAGCTTTACTGAAATGAGGAAAAAGGCAAAACCTGCAAAGTAGGTGGATGAAAGTGGAGAATAAAATGAAGATTAGTCCGTAGGCTTTAAGAAAGTAATGTCCTTCAGAAAAGTGTGCACCAATCCTCAGGTGTGAATGAAAATGACCCTCAGTGGAAATACACCAATCTGCACTTACTGGAACTCAGGTTCACCCGTATCTGTGTATCAAATCTGTTGTAAGAGTTGGATGTGTACCAGCTACTGTGCCGTAGTAAAATGGGACATTTCCTGTCATCATTTTGAAAAATAATGTAAAACCAGCCATTTGACCATCTCAACATAAAAACTAGTTGGGAAAATCAGCTAAGATTTTGCACTCAACATATCGCTGTTAGTCTGCAAAATCTCTACAGGCAACAACAAACTCACTGTGATAATCTGACAATAGAACCTGGACCCTCCAGATTTTGAAGCAAAGCTCATTTGTGGCACCGAGTTTACTTTGTAGGCGACTTGGTTTGAAGATAAATTAGGTTGCCTTCAGGGAGGCATAATATAGAGTAGAAGAAGAGTAGGAAAAAACCCCTATATGCTGAGAAATGGTTATAACTGCTCATGATTTTTTCCCTTTTTTTTCCAAAGGCAAAAGCAGTTATGGCAAAAGTGGGTTACCCTCAGTTTATAATGAATGACACGTATGTTAATGAAGACATCAAAACAGTAAGTGTCAGACTTGCAGCTTTCTTTAACATATTGCAGCCATTCTTTGCTCTGTTTTGCTGCTGTCTAAAATCAAAGCCCTTTATTTTTTGGCATATATCTGGCATTCTGCTTGCCTAGTTATTTTTAGGCGTTGAATTAAGTATGCTGTGTCTAAATTGTCAGTGCTGGTGTGTCTAAATGAGATGACCATTAGGCCTACTGGGAGTAAAATGTGCCTGGGTATGAAGAACCTTCTTGCTATGAAACATTTTAGACTAAACATATGCTGGCATAAATTTTGCATTTGGTTATAAAAATGAAACAAAACCATTTCTCTTCGAAGTAGGAGTTTTCAAGAATATTAATGCATTTTTCCTCAGCATATCACAATTTTTGGTCCCTTATTATAGGCTCTCCCCACCTCTCAAGGCTAGAAATGTATTTATGCTTGTTAGTGATGCAATGTATGTGCCTACTGTTGCTGACTGCTGGTCAAGGATACTATGGAGGGGGCAGGGAGTGGGGAACAGGACTCCTTTCTGACCCAGTATCTCTTCAGCCTAAGACAGGAAGGCAGATGATGAAGATAATATATTTTACCATTTTCTAAAGGGCTAGCGGTGGCATGCGTGTGATGAATTGTGTTACTAAAAGGCACAGACAAAGCAGAATTGCAAACTCAGTCCTGAACTGGTAAAATACAAGAGTCATAGTCATCTTTGTCAGAGAACATGAAAGAATAATGAAAAGAGGCATAATTTATTGAGAAAATTTGAAGAACCAACTCTACAAACCTAATCTTTTTTCCCGGAAAGAGTAGGATGAGGTGATATTGTGAAGTCAATGTAGTGAGACAGAGAGTATGACAAAATTACCACCCAGTGTATGGAATTATTTGTCCAGATAAATGGTAATGTCTAGTGAAAACTACTTGTTAATCAGAATTGCAAACCCATGGTTAAAATCCAAAGTATAACTTTTTCATCAGTCATAGGATTTCTTGAAACTGGTGCCAAGGATATCAGCTCTATTTATAAAATATTAAGATCCCTTTCTCTTGCCTGTGTGTATGTGTGTACATGTGTGTGTGGGGCTGCTGTTAGATTTGGAAGCTTATGTGACAAACAGTCAGAAAGCAGTGGCAGAACCCCCAGAGGGCACACACTATGAAGTATTTATAATAAAATGCAAAACATACTGGAAAAAGGGGCTTTGCTACATTTTTGAAAGTAGAATTAAAATGCACTTTTGAAAATAAAGCAGACCTGCTTCTT
Source organism: Coccyzus lansbergi (assembly GCA_033558105.1). Taxonomy (NCBI): domain Eukaryota; kingdom Metazoa; phylum Chordata; class Aves; order Cuculiformes; family Coccyzidae; genus Coccyzus; species Coccyzus lansbergi. Next base: position 2,647,131 of record JAUMJK010002392.1, read on the forward strand.
TCTGGGAGGGAGGCTGCCTAGTAAATAGCCTTAGAAACATGATGTCTGCAATTTGTCATTAGGTACTTCTGATTTCCTTGACTGTTCTCTGCATGGGGAAGAGCTTTTCTGGTGTTCCTGTCCATTGTGTACATCTGTTCAACCAGTGTTTTTTTTAAGAAATCTCACAAAATGTTTATTCTTTTACCATGTGTGAAAATTTTGGTTGCATTGATAATGGCTAAAAGATTAGCTGATTATCTGTCTTAAAATAAAAGTTCTCATTATTTTATGTCAGCTTTTGTTTCCTTTGACATGCTATTTAATATGTTTGTGCTTTGTCTATATAGCTGAAGTTTACAGAAAATGACTATTTTGGGAATGTGTTGCAAACTCGCAAATATGCAGCCCAGTCTGATTTCTACTGGCTTAGAAAAGAAGTTCCAAAAACAGAGTGAGTAGAAACAAGGCAAATTTACGTTATCTTCTAACGCTATTTTAATATATATTATTTAATTTTTGCAATTTATGTTTCAATAGAATAATATACATAGCAATGTATTATGATACAAAAAACTTATGGGCAAACACCTCAGTTGTTCAGAAACTCCTGTGTATATTTTTTTTGTAAGTTCTAGGTAACCCTGTTCTGATGCACAGTAGTCATATGCTTGCAGCTTAAACTTAATTTAATGAAAAAAGAGATAATTGAATCTCAATTAAAAATGGATTATGTCTCTTGGTCACAGTTAGAATTTGGAATGGTACTGCAGGGATTTAGGAAATAAATTTTCTAAGAATGGAACCATTAGTAAGAGATAATACTACTACTAATAATAGCAATCAGCATTGTTAGCTACCTGCTGTTGATAGCAATGATATGGAAGAAAACATAATTTAATTTACATATTTTATTTTTATTTATTTATTTTAAATATGAGAGTGCAGATTGTGTCACATATTGTCATAAAATACATGAAAGAATCAGTCTCTCTTCTTACTGATGGGTAATCAAATCCTTAAAATGCAAATTAAAACCTAAACAGAACTTAATTAGTGTAATCATGCTACTTAAAACTGACTCCTACACAGAGACTTTTAAATTGGTGCCGCTGCTTAGCTCCTGTGGTTTTATTTCCTTAGGGCTCCAGAAATTCCTAGTCAAACTAAACAATATCTCATTTTGGGGGTGGCTCTTTGTTGTCTGTGAGGCAAGTAGAGGATGTCAGCAGGACAGGTATACGCTATTCCTGGTTACAGTGTTGTACTTTGACCCCATTGTTTCAAGGTATAATTTATAGCTATAGATTTAATAACCTAGTGGCCTTCTATGAGGGAGTGACTACATCCATGGACAAGGGAAGAACCGTGGATACCATTTATCTGGACTTTTCTAAAGAATTTGACATGGTCCCTCACAGCATCCTTCTCTCTAAATTGGAGAGATATCAATTTGGTAGATGGACTATTCAGTGGCTGAGACACTGGTTGGATGGTCAAACCCAGAGGGTAGTGGTCAATGGTTCAGTGCCCAGATGGAGATCAGTGATGAGCAGTTTCCTTCAGGGCTCTGTTCTGGGATCAGTATTGTTTAGTGTCTTCATCAATGACACAGACGATGGGATCAATTGCACCCTCAGCATGTTTGCAGATGACACCAAGCTGAGTGGTGAGTTTGACACCCCTGAGGGACAGGATGCCATCCAGATGGACCTTGACAAGCTGGACCTCTCCTCTCCTTGCCTCCCCTCAGATCTCCTCAGCTCCCCTCCCCTCCCTTTTTTATTTTCCTTTCCTGGTTTTAGTAATTTTATTTTTTTAACTTTTACATTTCATAGAATTCCACAGATCTTTGCTCTTCACTGAAGCTTGGCACTATGTTAATAAAACCCCAGGGGTAATTCTCTATTTACTTAATTTCTTGTTTTCTCTAGTTAAGTAGCATTTAGCATAGCATTTGTATTTAGAGAAAGATACTGTAAGATGATCCATGCTGTGTACTGGAGAAGTTAAATAAGAAAATGAGTGTTTAAGCATGTAAGTTACCAGCTAGTAAAGCCCTAACAACCCTCAAAGTTGTTAGACAGACTAGATATCTCAGCAATATTGTTTCAAACTTGACTCACTCTCTTCAGTGTTGTCAACTAAATGGAAAAAAAAAAAAAGCAAACAAAAAACCCATGATGGTTCACTCCAAGCACCAGGGAAACACTATCAGGGGCCAGAGGGAGGTACAAGGCAAAGAGGAGTGTGGATATGAAAGAGAAAATAAGCTATTCTGAAAATTCAACAGTATAGGGAAGTGATGGCTGCATGGAAAAGATTGAGAAAGAACAATCAATGTTTTTCTGGTGTTTGCTTTTCAGTCCATGGAGTCATATACTTTCATTCACACAAATATACATACACGTGTACCTATATATAATCCCAGATTTAGACTTTTTTTAACAGGGATTAAGTCTATCCTTCTTAACATAGATATTATACTTGCAAATAGCAAGGCATCAGAAGACTTCTTGGGTCTAACGCTTCATTATTATTAATCCTTATCCTCTGGAGTCAGCCCATCTCCTCTAAGACTTTTAGACCTGGCCCTGGCCAAATTTTTCCTCACATTTAACTTAACTTTCAGGACTGGAGATGTAGAAATCTAGTAACCCTATAAGAAGACACTGAAGAAGTATACCATAGGAAGATTCCTGGGACTATTCCATTTTCTTGCCCATACAGTACTATTTTCCAGCCCTGGCTCTCAGTTCAATGCAGGGGAAGGCAATTCTGAGACATGCTGGGTTGGAAGCCATTAAGAACACTTCAAAAGCTCCTTCTGCAAAAAGGGAAAATCTGCAATGAAAGGCACTGGGCAGGCTCTTATCTGTTGGAGAGATGCTGTTGGAGAGCTCAGAAATCCTGTGAGTGGACCTTCCTTGGAAAGGAGAAGCTGAAAAGGAGCCTTCTGGAGCCTTTCCCTGGTCTTTGAACCTTATTTTAAGTAGTGACATGGCACCAGAACCTGGACCCAGCCTTGCCATCCCAGTTTCTTGCCCAGCCCCAGGGCAGACAAATGGCAGCCTGGCCTGGGAGAATAACCCTCTGTTTCTACATGGGAAATTTATAGCGTCGACTAACAATGAGAAGAGGAAATGCATTTTTGAAAGTCACTTTGAAGACTGCCTCCCCTTCAGAAGTTTTTCTTTATAGTCATTTCTTAGGAAGAGTTTTTCCAAGATTCCAGCTTCGTTAGCAACTTTGTACAATCTTTCACTTCCAATCAGCTTAAGTGAGTGATGTATTCACAAGTTCATTTTATTTACTTACCTGTTTTTTTTTTTTAAAAAAAAATCTTCTTGATACACTAAATTCTTTCCCCCTACATAAGTGATTTCTTCTAACTCAAAAAGCTGAGAGAACCAATTTCAAAATTCATTTTGTGCTGTACAGACAAATTAAATAAATTAATAAGCTTTTCACTAAATTTTAAACATAGGCAGCCATCCCTCTTCATGACTGACAATGTAGCATGCTTTACTCTTGATTTAAAGGAAGATTAGAGAAAACTGTAAAGAAACAAAAAGCTAGGAGCATATCTTCCTCACTTGCCAACTCAGTGCAAGTTTTGGATCTTATTTCTGCAAGAGAAATCTCAAACTTACAAGTGTCAAATCTGCAGCATCAGGTTTTGGCTTCTGTAGTAGGTTGATAGGTAATGTTACAGGACATCATTCAAAGTTATGTCTTTTTCAAATACTAATAGCAAATGCAAATACTGTAAACAATTCTAGAAATTTTTTTAATATTTAGTTTGTAATTAATAAGAGTTTAGAGTTTGTTATGCCTGCCTTTTTTTCTGTTCTTTTACTAATAGATTAAATGCACTGAAATTGTATCAGACCAAGAGCAGAACCTGACTTCAAACAGGAATGAGAGCGCTATTTTTACATTTACTTCACCGTAAAATTTAACAGTGACTGCTATTTATTACAGACCTTCATCTAGCAATTTGATGTCTTATTAGTAAAGGTCTATTACTGAAGGCTCAGTCGTTTCATAGCCCACCAAAAGAGGATGACAAATGAGAGGTTATGTTCTATCAGTCTAAATGGAAGCATTCTCATTTTTTTTTTCTCTTTTGTGGAAAATGCTTCCTAAATCTTGTTGAGAGTGGTTCAGAATGATACAACAGAATGCTGAAGTGTAAATATGCTCCTTGCTGAGTGTCTAAATCTCAAATATGAAATTTAGCAATATACTTTACTTGTCACTAGAGAACTCTTATTCTTCCTGACTCCTCAGTGTGGCTGCTAAGTCTCCTCTTCCAAGCTGCTTAAAAACATAACAAAGTTCATGTGGGGATCATGCTCAAGACCTGGTTATGAAAAAGTGATTTAGAAAAATCTTTGTTCAGTTTTAAAGTGAGAAAATGAAGGCTGCTCTTGGTCTTTGGCTCATCCCAAGCTCAGGGAAAAGGTTGGGCTTTGTTATTGTGGTGGTAGGTTGTGAAGAACATCCCAGTCTCTGTTGGGAATGTTGTGGTAAGTCTTAGCAGCTAGCCAACAAACTGAGTCTATGAGTTCATAGGCATGAAAACAGTGGCCAGTAGTAGTGTTGTGTCCTCCCTCAGCAGCTGTAGACCATATGGCATCAGTATTTGCAATTGCTTTCTGGCAGAGTATGGTGGTCCTGCAGTGAAAAGTATGTGCACCACTGGCTAGGTCCTTCCCCAATATAAAAGGGTGCAAATTTCTGCTGTTAAAGAGGTGTCATTTGGCAGTGAAGAGCTCTTTAGCTGTTGCTTGTGGAGGTTCCTATCTCAAACTAACTGTAGTGAGCTCCTAGGGCTGCAGCAGCAAAGAGAATGGGGAGAAGAGCAAAGCACATTAATCTGTTTTGTAGTACCAGTTATCTGTCTCAGACCCTTGATCCTGTGATTGGAAATGAAAGGCCTTGTAAGACACTCGTTGTAAGAAACATTTGTAAAAAGGGAGGATTTATTTATTTTCATGCTTAAAAGTTCTGGCTTCAAGAGAACATAAAGAACATCTTAAGTAGAACAAGTTGACATGTTGAGGTGGAAGTCACAGCACTGTGTATCTTTGTTCAAACTCACAGTAAAATCTAAATTAAAGCGTTGAGTATTTCAGATGGGTCCATTTCAGATGGGTTCTCTCCTTGTTAAAAAAAGAAGACAGCCCACCAGAGCTACTGCTAGGCCCAGAGAGAAGGTCCCACTGCACAAGTGGCTGGCTTGCAACCTTCAAAACAGTTCAGCTGGCTGCTGCTGTGAAAAAACTTGAAATTGAAATGTACTTAATTAAGACAGCTAATTTTTTCTTTATTCTCTCACCATAAGCACTCTTTCTTCACTTTTCTGTTAGCTCACTTCATTACCTCTAACATTTATTCTTTTTATTATAGAAGAAGCGGGAAACACACTAGAAAACAGCTTCCCCATGCTCCTCTCCTTCAGATTCTCCTAGTAAACAAAACAGGGAGTGTTTGTGGCAATTAGAGCCTATAGCATGATGGATAGTTAAGATATTTACATGACATCAGCCTTTGCATTCGTTGGTTATTTTTTCTAGTTGCTGCATTGTAGAATAAGCTGCTCAGCTTTGAAGATGAGAGAAGAAGATAAAGTTATTGGTATGAGACAGACTATTGCCATTCTAAAACTCTTCCCTTCAGTTGCCTGACTTATGTGAGGACATCAGTTGCAAGAATAAGTCAGTCTGCAGAAAACTTATTCATTTGATGGTGCTATCTTAAAGAACAGATTGTGTATGTGAATGTCACCAGCATCACACGTTTCCCATGTTCTAGTAGATATTTCTTTGTTTTACTCTTTGTTTTGCAGTTCCCATCTCTTCTCTTTGAAAGAAATTTTCTAAAGCAATTGCATTGCACTCGTTGGCTTTACTAAACTTCTAATTAATGCATTGCTGAAAACATCAGGATATTCCTGTTTGGGCGTTTACTAGATGTGCTTTGAATTTATTAGTAATTAACCACTAATTCTGATAATCATTCTCTTTTATATCAATTCTTCCATGTAAAATCATAAAGTGAAATCTTGGACTCACTGAACACAGAGTTTCATCTGAGGGGATTTGGATCTTGCTGAAGCCAGCTATTTTTCCACTCACATGGTGAAACCTCTGTCAATATAGATGAACTTAGGCTAAGGAGATTAACAAATCCTATTTGCTAGTCAAATCTAGTTTCTCTCCAGTATGTATGAGAAATCTAACCATAAGAAAAAATGTTCCTTTTAAAAAATGTTTTGCCTTCCAAGAGGTCAGTTGGTTTATAAGCACACTGATGACCATATTCATTCTTTAGGGTAGATAATGTGAAGCTGTTTATTTTTAATTTAGGTTCCCAGGGAACACCTGTCTATGTTGCTGACATCATCTTAATTGTTCAAGTAGTTGTTCTGCAGGGTCTGAAACCATTTTACTGATTTCAAAAGACTCTCCTCTAATTGTGCCCAGTGTGCCCAGGTGGCCAAGAAGGCCAATGGCATCTTGGCCTGTATCAGAAACAGTGTGATCAGCAGGTCCAGGGAGGTTATTTCCCCCATGTACTTGGCACTGGTGAGACTGCTCCTTGAATCCTGTGTTCAGTTCTGGGCCCCTCACCACAAGAAGGATGTTTAGGCCCTGGAGTGAGTCCAGAGAAGAGCAACAAAGCTGGTGAAGGGGCTGGAAAACAGGCCTTACGAGGATTGGCGGAGAGAGCTCTCTACAACTACCTGAAGGGAGGTTGTGAGGAGGGTAATGGCCTCTTCTCCCAAGTGACAGGGGACAGGACAAGAGGGAATGGCCTCAAGCTCTGCCAGGGAAGGTTCAGGCTCTACATAAGGAAAAAATTCTTCACTGTAAGGGTCATTAGGCAATGGAACGGGCTGCCCAGGGAGGTGGTTGACTCTCCTTTCCTGGAGGTGTTTAAGGTGTGGGTGGATGAGGTGCTGAGGGGCATGATTTAGAGATTGGTGGTAATGGTTGGACTCAGTGATCCAGTGGGTCTCTTCCAATCTGGTGATTCTATGATAAATTCACTTTTTATTTTTGCTCCTTTTCTTCATAAATATGTGTAAAAGTTTACTGACAGCTGATTTCTTTTGCCCTTACTACAGGTGGTTTACAAGCCCTACTACTGTAAATGCTTTTTATAGTGCATCTACGAACCAGATCAGTGAGTATCTTATTTATAAACCTCCTTTTACAATATCTGTTTGGAAAATGTATATATCAATAATCCAGTAATATCTGTACAGTTTATGTATTTGTGACTGAAAATCAGAAGCTTGAACCTGGTAATTCATCTGTGAGAGATCTTAAGTAAGAGGATAGTTCTGGAAAATCAAAGCCTCCCAAAAATTTGTAATACTTTTTCTTAATGACTTATCCTGGGCCAGCTGAATCGCAGTGACTGGCTATGTATGTATTCTGTCTATTGCAAATATTACCTTTAATCACTTTTCTTAAAGCTTACTGTTACTGTCAGTAGCAATAAACGTGACTAGAGGAGATTGTGATATAGACCAGAAAACCTAAGAAAGGATGTCCAGTAGATTTGTTCAATACATTCAAGGACAAGGAGTGGTATTGGTAGTTAGCATAAAATTCATACCTGTATAGTTCTATGAAATTATCTTATAGGTACAGTACAACCTAATTAGCACAAAATTATGCTAATTTTAGTTACTGATTGGTTTTAGAGGCATAAATCCTGGTTTGGAAGCATATGAGGTAAAAGACATAAATTCGAAAGATGTGTATGATTTTAATGTTCATTCACATTTGCTTTAATGATATTTTGCACAGAAAAGTTCTAAATGATTTTAGAAGCTTATACATGCATTTCTGTGTACAACAGTGTTATCTTTACCCTGATACTTCTCTTTGATGTTATATCTTTGCAAGTTAAATCAACTTTCTTGTTCTGGTCTGTCAGAGTCTGACATGACCTCTGTGGTCTCAGTCCCCAAGGGCAGGCATGTCAAAAATACCTGAGTGATTCTTCCTTCTTCTCCTGAATCTCTTTTGGTCACAGATAGGAGTAGTTTTTGAAAGACACAAAATGGATAAATCCCCCTGAAGAGGTTACAGCAGAGGACTAACAATCTTGGTCTGCCAGTACCTGCTCCTACCAATTCCTGTAAACAATTTTTGCCTTCAAACCACTTACTTAAATTCTTTTGTGTCTAAGTGAGCTAATTTGTAAATTATGTGTGACAGTTAGGCTGCTCTTATGATTAAAACTAGTTCTTGGCCTGGACTGCTCTACCTTAATCAGAGGGCTACCATCATTAAACAGTCGTGTATTTGTTTATCATTTGAAGGAGCACTTGAGGCAAACTTCCCTGAGCTGATCACAGCTCTGAGGTGCATATGAAACACGATAGCTACTGTTCCTGCTGAACTAAGCACCAGGCACTGCTACTGCTTCAGATGTACCCTGTGAATGGAGAGGAAGATCAGTCATTGCAAAATGAGAACCATCACTGTTATGTCTTGTTTAATATTGGGTCCTTTCAAGTTTCTCCAGCATTCAGCTCTCTCAGCCTCTCTGCTACGGCACATTAAAGAAAACTGTAACTAGAGGCTGGAGTCACTGAAGCTAGATTTTGTATTCACTGTGTCTAACAGTGTCACAAAGCACAGAGCTGTCAAACGTAACCAATCAGTCATGGGTGTAGAAACAATTGTATTTTCTATTATAACTGTTGACCTTCAGTTGTACTACTGGCATCTGACCTTGAAGTTGGATAGCACTGCTCATTGTTCTTATAGGACGTTCCTAAGACAAAAAGGATTTAGGTGGCTTTTTTTGAACAAAACCCTCTCCTTCCTGAGAGAAAGGTACCAATGTAATCATGACCTCAAAATGATGGACTGCAGGAGGAAAGATTCAAACAAAGGCACAGTATGAATAGTCTCCCACTGCTGGCTGTTGTGCTATGCAGGGGAAGAGGCCCAGTGAAATGGGAAAGGACCGAGCTCGTGTCTGAAGTTGCTGATAAATATATGACACATCATTGCTGAGTTCCCATTAATGCTGCTGGGAAAGAACTGCACTGCAGGAGACTTAAGTTTGTGAACCTGTACATACTTGTATTGCATGGTGTATGTGCTGGGCAAATCTCAGGCTCAGCAGTTATTACCTTACTGCTTTGCAGTTATGTATTTAGTAGCAATCCATACAAAGTTCCGTGGGGGCTGGTGATACAATACAAAAACTGTGTCCTTTTTAAAGGATGAGTTAAACAATAGAAAAGAAGTTCTACAAATGAGAGTCATTTGAGAATAAGAAAGAAGCATGAACTCTAGTGAGTTAAATGTAAAGTGGTAATACAGAAAGCCCACAAAGATTTTGAGGGCCAGCTTTCTAAGAGCATAATAACTAATAATAAAGCCCTTTTTCAAGCACACTGAAAGAAGAGAGTCTTTAAGGAATTAAAATAAGATAATTCTTTGCATTAGAATAGTTTGGGAAGTTCTTATTGTGGAGCTTTTTCTTATGGTAGGTAGGTCCCAAGAAGTGTTCCAAATTTAATGTCAACAGAAAGTACTTTAGAAGAAAGTTATAAAATGAGCTGTGACAAATATAAGGAGCAGATAACATTCTCTCACATATTTCAAAAGGCCTTAGACAAGAAATTCCCAAACAACCAGTTTCGATGTGCAGGTTATCACTTTTAGTGGTCTTAGCACAAGAATAATAGCTATGGCAAATGTCAAATCCCCCTTTTCCAGAAGGATCAGCATAAAAAGTCACTTTAGCCCCTATATGAAGGAAACTGGTTGTTACCACAACGTGAATGAATAAGCAAGAGTGAATAAGCATAGGATGCAATGCAGAGGAGTCAATGTGACTTAGTTTTTTCTTTTTCTTTTAGTCTATGCTTTGTTAGTCTATTAGAGTTTTATGAAATTCAGAAAGCAAGTAAGCTTTAAACATTACATTCATTTCCACAGAACACTTTTGATGAGGTTCTTTCCCAAAGCTATTTACTGGAAGTTGTCATGGGACAAGTAAGAAGCCCCTTTCATAAATTAATGACTGATTAGTGACAAGGAAAGAGGTAGGAACAAATTACCTGTTTTCAAAATAGTTGGAGGTTTATGTTGTAAGGATCTGTGCTGGTCACTATTAGATGTTCTGAAAAAGAGGGCATTCTGTTCTGAATGAAAATCCAGACAGATATAAACTCAGTCCAGAAGGACAGGTCCCTCTGCTACTGGTTACTGGAAGGTAGAAAGCAATACTAGTAGAAGAATTGCCTCAAAGATAGGTGCCTGGAGCTCTTTTCCTACACATCTATTACTGATCACTTCTGGAAACAGGAGAATGAACTGGGTAGGTTCTTCATCTGCTTGAATGTCCCTGCTCTTTAGCAAGCAAATTAGATTTTATTATGTTCAAGGCCCATCTATTTTTGCTCTAAGTAAGTGAGTTTACTAAGAAGGGGAATTTGACAAATGTTAATTTTAAAATGCATAATAGAAATTGTTTCTGGAAAACAGCTTCTACATTAACTGGAAAATACTTGGTTCCAAAATTGTTCCTCAAAATTAAGACTATTCAGTTTAGAAATAAAATGTACTGTGTAATGTTATCAGCATAACCACAGCAACTCCAAACCTAATAAGTCACTGAAGGCTTTGTGAAAGAGTACAGAGAAAAGACAATACTGGTGCCTTGAACCGTGAATTCTGAAAAGCATCTATCATCAGGTACCTGCAGATGTGGAGGAGAACATGGAAGACCTGATCCCTTCTGACCATTAGGAAGATGCTTTTGCTTTCCATGCTCAGAGCAGAGGGAGGTCTCTTCCTGATGGAAGATTTACAATTTCTTTTGTTTCTGTTGACTGTATCACTGACATATGCACTTAACAAGAAATTGCTGCATTCTCCATTCAAGTCCGTGCAATCTTCATACATGGGCAAGATGTTAGTGTTTTTAAGTTAACTACTTAAGTACCCAATTACTTGAAAGAAAAGGTCTTTCTTTACTAAAAGTGAAAATTAATAGAGAGTTAAAACTAGATGATTTAAAAATTGTTAGTTTTGGGAGAATATAGCAAAATTTGCATATACAGAAGATTGTAACAAATTTTGCTGCATTTGAGTGAAAATTCATTACTAAACTATAGACAACTGGAATTGTCAATGAATGTGTTAATATCTCCAAAGGAGAAATAAGTAGTTCTATCAAGGTAAGATGAGCTGCAAAGAGCAGAATTAAAAAATACGGTACATATAATTTATCTTATTATACAATGTTGCTCCTGATGTTCTCTTTACATGAGTTCTATTTATTTATTTAATCTTTCTTCATAATTCAAAGTTTCTTAAATTAACAACCATGCATATTTATAATGGTTGTTAATCATTTTTCAATCCCTGTTTTGACCATTTTTCAGTTTTGTTGGCATTTACCCATCAATTTACTCTCAGTTATAGGTACTTAACAAGGAAAACAGATACATGTCATTGTCTTTCTGAAAAAGAAACTAAGTGCACTTCATAGAATCTAAGTAGCATGAATAATATCTTTTAGTTATAATCGTTGGAACACAAAACTACTTTCAGAAAGGCTGTGTTTATTTTAATAAGCTCTACAGCCGTCAACAAATATGTGCTGAAAGCAGACACAAGTGATGATCAAAGTATGCTAGCATACTTCTGTTGAAGAAAAGGTTTTATTTCATTACAACACTAAAAATTGGCCCCTGAGTATATTGAGAATAGAAGGAAACTGCTCATTAGACATTTGGTGTGTTTAATTTTCTTCCAACTGTAAATATGTATGCCTGTAGACTATATCAAAAAGTAACATTTGTGGGTTGTGAGCAGCAATGAAAGGGAGATTTGCAGGGAACTGAGGCAAATATAAGCAACACTTTCATGAGGTGTATGCTTGAATAGATGTATTGGATAATTAACCACAGTTGATATTATCTCTGTAAATTTATACCCATGCTCCTTCTAAGTCATTTGTGCTTCTGCTGCAGTTCTCTACTGAAAGTCAAGAGGCTTCTTTAGAAAACTGCTTCATTACATGTTACAGGAAGAAGATACAATCTAAACCAAAATTTTAAAATTATGTGTGAATTAGCATCCATTGAGAAAACCACAGATGAGAGTTTGTATTAGCCAATAAGTATCATCTTTATAGAAAGAAGCATACAGATATTGATGCTGGCAGCTTGCTGATACTGTGAGTTATAAAGAACTCTTTTCTTGCCAGAATCCAGGGAAGTGCTGGCAAATAGCACATGGTGCTGTAGCTGGTGGAGGATGAGAGGACTGCACATAGGGGCACTTTCTCTTCCCTTAAGAACTAGACTAATTGGAAGGTTATTGATGAAGTAGTTTCAAGTGCGCCATTAGTTTCTAGGAGGTTAATGAACATAACAGATTTGGACTGAACACTTTCTTAGCCCTGTTATTAAGTTAGCTTTAAGAGTTCTTAAGTGAGTCCTAATTTTCAATTTTCCATATTTACTAATAACCAGTGTTCTCTTTTATTTAATTATGGTCACAGGTGATTCTATAATTATAAAATTATAGAATCATAGAATGGTTTGGGTTGGAAGGGATCTTGAAGATCATCTAATTCCAACCCCCTGCCATGGGCAGGGACACCTCCCACTACACCAGGCTGCTTAAGGCCCCATCGAACCTGGCCTTGAACTCTTCCAGGAAAGGGGCATCCACAACTTCCCTGGGCAACCCGTGCCAGTGCCTCACCACCCTCATAATGAAAAATTTCCTCCTAATGTCTAGTCTCAATCTTCCCCTCTCCAATTCATAACCATTCCCTGTAGTCCTATCACTACATGCCTGTGTAAAAAGTCCCTCCCTAGCTTTTTTGTAGGCCCCCTTCAGGTACTGGAAGGTCTATATAAGGTCTCCTCAGAGCCTTGTCTTCTCCGGTTTGAACAAAACCAACCCTCTCAGCCTGCCCTCATATGGGAAGTACTCCAGCCTTCTGATCATTTTCATGGCCCTCCTCTGGACCCATTACAACAGTTGCATATCCTTCTTATGTCGGGGATTCCAGAACTGGACACAATTCTTCAGGTAGGGTCTCACAAGGGAGGAATAGAGGGGCAGAATCACGTCCCTCAACCTGCTGACTACATTTCTTTTGCTGCAGCCCAGGATACAGTTGGCCTTCTGGGCTGCAAGCACACATTGCTGGTTCATGCCAAGCTTCTTGTCAACAAGCAACCCCAATTCTTTCTCTGCAGGTCTTCTCTCAATCACATCACCCCTCATCCTGTATTGAAACCACAAGTTGCCCTGACCCAGGTGTAGGACCTTGCACTTGGCCTTGTTGAATCTCATGAGTTTTTCACAAGCCCACTTTGCCCACTTTCCCTCTGTACGGCACCCTGCCCCTCAGGGGTGTCAGCCCCACTATTTAGCTTGGTGTCATCTGCCAAAATGCTGAGGATGATCATCAGGTCCAATATTGCATCCCCTTAGGTGGAGATGTCTATTAACTGGATTAAGAAATAATCTTCAATGCATTCTAGGATTCAAATGGATTGCCTACAGCTTGCTGTGCTACTTTTCCAGCATATGTCAGAGTGGTTGAAGTCCCACAAAGTTTCAGTGATGGCAAGCAGATCATATCTTTCTAGCAGCATGGTAGCTTCCAGTTCTTTCTGTTTGTTGCCCAGGCTTCTTGTGCTTGTATAGAGTTGCTTCAGCTGGGCTGTTGGCTGCATTCCTTCTTAGGAGATGACCCCTTATTCCCCGTAATGCATTCGACTAACGATTCCTTCCTGGCTTATTCTGTGTTCTACTAAAGATTCCTTCTGCTTATTCTGTGTTCCTTTCATCTCCCCCACCTCCCCGCCCAGAGAAACTAATGCTTTTTTCCTTTAGCTAATAAAGATTAAAGTTTATTGTAAGAAAAGATGTTTTCACAGTTTTCCTAGTCCCTTAGCACACAGTATTCCTTGACACCTCACAAACAATCTTACTTTTCTCCTCATGTTGCCCCGTTGAGGTTGGGAAATGCTGATTTCTCTCTTTCTCATGAGCAGCAAAGAGTTTCATGTCAGGGGAAACAGAAACTGAGCCAGAAGCAGAAGCTGATGAGCTTTCTGCTTTAAGACCATCACTTGTCTGTTAATGAATTTATTTACTACTCCTTGCAAAGTTAAGCTTTGTATTCCTGTACAGACATAAGAGTTACTGTGCCTTACACAATTGATATTTTCTATCCTCTTTGTCCACAGGATAAAACTTAAAATTAAGGATTCAGGTTCATGTTATGACAGAGAGTTTGATCCTAATCATCTCATATAGGTGCTCAGAGCTGTCTGGGATTCACTACAGCACCTGATGTGTTTCCTCACGTCCAATGTATCTGAGACAGAACTAGCCGGAGACCCTTGCTTATTGAGATTGGCAGCTAGAGCCAAAGCAAAGGGTCATTCAAAGCCACCTCAAGAGGTACTAGGTATAGATTCAGATGTCCAAACTGAAGTTTGGGAAACCATTTTAAACAAATGCGCCTTACCCTTTGTGCTAATTTTACACTAATAACCAACAAATTAGGCATGTTCAGTCATCACAATTCTTTGTGTGAATTTAATAGCCTTTGTTTACTGGCTCCCAGTTAATCTGCTTATAACTTTCCCCTTGAAAACTCTCCCTCTGATTTCATTCAATGAAAATTGAAAAACAAGTTTTAGCTTTTGAACACATCCAAGGATTGCCAGTACAACAGTCAGCAGAATAGCCTGTGTATCACACAGTTTAGCACAGCTGTTTCCATATCCATAATTTATATACTGGATTCACTAGCCTGTCAGTAGGCTGGTTTAACTAAACCAAATAATTATCAGAAATTATAAATGTGCTGACTTGGAATAAGGCTTCACTAGATCTTGTCTAGCTCTGTTAAAAATATCATGCAATATAACTGTATAACATAATTCAACTATAGAGTTTGAATCCATATTTATATTTCAACTCCAAATTTCCTCATTATTTGGTGAGCCCTCTCATATGCTTTTAGTTTACTTCATCTATTATTAACCTGCCTCGTTTTAGTGAACCATCAAATGAAATGCGATTGCCTGTGTCTGCTTGGTGAAGTAACAATATTACACTGAGAGTCAGAGCATTCACCTGCAAAATGTGTATAATAACACCATGAAGGTATTAGCTTCACTATGGATTCACTAATGACAGCAAAGCCTCTGTAAAATTGGAAAAAAAAAGTTTAAAATTTGAAATACATTCTAAGAAGCTTTATAGCACCTTACTGTGGAGAGAGGCTGAAAATTATTTACCAGAAAAATTAAGCTAGAAATCTTCAAGAAAGTTAAAAGCATCCCTGTGCAGGTAAAGAGAGCTGTCAGAGCTTCAAGATCAGCATAAATTCAGAGTAAAATACTTGAAATAAGCCAGATCTAATCCACTGCTTGAAATGCCCCTGCATTCCAGAGCAGCAGGGTGAGTAAGTGGATTGTTCAACAGAGTTCAAGGGTCCAGACACAGGATTTTGAAAAACCAAAGTCCACCTGGAGATGTGAAGAAAACATTTCTGCAAGTGTAGCAACAGAAGAAAGTCTAGGGAAAACGTAGTCCCACCTCTAACCAGGGTCAGGGGTCCTGATGACAAATGGCATGGAAGTAGCCCAGGTACTGAGCGCCTTCATTGCCTCAGTCTTTACTGCTATGACTTTCAGGAATCCCAAGCCCTTGCGAGCAGGGATGAAGTCTGGAAGAAGAAGCATTACCCTCTGTGGAGGAAAAGGTTAGGTAATATATAATCAGACTGGGCAGACACAAATCCATTGGCTCTGGCAGGGTGTACAATCAGAGCTGAAGTACTGAATGAATGAATGAATGAATGAATGAATGAAGCACTGAGTGAGTGCTGAAGGGGCTCACTTATGTCATGATGAGGCCACTCTGTTATCTTTGTAAGGCTGTGGGGATTAGGTGAGGTTTCTGAGAACTGGGAGAAGGCAGATGTCATACCTGTCTTCAAGAAGGAAGAGCCAGGGAACTACAAGCTGGTCAGCCTCATATCAGTCCCTGTGTACATGATGGAGTAAATCCTAGAAACAGTTTTCTTGATCAGCCTTCTACAATGAGAAGACTAACTCTATGACTGAAGGTAACATTCTGAAATACAAATAATTGAAAACTGGATAAGTGGACAAGTGGATAGTCAGGTGGACTGAAAGCTGGTTGAACTGCTGGGCTTAAAAGACTGTGTTCACAGAATCACAGAATCACAGAACAACCAGGTTGGAAGGGACCCATCGGATCTTCTAGTCCAACCATTCCTATCTAACACTAAACCAAGTCCCTCAATACCTCATCCACCCGTGCCTTAAACACCTCCAGGGAAGGTGAATCAACCACCTCCCTGGGCAGCCTATTCCAATGCCCAATGACCCTCTGTGTGGAAAAACCTCCTCCTAATCTCCAGCCTAAATCTACCCTGGCGGAGCTTGAGGCCATTCCCTCTCATCCTGTCCCCTGTCACTTGGGAGAAGAGGCCAGCTCCCTCCTCTCCACAACCACCTTTCAGGTACTTGTAGAGAGTAATGAGGTCTCCTCTCAGCCTCCTCTTCTCCAGGCTAAACAACCCCAGCTCTCTCAGCCGCTCCTCATAGGGTCTGTTCTCCAGCCCCTTCACCAGCCTCGTTGCTCTTCTCTGGACTTGCTCCAGAACCTCAACATCCTTCTTGTGGTAAGGGGCCCAGAACTGGACACAATATTCAAGGAGCGGCCTCACCAGTGCTGAATACAGAGGGAGAATCACCTCCCTGGACCTGCTGGTCACACCGTTTCTGATACAAGCCAGGATGCCATTGGCCTTCTTGGCCACCTGGGCACACTGCTGGCTCATGTTCAGTCGGCTGTCGACCAACACCCCCAGGTCCCTCTCCTCCTGGCAGTTTTCCAGCCAGGTTTCTCCTAGTCTGTAACTTTGCTTAGGGTTGTTGTGCCCCAAGTGCAGGACCCGGCATTTGGCCGTGTTAAACCTCATGCCGTTGGACATTGCCCAGCGGTCCAGCCTGTCCAGGTCCCTTTGCAAAGCCTCCCTACCCTCCAGCAGATCGACACTTGCACACAGCTTTGTGTCATCTGCAAACTTGCTAAGGGTACACTTAATGCCCTCATCCAGGTCATTGATGAAGACATTGAACAGGACTGGACCTAGCACTGAGCCCTGGGGGACACCACTCGTCACTGGCCTCCAGCTGGACTTAACACCATTTACCACCACTCTCTGGGCCCGGCCATCCAGCCAGTTTTCTACCCAGGAGAGTGTGTGTCTGTCCAGGCCAGAGGCTGACAGTTTCCGTAGCAGAATGCTGGGAGAAACTGTGTCAAAGGCTTTACTGAAGTCCAGAAAGACCACATCCACAGCCTTTCCTTCATCCAGCAGCCGAGTGACTTTGTCATAGAAGGCGATCAGGTTGGTTTGACAGGACCTGCCTCTGGTAAACCCATGTTGACTGGGCCTGATCACCCGCTTCTCTTGCATGTGCTTCATGATAGCACTCAAGATCACCTGTTCCATGACTTTCCCTGGCACTGAGGTCAGACTGACAGACCTGTAGTTCCCCGGATCCTCCCTGCTACCCTTCTTGTAAATGGGAACTACATCAGCCAGTCTCCAGTCCAGAGGTACCTCCCCAGTCTTCCAGGACTGCTGGAAGATGATGGAAAGGGGTTTGGCCAATACATCCGCCAGCTCCCTCAAAACCCTAGGATGTATCCCATCTGGCCCCGTGGACTTGTGGGTGTCCAGCTGGCCAAGCAGGGCTCTGACCACCTCCTCTTGGACTATGGGAGCCTCATATTTCTCCTCTGTTTCCCGGGTATCTACACAGTTCAGAACTGATGGGCTCACTCTAAAGTGTAACCAAAGACACGAAGTCCATCTGGACGATGATCTAGCCTGAATATCCCACTTGGCCATCTGTATGATGCATGGATGCAAGGTACCAGTGCTGTTCTGTGACAGATTGAACTCGGATGTCTCCAGACTTCCAGTGCTCTTGTGGCACGTGACACCAGTATCCATCTCAGAATGATGCTGCAGTCCTATGACATTGCTCCATAGGTAAATAGGTTTTGAGAAGGTAGACAAGGCAGCTTCTGCAAGTCCAGGTCCTATATATGGCAGATAGATCTGTGGGGATTCTGTAATAAGACCACATAGTGCTTTCCGTGTGCTATTGGTGAGCAATGGTCTAGAGCGTGTTCTTTGAGCCTGTACTAGTAATAAAGTGTACAGAGAGAGGGGCTTTCAGCCCGAAACCCTCTTCTGGAGCTGTGTAGAGGGAGTAAACATGAATAGACACACTACATGCTATAATTTATGGTGAAGAGTTAGCTTAAAGTACTTTCCCATTGCCTGTATCTATTCCCTAAGATATGAAACTGAAGTCTGGCTGACTTGCCTCTCTTGATCACTGCTTTGCTTGCTTGAAATCCAGTGACATATATATAATCCCATTAGTATTTATTGCTTCTTAACCTACTAGGAACTCTCTGAGTTTGTCTTTAATTTTTTTAGGCACAATATATCAAGCAAGAAAGAAAGAGATTTCACAAGGGAACGGCTTATACTAGGGGATTCAAACCAGCACAAAATAGGAAACTGTCAGGTGATCTATCTCCTGTTAAAATTTCAAGGAGGTTTTAGTTCTAGGACATTGTTATCATCATTCCCTCCAAGGATGATCTAGTTGATGCTTGCCTGAGGGAGACATTGCATACAGAGGGATGCTCTGTGTTGCTAATTCTAAATCTGCTTCTTCATAGTGTTGCAGTACAGGGCCAAACACCCTCTCTAATTTTGTGCTACCAAACTCTTCAGAACAAGGCAACTTTGTTTTCTTAGCTACCCTAGAATCAAAAAGGAAAGAAACAAAAAATCCTGTTGTGGACAATACATTTCAGTTCCCTGAGTCTTCCTTAAAAGTGTCTTACCTTCTAGTGGCTTCTGACTCTGTTTTGCCTGAAAATACTTCTTAAGTTTCCTTCAGTATATTCAAATTACAAAGCTTCCCAAAAGAAGAAACTACTCTTTCAGCAAGCTGTCTGCTCAGGCACGTCTTATCTAAAATAGATCCTGAGTTTGAGTAAAATAATTATCAACCTACTGTATGGAGTCAGGATTGGAGCTTCTTCCCATGTAGTCACATAACTTGTTCAGTGAAAACTTTATCTTATGGCTTCACTCACATCTGACCGTGTTTCAGCAGTGTCCTATGAATACACTTTAGATTTTCTTTCTTAGATGGATGAACCCGAGTGAAAGCTTGCACCTAGTTCAGTATAAATAACGTTTATTACCTCTGCCTGGCACACAAATAAATGAAAATTCACTATACAAGTCTATACATGGACAAAAAAATTGCGGTTTCTTACAAGATCTCGATAGCCTCTTGGTGCAGTGACAGGGACACAGGACTTTGTGACCCCTAAATGTGATCTAGGAGGTTACTGAACTACCTTGGTTCATACTGTCTTCAGTTGGGCTCAGTTTTTCATTCTGGCTATAGTTCATATCATCTGCTGTTGAGGGGAGAGGATGATGCAGGGTTTCTGGACATCAGAAATTTTTTTTTCATGGAAAGGGTCATTGAACATTGGAACAGGCTGCCCAGGTTGGTGGCTGAGTCACCATCCCTGGAGGTATTTAAAAGATGAGTGGATGAGGTGCTGAGAGGCATGGTTTAGTGGTTGATAGGAATGGTTGGACTCAATAATTCTGTGGATCTTCTCCAACCTGGTGATTCTGTGATTCTCTTAGTGGGCCACAATGATTCCTTCACCAAATGGTCTCTTTGGTATACCCAAAAACCTTTCCTGAATTTCAGTATTTGGAAAGAACCAGGCAATGTAGTTCAGACTAAATTTCCATTTCTTTACAGCAGCTCTTTAATTAGTGTAATAACAAGCAGTTTTCATCAGTTTTCGTGATTGTAACATTAGTGTAAGATGTTTAAAAACATACAAAGTAAATACAAAACAGTCTTCTATGCGTGCTGGGAGACAAAGAGTGTACTATCTGGAAAACTTTGTCCTTGACATTGGCACAATTTTCTATTGTACTACTGGAAAAGCAAGTGATAGCATACTTGAAACAACATAGCAGCATCTGCAGAAGTAAGGGAAAAAACACTCAGAAAATTAGTCTGAAAAACACACTTTGTCTAAGGGAGGAGCAGCAGCAAAAAGCAGATGGGTGACCCAGGAGGACATGTTACTTGCCACATCAATGGACATGAATCACACTCAGCTTATCATCTTTGTAAGATCCTCTAGCAAAACCTACTGAAACTACAAAAAGTAAAAAATTCCAAATGCATGAGCCACGTGACTGTTGAAGTAGGGATCTCACTCTTACTGTTTTTGCTACTGCAGGATTCCCAGCAGGAGAACTGCAAAAGCCTTTCTTTTGGGGAACAGAATATCCTAGGTAAGCACTGCATGTGGAAATGTGGAATAACAGGGAAATGTGCTGGAAATAGACATGGACAGGGAAGAGGGCCTGGAGAAGAAGACTACTCTGCTGAGGAATACCAACAAGTGCACAGGAATACTGTGTTGTCCTTCTGTAGGGAAAGCTTAGCCCTTGGATTGTGTGTTTTTCCTGACTGTGTCCTGCTTTTACTATTGAAAAACCAGACTTTGAAAACTGCTGCTTTATGCAATAACTTTTCTTACCCTTGGGAGCTGTATGTTTTGCAGTTGTCTCAAACCAGTGACTAATTTCTCACCGGAGTTGCTAATTAGGTGCACCTGGGTGGAAGGGTTTCAGCGCTACGGCGCGCAGATGCAGCAGTGTGCACATGGCAGGTATTCAAAGGAACTGTAAATCAGATAACTAACACTTCCTGAACAGAAGTGAATACCCTGAGAAGCCATTTATTATCGGTTTATTGTTCGCTTTGTGCTAATATCTAAGATAAACTGTGGGCTTTCTCCTGTGCTTGTGGAAGTACGTGAGAATATCTCCATGTGCATAAGTGATTGCCTGAGCAGGTCCATGCACTGCGTAGATGGAGAAGAGTAATTATAGGTCACAATTATTTAATTTTTAAAACATCACTGCTTTTGTGCAGTTTAATAACTTTATGTTTTATAGCAAGGTAAGACAGTGTGAAGATTCTGACAGCTGTTTCTGGAAGATCTTTTGGAGTTACATAAAGCCAGTTACTGGTGAAACGTTTACTTGATAATTCCCTGTTAAAAAAAAAAAAACAAGCTTTTGAAACATTTTGGGTTTACCATCTTCAGAACTGGATGTGTCCTTGTAAACAGGAAATTTGGCAGTATATGTAGAGAGATAAATTCAATTTAGGAACAAATGGATTTACATTCAAAGAGAATTCTTATAAGCCAGGTGACACTGTAAGTGGTAATTGGGGATAGAAGAAAATCCTTTCTTATTAAGGATCCTTTCTTTTTGCTGTGGTTATGGTGGACCTGTTTCCACCCTTCCTTTCTGAATAGATTTCTCTGTACCCTGACCTTCTGCCATAGTGACAAAATTGTGTTTTTTCATAGAATTATACTTTACTCATTTCTCTTCTTTAAAGGTTACCTTTGCTTAAATTGGTTTTGCTTGAGTACATATCAAAATGAAATTTAGTAAACAAATGTAGCTGTTTTATAACAGACAACAGATTGCTTTTGTCCTTGAAATAGTCTGGATCTGTTTTCTGTCTGCTTAAAAGAAACAGTACATGGCACTGGAACAGAAAAATCATCAAAAAGTCATCAGTACTTGCTGGAAAACTGATTTTGGAAATATTTAGCATTTACTGCTGTTTTAGTGTCCAGTTTCAGCATAACTATTATAAAGCAGCTGCGTCTAGTTGCATAAAGGGAAGCTAATTTTTCACTTGACATCTCTGTATGTGAAATTACCTTTCAAAAGGTATCATTCATAATTATGAGTCTCAGGTGCCAGATATATTGTAAAAGAGACTTCAAACTACCTGAGTTGGTAGCTTCCTTAAAGTGCTCTGAGCTTCTCCAGTCCCATTTCCCCTCTAATATGGTCCCTGTTGAACTGCACCTAATTCTCTTGATCTCCATCCACCTGTGCCCCAGAAGTCAAGAGTGAAAACAGAGTTGGGAGCATTTTTCACTGGTAAAAATTCTGAAAGGTCTTCACAGAAGCAAAAGCCAAAATTTACCCCATACTTCACTCCATTCTTTGGAGCCAGGGAAATCCCTAGAACAGCCTGGTCACCAGTCTATTCTTTGTCTCTACCACTTGTGGTCACTGAGAACCTTAGAAGAAAATAAATAATTTAGTAAAAGAGCTTACTGATCCTTTTGGCCTCTTTCAATGTTTTATGCCATTTCTCGCACTGTAACAGATCCTGTATGACCACTTTATTTCAGATGTGGAAAACAAGTCTAATACAGTACATTTGGTATGGATAATTATCATTGTGTGCTACACAAGATTACACAAGAGGATGATATTTCCATTGTTGAAGTGTATAATTTTAACCAGCAATTTTAAGTCAGATTTTAAGATTTGGAATAATAATCTGGAAAAAAAAAACCAAACCAAAAAACCGTAGGGAAGATTTTATCACATGCAAATTACCTTTCAGGAAAGAAAAAAACAAAGTGAAGGAATGTTGTGGGAGCAGGGGGGAATGAAATGATGTAATACATTTTTGATATGACTGAGATGAGCAATTAGTGTGCTATGGATCATTTGGTCCAGTTACATGTTACTCAAAACCTTCTGTCTTTCTTCCATTTCAATACAATGTCTTAGAAATACCATTAGCTAGTTTGAAGTATGGCATCTCAATAACTGAACTAATTAAAACCACAAGACAACTTAACAAATGAAAGATGCATTTACTAGACCAGTTTTGCATCATGATGTCTACTGCGTTTGATACAAAAAACCCCAAACCCTGGACCTTTCCCTCTTTCATGCCTGTTTCCCCCAGTTTTATTTGGGTATAACAAGGAAAATACAACTAATTTTCAATTAGGAATTCAAGATATGTTTTTCTATTCTTTTTCTTCAGTGCACTAGATCTGAGTATAGATCATGTCTTTTTTTCTGAGCAGGTGCAAGGAAATTGTTCTCTTTCTTAAAACTGAAGTGAGATCTGTTTAATGCTTTACAAACTGGAGTCAGTAATTTCCAGTTGTTTGTTGCATGCCAGTGAAAAATGATTGGATTAGGTGTTACAAGAAGATATTGCAGCCTTTGATTCATTCGTTTTTTTCATGACAATCGTAAGGGAATAATTTCACCTATAACTTTGTCCTGTTCTCAGTTAGAATATCCACAACAGAGTCAGCTGAAGGAGACATTTTGGTTCTCATATGATGCTGAAGGATTTGATTAGAAGAGGGAACCATTGCAATGCTTTTTAAGGTTTTATATTAAAGGTTACTTTTAAACAATTAATTGTTTAACATTCAGACTTCTGACAACCTTAAATCAAAATTAAGCAGGTGTGCCGGTTAGACCTATTATCACCCAGTTTAACTAAATAAATGATAGTATTTCCCAAGTCCAACTGTCTTTTAATATTCATGAGCCTGGGCTGTCTGAGGAAACTGTCTCTTTCTGTTACAGGTCATTAAGCTACGGTGCTATAGGAGTAATTGTTGGCCATGAGTTTACTCATGGATTTGATAGCAATGGTAAGTGTCAATATGTTGCTAACTTTTTTTTTCACACAGTTGACAAATTAGCTGACTTCTATGCTCTTTAGGGTTTTGTTTTTTAACAATAGTGAAATTGTGAGAGAATTATAATTTTAAAAATTTCTTTATGTACAGTTCTTCTTGTCTGAACTAGGTTTTGTTTGGTAAGGAATGCCACAAGTTTGATGTCCTCTGCTTGTTTTGAATGGGAACTAAATCAGAAACAGATTCTGATATTCCTGGTTGGGAGGAGTGAGTAGGGCAAAAGGAAAATTTCCAAATGACAAAAATTACTTCCAGGGAAACTTTACATTTAAGTTTTGACTTTGTTTCAAAAGATAGTTACATAAAATATTAAAATACAATCATGAGACAAAAGTGGAACAGAACATGTATTACAAAGTATTAAAAAAAAGGGAAAAAAGAGAGTGAGAAACAAGTAAGCTGAAAATGTGAAACCATCAGTCCTGAAAAACTGAATAGAGTGGGACATTGCCATCATCTAATTTTTTCTATCTCATTTTTTCTATCTCATTTTTAAAAATCAGACTCCTGAGAGAGAGACACGTGAAGAGGGTGTGGAAGGTGGAGGGAGGTGTGAGGGAGTAATGCAAACCCCCTCCTTCAGGGAGAAATTCTGAATGTCTGACAGACATCCTGCTGTGACTCGCTGTCCAGAGAAGCCTCTTTTCTCTGAAAATACATGGAGTTTAAGGAGAAGCAAGCTTCTAACTGGCTGGCTATCTAAAGTTAGGCTGCTTATGTTGTGTTTCTTTGAATACCCCTTAAAAAATAAAAGACAAACCTTGTATCCTGTTAGCACTACTCTGAAACATTTTGTGTCAGTTAACACTCCATAATGGAGAAATGTTTCTTCACAAACTCCCATCTCATTTTCAGGAGAGTATGTAATCTCCATCATGTATCCAGCCAGTCAGAGAGGACTTGATTTGATTTGATTCCCAGAGTGAACCAGTACGTCTTTTCCAGGCTCTTACCTTTAAAACATAGTGATAAATACATCTCTAGGGAATCTGTCATCTTGAACATGACAACATGCAGTGAAAAAATTAGGAAATAAGAAGATTAAAGAAAATGTCTGTAGTACTTGGTATCATGTCTATTGATTGCTCCCTACCTCTCCTTCCTGTAGTTCTAACATGTTTAGTGCCTGTTTGGCTGGAGACATGATGGAGATTAGGTATTCTACTACAACTGAGATGAAGCAGTGACTTAAGGCTGAATTTTCCATGAGCCATTGCTGTAATCATCAGCCTGGGTGATGTATATATTCTCCTTGCTTCCATGAATAGGATTCAAACATTCTGGGTTTGCTCCAAAGCAAAAAATGGAAACTTCAGAAGTTTCCATGAAATAGAGATTTTTTTTCCTGGTCAAGCATAAAATTAGTTAATAATGAATTGTTATCATCAGGTTTGCAGAATCAAGGATATATGGGCTGAGGATGAAAAATATAATTATACTTACAAGAAAGCTCATGTGCCTCTTACACTGGGTAATTATAAAATGTACAATAGAACTCATAAATCTTTGCAATTTTTTTATGAAAATGGAAATTATGACAATAACTAGAATGCCAGCTTTTCACCACTGACTTGAGTGGGGTCAAGATATTGCTCACTAATCTTATATGTTTTGCACACACACTTGCATGAGTGCATTCACTTCTAATTTCTGTGCAGGCGATCCCAAAACTGGAAAAATATGGGGGCTTCTCCTACAAAAACATTTGTTTTCTTTCCTTTTTAAGGTAGAAAATATGACAAAAATGGAAATTTAGACCCTTGGTGGACAAATGACTCTGAAGAAAAATTTAAAGAGAAGACTAAATGCATGATTAATCAATACAACAATTACTACTGGAAAAGAGCTGGCTTACACGTATGTAAAACACCAGTGATTGAAAATGGTGGTGCATTAGGACTTTTGGGTCTTTTTTGAAAGTTATTTTTTATAAATCCCAAGATATTGAGATATTAGGCTACCAACTTCGTTTCTCGCAACAAATCACTTTTTGAAGTCAATAATTGTGGTAAAAATTGTCTGTCAGATTTGATTAGTCCAGTCAAATACCATAGCTCACACTCCAATGACAGGGTTAAACCACTTCTCCCCATTGCATAATTTTGGAATCACAGGAAGAGGATGAAGCCACTCAGTAGGGCTGGTCTAATTACTGTCAGCATGTTAAATGTCTTTGGTAGATGACGCCTGTAATGAAAACCAAGCAGTCACTCTTTTTATAGAGAAAAATATAATAGCATGTTTTATAGATTCCTTTAGCAATCCCACCTGTTATTTATTACAGCTATAAAATGAATGCATAAACTCCACTTTATTTCACATTCAGCTCTTGCTATTTTTTCTATGTCTGCATGTAGAACCAATTTGTATCTCAAATGAAGGGAGTATGATAGCAGTAGCTCATAAAAAAGGATTGAGAAAGAAAGTGCTAGAGATGATTTCTGTTTCATTGTCTATCAGAGCTGTGGGCTTCCCTGAAAATATGCACATTATATGTGTCCAAAATGAAGGATGAATAGGATAAATCCAAGACCTTCAGAAATTAACACCTAAAATACAAGTAATGTTGTCTGGGACACAATTTTAATATGAATTTTCAGGATAAAACCCATACCCCACAGCTTATTCAATTCTGCTACCTCTACTTACATTTTAAAATCAGAAATACAATTACGCCTTTGCCTTTTAAGAATAGGGAGGTCACACCGGATACTGAGTAATATTTTTAACACTTCCCCAGGCTGTTTGTGTTAGTCTCGGAGATTACAAAGCCATACTGCAGTCCAATCTGAAGTCTGCCGCTTAAAGAAGGTCTTTCAAACCTTCTCCAAGGATGTGACGGAGAGCTTGCCATGCTTCTACCACTGACTTGGCCACACCCTTTACCTTCTATGGTGTCTCTTGATATGGAGTAGATCTGAATTCACACTCCAGTGTAGCTACTGCCTTTGAAGTCCATAAATGGGCTTATTAGAGAGATCTTGTTACCGACAAGACTTTACCCTCCTATGTCCATAGGATAACCTAAAGTATTTTTTAGATTACAGAAGAATCTTCGTATTATTATGCCATATTCTATACCTTCTGTATGAAGAACTATATATGCAAAGGATGCCAAGAGTTTTGGGGGTTTTTTTTGTCTGTTATTTACATGAATATTCTGTGGGTTTTACACTCCACATGGATATTTTTCATGGATCAAGAAACTTATTTACTTTTTTCTTTCTTATCACAATAAAAATGTCTCCAGAAAAGAAGCATAATGAAAGAAAAAGCAGATATAGAAATAGCTTCAAGAGTGCAGTAATCACATAAAGTCATCTGATCAAATAAAGTGCTTATTGTCATCCCTGAAACCTGTCATGAACTGTCTGTACAGAGCAGTTTCAGATACCTGACCCATTGCTACCTGAGATCAGCAGAAAGACTTCTTCCACTTATTAAAATGACCTATGTCATATCTACCACTGCTAGGTTATGCTCATCTTATGCTCTGAATCAGTCTACTTCACAAGTCCACTGCAAGAAAAGTTTATGAGTAGGTACGCCAGAAAAAAGGCAATTGGTGTGTCTGCATGTTCCCTGGTGTCTCAGTACTTTTTCTTTTAATGACATCTCTCCCACCTCCATCTACAGCCTCCTGAGGGGAAGGAGGGCTGGCAGGAAAGGCATACACCTTATTGCATCCTTGGGTGTAAGTGTGGACCCAAGGCATCAAGCAAGATGCCTTGAGTCCAATCTCTGGGTGCTCATCTGCGCTCAGTGGTGGTGCTGTGCATGCGTACCTCCATATCCCATAGGTCTTTTTACCTCTTCTCATATATTTTCCTCTCTTTTACCGTTCTGAATCCAAAGAGTCCTGACACCACTATCCCTATACTAATCCCTGCAGCATGTAAAAGCCTCTCATTGGAGGATCTGCAGGACAGCTTTGACCTTCAGAGCTATGCTCAAAACTGTACCCACATATCTTGCTTATTAAAGGTGTAGTAGAGAGTAAAGCTGCCTAATTACAAAGAGAGTTTGGTAGCTCTAAGACCTAAGACCTTAGTAGACTGGGAGATCAAAGATAATACTTCACTTGCAGAAATGAGGATTTTTTTCATAATGATATTGCCCTTGGTAATACCAGGAGACTGGCTGTTTCACAAAGTTTATGTAGTGCTGCTTTGTGCAATATATTCTCATTGCTATGGCTCCTGCTCTTGGAATCAATACTAGGGAAAAGCAATGTGAATCTCCTTAGCAGATATTTTTAGAGCACTGAATATACTATCAATTAAATTCTGTCTCTGACAGTTATTTTTAATTATGCTGTAGTATGTTATGACTTAAAAGTTAGTATCCCAGTGGTGTAGTAAATTATGTTGAGAAACAAATATAACCTTTTATCTGAAGTTTAAGAAAGGGACCATGGAATTTCCACAGAATTTAACCAGATAAAAACAATCTTCACAGGAAAATTATTGATGCTCAGATCAAAGATCAGAGACTAGATTCTTAAGTGCGTTTTACCTGCTACACTTTGTGCTATAGAGATCTAAGACCAGAACCAGGATAACTCACCACGGTGAATTGTTTACTGATAGTTCTCAGAGTGAAGCCCAGTTCTCTTGACCAGAGATATATGTCACAGGCTGTTCTCACCTTGTTTTATTTTTCCTCGTTTTTTCATATTGATTAAGAATGAAGTTCAGGAATGGGTCAAATGATGTTCTTTCATTCTGCTAGGTGAAAGGCAAGAGGACTTTGGCAGAGAATATTGCAGATAATGGAGGTTTGCGAGAGGCTTTCAGGGTAAGTAGATAAAAAATATATGAAACAGTATTCTTTGAAAAAAAAAGAGTAAATTAAAAAGGAAATCTGTAGTTAGGCTTCATGTTGTTGAAAGACACTTAGCATCTTTTTCTTATTAGGCATACAGGAGATGGATTAGAGAAAAGAGGGGAGGAGAAGAGGAACCTTTACTGCCAGGCCTTGAGTTCACACACAACCAACTTTTCTTTCTGAGTTATGCTCATGTGAGTAGTACAAATGTGATCTATCTGTTTATTACCATGCACAATGTGCAGTGCAGAGATGAGACTGCTTTATTTAAACAATCTACCAATGAGCCAAACCAGGACTTCTCAAGGTATAAGCAGAGACTCCTCCCAGGACTATTATTTCTTTTCTATTTTTGTCTTTGTCCTCATCTATCCATGCCAGAACTACTGAAATTATTCTTGGTTTTGCACAGTATTGTACCTTGCTTTCATTTTATGGCTTCTCTCCAATACAATGACCTTCTTGCATTTATTGACTCCTTAGGCACTTTCCAGTTTAGCTTCTGGTCTTGCAATATGCAGCTGTTTCTGACTGCTTCCACCACAGACTCCTGTTGCAAATTTGGCACCACCATTCATTACTGTGCATGTTGTTCAAGGAAAATAAGAAGCAGTGAAGATAATCTCAGTTTAACTTTTCCCCATGTTTGCTTTACACTAAATAAGCTGTATCATATCTTTAATAGGATTTATGAGTGTTTTAGGAAAATCAGTAGAATAAGGGAGAGAATCACTTCTAAGGGGAGGTGCATGGACAGTAAGAGCAAGGTATATCAGATGCCCTTGAGCTTAGCATCGTTACATGTACCTTTTATACACATTACCTAGCTCTGAGACTAAGAAATATGCTTGCTATTAAGGCATGAGTTGCTGCAGCACAAGCTGAAATACTAGCTACCATTATAGAGAGCTTCAAAAAAAGAATTAATAAAGCAGCTGTTATTAGGTGGTGGGAATAAGTGGATGGAAAATAAGAGTGGATGGAGAATAAGAGATTGGATCCGTTGAGGGATATGAAAAACAAGAGAATTTACTAACAGAAAACTGCAAGCTAGCAAAGGTGAAACAAAGGAGTTTGTGGCATCTTTCCATTATGTGCATTCTTTAAGTAATAGCCATCTTAAGAACAGCGACTTACATTCTGCTTTACTTACAAAGTCATCCCAGTTAACATACTTATTTCTGCTTTTTATCTTTTATTAGGTGAGATGCAACTCCTTTAGACCAGAATCTGCAAGAGAACAAATATATGTTGGAGCTCACAGCCCTCCTCAGTTCAGGTAGTGCAAATAATGTGTTTGCTTAGTATGCATACAGAATCAACTATGGTAGTGCACAAGTACGGAAATTTAGCATGTTAGGAGGGGTTTAAGAGCAAACACAAAATTGGACAGTGCTCTTGGCTTAGATTGAAAATGAACTACTTTTATTAACTTATCTTTTGCTATTAAAAATGCTCTTCTGATAAGATGAGGGACTTGCATCTACCTTCAATAGCAGTTGAACCAGAATACATTCTGACCCCGATGATGTCCTGTAATCATGGTCTGAGTATCTAAAATATCTCACCTATCACTTTCTTTTTCTCCTACACAGTTCTAATTTAGAAAACAGTGTGTATTAGGAGGGTCCTTCATTTAATCTGCCTGAGTTCATTAAAAGCTTTGAAGTGAATACCTTGAATTGCGTTGATAATGCAAAGTAAAAAAATGTCCTGTAAGTTCAGTACAAAATTAAACTCTTCAGTTGCCCTTCAAAAAGCACTTTTGTTGAAGGAACTGCTGTTGTAGTCCAGGCCATAATAAACTGTCCATATCATTTACCAGAAAGCCTCCCATGGTTTACCCTAACCACAGACACCCACGAACTCAAAGAATGAGAAGCTGGAACAGGGGGAAGGTTTAAAGACTATGGAAGAAGTAGGAAGCCACAGTTCATGGCTCTGCTTCTCCACAGAGTTTGTGTGACCAAACACAAGTTGTTTCTCTTGTGATTTACGTCAATTGCATTTACTTAACTAAGAATTGCATGTTTGTCCTCAGTCAAGCACTACATTACCTCTGTATTTCTGAGAAGGATTTCAGTTCCAGAAACTGAATTGTTATGGAGGCGTCTCCGGTACACTGGATTAGTTGCCTTCTGGAGATTCCTTCTGCTTTGTGCTGACTAAAGATGGAGATGGGATCCCACCTTTTCAATAGCTAAATTTAGGTGATGAGAGCCCCCTTTACCTCCATTCTCTCTTGGGAAAGTAAAAATAACAACATGATCTTCACAAAGGAGCTGTAAAGTTGCTTCACAGGCACTATGACCTATTCCCTGGTCACAGCCACTCCAAAGCTGAAGATATAAACAAAGCATGCTTAACACTCCTTGGTCTGCTTATTAACCAGAACGTGTGAAGAAATAATAGAGCTGGAAACATGATAATACAAATCAAATATAAGCCAGCATTGTAGTAATATGTGCTTGGTCTTGGTAGACTTCTATACTCTGCATTGAAATCTATACTACTGTACCTTTTCCAATACCTATTACACCTGCTAGCTTGGATAAAACTAGTGCAGTATACCACTCTACATGCCTTTTAGGTATTGATAATGCATTATGGTAATAAAGACAGGAGTATGATGCTGATCTTCAGCCTAAAGCGTGATATTTTTAATAATTCCTACTCTTGTTAAGATTTTTGTAAAATAATAATTTCTTGCCTTTTAAAGTCCTCAGATTTATTTACCTGTGTGTATATTTACATGTTTTGAATCATTGCATATCTACATCCCTATCAGATGCTGCAAACTACAAAATATAGAAGGAACCCTGAGGACAGAGCACTTATGAGGGAAACTCATGAAGAAATCAGGCCAAGAAAGAAAATTCCAGAAAAGATTACATGAATTTGAGCGCTAGAAAATACAGACAAACATTTTCCTTTGTTTTTTTGTATGGATAATCAGAACAGGCTTCTGTTTCAGATCTGAAATGAAGCTGTGGTGCTTGCCTCTTCTTGCAAATCATATCAACTGAGCTAAAAAATGATATTGCCTGTTTCCCCTAACTTTGCTTCTTTTATGTCCCAAGACTATTATAACAGCAGTAAAGCTAGCTCCAAATTTGACAGCTCCTGCTATCCAAAAAGACCAAACAGCACATTTGAAAGTAATTATAAAAAGTAACTATAAAAATGATAGAAATGAACAACCCACAACCTGGGCGTAGGTGTGTACATCTGGGCTATTCCCTTCAGGTTCTTTACACAGTAAAAAAAGAACAGGCATTTTGAAAGTGTACATCCTTCTCTAAATAATAAATTCAGATTACTTAGACTTTGCAAGTACATCTTCCTATTGACTGCCAAGGGATCCCAGGGTGACCCATTCAGGGAGGGTGTCTCTATTGTAGTTCAGTGAAGTGACATCCAGATATCCCACTCTTATTCCCCAGTTAATGTTCAGCAATATCAAACCATGGATGGAAGAGTCACATGCATAGGCACATAATGATCTTTTGCTGGCAAGATTCTGGTTTTATTTATTCTTGATTGGCAGGTTTTTGATATTAGTATGTGTCTTGGTTATTACTGAATGCCAATTTCAGAGTGAAATTGCTGGCATGGCAGGCAGAACTCCCACCAGCTTCATCAGCAGTTCTGCATGACCAATTCTTGATGTTCCAGTTCCTGAACATGTATTTGCAATGTTTTCGCAGTAAATCTGTATGTCTTATTTGAAGTCTAACCTCATTTTGTAATTCTCCATATAAAACTGACCTTTAGACATTTTTCTGCCACCCGACTGCAAATTATCTAACCCACAGATAGTCTAATCAATATAATAAGACACTGAGCTACGCTGAGAAACGGACTGTCTGCAATGGAGAAAAATGCCTTCCCATTGCATAACAAAGATGGCGGGAAGGCATACAATTAATATCTCAGTAGATACTTCTCTGCTTTTAATTCAGGATGCTGTTTTCTTTAATACCATTGCAAATTTCAGTTTAGTAAATTCCAAGATGCTTAAAAGCATAGCAAAAACCCAGCAAACAGCACAATCCCAATCTAGCAATGGTAGAATATTAATTTCTGACAGCATGAAATAATACATACATAAAAAGCAGAAGCCCAGGATGACTACATATAAAGAGTGAGCTCTTTCTCTATGCCTGAAGGTGCCAGTCTGGAATGTAGACACACTAGCTTGTGTGAGGCTCTTTCAGTATCGCTTCATGTGTGGTGGATGGAACAGACCTTGGGAGCTGCTCAGGGTAAAAGCCTCAGAAAACATGTTTCTGAACTATCAGAGGAGTTGAGACACTCATGGTTGTAATGTTGAGCTGGCCAGTAAGAGAAGCTATGCTTGACCCCCCTGCAGCTTCAGGCTACAGTCTCAAGGAGTCTGCATGTGTGTGTGTTCATGAGTGGTGAGCCACATCAAATCACATACAGAACAACAAGCTGCCTATGCATTCCTGCCTGCTGGACTGCTGTGGTTTGGCAGCTTCTGGAAGAATTTTATTGTGCAAGACTATTGCAAATCCTTTGCTGCACCTTTGCTGCCAAGGGTCATATTAGAAAATTGTTCTAAGTGAAATTGTATTCACAAATTACAATTGTTTCTGGTTGAGTTTCTAGGAAACTGCGATGCTCCTCAAAGCACTGAGTGAAACAAGATTAACTTCACATTAACTTTAAGTGGGAGTGCTTCTCCTGAGCTTTTTGAGTTTTGTGAAAAAACACATGGAAAACCTGAAAATTCAACATAAATGGAACAATGCAACCTGAAAGGAACACACTGAAATACTTGCAGGTTTGTAGTGCTTAACAAAGAACAATCTGCACATTAATCACTTCTCTTTTCTCTTTGCAGAGTCATTGGTGCCATGAGCAACTTTGAAGAGTTTCGTAAAGCTTTCAATTGCCCAACAAATACGACAATGAACCGAGGGGCAGAATCATGCCGGCTGTGGTAGACATCTCTTGCAGTTTTCTGTCAAAGAGGTCTTCAATGTGAGCTGTTGCACCTGAACTCAAGTCCACTGTTAGAGTTTCAGAATAATGTTCCTCAGTCTGTAGATGTATTACTTCAAGTACATGTTAATAATCTACATGGATCTAATCACTCTCTATCCAGAGCCCAGAAACTTTTGAAATAGATGAAGACGACAAATTTTCTTTAATAATTACAAAAGAAGTGACACCTTTTATCCATTAAACTACTACTGTTCATCTGCAGTTGCATTGCTGTTGATGGACAGCTGCCTTCCAATTCTAGTTCCTGATTTATAGTTGAGCAAGAGATAAATGCTAAAATCCATTTTTAACCTGTTGCTCTTTGGGGGTTCTATGCGGAATGCTCCTTCACAAAATTCATTCTTTCTGGATGAAGAAAGCCATGAAACCTGCTATAAAGCCAGCTCTGTTTTGCTGTGTGATACAGCATTTTCGTAACTTAAACTGTCACTGCCCAGCATGACATAAATAATGTTGCAGGATGTAAAGAAATAAGACTTCATATAAATTTGGTTGACTATGTCAGATTAGTGCCTCAGGTTTTGGAACACTTACAAGCTGAGGAAGCATCTCATGGTTTCCATCTGCTAGGACTAAACAGAAAGGATACTTGTCAGACCCTGACCTTTTCTATTTTTAGAACGGCTTATGATAAATTCAATATGTGGTGAAAACTGGAGGCTTGTAGAGGGAATTCCCTGCACAGAGATGCTCAGAAATATTATAGCATTTATTCCTGTGTACAGTTTGGGCAGTTTTGTTTTCCCACAGGGTGGTTTTTTACCTTGTGCTGAAGGTATCTTCACCTACATTTATTTTTAAGCCTGAAACACTACACCAGTTTTAAGTGAGGGATGTCTCAGTCTTACAGAGGAGTATGTGTAGTGTGCATGCTTGTTCTCATCTTCTGAACAGGGCAAGGTAACTCGTGATTTCAAGGAAAGAATATCTTTTTAAAAAACAGAGTACCAGCAGCATTTGCCTTGTCTGGATAAAAAGGGCAATTCAGGAGCAGAGGACTTTTAAATATAGTATACACAAAAACCAGTTAAATTTTTCATTTGATTTCTAAGAATATTAATTAAAAAAAATATTGTAACAGAAAAGTCTTTAACACATAACTAGTACTTAAGGGGGAAAAAATCAAAACAAGCTTTTCTTCATCAACAAATAGATACATTTAACTGGTTTCTATTTATACCTTATGCATAAATTCATCTTTACATGGGGGAATTGTTTCAAATTGAGAGTTTGTTTAGACTGATTTAATTACTGCAAATCTATATGCTTCTGTGTGTATATACTTCTATATAGAGATACAAAAATATATAAATTCTTCTATTTGCATAAATGTTATTTTATTGGTATAGAAATTTTAGTAAGATGAGCTTCTTTTTCCAAGGACTGGTAAAATGTTTTCTAGTAGTCGAGGCAGAGAAAGGTTAAACTGAAGCTAAGCTTTTGCAGTTGAGTTAGTCTCATATATTTCTTTATAAAGAAGGGAGCCATCATGGAAACATAATTTGTGGAGGGAGGCAGGACTTGAAGCTACCTTCCAGAGAACAGGAAGCTGTGACTTCTGAACACAAGATACTGTTGACATTTCTTAGAAACAAATGACAATGTTTTGGGACCAAGTCTTTCTCTTTTCAAGTTTTCCCTGAAAAAGTCAAAGTTTTCTTAAAAGGAAGAACACTTCTGCTTTTCACAAAGCACTCTGTTCATGAGCTCCATAGATTACAGCTTGTCACTGTAATTGCCACTACTATTTTTTTCCTGGAGATATTTTTCACATAAACTGTTTAGATTGCTGTGTTTTCATAGAGGCTTTCCTCAATCAAGTAGGTATGGATCTTGAGGAAAGTGATACTGTTAGCCTACTAATGGGAAAGTTCCTTACAAAATCAAGTATTTTACTGAGTTCATTCCTGTGCTCATATGAACACTGACATGACTTGATGTTGGCTGCTTTGGATCAACGGCATAAAGTTCAGGGGTGACAGCCTGACCCCATTAAAGGTAGTACCAATATGGTACTCAGAAAAGTCAGAACAACAACCCAAACACTTATCTCAGCTTTCTGAATTACGACACTGATTTCACAACAGTCTGTTCTGAGTTTTCTAATTTTGTCTCTCAGGTCAGAGAAGTATTTGCAAGAGCTTATCTCTCGTTGCTATTTTCCAGCAGGACAGATTCTGTCACTTTGTGGTAAATGGGGTTGTTTCTCTATACTGGATAGCAATTCCTTCTAAAATGTCTTTTATTCGCTGCCTTAAATATCACTCTTACTGCTCCTTGCTAGGCTCAGGTCTTTCATAATTAATGCCAAGGATTTTTGAATTGTGGTATGTATATTCCCAGTGGCACAGGAACCACAGCAAAACTGTCGACACTCACCTCCTGTAGCAGGCAGAGGGCTGGGTGCTGGACTGGGGATATATTGGTGAGCTGGAGGGTC
The DNA here is from genome assembly GCA_033558105.1 of Coccyzus lansbergi. Taxonomy (NCBI): domain Eukaryota; kingdom Metazoa; phylum Chordata; class Aves; order Cuculiformes; family Coccyzidae; genus Coccyzus; species Coccyzus lansbergi. The sequence goes on from JAUMJK010002392.1 coordinate 2,683,161, forward strand.
TGGAGACAGCAAACTAGGAGGGAGGAAGATGTAGGCTGAGTGGCATATTCATTGACAGCATTCAAGTTTGGGAAATCCTTGCTGTTGATGTAAGTTTTCAGTGCCTTGGGCTTATGTCTTACATGGCCAAATTTTGGACTCCAATTTTAGCAGTTGAGAGGGGGCATACATGCTGCCAGGAAGGATGCAAGTCCTTGCTGCTGACAAGTACATTCACTAGTAGTATCCAAGTTTGGAGAATCCTTGGTGTTGATGCAAGTTTTCAGTGCCTTGGGCTTAGGTCTTACATATGCCCGCTAAAAGGTCCCAGTCTGCCTTACCTGCCTGCTTTTCAACTCAAACCAAAGAGCTGATGATGCAATTTACAGTTCACTTTGGATTCAGCTGTTTAGGTATAAGTTGGAAAGCAAAGAGGGCTCTGTCCATTACTTTTGTTTTGCAGCACTTCCTGGCCCTGCTTTATTTTCATATTTTGCCTCCCATGTCTATGTCAGCAATACCCTCTTGTGTTGATATCAGGGTCACTTACTATATCTATGCAAACAGGTCTTTCATAATGTTTATTAATCTTCTAGAACTTTTAAAATAGTATTCTTTAATTGTCAGTAATTATGTCAATATTCTTCTTCCTTTAAGCATATTGTGAAATGTTTCTTCTTGTTGGTTCAATAATCTTCTCTTCCAGCAATCAAGAAGGGAAGGATGACATGAAAAAAACCCATTTTTACCTGTGAAAATCTGAAGAGCTATTTTTTCTACTGTGTAGACATAATGAAAAAATTTCTACTCCTGTCCTACATCTCCTTTTGGTCCTGGAAATATGTAAACTTTTTTTTGTCTTCTCTTTTATTTTCTGTTCTGTTTTGTTCCGTTCTAAATCTTCTTTTTTTTCTGTCTCGTCTTCAAAAATGCTAAACCACCTTATACACTGTGAGTATTTCTGCAGATCATATGCTGAAAGAGTTAGCTCTGCACATGAGTAGTTGTCAGAAAAGGCAGCTGTGCTATTCATCTGTGTAAACTGCTTAGGTATGTAAATGATGTCCAAGCTGGGTCTTGCTGTTGGAAGACCCTAAAAAAACCCCAGTTGCATCATAAAGCTTAGACTTATGTCTTGTGCAGAGGGATTTCAGCATTCTTTAGGTAGGAAGCCTATCATAACACTAAATTTTTGAATTATTTATAAGATAATCTAGTGGGTTTATGTGTATCACTTTTCATTTAGTATTTTTCAACAAATAACAAGCTTAGAAGTGTATCTCACAGCAGTCTTTTATATATACACATGCGTGTATATATGTATATATCTCCAAAGAAATATTAAAAGTCTGACAACAGAAGAGGTAAAACTATAGTGAGTTAAAAGGTCTTTTGTGTTTGTATCTTTTTAATCTGGGTTTTTATTTTGCTATTCAGTCTATTGCACATTTTAATTTTTCTCGTTGCATATTATGTCAATTGACTGTTCGGAAAACAATTGTGTTAGCCAATAAAAGCCAAAGTAATGCAGAATTTTCCTATGTTGCAATATGGCAAAAGTTGCTTGACCTGTCACTGTCAAACTCTGCAATGTTACTTCTGTAGTATATCATCTTTATATAATGTAATAAAGACTACAACATCATGGGCCCAGTTTCTCGAGGTTACCATTACTGTTTTTCAGCCTTAGAAGGACCTCCTCTTTTAGAGATGTCTAGCCATCTCCAGCCAGAACCACCTGCCCCCACCAGTCTGCTGGAAGCAATTAAAATTAACGTAGGACAGGTTACTGTGCATGATGCCTGGAGGCTGCAGAAATTGCAGAAGGGCAGGTGGCTGAGCTGTCCCAACCAAAGTCATGAGAGCATAAGACAGAGCTGCAGAAGATCCACCTCTGCTTGTCAGCCTCACACTTCTCCTTTTGCCCCAGTCCATCCTTGTCTCAGCCCACCCTTTGTAGCCTCATCTGCATTTCAAATGCTTTTAAGCATTTTACAGAAGTGACTTTAATAGGACAACCATAGTGCCATGCCTGAGTTTGAACTGCAGCTCAGTGACATTTCTTCCCAGCCAGCACAAAGGAGTAAGGTGTGACTACAGTTAGCTTAGCTTGCTGCTGTTCCTCACCGTGTACTTCATGAGCCCAACGGAGCATTTACTCAAAGGCTTTTCTGGCACCGGGACTGTGCCAAGGCCTTACACATTACCAGCTTGGCTTTTCTGGGCTAAGTGCCCTATGTTTTTGAGCTCTGACCAGTCTCCTGACACTGCTTGGGCATCCATAAGCAGCAGTGCTGACCACATAAAGTCTGTGAGCAGCAAAAAGCAATTGTGCCTGGTGGAGACTATGGCTGAAGTTGACCTTGCCACATCTTTTGAATGATGATCTGCAACCTCTCAAAACCCATAGTTTTGTACAGGCAACTCTGCAAACATCTCCTGGGTTTGGGTTGGCAGGGAGATTTTGTCTTTAATAGACTTCATCTATTCGGTCACCTACTGTACAGCGCAAACTTATCAACATTTCTACAGTCAAAAGCAAAAGTTTGCATGGAGGAAGGTGAATGATCAAAGCAAACATTGGACTTGGAGCATGAACCAGCCTCGGCATGAGGAAAATCTTTTGCTTAACTCTTGCAGGACTTGTTAAGCTTGCCTGCATCTTCGAAAGATGCTATAACAATGGCTGTAGATCGCCCTGAGGAATTCAGGATTTATCTGCAATGGCAAGAGCCTGCTTCACTAATCAGACAATTTAATCACATTTAAAATGTGATATATTTTTTAAAAAAGAAAAGAAATTGAATATTCCTGAGGGATACTTCAACGCAGCATTATGTTTTATTAAATATAACATCAAAGTTGGAAGTTACTGAGAATCAAGATAATGTATTACACTAATTTGTGATCAAAGAGAGAGATATAATAATAGAATATTAATCATACACGAGCACCACAGCTAAAACAGCCCTACGTACAAGGTTAGGCACACACACATATGCTTACATTATCTATCAGTGTGAACTTATATGCAGATCTTTAAAAAGTTTGTAAATTTTTATCATATCTGTATTTACTGTTCGTAACTGGTGAAAGACTGACCTGTTTAACAAAGCTTGGGGAAAGGCTTCAAAGGGGATCTTAAGACGTTTTGTACCACAGTTTTTTTAACATACCAGAATTGCTTTGAACAATAATAGTGTTTGTTGTTTTATATAGACAATAGACACTCACCTTCTGAAATGTGAGTTGCAGAAATTTCAGTACAGGAATCTGAAAATATATGGTGTCACGTCCTTTTACTTCAACACTAGGAAAGTATTTGGGTAAAACCAGCAAAAACCTTTACCTTCTGAAATACAGCAATTGCAGAAAGATGCACATACTAATGTATGTCATGATGTACAATTAACAAAAACATCCTGTAGAAGATGCAGTTGCCCAACTGAGCCAGGAGAACGGTTCACTAACTTTTCACATCATTTCTGCTGGCACAGGAGATCTATCTCCCTTTTAATTCACTGGGAAGGAAGCACATAGGTGTTACAGCTCAGTCTTTTGCAGGAGTGTCAGTACTGTGCCTGCACAGAGCTTACCCTGTCGACCAGTAGGCTGGAGGGACTATCTGACTATCTGCCTTTCTAAGATGATAGAATCATAGAACAACCAGGTTGGAAGAGACCCATCGGATCATCGAGTCCAAACATTCCTATCAAACACTAAACCATGTCCCTCAGCATCTCATCTACCAGTGCCTTAAACGTCTCCAGGAAAGGTGAATCAACCACCTCCATGGGCAGCCTATTCCAATGCCCAATGACCCTCTGTGTGAAAAAACTTCCTCCTAATCTCCAGCCTAAATCTCCCCTGGTGGAGCTTGAGGCCATTCCCTCTTGTCCTGTCCCCTGTCACTTGGGAGAAGAGGCCAGCTCCCTCCTCTCTACAACCTCCTTTCAGGTACTTGTAGAGAGTAATGAGGTCTCCTCTCAGCCTCCTCTTCTCCAGGCTAAACAACCCCAGCTCTCTCAGCCGTTCCTCCTAGGGCCTGTTCTCCAGCCCCTTCATCAGCCTCGTTGCTCTTCTCTGGACTTGCTCCAGAACCTCAACATCCTTCTTGTGGTGAGGGGCCCAGAACTGGACACAGTATTCAAGGAGCTGCCTCACCAGTGCTGAATACAGAGGGAGAACCACCTCCCTGGACCTACTGGTCACACCATTTCTGATAGAAGCCAGGATGCCATTGGCCTTCTTGGCCACCTGGGCACACTGCTGGCTCATGTTCAGTCGGCTGTCGACCAACACCCCCAGGTCCCTCTCCTCCTGGCAGTTTTCCAGCCAGACTTCTCCCAGTCTGTAGCTCTGCATAGGGTTGCTGTGCTCCAAGTGCAGGACCCAAGATATCCAGAACCCTCAAAAGGTTTTGTCTGCAATTCTTCCACTGATTCCTAGTTCCATGAATCCTTTTTCCTTTCCCTCAGACACATCTAACTGGTATATAAATCAACAAATCTCTCTATCATGGCATTTAAAAGGAAAAAAAATGGTGCCCTCATAGGCCCATGCTGTAAAACAATGCAATGCCAATGCATCTTAAAAACACTGGTGTGTTTTGTGGAATAAGGCTGCTCTTAGTCAGGCACAATGCATATGCTTTCATGTCATCCTACTAGCATAGGGCTTCAGTGTTTTTTTGCTGGAGCAAGAAGAGCAACATTTGGAGTGACCTCTGAATTGGATGATAAAAGAAAAACTGGAAAATCTTTACTGTTGTAAATCAGGAAAAGATTTTAAAAAGCATAAGTACAAGTACTCATATAAAAGATTATATATATATATACACACACACATATATAGGCACAGCACTGTAAGTCTGTGCTGTGTAACTGTACATAAAACTGTCAGAAATATGAATGATTTTTAAATAAATACTGTCTCAGGGTAAAACTGACCTCACTGACTTCACTGGGTGAATAACACATGTAGGACCAGAAGTTTACTCCATCTGAATTACTGCATATAATCTTTACAGAGTTATATGATTTAAAACTGTCTGGGATGCATATTTTCTTCTGGAAAGAAAAAGATTTCTGGTTTTTGGGATTTTCAAAAGCTGCTCCATCCTCAGTCATTTTCATAGGACTGACTCTGTTTACTCTTATCTAACAGGATACTCTTTACTCTTATCTAACAGGAACATTTTCATATTTTTAAACACTTTATGAGTTTCTTTATCACTGTTTCAGAATTGCAGAGTAGATTTTCCAACTTGACTTTCCCAGATAAGTCTCTATTAACCATTAAAGTAAACACAGAATGTCCTAATGAACTAAGTGTAGGATTATTTATGATACCAAAGTACTTCTGTCTTCATGATGAGAGAGAAAATTGCCTGTTACTGGGGTGACAGGGAAACCTGGAGGTGCCCATAGCAGAGACAGTGCCACCTGGGTTTGGAGTGGTTGAGGTGGTTGGGTGATCTGCTGCAGGTAGGAAAAACTGCTTGGTGAGAAGGCGAGGAGTGTTTGCCTTTTGTGCGTTGCACTATGTCCAAGACACTTAAAATATTACAAAATTAAACAAAGTCATTTATTGTGCCAATCAGAAGATTAAAGTGCATTTCTTGTGAAAATCAAAAAAGTGAGAAAAATCAAGCCTTTATATTCACTGAGTAATGAAAGCACATGCATCTCACTTGTGTAGGCTCCAGCAAGGTTACAACTATGTCTGCAGAACCACCTCTGCCTGCAGCTGTGTCTTTCCCTTTGTTTTGAGATGATGCAAAAGACGAGATGAGTTGAGTGAGGAACAAAACCCTCTACCACAGGGAAGGCAATGGAGGAGGAGAGCTCAATAAGAAACAAGGTACACCCCCCCACACACCCCTCCCCCCCCAATACTACCTGTGCAGGAGTCAGCGGCAGCTCCAGCACCAGTTCCCAGCAGTGGCTGCAATGTACCTCCTTACAGAGTAAGTTGCAACCCTGTTTTGTTAAACCTCCTGCTACCTCAGGGAAGCCTGCCTGTGGAAAAAAACCAAATTCAATGGAAGGGTCTACTCAGAGAAATCTGCCTTAGCAATCGGGCTAACAGGAGCACTGGTGCTAGGACTGGTGCAAGCACAGATATGCCACATAACCAAGTATTCATGCAGTTCTCCCTGTGCACCCTGGATAATGACCATCCATCCAGATTGCCTGCAGCAGTGGCAGCTGCTCAGCTGGAGCAGAGTGTGCAGTGCATGTGTGCAATGTGTGTATGTGCAGTGTGCTCTGCTTCCAGCCTACTCACCAACATCTCCTTATCTCCTCTCCCTCCTGCAACTAGGCAAAACAAGACCGAGAAGGGAGTAGGAAAGAATCAGTGTGGTTCCCTCCTAAGCCACTGTAGGTGGGCTTCCACTAGAAGGTATGGTATGCAGTAACTACCTGGTACCAGCCTGAGACAGTGGGAAGCGTCAAATTGTTTTAGAGACAATGTAGGAACAATTCTTCCTCTAGCCTAGGCTGAAGTAAAATTTCACAGTCTAACTTCAGCCTAATAATTTTTATTTTAACCCCTCAGCATGCCGTAGAAGGGCAAAATATGGAGCCTTCCTTTAGTGAGTAATTTCATTAGTTCAGCTGGGTTTTCCTTTGTTCTGCAGTCAGTTCAGCAACAGCCAGCAGTTCAGACCTGCTAGCACAATACTCCTTGTAAGAACAACATGTGTTGAGGCAATCACTGTGTCTGTATTCAGCATGCTTATCTGGCTTTGTTTTAATAAATCCAGTAATAGGCTTTCGGAGGCAATGAAGGGAAAAGAATAATTTGAAAACAAAGCTTTTGAAAAGAATACAATGCACATGCAGTAGAAAAGAGGGTGATTTTGGAGGTCTGTGCAGCTGTTTTATTTCTTTAGAGGATTTTAATCAATGTGATTACACAGGGAAGCAAAGGAATTTTTAAAACAGTGCAGTGATAATCAGCCAGAAGAGAAAACAAAGGGGTGTTTTCCCTTTCTCATATCCTTCAGCTTTATTCTTTCCCTTTAATGTGATTTTACAAATAAAAGTGCCATATTAGCTCATTTTAATTAAAAAACTAACCATGCTGGATGTTTTCTAGAGAAACAATTTCAGCCTTTGCCCACTATATCATTTAATCAAAGATATCTTAAATGCTTTCAAGATAGCTGCACCAATCTGATTGCCATCAGTGTAATGACTTTCCTAGTGGATTGGAAAAAAAATGTAATTGGACACCAGACCATCCTTTCAAGTGGGATTAGCAGTTCTGCTGCAATCCTCCCCTAAATTTCAGGGTTTGATGTTCTTGTCTTGCTCCTTGTGCACTTACTGTCACTGCTGCAAAGCAACTCTCCAGTGCTATCTTCAGAGTTTGGTTATACAGGCACAGCAAAAAGAAGCAGCATGAAGCTACAGTGCTGCAAAAGGCTACCTCTCTGTGTTATTGGGAGCAACTGTGGCTGGTTAAATCTGCGAGTGACCCTACAGCACTCCATACAAAGAAAAGTCTGTGCACGTGTGATGGAAGGGAATTTGCCACTTGTCACTCCTAAAGGTTTTAAGACGGGTTTATCCAGCCTTCTGCTCTTACCTACTCTCCGATACATACCTGATGGTGTGCATATCACAGCCCAAAAGCAAAGCATCGACAGCTTTTTCCACTGCCTGAGAAGGCATATACTGGGTATTCCACCCTGAGATCTGAGTCTTGGCTTCTGTCCTATCCACCAGTCCTGCATCGTGCATTACCCCACTAGCATCACTGGCTCGGACAGCATGTCTTGCAGGCCACCTGCAAGTGGGATGTTTAACTAAGGTCCAAACACAGGGTCACCTCCCTGTGGTGTACCAGAGGAGTAAACAATCTTCAAACACACTCCTGTGAGCAAAGAATCACAAAAGACTTGTGAGATGGGGGACCTGCAGTGCTTGGGCTGTACAGGTCCAGGCTTGGTCCCTACCCACTCTTGTAAGTGTAAGAGTGTAGACCATAAACACACAGAAATTGGTGCCTTCTGTCTGGAATCCAGAGCTGTAGCTACACATAGTATTTATTTTTGCTTTGCTCTGTCTTAGATGGAGAACTCTAGTTCAAAATTTATCGCCATATTTTCTACCAGTAATTAAGATTCCCTAATTTTTTTCCTGCTGTCTTATATTACCCTGTGTTAAGCCAGAATTAAGGGGGTTTATTCTCAGCAGGACTTACCTCTCTCTTACCAGCTTCCAAGTCTGAGCACTTGTGCTCTTCAGAGGAAATGGTCTCTTCTAGGAGGTGAAAATGGAGGAGCTCTGATGGGAAGTTGAACATTAATTTTAAAAGGTTGCTTGAAGTGTACCTATTTAAAAAAAATCGCTAGGGGGAATTGGAGAGAGAAGTGGTATTTGCTAATGGATCTAATTGGATGCCAGTCTAAAACTTATTCCTTTGTTCAACTACAAAATATGGCCTTAAAAGAACAATTAATGTGGAAAATTCTGTGGCCTGCATTATTCAAATGCTCAGACTTGATATTCAAAATGGTCCCTTATGGCTTTAAAATCAATGAACCAAGGAATAATTCCTGTTGTGCCTTTTCTTATCCTTTGGGGAGTAATTTTATTTATGAAATCCTATACCCCTAAAAAACCAGATTTTTTGGGTTTTTCTTCTAGAGAATAACAGTTCCATCAAAATGACTTGGACTTTTTGGAACAACAGATGCTTTTATTTTGCTCTCTTCCAGTGTCAAAACTTTTCAGAACCCAGCTTTAATAAACTGGTGTTTGCAATGTTTACATTGACAAAAACACAGGGAGTCCCAAAGAAGAATGCCTAACTTGGGTAGGGGTAAACCTACATCTGCATGAAAGCAACAGGTATACTGTTCATCTGCCAACACCTGTCCCGAAGTCATGCCACTGGCAGCAGATACAGCAGCAGCAAAGCACTTAACTACTAACCAGCTGGCATGACAGGTGTAGCACATAAGAGATATTCTAGCTGGAGAGCCATGTTTTGCACACAAAGATATGGGCTTCTGAACTGGCTGAGACCTTTCAGCAGCCTTCCAGTACTTAAAAGGCGACCTGTAGGAAGGTTGGGAAGTGGTTCTTCATCTGTGAGTGCAGTGATAGGACGAGGGCTAATGGTTTTAAGCTGAAAGAGGAGAGATTTTTATAAGCCACTAGGAAGAAATTTTTTTTACTATGAGGGTGGTGAGGCACTGGAACAGGTTGTGCAGAGAATTTGTGGGTGGCCCATCTGTAGAAGAATTCAAGACCAGGTTGGATAAAGCTTTGAGAAACCCGATCTAGTGGAAAATGTCCCTGCCCATGGTAAGGGGATGGAACTAAATGATCTTTAAGTATCTTCCCAACCCAAACTATTCTATGATTCTGTGATCTTGGTTTAATTTCTGCTGCAGAAAACTTTCATTTTAAGTCATTTCCAGATCAGTTTGCTGGACCAATGTTATATCAGGCAATAGCTCAGGAAACAAAAACAGATCGGGTGGAATTGAAGGTGACAGATCTCTATCCACATCCTTCTCTCAAGGTGATTGAGTGAAACATCTTTGGTATCAAGAGTACAGCAGATATGCCCCAAATGAAGAATCAGAAATGTTGAATGTCTCTTCATCAAAGACACATTTCCTGGGAGTTCAAAGGGCACCTGAAGAGTGCTCAGTATTTGCTTTATTCTGCTTTTGCAGAGGGTGGATATTGCCAACAAATCCAACTATTTAAACCATATATTCCTGAAAATCCTTGGGTTTGATATATGTGATGAAAAAAAATATTTTTCATATAATTCTATTAGGAATTAACTAACTATGACTATGTAGAACAGGAATTGGAAAAGCCCTGCTCTCCATGTCAAGATGACACACGTGGTACACTTTTAAATGTGTAACAACAGAGATATTAATCTGTGATAGAGATTATGAATGTTTAAAAGCCAGGGTTTAAAACCTGTTCCTGCAAGATGGACAAAAGGAGAGAGGATTAAGAAAGCAAATTCTGGGTGGGATTTGGATTAAAATATGCAGTGAAAGTACAGGAAAATCTAAAACAAACCTGTGATAAAAGCCTTTTCATTTGCCAGGCAAACTCCTAGTCCTTGACTGAAGCGAGTTAGTAATTAACCAGGAGGGCATCAGCCAAATCACCACCTGAAATGAGAAACAGAAAGTTGATTCTCAAACTGATGTGGGAAGAACTTGCAAGAGCTAAAAAAACATGGATAGTGTTGGAAATAGAGATGATAACAGACTTAATAGCCCAGGGCTGAATTTCAAAGGAGCAATGGACAGCAGTGCAAGAGATAATGTATAAATGCGCAGCTTCAAAGCAATGTACTGTTTTGCCTTTTTAAACTGGATTACTACTGGAGATCTGCTGGCTCCGACCCCTGTGACAGAAAGAGCAGGAGGAGCTTGGCTAGCTCTGAGTGTTAATACAGCAGGCGTAAAGGTGTGACTAAGTGTGTGCTTTGTTTTAGTGGAAAACAAAGTGAGACTGGACCTCTTCTCTTGTACTTTACTGCAGAAGTTAAAAGGTAAAAGAGATAAAACAATTGCCATCAAAGGCAAGAGGAGATAATTTTGGCAAGATAGCTGATACCAATTCTATTCTCAGCCTTATAGTGACAACTGCAGGCAGCAAAATTACTGGAAACCAAGCAGGAGTCCAGGCAGCACCTCCTTTGATCGTCACTGTTTTCTCCTCCTACCATTTTCACACGTGATATATTTAATGAGAAATTGTCACAAATTTCTGGTAATGAATACAGTGAATGTGTTGAAGCCTCTATGACCTACAGTGTACTTCATGTGAAACAGGAAGAGTAATGCATTGAAATAAACTAGAATCTTTAAAGGAAAGATCAAGAACACATTTTATCTACTCCTGGGGTTTTTATATTTGCATGTTGGATGTCATCTTTTTTTGTGAAGATAAATGGGAATATAACCCTTATTGATTTCCAAGATTTTGCTTACACCAAGATTCTCATAGGAAGGCCTCATGGAGCAAGGATTTGATAGATGCAGTGCTTTGTCCCCTGAGTCTGTGCTCAATCATGGATTTTTTTATTATTTTTTTTTCAAGAACTGTTTTTCATCTTTCCAAATAATAATGTCTCATACTTGATAGAAGTGGTAGCGCTCCCAATCATCTGAATCCAATTCCAAGCAGCTTAATTAATAAAGTGCTTATCTTAGTGCCCCACAGGGAAAAGCAAAAAGTTTTCCAAGTGAAAATAGATATAATGCACTGGCAGAATGTTAAAAAACAATTGGCAATTAATGAGCATTTTGAGCTAAAAAATATAGACGAAGAATTAGTGTTTGGGAAAGAATTTGAAATGCACAGTAACAAAACAGAACAATGAATTTTCTCTCTCTCTGATGTCTCTTATAAGATGAATTTTCTATGAGCTGTTTTCTTTGAGTATTTGAAATCTTCCATAGAGGGTTGACATCTGGAAATTATACCTTTCCATCTGGGTACTGCTTCCAAGTCTTGAAAGATTTAGATGCATTTGACTATTTCCCTTGTGTAAATTACTTCAGTGAGTTCTTCCTTAGAGTTTTTCTTCCTACCAATAGGATGAATTTAACTAATTTACTGTAATATAAGAAAACATAGAGATATCAGAAGAGCAGATGGAGTTTAAATTGGCAAAGGATATGAAGGATGAGAAGGACTCCTATAACAAAATTGCAAAAGGAAGACTAAACAGTGAGCCTGCTGCTACATATAGCTATAGATCAAGGGAAAAAGGACATAAAAGACTGAGGTAGTCAGTTCCGTTTTGTCTTTTTCCATAGAATCATAAAATCAACCATAGAATCATAAAATCATAGATTCATAGAATAGTTTGGATTGGAAGGCATCTTAAAGGTAATCTAGTTCCAATTCCCCTGTCATGGGCATTGACACCTTCCACGGGATCAGAGTTCTCAAAGCCTCATCCAGCCTGGCCTTGAACACTTCCAGAGTTTTGCTACTGAAGACTACCTTCAGATTTTCACACCTTGAACTTGGTTGCAGAGTCTGGGGGAATGTAGCAACAGCCAGAGGAGAGGAAGGTAAATTCAGGGAGACCTCAAGCAAGCTGGATGTGTACAAACCAGATGGACCAGACGAGATGTCTCTAAGAGCAGCAGAGGAGTACGCCAACATCACCACATGGTTGCACTCCTGCAGCTTTGCAAAGACATGACAGAGTTTATGTAGCAAGACCTCTTGGAGGTCATGTTCAGGTGCTTGAATATCAAAGAGGTGATTGGAAACAGTCAGCGTGGAGCTACCAATGACACACTGTGCCTGACAAAACCAATTGCCTTCTGTGATGAGACAGATGACTCTCAATGAAGAGAGAGTAGTGGATGTTGTATATTTTTACTGTAGTAAAGCCTTTGAGGTCATTTCCCATAGTATCCTGACAGCCAAATAGATGAGAGAAGGTTTGGCTAGGTGGATGATAAGCAATAAGGTGAATGGAAAATTGTCCAGACTACTGATTTTGAAGAATTGTGATCAATAATGCAATGTACCTCTAGTTGGTGGTCACTAGTGATGGTCTTCAGGGACTGATATTTGGGACAGGAATATTTAATGCCATTTTTAATTATCTGGATAATGGGACAGTGTGCACGCTCCAAAAATTTAAGTTGACACCAAGTTGGGTTGAGGGAGGTCTTGTGAGACTGAGCAGAAGCTCAGCTAAGTACAGTACAATGTCTTGTGCCTGGGAAAGGAGAATCCCTGCAATAGTATATACCAGTGTCTGAGTGGTTAGCAGTGATTTTGCATAAATGAGTGAGGGATCTTTCCAATACAAGTTGAATACCAGTGAGTAATGTATTCTTATGCCAAAGAAGGCTGATCACATCCTGCACATTTTTAGCTAAAACATAGCCAGTAGGTACAAGTAAGTGACTGTTCCCTTCTATATGGAACTTGTGAAACTGCAATGAATGTTCTGCATCCAACTTTGGGTCTCCCCAGTAAAAGAAAGATATGGACTTTCTGGAGCAAGACCAAAGAGTCACCAAGCTGGTCATGGGGCGTTAGCGTATGACAAAGATGAAAGGCCGGGAATTGGGTTTTTTTCAACCTGTAACAAGCAAAGTGAAGAGGAGATCTTATTGTTACCCACAACTATCAGATAGGACAATGTAGAGAAGACAGATCCAAACTCTGCTCAGAGTGATGCAGTGATTAAAGGCAACAGGTAGAAAGAACTATAAGAAAAATTAATACTCAATCTCGATTGGAGGCAACATATGCAACCTGCTCTAGCTGGTCCTGCTTTGTGTGGGAAGTGGACTGGAGACTGCTGGAAGACTCCTCCAACCTGAATTACTCTGTGATTCTCTGACAGTGTTAGTCCTATAACTTGTGGAATTGGAAGATGGTGGATTAGAGACTACCATCAGAGCAAGAGTTTTGGTTAGTCAGTTTAGATATGGGGATGCTTGCAACTTTTTTATTGTAAATATAGATGCAAAAGCACTTTTGGATTTGTTTGACAAGGTGAATTAGTCTTCAAAGGGAGGGGAACAAAGTGATGCAGGGGTCAAGCATAATGACTGTGGTGCTATTAGGAGCCTTATGGAGAATCCCGAACAGTTACATGCTTGTGAATGTTGTGCACATAAAGCACAATCTAAGCATGCTTTGTTACAGAGACCAGCATTTCATGACTGATAATTGTTTCTAGAGTTAGCTGAACCAAAATGCTATATCAAATGCTCCAGAGCTTTGGAAGTCTACTCTAGCCCTAACCGATAACCCTTTCAGCTGCACTCTTATATAAACAGTCCTTCCTGAAAAACAGCAAGGTGAACAACTTTAAAAGATCATTTATTTAGTGAAGTTAATCTTCAGATTAGTCAGCAGAAGCACAAGGATTTTTAAATTAACAGTGAGTATATAGTTATTGTGGCTATTTACTGTAGTCAGTGGCTTGCTTACCCTTGCTTTAGCTCAGATGTTTCACTACCCAGTGTGATAACCAGTCAGTGGTCTGTGACCTGAATGTATGGTGTTAATTCTCTTCTTTGGTAAGAGGCTCTAATAAGTCCTGAATTTCTCCACAAAATGCATTTTCTGTGATTGTAGAATAAAATTAATCCTGGTAACTAATTTTCATGATCACAAATAATATCTCAACATATTCTTAGTTATTATCTAGCCAATGCCAGTGTCATGCTAGAGGGTAGTTTTTTAAGTAAACAGATATGTTGCAACTTGCAAAATTTCTTTTGAGAGAGGGCACTAATGCACTCTGGCAATTATTACATGCCTAATAACTGCAAAGGACATAGCTACCTGACTCCCGGATTTTCATTAATAGAATTGCCATTCTCAAAAATTCTCAAAGTGCTGTGTCAAATGGCATCCTAGAATGCTTTTCCACAAACCCATTTGTATCAACAAACTCACAATTCTTTTCTGTCTATGCTGACATATATTGATCCTAAGTTCTCATGACAGAGATAATGGTTTTGCTAATGGCACAGTAAGTATCACAATTTACATCAGCTATAAATCATCAGCCATCTCAAGAGCATACAATCTACCATGCATGAATTGAGTCATAAATTGTGACCCTGTCACATTTGTGTCAGTTCAACAAACCTGTATCACTTATCTCTCTCCAGCCCCCAGATTTCAAAGTGCTTACAGGAAACATAAAGAAAGCAGACAACAGATAACTCTAGCAATTTATTTCCAGGCATGTAACAACACATGTAAGAAAGGTTAAATAGTAAAATCCTTCTTGGGATTGTTGGCAAAATAAAGTGAATTTGACATAAACTTAAAAAAAAAACCCCAGGCACAACAAATTCATTTATCTAACACCTGGATTTGAAGTACACCTGTGGCCTCATCATTTAGGAGGAAAGACAGGATGCCCAGAAAGCACCACAAACATGGACAATGCATTAAACAGGACTTTTTGCCCTTCATCATGAGCAGGTGGGATTATCTTCAGAGGTAGTGTGGCACTTTCCCAGCTGGCTGTGGAGCAGGTTTTCATGGGCAGCCAAGGAGCTCCTTTTTTATTGTTCTCTCTGCACCCTGCCAAAAAGACAAGCCTTCCTGTTCAGGGCAGAGTCACCTGCTGCTGCATGAATGAAGCCTCAGTTTTATGTAACTGAGGCTTTTAAAAATTTAAGCTGTCACACTCCAAGAAACAAGGGCTTGAATTCAGGGAGCACACCTTGGCTAGTTTTCCACTAATCTCTGTCCTGACTGCTTTGCATTTTATGTATGCCTGGCAGGGACCAACATAGTGGAAACAAATTAAGAGAGAGTTTAGCCTCAAGCTATGGTCTGCTAGATGTTTTCCTGGGATTCTTTCTACTGGGGCAGCACTACTTTGGGATTCAGGACTGGTGGTTTTTTGATGTGCTGTGCTGTGAGCTTTTTTTTTTTTTTTTCTTTTTTTAAGTAGGTATCTGGTTAGACTCTCCATCTTTCTTTCCCGTGAGCACTAGTAGTTGTGAACAGTACACTTGTCAGGGTCTCTCATCAGACTTTGTAAAGCTGTACCTAAACTGTTTAGCAGTTTAGACTATATTACGTACAAGAAGTCACATTTGGGGAAAAACAGATCAATGTGTTGGATAGTTCATGAGGGTTGCAAAAATGAATCACTCTCTTTCGCGGGGTTAAAGTAAGTTTTTGTCAGAATTAGAAATACAAGCCTAGTTCATGTGTTCTGCTGATCAGAAGCAACAATAGAGCCAGGCCTGACTGCATTAGATGCAAAAATATTTGACATGAATAACAAAGAGGGAGTCTACAGCACAATTGGTAGTGGTGCTGGTTTTTAGTGTAGGTTGAGTTGCGAACTGGTTCCATGGATGGTATATTTAAACATTTTTATATCATTCTTAGGCAAAGAATATCAAAAAGATCACTCCACTTGTGCTGCAGAAAGGTATTCATCTAATTGTAGAGGAGACTAATTTAAATTAGCAGGCTACGTTACGCATACTGCTAACACCGACCTTGGTATGAACTGAACCAAGATATATTGTACAATAGATGTTTACAAATATCAATTATATCACTTATCATTGCAAATTTCTCATCTTATTTAGAAATATTTCTGGTGGAAGCCGTGGTTGTTTATATGAAAAATATACACATAGACTGTATCTAAAAAATTCACAGATAATAACACATGCAAATTACTGAATCTTTATATGATTAGCTAATTTTGCGTTGAGGCTCAGGGAAGCCATGAGAATGTCTGTGCTGTACCAGGTTACCCTGATTTCCACAAAGTCTTAGCTATTCTGACCGGAAAGGTGAAAGCCAGAGTATGAGATTTTTTTTTTTTTTAGTTTCAGGCAATACAGAAAGTCGAGCAAGAATACTATTCTGAAACCAATGGCAAGCAGAAACCAAATTAACCTCCCTTCACATTGGACCTGTGCAGTCATTTGTTTGGTGTTAAAGACATTAAATAGGAAGTCTTTTTTACTTGAAGATTCTTTATGTGAAAACTGCTGTTGAGCATAGGTTTCTTCAAAACATAACAATTACTAGTTAGAATGCCTCCAAATTCACAACCCATTCTTCTGTTTGCGAGAGCAGATGATTAAGTAGTATATCACGACAGAGTTGTCTGCCCTGCTGTGTATATTCCATTTCAGTGCAATAACTCATTTTCTTCATAACTGAATAATACATGATCTTTAATATTTTAACAGTCCCTCAAACTGTAAAACAAAGTACACTTTGAAACAAGTCTCTCTTAAATAATACTATAATTAGTGTACGTTTCATTACAAATTTTCTCAAGAGCTTTCCTATTCCTTTTCCTAAGGGGTACTCAATCAAATCCAGCTATTCTGAGGCTGGAACATGAGAACTGTTGTGTGATAAGATTATGGTGCAGTGTGCTTTCAGTGGGATGGGAGCATCCTAGCACTATAGAAAGCTGTAGATAGTTAAGTAGAATTAGTCTCCTCAAAAAAAATACTTTTCAGTTCTGAAGCATTATACAGATTTTTTTTTTTCCTTTTAAGATCCTGAGCATTTGGAAAGAGCTAAAGCACTTTTTAGCAACATTGGTTTTGGTAAAGGCTATATTTCAATAAATATTTTCAAAAAGAAAATACAAGAAAGTTTTTGTAATAAATGTCAACTCTTTCTGCTTCATCTTCAAAGTCACATATTTCCCTTTGAGTCTTTATGTACAGACTGCTGTAGTAGATGCTATAGTAGATGCTTGTTAAATGCTATTTTTCTGTTCTATTTCAACAAACTATACCCTTCTCTAACATTAAGACGTCTCCATGGTTGGCACCTAAAAATGTTTCTTAGCATTCAAAAAAAGTCATCTTCAATTTCCTTTTCTCATTTGTCCCTGACTAAAGTTTATGGATGCATTACAGCTGAAAAGAAATTAATACCAGCATTGGGACTCCCTTGATATCACTGCAAAGAGCTCTGGGTGGGAAAGAGGGAAGAAGAAAAAAGGACGATTGGCTCTCTAAAAATAGAGTAGTTTCTGCACATTACTGATCCTGCACAGATGTCTGTCAATTGCAGAGGTGCTACTTCAGAAATCACTTAAACAGCTGCATTCCAGACAGAGAGGAGACAATTAACAAATGGATTTGCATTGCAGAGACATTTAGTATTGCGACAGATGTTTGGATACCATCTTACTTTTATTTATGGAATAAATGCTCTTAATCTGATTACTTTTTATTACTTGTCAGACAAATTTAAGTAACTACTTTCTAGGTGAAATTATTTACATCATAATGAGTCATTAATTTATTATTTGACTAGGAGAAAGTAGATGTTATAGAATCATAGAATCACAGAATCAGAGTCACAAAATCATAGAATGGTTTGGGTTGGAAGGGATCTTTAAGACCATCCAGTTCCAAGCCCCTTCCATGGGCAGGGGCATCCCAGAAGAGCAGACTCTCCAAGGCCCCATCCAATCTGGCCTTGAACACTTTTAGGGATGGGGCAGTGACACCTTCCCTGGGCAACGTGTTCTAGTGCTTCACCACCCTCGTTGTGAAGAATTTCTTCCTAATGTCTAGTCTAAATCTTTCCCTCTCTAATTTAAAGCCATGTCTTTAAAGTGCTGTTTAACTAAGCACAGACCTTGTCTCTAGGCAAAAGACAAACACAATGTTTGCTGGGCAATGTACAAAACCTGAGACATGGGGGCTTCTTTCCACGAACAGGACAGACTTTCTCAGGGAGTGCTTCTCTTGGAACGTGTTGCTCAGTCCCTTCCATATGCCTGTTTAGGGGGGGAATATTCAATGTTCCAAGTTTCCAAACCCAAAGTAAATTTCTTCTGGAAATCACTGGTAAACTAACAAGTCTTAAAATGTTATGTAAATACTTTTTCCTAGAAAAGTATTCCTTGCAGAATAATAAACTACTGGATTTCCCAGGGGAGCCTGGGACAAATTCAGTATTCAGGATACTGCATAAAGCCATATTAGGTAACCTACTGGTGCCTCCTAGTATTAAAATCTATGAATCCAATTCACTTACATACTTTCAGACTCTGATAATGAATGCCATCTTATACTGTTTCAATCTTCACAGACAAAGAGGATGGCTCCCACAGCCTAGAAGCATTCCCTAGGCTGCTCCATCCTCAAACAACCATCAAAATATCCTCTGAGAAAAAGAAGAGGAGAATGATTGTCTTGGGGGATTCCCTTCTAAGGGGAACACAGGACCCTATCTGCAGACTGGACCCTTTCCACAGGGAGGTCTGCTGTTTACCTGGGGCATCAGTGAAGGACATCACTAGGAAACTTCCTTCCTTGGTGAAACCCACAGATTATTACCCTCTGCTAGTATTTCAAACTGGCAACAATGACACACAGTGCAGGAAGCTGAGAGCAATTAAGAGAGACTTCAGAGCTCTGGGAAAAATGTTGGAGGGCTCTGGGGTGCTAGTCATGTTTAACTCCATTCCAACACTAAGGAATGAAGAGCAAGAGATCAAGAAGAATCAGTTGATTAATACCTGGCTCTGAACCTGGTGTGAGGAGCAAAACTTTGGGTTCTTTGATCATGGAATCGCCCACACATCTCCAGGTTTCCTTACTAGGGATGGGGTACACTTGTTTCCTAGGTGTACTAAAGTCCTCACTAAAAGTCTGGCAGGTCTCATAAACAGAGCTTTAAACTAGATGTGAAAGGGGAGGGAGATGAAGCCAGGCTAGTCAGGAGTGAGCCTGGAAGTGGAATGCCAGTGTCTGAGAGATGGTGTGCTGGCAAGGACCACCAGTATGTCATGACAGAGTGAGTGGGGGCAAGTACTTCTTGTGATGGAAAGGATAAAACTGGCACTGATGGGCTAGATATTCCAAGGACCAGTCAGTTGGGAATTAACACTGTTAACTTTATGAAGGTTGATGGTTCACCAACCCAGCTGCAGTGCATTTATGCCAATGCAGACAGCATGGGCAATAAGCAGGAGTAATTGGAAGCTATTGTAGGGCAAGGAGACTGTGATGTAGTTGCCATCATGGAAACTTGATGGGATAACTTGTATAACTGGAGTGCAGAAATGGTGGGGTATAAAATTTTCAGGTGGGACAGGAAGTGTAGGAGAGATGGTGGGGTAGCCCTCTATGTTAGAAAGTGCTTCGATACCCTCAAGCTTGATTATGAGGATGATGGGACTGAGTGCCTGTGGGTGAAATCAGAGGACCCCACAAGAAGGCAGATGTTGTGATAGGAGTCTGTTATAGACCATCCAGCCTAGAAGAAGCAGCTGACGAGCTCTTCTATGAACAACTGGGAGAAGTCTCAAGATCACTAGCTCTTGTCCTTGTGGGAGACTTCAATCTCCCTGATATATGCTGTAAGTACAATACAGCAGAAAGGAAGCAGTCTAGGAGGTTCCTGGAGTGCGTGGAAGGCAACTTCCTCACACAACTGGTGAGTGAACTGACAAGGGAGGGTGCCCTCCTGGGCCTGCTGTTTGTCAACAGAGAAGGCCTTGTGGGGGATTTGACTGTTGGAGAACATCTGAGACAAAGCAATCATGAGATAGTAGAATTTTCATTCTAAGTGAAGTGAGGAGGGGAATTAGCAGAACAGTCACATTAAACTTGCAGAAGGTAAACTTTGGACTGTTCAGAAGGTTGGTTGACAAAGTCCCATGGGAGACAGTCCTTAAGGATAAATGAGTCCATGAGGGCTGGGCGTTCTTCAAAAATGAAATCCTAGCAGCTCAGGAGCAAGCCATCCCCAGAAAAGGAACCATCATAGGGGAAAAATCCAGCTTGGTTGAGCAGGGAAATCTTGAGGGACATCAAAAAGAAGAGGAACGCCTATGAGCTTTGGAAGAAGGGACAAGCGTCTTGGGTGGACTGCAGGGAAGAAGTGAGTTTGTGTAGAGAAAAAAACCAGGAGGGCTAAGGTCCAACTAGAAATCAGATTGGCCAAGTCAGTGAAAGATAACAAAAATATCTTTCTATAAATACATTAACAAGAAAAGAAGGACCAGGGAGAATATTTAGTCCCTATTGTATGCAAATGGAACAACTGCGACAAAGGATGAGGACAAGTCTGAGGTACTTAACACCTTCTTTACCTCTGTCTTTAATAGTAAGGAAAGTTACTCCCTGTGTGTACGCACCCAGGATTTAGAGGAGCAGAACAAAGCTGTCATGACCCAACAGGAGGTGGTTAGGAACTTGCTTGCCCAACTAGACACCCACAAGTCTACAGGGACAGATGGCATCCACCCAAGAGTATTGAAGGAGCTAGTGGACGTGCTTGCCAAACCCCTTTCCATCATCTTCCAGCAGTCCAGGCTGACTGGGGAAGTTCCACTGGACTGGAGGCTGGCTGATGTTGTCCCCAGCTACAAGAAGGGTCGCAGGGAGGATCCAGGGAACTACAGGCCAGTCAGTCTGACCTCGGTGCTGGGGAAAACCATGGAACAGGTGATCTTGAGTGCTACTATATAGCACATACAAGAGAACCAGGTGATCAGACCCTGTCAATACAGGTTCATGAAAAACAGGTCTTGCCAAACTAACCTGATCGCTTTCTATGATAAAGTGACCCACTTACTGGATGAGGGAAAGGCAGTGGATATAATTTTCTTGGACTTCAGTAAAGCCTTTGACACAGTTTCTCATAGCATTCTGCTTCAGAAACTGTGGGATACCTCTGCTGGTCTGAGGAGTTAGAGTATGTGAACTTAAACTTTGGCCTTGAATAGATGCCTGTGTATCCTTGGAGAAGCTGAAAGGTGCCAAGAAGAGCCGAATAAACAAGATTAGGAAGCTGCTGGGCCACAGGTGGAATCACCCGATTATGAAGTTACAACTGAGAAGGAGTCATCCAATTTCACAGAACGGGTCATTGGGCACTGTAACAGGTTGCCCAGGGAGGTGGTTGATTCACCTTCCTTGGAGGTGTTTCAGGCATGGGTGTACAAGGTGCTAAGGGGCATGATTTAGTGTTTGATAGGAATGATTGGAATCGATGATCCGGCGGGTCTCTTCCAACCCGATTATTCTATGATTCTATGATTCTAAATATTATGAACTGTCAAGTTTTAGCTAAATCAGTCGTACATGGACATGCAGCTCCAGAAGGGGTATAAAATGTCTTGTAAAATAAATAAATATGGTCTTTTGGCCCACAGCTTCTATGTGTTGTGGATTACCCTGACCATGACATCTGGTGACCCTGACATGATTGGAAACTCTCAGCCCCTGGCCTGGACAGGCACACACACTCCTGGGTGGAAAACTGGTTGGCTGGCCGGGCCCAGAGAGTGGTGGTAAATGGAGTTAATTCCAGGTGAAGACCAGTTACAAGTGGTGTCCCCCAGGGCTCAGTGCTGGGTCCAGCCCTGTTCAAGAGGGAGAGGCGAAGTAGACAAGGCACAGGGAAAGATGTTTTGGGGAGTGTGAGGGTTGAGGCAAGAACAATGGGAAAGAAACCAGCTGCTGTGATTTGATATGTGGTATGTGTTAGCATGGAGCAAAATATATGCAGGGAGCTAATGGACCTGGTGTACTCTCACAGAGGAGTTAATTTAAACACTTTGGATATTTTAACTACCCTTTTTAAAGCCTGAAATCATTTGGTTCTAATTTCCGAGCAGGGACTTGCAGCCCACACAGCAGCAAGTCTTGATAATTATTAATTATATGTTTTTCCTCTGTTCTGTGTGACCTTGTTTGTAAAAGCTGTGTGGTAAAGCTAGAATATTAAGAGCTTTATGGGCCCTGGCATGCCACCTGTCTGGAAAAGAAGAAAAAAGTTAAAGAAGAAATGGATAAACCAAAGTATAACCTTGAATTTTCACTCCTTGAAAAGGCACTGAAACCTAGAGTGTACTCACTGAAACAGCAAGCAGGTGATTTTCTAGTTTAGCTGCAATTCCAGTTCTCACACACTCCCTTCTGACAATTTGATCTAAAATGGCAGCAGTCTGCAAAGGCAGGTGGCAAAGTGCCCATGCAGGGAGTTCTGGCTTGAAAATAGACATTGGCTTCGTCCTAGCAGGGATCCAGGCACCATGGCTTTGGCCCAGGAATTAGGATATATTACCAAAAGGAAAAACTCAGATAAAAAACTCTGAAGAAAAGAAGATGAAGTTTTTGTCTCTGCTTGTCACAGATGGAGTAAAGAAATTCACTTGTAAAACTGAAGCATCAATATGTTTATTTATATAAAACAGCTATTTAACTAAGTTTGATAGTACATGTGAGAATGGTTTAAAAATATTTAATGGTAAGGTGCACTTGACTAGAAAAATGGTGTCATCTGATCTTTTTCCATTTGTCCAACTCCCCCAGAAAACATTTTTTCCCTTCAGAAATAATGAAACGACTTGCAACAGGAGAAACATGCCCTAGAAAGCAGCTTGTTTCCCCTCAGTTACAAAGTATCAGCAGACCAGGATTTCAAAATGATGAAGAGATAAATATTACTTTTGACTTCTCTGAAAAATCAATTAACCTTCAAACTTTGACACAAAAAGAAGAAAACATATTTCCTTATAAGCTATGTTTTGAGCTTCTTGCACAGGTTTGGAACATAGCATCATTTACTGCATGGTAGCTCATACAGTAAGTGGATTATTGCAGTGGTTTTGGGAAGAGGGCCTGAAGAGCTTCATGCACTATAAAACTGGTGTCCACCAACACTTCACTTTTACTGTTATCGCAAAACACAAGCAGAGAATAGTTCAAATGAAGTTAGAAATCTCAAACTTCTTTTCTCCTGCCCTTTTAACTAACCATGTAATATGCTTCTCAGCTCTTTAAACTGCAGAAAATGGTCTCACCAGAGTAGCAAACTTCTGTGATAAAGATTTATGTTCAATTACGAGTAGTAAGAGAGGAGAAAGAAAAGCAATTTCATGAGGGCAGAGATGTCTGCTGCAACAGGTAGATTGGATGAGAAAGTTAGGACAAGAATATGACATCCTTTCTTATCTGAATATTTTGAAAACAAGTGTTCCCCCTGGCGTCATTGCTTGCAGTGTGATAAGTGCTGCAAAAAAGGTCACAGCTGGTTCTTGGAGCTGCTTGGAAAATGGAAGAAATGGCAAGTCCTGCTGTTGTCTTGCCTTGTCTTTGTCCTTGACAGATTTGTTTCAGTTATTACTTGTGCCTTCTCTCTGAAATCAAGAACTACACTTTCAGCTCTCTGGGATCTCTAAATGCACATGTATATGGAAGCAATGTATATGTATGACAAGACAAAGTGGCTCAGCTCCTCCTAGCGAGGACTAGAAGATGAAACCTGGTTAGCAGTACCCCTGATGTTCACATCAAGTGCTGCCAAAACCAGCTGTCTGGGCAAGGCTTGAAATAGATTCCACGTGGGCCATTAATATTGTTTCACAGGTGAAGTAGCTAGCTAATGTGTGAGGGTAAAGGTTGAGTAAAAATGCTATGGGAAGAGAAGAGACAATTACTGTGCCCAACCACTGTCAGTCAACTGTGAGGCTTCAACAACAGATACAGCTCCTACAGCTTATTGAGTACATTGAGAACAAAAGCAGAAGCACAGGAGGAAAATCTGGCACCAAATAAAGGCAACAGTCTTGACAGTGACTTTGTTGTCAGCCATGGTTTGCCCCTCAGTCCTCAGGAAGAGCCATTTTCCAGGCAGAAAAAAATCTGTCTGCAACATCAAATTGTGTCTGAATGTGTTAATTTCAGGGTCAGTTCCTGTGGAGCTGCAGTTGCTTTCCCTTTTATGGTAGTTTATAGGAACATAGACCACCTGGACCATCAGATCTGTTCTTCCACTGCTTTATTCTTAGCACTTGGCCATCATTCCTTTCCTTAGTAGCTGCTAATAAGACTCCAGTGATTCATACTTTCTTGTCTCCCTCTAAATTTTGTCAGATTGCCACTTGGAAACCTGGATGCAGCTTAGACAGATAAAGAAAAAGAGTAATCGATGCACCATTACTTTATTTGTAATCTGTACACTTGATGTCACATTTCCAATTAAATATTTCAATAAAATGCTTAAGTGCTAGCAATGTTAGCACAGGACTATGTAAACAAAGCAGCTGGCATAAAGGAAGATTTATCCTACTACAGCTTGTTATCATAGGGATTTTGCCCCATTAAACTGAGCATGCAGTGAGACCTCTGTCCACATCAATGAAAGAGAATTCCTCAGCGAAGGGAAAACAACAGGGAACGAATACAACATACAAAAATCTTTTTTACACTGCGTGAGCTTCTGAGTATGGTCATTTGGACTCAGATGGAGTTCGAACACTGTGACCCAGTTTATTATATTTCTGTTTTATGTCTGGGGGATTACTGATGCTTTTAATGTTATGCTTTTTACAGCAATGTTGTACAGAATCAGATACCTGTCACCTGACAATATAAGAACAAATAGAGTTAATGATGATAAGATCTTTTCCTACTATTCTTTTCTGGTCCTGAATGTATTTCTGATACTGTAATGCTAGAAGCCTGGAACTACACCTGTCTGTAATACTAACCTGTGGCAGAAGGATTATTCAGCTTTAATGTAGAACTCATCCATGAGAATGTGGATGTCTGTTAACCAAGCTGATGTTCTGAAAATCTGCTTCTAAAATAAGCCATTTACTTCAGTGAAGAGAGATGACAGTGTAGCGAGAACATATTGTCTAGGACAACTATTAGGTCTGGTTAGGCTCAGCTATAGCCTTCCTACGGTATTATGAGCAAGACAACTAATCACTCAGTGCCTCTGACTCTCAGTGATACAATAAAGTTGATGTTTCTTTGCCTAACTATTTCTTTTTTTCTTGTCTCTTCAAAGCATAGTCTGCATGATGTAGGACCACCTTACAGTGTAGTATTTTTACAGCATTAGTACTTTCAAACTCCAAATGTAAGCTAAAGCTTCTAGTTTTGTTGTCATTATAATAAAATAAAATCTACTTTGGGTTTAGCAGAGACTTCAAAATAGAATATAGTTGCTAAGTGAGCCGTCAACTTAGAGATGCTTCTGGATTAATATACATCAGGTTTTAAAGAATTCCAATACTCAAATGAACTGTGATGGCATTTTGTTCATGAAGGGTCAAATCTTCAAGTTCTGGTATTCTAAGGTTTCTTGCTTGCTTGGAGTTGTAGTATATGGTCTCTGTTTCATTAATTTTGGCTATACAAAGCTTGGAAAGTATTGGCTTTTCTTTGCAAAATAAAAAGAAATTCCATTTTTAAGCACAGAAAGAAAATGAAGTGTTCAAAGCTATTCCTTTGAGTTGAATTGCGTCACTTAGTCTCACCCACATTTAGCACAATTTGCCACCCCACTGGAACTGGGATTGCAATGGGAATTTTCCTCCACTAGCAGGTTACAGGGGGACATGCTGGGTGAAGGGTAGCTGTTTTGCAGTGTTAAAACAGCCGGAGAAGTAAGGCAGAAAGTGGAAATGCATAAAAGTGTAAACAGAGGGGAGTTGAGTGTGAGCAGCAGTGCAGCCTATCCTGCCGCAGGGACATGGCAGAGACATTTGGTGAGTGGCATCAGCAGTAAATTGCAGGAAGGTGCAATGGCCCCAGGCAGGACACTGCCATTGTGGCAGCATGAGGGACTGTGCAGGACAGAGAACCTATTAAAATGCTCTGACCTGCTTATGTTACACAGGTAACCTGTTTTGGAAGTGTCACATTGCCTGCAGTCTTCCAGAGCTCTTCAGACATCTCCACAAACAGCTCTGCTCTTTGTTTCCTCTGACTGCTTTTCTTTCACACTTTCCTACTCCATTGCTCAATCAGATACTTGGTCAGGGATTTGTGCCACAAGAAATCATAGTCTGATTGTATTGTCTGTTGCCTTATTGTATTAAACCCCTCCATGCCCTGGACTTCTCTAAGTCAGGCAGTCTCATAGTGCATCTTGCTGAAAGCAGTGGAGGAGGCTTTCATGCTGGGAGGGGTTCTGAAGACATACGTGGACACAGACAGGGTCTCTGAGGTTCTTTCAGCACGATGGAAGGATGGGCAGGATGAATATTCTGTTCCTGTCTTTAGTAAATCAGCTTTTATTAAGTCAGAAATATGTTTTAGCTTTGTAGATGTTTTAAATTTGGCCTGGCTATTTGCATCTTAACTTGGAAGATTCAACAAATTCCAAATCATGCTTGTAAGGTTTGAATCATCATGCACCTTAACCTTTTTTCTTGGAGCTAATAAAGGAAGACCTTTCTATTCTCCACAGGAGCATGATCATATTATTTTTAGGCAGTGTATTACTTCTTTTCCTTTCCTCCTGCAGCTGTTTTTAAAGGCAAGATGCCTTTACACCATGTCGTGGGGAGGCACATTTTCTTCTTAGACGCAGCTTTAACCTATGTGATCCAAGCAACAAATGTCATGTTTTGTATAGTCATGGCAAAGTGGTTGTAACAAATGATCAATTCCAAGAATCAAATCATTGTTTCCATTTGTAAATTATCAATAAAAGGCCTGGGGTTTAATGATTTGCTACTCATTCAAAAATAATTATTCAAGGAAGAGACTGTAAATTAGTCACAGTCACTTCACCTAGAAGGTATAGATGTAGGTGGCTGGGAGTTTTACAGACTGGGTTTTAGAGAGGGGAGTCTGAACACTTTGAGGAGGATAAAGTGAACAGCCTTAGCAGGGTGCTGCCTGCAGCTGCTGCAGGCTCAGTACTCACCCACTGAAGTTAGTCACTGGCAACATGTTAGAGATGATCAAGTTTTGAGTCCTGTCTGAGAGGTGGTCTGCACAGGGCAGTGAGGTAAACTTGCCAGACATCCAGTAATACAGAAGTTGAAAGCCTTTTCCCATAGAAAGAAAAGCAGAGAATAGTATCTCTGCACTCCTCGTGCTTGCATGGTGACTTGATTGCTATGCTGCAATCACAATCTTTTGCATGTGCCTTCAGACAAAATTACTCTGGATTTCCTTGCTGTGTGTCTGGTGAATCAGGGAACACCTATTCCAGAGCCTTCCCACAGGATCTACACTCTCCTGACGAAGCAACCTGGCCTTCCCTGGAAAGTTCATGATCCAACAGAGTATCTAAAATGTGCTCCTCTAACTCTCACATGAAATGCAAGAAACAGTGTGCCACTGTACTATATCACAAACCCCAAAGTTTCTGTATGTTTTATGCTTGCTCTAAAAATGCCTTACAGAGTGGTAATTATCATGGGATTTGTTGGGAAACCGTCTTCTGACTGGATATCCATTAATGTCAGCATCTCTTCAGGTTCATTCAAGCCTGACAGAAACACCTAAGAACCCTGCAAGTCATTATGCACATGGATTTCATCAGAGTGCTAGCTTTCCTCTTTGGGTTTGACTCTTAGTCAAGATACAACAGCTTCTTGGGTTGTGATAGTTCCTGGTCTTGGAAGCCCACAAGAGTAGTATTTTGGTGATTTGAACCATTCTACAAGACGCGGGGCAGATCTGGGCTAGCTGCAGTATCATGTCGCACAGCCTCAGCTAAGTGCTTGGAAGTGCTGGGGAGCGCAAGGGCTGTGTAGCAGAGGTGAGGCTTTCAGCGCAGAAACCTTCCTGATGGGTAAGGCTTGTCATTTCTGTGCAAGTTCCCTTTGAGTATCTCTTTAGCATTTTGCTGGATTTAAAAGGTTTTAAGGTTATTCAAATGACCGAGATCAAGCTGCTAGTACCACGTCTCTGCTGAATATTGCTGTGCACCCCTGCAGATAAATACCTGACTCCTCTGGCCAAGTAGATTATCCCTCCATGTCTAATCTGTCACAGAAGATTTATGTTTGAAAGCAAAAATGAGGGTGGTGTTGTTGTTATTTTATTTTTTATTTTATTACCATAAATATATCAAAGGGAAGCAGCTGGTGCAGAGCTCTATGTCCTGGGGAAAAAGAAGAAAAAATATTATTTTGGCAGGAAACTCAGCTAACTGGTTTAAATTAGGAATTACTGACATTGTGGCAGCTGGAGGTACAAAATGGACACCTAACTACTTGGAACAAAAGACCAGGGAAAAGTCAGAGAAGTTACACAAAAAAGATCATAAAGCTACTTCTTCTCTGGTCCTTCTTAACCTATTAAGTTTTCCATCATAAAAATGCCATGCAGTGTTGTGAGGAAATGGTCAATTCACTGTTGGACCATAGGGCTGGAATCTGAAGCAGCAGTGGACGAAACAGAGAAGTAAGTCAAGACTCAAGTTTCAGATCACAGTGTTCAATGCTGTGGACTCACAGGTATAAAGTCTCAGTCTCACACAACAGTAACTTCTGTTTCAGCACTGAACAAGCACTACCTCACTTGCCCAAGGACATTGGTGAGGACTGTGGGCTGGAGTATGATGATGTCAGGGTGCAGAGGTATCCTGAAGGGTTGCATTAGTCAGATAAATCTTTCCTAACTTCAGGTACCAAGGGCTCTTCCTACCGATGTCTTAACTCACAAGATTAAATCAAATGATGATGTGAGGTACCAGAGAGATTAATTCAGAGGAGATGAGCATGAAAGCACTGAGTTTCTCGCAGCAATGTTCACACTAGAGGCTGAGCAAACACAGGACCACTGTGGTGATTCCCGACAGGTGCAGGGAAAAGCCAGGCTCTGCAGCTGCTCACTGGACAGAGAGGTGATAAAAAACAGGGGTCTGATGATGAGAGAGTGCTCAGATGACTGAGATGCTGAGGGGAGTGCCCTGATTTTGCACCAGCTACATTTATTTATATGGTGGGATAATCCTATGTCTGGAGTGTGGCTATCAGTGATTACAGGCCGTTCAGAAAGGATAGACTAAGAAGCAGAGATGGACGCGTTACCCTCTGTATCAGGAAATGGATAGAGTGTGAAGAGCTGTCTTTGAAGAGTAGCCATGAAGAGGATGAAAGTTTGTGGCTGAGAATAAAAGACCAGAGCAACAAAAGGAACCTTGTGGTTGGTGTATACTACAGATCACCTGATCAAACAGAGCTACCAATGAAACCTTCTTCCTCCAGCTACAGAAGGCTTCACACTCATAAACTGTCATCCTACTTGAGGACTTCAACCACCCTGACATATGCTGGAAAAGCAGCACAGCAAGATGTAGGCAATCCATGAGACTCCTAGAATGCATCAAAGATGATTTCTTAACCCAGCTAATAGACAGCCCCACCTGAGGGAATGCAATACTGGATGTGATGATCACCAATATGAATGAGCTTATCAGTGATGTCAAGATTGGAGGCAGCCTGGGCTGCACTGATCACACGCTGGTAGAATTCAAGGTCCTGAAGGATATGGCACAGGTGAGGAGTACAGTCAGGATGCTAAATTTCAGGAAAGCAGACTTCCAGCTCTTCAAGGAGTTAGTTAGTAGGACCCCCGGGATACAGTCCTCAGGGACAAGGGAGCAGAAAAGAGCTGGCAAGTATTTAAGGATGCTTTCCACAAAGCACAAGAACACTCAGTCCCCAGATGCAGGAAATCAGGCAAGGAAGGGAAGAGACTAGCATGGCTGAGTCAAGATCTGCTGGTCAAACTGAAGACCCCGGAAGTGCAAGAAGGGACAGGTCACCTGGGAAGAATATAGGGATGCTGCCTGGTTGTGCAGGGATGGGATCAGGAAGGCCAAGGCACAGCTGGAGCTGAAGTTGGCAAGGGAAGTAAAGAATAACAAGGTCTTCTACAAGCATGTCAGCCAGAAAAGGAAAGTTGCAGAAAATGTTCTCCAACTCATGAACTAAAATGGTGATCTTGTATCAACAGATGAGGAGAGAACTGAGGTATTCAACATTTTTGCCTCCATCTTCACTGACAACCACTCTCCTCAACCCTCCTGGGTCAACGGACAGCAAGGTAGGGACCAATTGATTAAGACCTGCCCTGTGGAGAAGGACTTATGGTGCTCATTGATGAGAAGCTTGACATAAGTCAGCAAGGTGTGGCTTGCAGCTAAGAAGCTCAACTGTATCCTGGGCTACATCAAAAGAAGGGTGGCCAGCAGGTTGAGAGGTGATTCTGCCCCTCTGTTCCACTCTCATGAGAAACCACCTAGAGTATTGTGTCCAGTGCTGGAATCCTGAACATAAGAAGGATATGGAACTGTGGTAATGGGTCCAGCAGAGGGCCGTGAAGATGATCAGAGGGCTGGAGAAGCTCTGCTATGAGGACAGACTGAGAGAGTTGGTGTTGTTCAGCCTGGAGAAGAGAAGGCTCAGAGGAGACCTTATAGCAGCCTTCCAGTACCTAAAAGGGGGCTGTACAAGAAAGCTAGGGGGAGACTTTTTACAGGGGCATATAGTGATAGGACAAGGGGGAATGGTTTTAAACTGGAAGAGGGGAGATTTAGATCAGACATTAGGAAGAAATTCTTCATCATGAGGGTGGTGAGGCACTGGCACAGATTGCTCAGGGAAGTTGTGGATCCCCCTTCCTGGAAGTGTTTTAGTCCAGGTTGGATGGGGCTTTGAGCAGCCTGGTTTAGTGGCAGGTGTCCCTGCCATTGGTAGAGATGGTTTTACAAAAGAATGCTGACCTTCCCATCAGTAGGCTGTCTCCCACTTCTAAGTAAAGATCAACGTCCTGGACAAAGACCAACATCCTGAGCCGTAAGTGAACTTCATTGCAGCACTTTCCATCAAAGTTAAATTCACATCTTACAGGGAGATGCTCACCTTCCCCAAGTAATTAAGTAGATATATCAGCAAGGGCTTCACCACAGACAGTACCCTAACTGGAAATACAGAAAGGTGGATGTAAAGTCTTTGTGTGTGACATGGCAATATTGATTGTACAGACTAGATGTGAGGGAGCACACACGTGTTGTGACTGAACAACTGTATATATGCCTTGCTATTTGTGATAAATAAAGTCTGAAGGACGAATTCTGTGTTAGATGCAATTTGCTGCATTGATCTCAAAGCTCTTTATACAGAGTCTTTATACATTACAGTAAACTGTCCCTCATTTCTGCATGTGCAGCTCTGGTTAGTAGTGAGAGCTCTGCACAGGTATCCTGAGTGAACATGACCCACCTTTGAACTCCCATCCCATGCATGCCAGCCAGGTTAACCCAGGAAATGTGAGATTATTATAACCCCCAAAATCGTAGAACCATAGAACAACCAGGTTGGAAGAGACCCATCGGATCATCGAGTCCAACCATTCCTATCAGACATTAAACCACGTCCCTCAGGACCTCATCCACCTGTGCCTTAAACACTTCCAGGGAAGGTGAATCAACCACTTCCCTGGGTAGCCTATTCCAATGCCCAATGACCCTTTCTGTGAAAAACCTCCTGAAAATGAGTTTGCTGTAATTGCTTAAAGGTAATAAACAATTTTTTTTATCAACAGAACGCAAGGCATTAAACATTTTGTTAATGACAGCTTCACATTTCTTTGAAGTCATTATGACTTGAGAAACATAAATGTAATATTGCCCTCATTACGAAATAACTGAAATTTCAGTTTCTTCTCCACTGATTGCAAAACCAAATCTAGCATGTTTTTTTTTCTCTCCTATAAATATACCCTATCTAGCAGCCATACCTCCAAGGTACACATTTCATTTTTATTAGCTAGGCAGTGTGAATCATGCTATTAATCGGTATCAGTAGAAACACATCATCAGGCTGTCCTTTGCTGCACAGCCTATATTTAGAAAGGGAATGAGACTGCTGCTGGGTTATATAATGATGCAGCTATTTATAGATCTCCATTATACCTAGAAAGCACTATCCTGCCATCAGAGCTGTGAGCAGCCAGGCTGACAGAGGTGTGATAAACATATTCTGCAACCTCCCTACCTTTCCCCTAGGCACATTTGCAATTTTGTTTACCTGCCATTATTTCTGTTTATTCTGCCTGCAGTAAAACTACATTTGAAATCCAGCGTGTTGAGGTAAAAAAAACATTTTAAAATCTGTTATTGCTTGTGGAAAGGTAAAACAGACAGTCACAATGCCAATAAAGTGACTATATCTTCATTTACCTTCCCTTTTGGTTACATGGACCTAGCCAAATGTAGCTCCCTTAAAAATAGACTCATACTTCTAGTGACACTGCCCTAAAATTCCCAGATTCTGAGTTTTTCTTTTTTCATACTGATTTCAGGTGGCTACCAAAGCAAAGTAAGATATAACTTACTGTTGGGCCTGAGCAAGGATGGGGGAGGCAAGTATTTGTACTAGAAGTGGAAACGTGATTTCTCCTGTATTTGGCATGCGTCTTAACAAAATGCTGGTTAGGTCCTGCACAGGGTTAGTTCAGCGGTACTACAGTTTTAAACAGTTGCAAAGCAGATATTAACAGTTAAAGGCAAGCTGCATAAAAAGGTTTTGGGGCACAATCTTTGTGCTTGCATATCTGAGGCATTTCAGAATTTGGGTGCTCATTGGTAAACTGTCTAGAACTATAAATTTAACTTTAGAGTAGTAAACAGACTAGATTCATGCCCTGGTCTCTCAGTGCTCACACCGGCACAAGTAGCAGGCTCAGCCTTGGCTGGAACTGCTGAAGCAATGCAGTTAGCTCATGCTGAAGCACACTGTCATCCCACAGAGGAATGGTGGATTTGCCAAAGGGACCTCTTCAGGCTGGAGAAGCTGGCTGACAGCAACCTTGTGAACTTCAACCAGGGGAAGTCCTGTGCATGGAGATGAACAACACAATGCACCACTACATGCTGGAGGCCAGCTGGCTCAGAAGCAGCTTTGTAGAGAAAGATGAAGGAGTCATAGTGGACACCAGGTTGGACATGAGCTAGTAATGTGCCCCACCTACAAAGAACACCAACAGCACCCTGGGCTGCATTAGGCAGAACCTCACCTGCAAGCCAAGAGTGGTGACTCAGTCCTGGTGAGGCACACCTGGAGCATGGGGTGTTGAACTTGACCATCTCCAGAAACGCCTTTCCAATTTAGTCTGCCTGTTGGCCTGGGAAGCCTGCTCTTCAACCGCAGGATCATTACTTCACAAATAGGACTCTGTTTGCATGGGGCAGTCAGTTCCAGGGACTGCTTGCTGGAGGAAGCCCTGTCATTCAAGGGTGATGCCTGGGTCTTTAGTGCAGTGCACAGGAGGAGGTAAGGTATGGCAGAAAGTATCCATAGGACTTTTAGTGTCAACAGCAGAGCTACCAAAGGTAATCTCTACAGAACATGGATGGTTGTAGATATTAAAACTTGACTCTTTGTGGCTTTCAGTTGCAATTGAAGTCTGCCTCCAAGAGGGACACAAAGCATGCTGGAGTTGTGCAGCTTTTTCTTCACATAAGTGGGCAGCTGCTTGTCTTCTTGTGCAACAACCCAGCAGTTAAAGCTCTCCACCAGGCTGGGCGAGATTTTGATGTGCCTCTTCCTCTGCTCCAAGAGATTTCTAGCCTCAAGGTGGGAGTGAGGGTTCCTTAGAGTCCTGTTTGTTGCAGCCCAAATACACACAAATATTCAGGGTAGAGATCAGTGTCAAATGACTGTAGTGGCTAAAAGTAACTTGGGGAAGTTGGATGTATTTTCTTCCTTCTCCCTAATTTTCCATGGATTTGTTTTTCCCCCAGCCCATGGAGGCCCATGCACTGGCATGGGGCACAGGGAAACTCCTAGCAGTAAGTCCAGGCATGTTCATACTGCTGAGCATAACGGTGTTTGGCAGGGCTTAAAGTCCAGCTGCTGCTTTTTAGCTGTTGTGCGCAGGCTGAATTATGTGGTGCCAGGTGTCGGGGCAAGGTGAGTGGTGAATATGCCAGGGTCTGTGTCTAGCAGCAAGTTTGCTGCTATCTAGTAAGATGAGAGGTTTTCTCTTTCTTATTTTCCCTTTTTGGTTTTCCCTTCATTTTATCTTCCCCTCTTCCCTTATCAGCTTATTAAATAGGCCTCTCTCAACTCTACTCAAATACACAGTGTTCACAAAGCTGGCAAGAGCAGGATTCCCTTGCAAGCTCCATCAAAGCCGGTTCAAATTGGCTGCTGACTCAACAGATTTCAGACAAGTGCAGACACTGACTCTCAGTGCAACCACATAAACCTGAGGATTAAAAATGTTTCCTTATAGAATCAAAATGGTTTATCTTATAGTACCTACTTCTGGTTTTGGGGTTATTTTTCCTCAATTTGCAACACTCTCCATCATCATATTGTGTCAGACCATTGTTCAGAGCAAGTACAATCATTCCAGCTTATATCATCATGTGCTTTTTAAAGTGAAGTGCTTAAAATATTAACCATAGTATATCAGTCTCTTCATGACAATTATAAGCAGCTTGTTTATGCAAATTGACATAGGTAATGATAAAAAAATTAATGAAATGCACATTTCATTCCTAGCATTTCCCTCAGGTCCTGGGATTTATTAAATTCCCCCCTGCCTTTTTGTTTGTACATGCAATGCATCCATATGTATCTCAAGAGAATTACAATATAAAGAGAGGCACTATCAGTCTGATGGCCATTAAAATATGGTCATTGACCAAATCCGTTAATATACTGAGTTACTGCAGTTGGTTTTAGAATACACTTTGGAGAGGATTAACTGCAAAGCACGTTAAACCAAGGGCATATCTCTCATTCTCAGCTGCCACAAATGGGATGTAGGTTTTGCATATAGAAGGAAGAAGAAGGTTTTTGACAGCTGGAGATGCTTATCTTTCCTTACCACAGGGAAGGCCGGACAAGATACTGCCTGCCACCTTTCTAGGCTGACCTTATCTACACATCAGCGAAGCTACTGAACGTCAGTCTGTGATAACCGGGAAGCACTTGCTTCCATATGCAGAGGAGCTCGCCAGCACACAACAGCAGTAGATAATGCTTTTTGGAGCAGGGAGGGGGAGGGAAGGCAGAAAACATGCATTCAGAATGAACACCATCCTCGCTAATGAAGTTGGGGACTGTTTATTAAAATATGCAATAAATTTACAAATGCTGTTGTAAGCTAGAAATAATTATCCATTATATTTTGTTAATTGATTGATATTTAACATACTCTGAGCTTCTTGTTAATATAGGGAGCTTGATTCATTGTGGCAGCTATTGAATAGTAACAAAACACCTTTTCTCTCACAATGAGGAGGGGTCAAAGTGCTGCAGAACACAAGAGCTGTTGCTGAAATTTATCAGCTTTTAAATGGTCTGGAAGCAGTTCAGGTGAATCTGTCCTGGCTGGAGGTGGCACAAGCCAAGACCTAGTTGGAGAGCCACTGTGGAGGGAGTGGGTGCCATTAGAGAAGTTCTCATACTATAATAATTAAATATTTGAATATCCCTGCAGGGTATTATTTTGGTGTAATGTTACTCTGTGGACTCTGTGTGTTTTGCTACATTTATAACAGAAAGTACTGTGTCCTATGCACTAGGGCACTGCTTATGTTTCTGGGGGAGTGCCTTTACCAGCAAATATGTGCTCTCTATCTGGTAGTTTCTTCAAATGAGAATACTTATATAACAAAGAACTCTCTCTGTTTTTTCCTTCTCATTGTGTAATTATGAATGTGAAAATCATGAGACCAGGTTGCAATGAGGCCAGGAAAGGAGTGTAGTGTAATACAGTGTAATGAAGCTAGGGGTATTAATGACATGGAGTAAGACCAGGTAACGGGAACTGAGCTCTCTAGCCCTGTGAATTACTTGATCAGTCACTTAAGAAGAAAAAGAGTCAGACAGTGCTTGCAATTACAGGGACTAATGATATATTTTTTTCCGTCCACAAGTAAATGTCTCTATCCTCTGGGGATGTCCCAAAATTGAGGATCAGGAATAAGATTCATTTTCCAATGGGAGTGTTCACCACATTCATCTACTGTGAGGACCTTTCTATCCCGTGACATTTGCGTGCTTGGTTGTGCATGACAACCACTTTGGAGAAGAAGAGCAGTTTTACCAGCCTCACTGACTGTTTAAGGAGACTGGACCTCATTACCTGTGTAGCTACCTTCTGCAGAGGATACCAGATCTGTTCCCATGTGGATGGGGAAATGTGCTCCCCAGAGATGAGTAGGAATGTGAAAGGGTTACTATGTTTGGAATGAGATTCAGCTCCAATTTAACACATCGAAATGCAACTGTCTGCAGAAGAACCTGGCAGCCATGCTGCTGTTATGGGCAGTGGACCAACAACAGCTAGTAGAGCTAGGAGAACCATCAACCAGACCAAACGCTGGCATCTGTTTAGGTGAACGTCCTTGTCCCTGCTGACTGGACTGACTAGGACCAAGAATCAGCTGATTAAATGTGGCTTTATTCTGGTGTTATGGCCTGCCGCCCTCCAGGAGGGTGAGATCTTCCATAAGATCCACATCACATGAGTCAGTTTGTATGGGTGTCTTGGCTGCCCTTTGGTGTCTGAAATGGCACCAGGAGGTGGTGCTGAGAAGCTGAACTGAAACCTGACTCCCCACTGCATGTCTGGGCATGTAGTTCACATCTTTACGCTTTGCATATCATGCTTAGCTTTAGGTATCACACCTGACCAGCAAGAAATCATTGCTAGTGATCTCTAGTAGCAAAATCTTGGCAACTGTCATTTCAGATAGCAGATTTTTGCCTCCTGGTGTCCTCAGCTGGCTGGACGTGCCACTTAGAGCACAGATGTCTCTGTACTCCAGGTTTTGGCTTTAGGTCCCAGAGTTATTGCAGCAAGAGAAAAAAAAAAAAAAGCTATAGCTCTTCCTAAGAGCAGAGCTCTTCACAGATCTGTATTTCTTTAATCACTGTTGAATACGTTCACTGTTAAATGTCTACAAATGATCTTTTAAATGTATAAACAATTGTTTTTGTTTAATAGACACACAGTTAGTAAAATAGTGATTGCTTATTCTTGCGTAAGTGCTCCCAGGAGCTTGAATAGTTGAGAATAACTGCTATAAATGGTTTGAGGTCAGGATCCTGCAAGATTTTAAAATACATCACCTAGTTTTTAACTAGTTTTAGTATGTTGTTTCTCTACCTGCCCCTCATTGGTGGGCTTTGTGTTTCAGGATCCTGCTGTGCATGAAAGATGTGCATTACCTAAAGAAAAATAAAACTGCCCTTTAGCAGATATATGGCTTTTCAAAGCAAATTGGTTTCACTATATTTGGAAGCCCATATGTGCTGGAAAAAAAAAATCCTTTGCCTGAGAAGACTTACACAAAGCCTATAAAATATACACACAGTAAATGTTCATGAGCTCAAAAGAGGGAGTTGCTTGGTTGAACTGCGTGAGACATAACACAACCGTGGAATGCTGTTTTCTCCTTTCTTTCACTTTTTGATCATTGCTATGCAAAGGCAGTGCTATCTAATGGTAGAAACAACAATTCTATCTATATTTTTTGAGGTATTTGCAAAACTGATAAAATGCAAATTAAGTAAATTCTGAATCTTTCTTTTAGCTTTTCAATTAAATTGTTTTAAAGACTCTTATACAGCAGAGCTGATTCAGAAGTATCTTGTCCTTGTGAGACACTCAATTTAAGGCACATACCTTAGGTAGTGATGCATGGAATCAAGACTCCATAACTTATAAAGTTATAAAGTACGTATGTTTATTCAGCGCTGAGATGCACGGGAGAATAATTTCTCCAAAACAACATGTGTACCCGTTGTGGTAACTCATCTTGGCTTTATACAGTAAACTGTTACATATTCCAAAAACACCTATATATATTCATAACCTTCCTCACTTCTTATTATAATGAGCTTGAGAAGAGATCTCTTCCTGGTTTTTTTTGCCTGTGAAGGATTTTCCCAGGGATGGGGGCAGTTGTCTTAACTTCCTTCTGCATTCGTGCACTCAGGAATCCACTTGTCTTTATCAATGGTGTTTCCGCTCTTATCACAGGTCCAGATGACTTGTCCTGCTTATCAGAAATCTTCTTACATAAGGCTTATAGAAATATGTTGCTTTAGCTAAACAACTGTCATCCTGTGTATTCTTTCAGTGTGAGCAGTTGCTTTGCTAAATTATTACTACTCTGTTTACCCTGAAGTGTTAGTCCTTTCTTTGTTTTTATCTGGAGCTGCTAAACAATGGTTATCCTGTTAGTACTTCCCCTAGCCTCATATCAGGTACATACCTTTTTTTGCTAGAAGCTTAGAAAACCAAGGAGAGCCCAAGGACAGCCCAGGTTACTGAGCTTCAGACAACTACCAAAGCACCGTACCCTGGTACCACTGATGAATACACCATGGTGAAAGAATTTCCCAGAGCTGCAGCTGTGTGGATGTCTGTGCTTTACCTCTCAGGGATCAGGAGATAGGTAAGTAAGGACAGAGTCACCCTGGGAGTCGGAAGACTACTCGAGAACTCTGCCAGAATTATCATGCACTGTGCATCACAGCCTGGGGAGGAGCTGCTCTTGTTCTCTTGGATACAAAAGGGCGCAGTGAGCCTCGCATTTGGGGGACGGAGAAGCGAGGAGGGAGGGCGTGACTTCTCAAGGGAGCTCTCTTAAAGTCTTTACAAAGTAGATCAGGACTACTTTGCAGAGACAAGGAGCTGGCTTGTTTGTCCCATGTTTTCTCCTGCTTCCTGAAGAGTTCCAGTTCTTCTGTACACTGCTCCTTTACTAAAAAAGTGAGGCTAAACACCTTAACACCTTCCTCCCCAACTTCTGGTATAATCTGTTGCTGATATCACTCTGGGAAGATTTCTAAAGGTGAATTTAGCTGCCTATGTCCTGGTCTTGCTTGTCCCTGTCCTTCTGAATTATTGCTTGAGGTGCTGAGACAAGCTCTTCTCCCGTGCAATCCGAGCAGGGCTTTCTTACCAGCAGGCTACAGTTGAAGCTGTTCAGTTTTAATTTCTTGCTTCATCTAGAGCTGGCTATGGACAAATATGGGTGACCTAACAGTTATGAGTAGCTCTTGGGAGGAGGAAAGCTGAAAAACCTGCAGGGGAGTGGTAATATTTTGTCTTTTCAGGGTTGCAGTAGGCAGAGTAGTTATGAACACTGCTCTAGAGGGGTAAGTTAAACCTGGGCTAGTTAAGGAGGTTTAGCTGCTGTGACCATCTGCCTTATCTCTTTCCTGGAAGCTGCCTCCCCAGCTGAATGATTCATGAACCACCTCAATTTACTGCTTGGCATAGTCACAGGAATTAAAATTAATGTCTGCTGGCTTTGATACGTTAAGCTGTAAGTACAGCATTGCAGGGACAGACACATGTAACAGTCAGGTTGTGCCTGATATAAGCAGGGATGCAAGCCTCTATAAGGACTGTAAGATGGGTCTGTGAAGAAGAAACTCGTCAACCTTTCTAGTGCTACCAAATACGTGCCAATAACTTTACCACCTTGAGCTATTTTTCTTCAGCCAAAGTGTGAGAGAAACCATTTTGTGACCAGTTCTCAAGACAGTGACTGTAATCCATTTAAAAAGCTGCATTCAGGGGACCTTTCTCTAAAATTGAGTACACTCGTATTAAACCCCTGCATTTGACTTCAAAGCAGAAAAAGAATCAAACTACGTATCTGCATCCATTTACTGCCTTTGTGCAGTTTTTAAGATCGTTCTTCTACCTCTCCAAATATTTTTTTCTCAAAACAATTAATGTTTGTGGGAAATCTCTTTAGATTATTTGATTCATAACTTGTTCCCTCAGTAAGACTTGAACATTGTTTCTGTTTTGTAAGAACGTGAGCTGCGAATGTATCTAAGTACATTATTATCTATTGTTATTATAATTATTATCTAAGTACATTTAAAAAAACTACCTCTAGCAGGTAGTTTTCTCTCACTCAGCCTGTTCTGCAACTTTCTGGTTTCATGAAAGCATCATATCATGTCTTGTAATCATGCTCACTGAGAGGCATGAATGATTACTTACATTCCACCCCTGCTGAGGTGATATGGGGTTAAATTTTAGGCTTTTACTAGCCTAAAGATCTGTACTGCAGAACCAGGGGCATGAACTGATGCAGGTGCATCTTTTCAAAGTTTGCCCCAGGTTTGATCTGCTAGGTATGCCTTGGGTGGTCATTGCTTAATGAATCTGATTTGTTCCTTTCCAGTGTATGTAACAAGTGACCTCAAAGCTTTAAAAGGCACTGGGAGGGCAGCCTGTGGGATTTTCTAGGACTGGGAGACAAATTAAGCAGTTTCAAAATACATTGAGCCAAACAGAAAAGGCAAAAGACAACTTAAGAACTCTATAAAACTTAAAAGTAATAAAAGCTCCAAACTTTGACAAATTATAAAGATAAAACAAACAAAGAAAACCCACAAACAAAGCCTCTTCAGTGAATTGCACTTAGATCCAGGCACTGTTGTAAATGATTCAAGGACAGATTCATGTCCCAATGCACTGTTTTTCTTCCCCCTGCCCTCCCCCTGTTCCCTCCTCTCTCCAGACATACACACTGTGCCCTCTGCAAGCCATGCATGAAATAACTGCCTTCATTCATCTGTGACCTGCATCAGCCCTCCGGGAGTATGGAGAGGAGGGAGTTTTTCCTCCTGATTGTTGAATGCATAGGGTCATAGGTAAGACCCATGAAGTGTGTCAGACAACTATACCATCTCTTATGCTGATGATATGAAACCTACAAGTTCTCTTACATAAACATTCAGAATTGCACCATCAGTGCCTCAGATTTGTATGGATTTGCTCTGCTCTAGAACCAGATTCATAATTTTCAGCAGAAGTAAATACTGGCCTCAGTAATACTGTGTTGCTAGGCTTGGGGAGCCAGAGTACAAACCCCCTCAGGGGTCTTTGGTAGCCAGCACCTTGCCCTCTGCACTCGTGTTCTCTCATGGCTCTCTCAGAATGCAGTAGGAAAAAGGGAATCCCCACCTCCACAGCAAAAAATAACAATCTCAGTTTAGTGTCATATCCATGTCTGAACCATCTAAACCACCCCACCTATTTTATTCTTTTGTATGCTTCTGGTGTACAATTGCTGTGATTGTGAGGACTGGGTTGTTTCATTCTTAGGAGTGATCTAAAAAGAAAGTGGCAGTAGCTCTCCTATTGCTACCTATTGCAGCTTCCTACAACATGAGCTTTGCCAATATAAGCTAGATCTTGCAGTGTCAGGGAGCCCAACACCCCACATATGAAACTGAAAAATAAATGGAAATTTCAGCTTTGCTTTTATCAGCCTGCAGGCAGCTGGATCTTTTTTTCTCTCAGTTAGCAGAATAACCCCATCTCTCTTCTCCTGCAATAGATCTGGAGGCTAAGAATAGACACAGCAAGTTCCTCTGACAGGCTTTAGTGCTGTCTCTTGAGAAAAAGCGGGCAATCAACGGTCTGTCAAGTTAAGAATCTGAGGAGAGAAAGACAGCCTAGGAAGCATAGGACCTGTGTATTGACTAACTGCCTTGTTCACCATTCGTTTAGGTGTCACCTGTTGCTGGAGATATTTTGGTTTTCTCTCCTGTGCTTGATTACATCAGTGTGTGATTCCTTCCTTCACTACTGATTTCCTTCTTCCTCCTTGAAAAAGAAAGCAAAAATTGAGTTTAAATCCACGCTAATCAGAGAGGTGGGGTTCAGTTAGCTTACAAAAATGTAAA
Organism: Coccyzus lansbergi; assembly: GCA_033558105.1. NCBI lineage: Eukaryota > Metazoa > Chordata > Aves > Cuculiformes > Coccyzidae > Coccyzus > Coccyzus lansbergi. Next base: position 2,725,101 of record JAUMJK010002392.1, read on the forward strand.
TTTCAGTGTTATAGAGACAGACACAGTGAAAAGTGGAAAACTTCTGTAACAGTGCTTAGTATTTGTGCAATATTGCATGCATTCAGAGTATTACTTTGACCTCAGCCATCAGCATAAGCTTCGTGCAACAGAGCTTATGTCAGAGATAAGGGACTACTGTCACCTCCATCTAGGTCTTCTGATGTGGATTGTACTGCTAATTTAATTAAGATTACTAGTTATGGTTTATTCAATTGTAGAACATCTAGATCTAACAGTAGAGGCTAATTTTCATAGGGATGACTATAAGCCTACAGAGTACTTTGCCAGCTGTGCTGTCTGAAAAACAGCGTGTAAAGATCAGCTTCTGGCTGCTTCTTAAATGCCAGTACTACATTATCTTTCTTTTTTCATCTGCGAAGTGGTCATTTGAAGAATATTAAATAAAATTACTGCTTAACTTCACAAGAACAAGGTGAGAATGGTCAGTAGTCTATTTTTCCATATGAATGTTGCCTAGGAAACATCACCCTGTTGTAGTTTTATGGTTAGTAAGGACATATTAACTCTGTCTCTGAGGAAACATGGCAACAAAATGCCCGTAAAAGGAACAGAATGAAGGAATACAAAGCCCCTACCCTCCAGCCCACCCTTGCTCTCATGGCACTTAAGGCATATTGCATACTAATAGCTGGAGCTACTAAAGGACCGTGGGCTGCTCCTGTCTTCTACTACTACACCAATTGCTAAATCAAGGTTATCCAAGTTTCTCTTTGTCTTTGGTCCAGCTCTAGAGGCACTTGACACCCCTGGAGTAAAGCTGTGATGAACGTTCCTGCCCCACAGTGGAGGCACAGACTGGGGATCTGAGGATGACACTGACCCTGCTTCAAAATGCCTGTGTAGATGTAGTCCTAATCCCTGAAATACCTTTCTGAGTCAGAAAGATAGCATCATTAAAGAATAAGAGTTGACAGGATCAGACAGTAATAAAAATCCTGTCAATATCAAGATAGCAAGGGGAGAAGAGAATAAAAGCTTTAAAGGAAACAGGACAGTCCCTGTGAGTCAGGAGAGCAAACCTTACTCTTCCAAAGGAACAAGAGCTGTAATTAAAAGTCTACAGAAAACAAAGCACGGCAGTTTGAAAAAAAAGTTAAAGTTGAGGTGATATTGACAATAAGCAATAAGGAGGAGATAATCCACCCTTTGTTCTTTCACGAAAGCTGTCAGAATGCTGTCTGTGAATCAGCAAACAATTTTCATTATGAAAAAACCTGGGAAAAAAAGGGAAAGGTTTCATACAAAAACCCAGGGAAAACTGGAAACAGTGAATGAAGGGCTTCAATACAAGCTGAAAATAGCTAGACATCAAAGCTAGCTAAAAAGCTAGTGGTATGTGTGATGCCACATACAATATTGATTTCCTGGAAAGAAAGGGTCAAGGACAGGCCACTCTCATAATTTCAAAATAAATTCCCCTTTCCATACAACACTGTAATCACTGTAGCATGTCTGCATTTCCTGTAAGTGCCAACACAAAAATGGTATAAAAAACATTTATCTTTGCTGCTCAGAAGCACTTTTTTTCATTTCTTTGGGTGTTTTTTAGCTGTAATCATCGCACATACATGTAATAGAAAATGAAAGACTGAGTTACTATTTAGAAAAATTGAAGTTCAGAAGATAAGGTTTTAAATCCCAGGACCTGGATTTTGCTTCATTCCTTTGCTCTAAATCCCAAAGTCTTGGCCATCTTCTAGCACTGCATCTGTATTCTACAACCATACATATAGTCTCTACTGGTTGTTGCTTTCACTAGAATTTTGCTTTGTGGCTTGCCAAACAAGACATTTTCAAGTAGCTAAAGCCAGTCCAATAGAAAGTTTCACAAAACCTTTCAGAATTTTTTAAAAACAGAGCCAGAAAAATACTACCTATTCTCTGTCTGTATTCCTGGCAAAATCTTGGGTTTCTCTTGGTCAATTTGTCTACCTTATTCTTTATAGTCCTCCAGTGGTGCAATGGTTAGTTGTCCTTTTCATCAAGATACATTACCCTATGTCTATCCTAAATTTCCCTTGCTGCTGTTTAAGCTCAATGCTGCTTGTCTTAGACCTGTTAGGCATAGGAAAAGAATTCAATTTTGCTTTGGTTTTGTGTTTTGATCATACAGCCAAGAAGAGTTATTAACTCTCTTTCCAGTCTTCTCTTTCTTCTTGAATAAAATAAAGCCAAGCACCTCATGTACACCATCCACATCCAGCACTCAATAAATTTTCTCAGGAGATCCCACAGATTTACTCATGTATGCTGGGTATCAATCACACTAACATCAGCCAAGATCTTCCCAGTGCTAAATAGAGTAGGGAGATTACACATCCAGCTATGTGGTTTTGTTTATCTATCATCTCCCGAGTCTGAATCTTTTTCCTGCAGGGGGGCAAAGCTATGTGATTGCTATGGGTAATCACTGGAAGTGTTCAAGTCCAAAGTACATTGTGTTGGGGTTACGCTCCTTGGGATCTCTGTACTGGTATCAGAACCAAAAGCCAGCAAGAGCTTTCTCTGACCTAGAACTAGGGTACTCTCCCAAAGTCAGTGATAGCTCCTGTCAAATCATATTATTCACTTTGACTGCAAATGCAAATGACAGTATGATGTCATGAACTTGCCCCAAAATTGTTCCTATTAGTCCAACAGTTTTGACCTCCTGGACTTCAGAGGGATGCGTGGATTTTTTTTCTTTGTTTATCCTAATATTGTAATTTTGTTCTGTGGTGCTGAGTATGTTAGACAGTCAGAGATGATCTTTGGGCCATGGAGTGTCTTAGTAATGAGTGGCATATATGCTCTGAGGAGGTGAAGTCGTTCTCTAGAGATTTCCCCAAATGATTCTATGTTCCTACTTGTACAACTCGCGTCTGAACTCACTGTGTGAAGCAAGGATCCACCAGTATCTATTAAAGCTAAATAATATTGATAAATATAGAATCATAGAATCACCAGGTTGGAAAAGACCTCTTGGAGTTTTGAGTCCAACTCTTCCTATCTGCCACTAAACCATGCTGCTCAGCACCTTGTCTACCCGTCTTTTAAATGCCTCCAGGGAAGGTGACTCAACCATCTCCCTGGGCAGCCTCTGCCAGTGCCCAATGACCCTTTCTGTGAAAATTTTTTTCCTGATATCCAGTCTGAACCATCCCAGGTGGAGCTTGAGGCCATTCCCTCTTGTCCTATCACCTGTTACTTGGGAGAAGAGGCCAGCACCCTCCTCTCTACAATCTCCTTTAAAGTAGTTGTAGAGAGCAATGAGGTCACACCTCAGCCTCCTCTTCCCTAGGCTAAACAACCCCAGCTCCCTCAGTCACTCCTTGTAAGACTTGTTCTTCAGTCCTTCCTCAGGCTTTGTCATTCTTCTCTGGACTTGGTCCAGAGCCTCAACATCCTTCTTGCAGTGGAGGGCCCAGAACCGAACACAGTATTTGAGGTGCGGTTTCACAAGTGCTGAGGCCTCTTCCAGGCCTTTTCCTGTAAGGAAATCCCTTACATCTCCTGACTCAGTCTTTGTAATACAGACCCAGCTGAATGTGTACATTTCTGGATCATCTAGGAGGTCCTGAAACCATCAAAGCAACATACAGGCTTTTTGCATGTATGAGCAGTAAATTTAGTTTTAAGTAATACAGGCATCAGTGGAAAGTTCTTTGTGCTTGTGAAGGTCATCTAATTTTCAGCAGCTACTATCCAAATGCAGTAATGATGGGAATCTGCCTTCTAGGGAAAACATTAAAAAAAGAGCTCTCAATAAACTGGCACAGAGCCACTCTAGAAACTGTGCTATTGAGAGTGGAGAGGAGATTTCTCTTTTGTTTCCTTCTGTAATTTACATATCAGGTATCACAGCACAGTAGAACGATATGGAAACAGTACTTGCAAGCAAAACTATAAACTTTTAACTGATCATCTCCTTTTTCCTACAACATCTCTGGCAGGAAAAGGCTGGCTGTACAGACTTTTGCCATGCTCTCTGTGGGGTGATGTTTATCATCTGGTTCTCCAAACTCCGTAAGTTTCTCCTGTTGCTCAATGTCTTGCCTTGCACGTAGTGATGTTTCTCTTCAGGCATCATCTTACCACTTTTGCCCAGAGTTAAGTATTACACGACAAACAGACATAGATCTAGTGACACTTTTAAGGCAGGGAATGAGGAACAGTTCCTGTGTTGCAGACCAAAGATACCTTTTGTAGGCTACAGATTAACACGTATTTCAGTGATGTGAGAGTGGATGTGCTGGATAAGACCAGACTACCATTCAGTTCTTTCTGAATGTGTCCAAGAAAATGTTGAAAATAAAAGAGAAATATAATGTGAGGATTCTACACTGTTTTTTTCTCAGCTTCCGGCAACCCTTGGTTTAAGGAAAGTGGTATTAAATAGCAAATGTTCAGAAGAGAGTAATGAGGGTTGGGCCAGGGAGGGAGGAGGACAACAAAAGTAACATAGTTAGGTCATTTTTAATGAAGACAGCCTGCATCAAGAAGCTGGGGATAAGTATTCACACTTGCAATAGTAAAATCATATTCGAATAAAACAGCTTAGCAGGGAAATGTCAAAGCTGAGGGGCAAATCCTTGTGACTATTACTCTGTCCTCTGTCTGGTTACTACAGACCTGACAGAGAGACAGGAGCTGTGGCATTTAGTGCATAAGAACAGATGTAATGAGCAATGAGTTTCAGTCACCCCATGGATTTACATGTGAAGGAAAAGAGGAGAAAGAGAAAAGTAGAAAATTGAGGATAGCAGTTGGCATGAATTAGTGTGACTGCACTGGCTTTGGCAGAGTTATGGTAGAGCTCTACTAAGTTATGCTGCCTGTGTCACCTGTGGATATAAGATACAGGGATAGTAACTAGGGTTGCATGAAGAAATAAACCCCTCTTTATATGGATAATAGTACAGACTGATATTTATAGTTTCTATTTTCTGACAAGGAAGGAAACCCATGAATCTATTAACTGGTTCAGGGTGTTTACCATCAACCATATATGACATTTGACCTCAGGATGTGGTGGGATGCTGGCTTTAGCAGAGGTCTGCCAAGAGTGTTAAATGACAGACAGAAGCAGTCATACATTGAAGTTGGACATTTTGTTTGGGTAAGAGTGAATGATCCAAGCTGGTTTTTGCAGTAGAAATCCCAACTAGCTTGCTTTTGAAATTCCCAGTGCTTTGTGACCCGAGGATATTGAGACATTTAACACCTGAAAGTGATTGGGCTGTGCATTATCTGAATCTGTCTGAACCCAATGAAAAGTGAGATTAGTTCAGGGTGAGATTAATTCATTCACAGGAATATGTATTGACTTCACTCGGAGTTTCTTTCTGCTTTTAATAGACAAAGCTACCATTTATTGATTGCAGGGTACCACTGTTACTCCTTGACATCCCTTAACTCCAGGACACTCAACCATTTCTGCATTAACAAGAACATGTGGAAGAAATATACCAAAACAAGACTTCTTGGATGATTTCCCAAAAGTTCAAAACACAATCATAATGTTCTTCAAGATATCATTAGCATTGATTTCACCTCAATTTTAGATGGCCTCACTATAACAGTAAAACATTTTAACATTTATACTCCATAGAAATATTTCTATAGAAAGTTGTTTAATTAGCTTATGTGTTTTCCATTATCTGCTTTAATGATGATAAATGACATTTAATTCAGGCCAAAATTAACATCATCACAGAACTGTCTGAAGAAACCACTATTTTACCTTAGAACATAACTGATTTCTTCTCAATGAAGACAAAACATATTTCTGACTGAGATATATCCTCAAGTAAATTCACATGCATTGGGTTTAAGGGAGGAAAGTGCTAAGAGCTTTAATGTTCCCATAGCCAATTTGACAAGGGTAAATAACTTTTTTTTCTAGGAAAAAAATAGGTTTGAGGTAAATCTTTGTTTCTGAGTGATGATAAATGACAGGATGATCATACTTGATAGCATTTGGGGGAAATGATGATGCATTTATCTGTTTGATGGGTTCTCAAATCAAAAGATGGATAGCTGGCATTATAGGATCCTGAGAATACTAATGCATTTTTTTCCAAAAAATCTTTCCCAGTAAACAATCTTCATTGTGAGAATGATATATCAAAATTAATCAAGCATTTGTGGTAGTATGTATGTATCTCTATGTGTATGAAAGAGCAATTTTTGACTGAAAAATAAAAGGTAAATTTCTAACCGACTATAAATACTGTACTGGTTAAAATGAAATTCTAGGCCTTTTGTCTGCAAGACGGCAAAAGTATTGAAGAGACTGAAGCCAGAGTTTTCTGTGTCCCGTGGTGGGGATGTGTTCTGCTGTGCTCTGGTGTAGCAGACTGAAAAGCCAATGATTGTAGCAGTCATCACAGTTGCCCTAGGCTATTCATATTGATTTTACGTTCAAAATATTTTAATCTGTACTTTAAGATTACAGTAGACTGTGGGTTATGGAAGATGTGGGAACTAGAAGTTTTGAGAAACTGAAGGGTTTTTGGCAAATTAAGGTGTGCAGAAGGATAAAACAGTTGGAAATTTTTAAGCAAGCAAATCACTATATGTTTTGATGAAAACTGTTTGCAGTGAAATCATTAACATTGGTAATTAAATTGTCACTTTCAGATGTCAGCATTAACAGTTGATGGAGATGAATAAGACAAGTCACACCTCTCAGGTCCTTTGCTCTAGGCTTTTCAACATTTCACATAATTTAGCACTTACTGCACCAAGCAGCAGCAGTAATATGGCCTGGGTTCCCCAGCTTTGTATCTGCAGTCAAGTGCTCTAATATTTAGAATCATAGAATAACCAGGTTGGAAGAGACCCACTGGATCATTGAGTCCAACCATTCCTATCAAACACTAAACCATGCCCCTTAGCACCTTGTCCACCCGTGCCTTAAACACCTCCAGGGAAGGTGAATCAACCACCTCCCTGGGCAGCCTGTTCCAGTGCCCAATGACCCTTTCTGTGAAAAACTTCCTCCTAATCTCTAGCCTAAAACTCCCCTGGCAGAGCTTGAGGAGCTTGTCCTGTCCCCTGTCACTTGGGAGAAGAGCCCAGCTCCCTCCTCTCCACAACCTCCTTTCAAGTAGTTATAGAAAGCAATGAGGTCTCCTCTTCTCCAGGCTAAACAACCCCAGCTCTCTCAGCCATTCCTCATAAGGCCTGTTCTCCAGCCCCTTCACCACCTTCGTTACTTTTAATAAGGTCTAAAAGCAGAGTGAGGCTTTGCATCTTTGGAGGCAATTGAAGCCCTCCAAATGTACCTCTAGTGTGGCTCCTCTGCTACTTGTGGGCAGGGATACTGTAGCCTTTTCATCCATGGGGTCATTTTGAGTGCCCCTCTCTCTCTCTGAGCAAGCCACTAATTTTCAGGAAATTGGTAGAGACACGTAAATTTCTATATGGTTGTCCTTGAAGCTACTAGAAGCTTCCATTATGTTCAGTAGCGCCAATGCCAGTTGCCTTCAAAAAAACCAAGGCTGAGCCTTTGAGTGGTGTTGGATGCATATGAGAACATATTTAAAAAGGGGGGAAAGTGGCTATGCGATGGCAGATGCAGCTGTAGACAGCAGTGGGTATATGTGAAAGAAACAACTCTGCTGACACCGAAGTCCATGAAGAAGGATGAGGAGGAGGTTCTCCATGTGCTGGCACAGAGATTCCCCTGCAGCCTGTGCTGAATAGCATGGTGAGGCAGGCTATACCCCTGCAGCCCGTGGAGTTTAATTGTGGAGAAAATATCTACCTACAGCCTGCAGAGGATCCCACACTGGAGCAGATGGATGCACAAAGGAGGCTGTGACTCTATGGGAAGCCTGTGCTGGAGCAGGTTTGCTGGCAGGACTTGTTCACCCACAGGGTATACATGTTGTAGAAGTCTATTCCCGAAGTACTGCACTCCATGGGGAAGGCCCATGTTGGAACAGTTTGTGCAAAATGATGGCCTGTGGGAAGGTCTCGTGTTGGAGAAGTTTGTAGAGAACTGTCTTTCAAGGGAGGGACACCACACTGGAGCAGGGGAAGAGTGTGAGGAGTCCTCCCCCTTTGGAAGAAGAAGGGACAGACACAGCGTGTGATGGACTGACCAGAATCCCCCATTCTACATCCCCCTGCAGCACTGGTGGGGAGGAGACAAAGAAAATTAGGAGTAAAGTTAAGACCAGGAAGAAGGGAGGAATGGAAGGAAGGTGTTTTAAGATTTAGTGTTTATTTTCTCATTATCCTACTCTGATTTTGATTGGTAATAATCTAAACTAATTTCCTCAAGTCGAGTCTGCTTTGCCTGTGACCATAATTGGTGAATGATCACCATTCGCAAGCCTTTCATTATATTTTCTTTCTCCTGTCCAGCTGAAGAAGGGGAGTGATGGAGCAGCTTTGATGGACATCTGATATCCGGCCAGGGTCAACCCACCACAGTATGACAACTTTATAACCTTTAATAGCACCTTTCTGAGCCTGGGGTACTTTTTGGAGTTTTGTTTGGGATTCAGCGTTGAAAAAACCTTTCTCCTTTGGTGCACCTGCTGCTTGGTGTCTATGTCCTGTTATTTCAGTTTACTAGTAGTCGCCTTCTTCCCCCTTTTCAATAAAACCTATGGAACAAATCAGCCAATAGGGAAAGAACTGATTACTGTGCTGACTCGTACCCATTAATAACTTTGTTATAAAACTGGTGAATGGAGAATCAGTATTACTTCTTGTGGTCCACAAGGAATGAAACAACTCTGCTTGATATTCAGATCCACAGCTAAACTAACAGAACTAACAGCAGGGACAGAACAAGATACTTTAGTTTGCAGTTCGACTGAACTGGTATGGAGTACTTATAAAGAAAGGATGCTGTTTCCAATCTACTTCTCAGACACCAGCAAAATTTAAGCAAAATGTCTGCCTAAGTGATGCACAGCTCACTGCAAAATCCTTTCACAAGCTCAGAGGACATCATTGGGTCAGTGTAAAATCCATTACTTGAGCTTTCTCCACCTATTCACTGTGAAGAGGAGGTGAAAATGACCTGTGTCTTGCCCTCTAGACTACAGAAATAAAAATACATTACTTTTAGATATGTATTCCCAAAGGAGAAAATATGTAATGCGATATTTAGAGCTGCAACACTTTAACATTTAAGCCTCGTTGAATTCACAGCTGCTGAGCTAGATACCTAGTCTTACGCACACCAGGCAAGAGGGCTAGACATCACAGCTCACATTTCACAGCAGATGGCACGCTGTGGGGAAAACTGCCTTTCCTGGTTAGCAAAAGACTAAGGAACTGAATTTTCTATGTTTTATCCCCAGTGCTAGGTTGAGTTACTCAAGTAAACAAGAAAGTGCCTGTTGCCAGCTGGGAGACTGAATATTTATATCCTCTTGCTTATAGTTTTCTATTTTAAAGACAGAGTTGTGGCAGTCCTTTATAGAAGTGGCTGGAGGCCACCTTGAGTATCACTAGGATGCTTGGCATTCAGCCTTGATGCTAGTTAAACACCTCTTTGGTTGGGAGAAGGGGAGGCAGGAAAGAGAGAGAAAAGGACTCTACGGAGTTGTTAATTTAATATCTATTCAGAGCAGCAAGGGCTTTTCCTCTCACAGTGAGATTTTTGCAAGCTTACCTTTTTTATTTTGTGACTATGCATGGGATGTCAGGTTATGTCAAGGACCAGCCTGGTGTTTTTAGGACTTAATTAGCTGTGTGTTTGCATTCAAGCTGTAGAAATTTAGAATCATGCGGGAATTTATGGAGTGCCAAAATATTAAATATAGGAACTTAAAAGTTCCCAAGAAGCTAATTACTGTAGCCTGACACACTCTGTTGTGATTAGATACATTGACTGCAGTTTGTCTTTCATTGTCTACTGCCACTCCAGGTGAATTAGAATCACATGAGAGTCTCATATTCACACGTTTTCACATAGGTTTAGAAGTCATATGGATGATTATATTATTCCTATTAACCTGAAAGAAATATAAAACCTTTGTCCTCACACATTAGATGCTATTAGTTAGGCAAGGTCTAACCTATCGCCTAATGAGATCCTTTGAAGTCTGGACATATCTTCTGTTCTATACAGAGCTTTAAGCACTCCAGTATATTAAATGCAAGTGATTATTGTGATGATATAGACTTATGAGTGTCCCTGTAACTAGGTCAATTCTAGCAGACAGCCTGGAGTGTATCACACCATTATCACAGCCCCATAAAAACTGAATCCAAGTGCTGTAGAGTGTGATGAAAGGAGCTGTTTTTATCAATGAGAGTTTTGTTCATATTGTGATTGGTTGCAATCTGAATCAATTCTACTTATTAAATAGTGAATTTAGTAATGGGGAATCAAGTGACAGAAATTTGCAATGTAACTCCTTCTCTTCCTTGGGGTTTTACCTACCATTTTTAATCATGCTTGTAGACTATATTAAGCAATGATTCATTATGGACCTGGTCCAAAGACTGTTTAAGTCAATGAAGGCAATCCTATATAATTCAGAAACTACCATTCACTGCAAAGAGCTTTGGCTCAGCCCCAGTAGCTATAAAGTCAGTGCTGGAAAAGCTTATCCCCAGTTTGTATAACAGTTCCATATCAGCATGGCTAACAAACTAATACCGGAAATTTTAATTTCTTTTCTCTGCTTTGATTAAGATTATCATGTAAATATTCCCATCTGCACTTCATTAGGTATTATAAGATGAGCAGCTCTGATCCCTAGGGTTGAATGCAGGTATCATAATAACCATATGCAATGGTCTGCTAAGTGGCAAAAGGAGTCACTCCTCATTTGCTCCTTTCAGACTGCACCTGGAAGGCTCACACAGCTATAGAACTTTTTTCTCCCCCATTAAATAAATAACATACAGCCACAGAGACTATTAGAATGGTATTACAGTGGATTTTTACAGGATACAAGGTGACATAATGGCTATAAATTGGAGAGGGACAGATTTAGACTAGATATAAGGAGGAAATTCTTCACAATGAGGTTGGTGAGACATTGGAACAGGTTGCCCAGTGAAGTTGTGGATGCCCTGGAAGTGTTCAAGGCCAGGTTGGATGGGGCCTTGGGCAGCTTGATCTAGTGGGACAGGCCCGTGCCCATGGCAAGGGGGTTGGAATTATGTGTTCTTTAAGGTCCTTTCCAACTCAAACCATTCTATGATTCTGTGACATAGATCTCTTTTAGGTCCTCCACAGGAATTTAAGTCAAACAGCCAAAAAAGGAATGTAAGTGCTACCCATGTCTCAATTCAGTGTGCATCCAGATTCTTCACAATATGAGAAAATATTACAGAGACTTCCCTATTATTTCTACTTGAGCACACAAAAATTCTTCACTCTGACTTGCATATAGAGGATGGATTATAAATGCACAAATCCAGCTGTGCTCCATTTTTATAAGGCATGTAAGAATTTGTTTCTACATAAATTAGTAACAAAAACCTGTGTGAAAAACCTACACTGTCAAGTGAACTGCACATACAAGTAGAAATCACATTTTGAATCCATGGGTCCTTCAAAAAGCTACCTTTTAGAAATGAATTATTTTTGACTTGTCATTAATTTGAAGAGCATCTACATAGCAGGTATAATTTGTAGAGTTTAATGCCAAAAAATCTTGTAGCCTATCTTTTTTATACCCAGTTTTTTAGCTGCTTGTGAGTGGGTTATTTTCTTGAAAAGATCCTTTCTTCACTTCATAATTTAACTATTGTAATCCTTCCAATTCCCTAAATGAAGTAGCACAATTTCAAGAATGCTGTTATAGAATCATAGAATCACCAGATTGGAAGAAACCCATTGGATCATCGAGTCCAACCATTCCTATCAAACACTAAACCATGCCCCTTAGCACCTTGTCCACCCATGCCTTAAACACCTCCAGGGAAGGTGAATCAACCACCTCCCTGGGCAGCCTGTTCCAATGCCCAATGACCCTTTCCATGAAAAACTTCCTCCTAATCTCTAGCCTAAATCTCCCCTGGTGGAGATTTAGGATGCATATGGCAAAATCTGCCTGTCATTTCTACATGACCTTGCACAGAAACCAAAGAGGGAGCATTGGGCAGCAAGGAGTGGAACAGGGAAATCCTACTAGCGCAGAAAAGCACACATAAGTTTTCCACTTAAGTGCTGCAGAATGACTCTTTGAAGTGACAAAAGGTTGTATTTGAGAGGAAAAAAAATCCTCCACTCACCATCTTGCATAGAATGGTTTAAATAATTTTTTCTTTATCCCACTGAAGAAAATACCCAATTTCCATTGCCATTATGAGGATATCATCATTTAAATACTGTGGTGACATTTTTTTTGTATATCCTATTCTTTAACGAAAGCTTAGAGATCAGCTTGGTTTGTTTTTCAGACTTCTGAGAAGAAAACCTCAACACATCCTGTAACCATTACCATTATTGATTTAGATTTTATATTTATTGTATATTTGAGATATATAGAGAATCTATATTATATCCTAATTACCATTATTGATCTAGATTCTACTTTTTATAACCTCTGTAAAAATAAAGTAATTGAAGAAACCATTTTAATTTTAAAGAACTATTAGTACTGAAATGTTAAATCATAAGGATGCAGTTTGCTTTTATTTGCCTTTTTATGTTTACATTTTTTTCTAGACTCTATGGTTATGCCAAAGATTCAATAGCAAAAGGAAAGCTGTTATTGTGAAAAATGTGGTCTGTAAGATTACTAACCCACCTGCCATAGTCCTTGCCTTAGTAATGTATGGTTGAGGAAATAAGAAGACTTAAAATAATTGAGTAAAAGTAGGAAGGTTGTAGGATAGCTGGCTAATTTTCTTCCAATCTCATTTTTATTACCCTGATAACGGCTTTGTAAGTAAAATGTTTAAATAACGGTGTTAATTTTGTTGATTAGTGCTTGCTACAGCAATTCCCACTAATGATCAGATCCTAGGCTGCCTCACTGGTGCTTTATGAACAGCTCTGTTCACAAAATGGTGTTTCATACCATTCAAATGCTATTTTTCAGAACAGTGCTCTGTTGCCCTTCTACCAATAACTTCTGTTCTAAAGGCAGGTGTTTGTACTATGCCTGCACCTAAGGCTACCCCTTGAGCTAAGCTTTGAAGGAAGCAGGGGTGGGTTTAAACCTGAACCAAGCTCACACTTAAGGTTACATTTGTTTTCTGGTGTAGCAAAACTTCCTTGAGTCCACAAAAATGCATATTTGGATAATGTACATCAAGGCTAAGGAGTACCTGGTGGTTTGAAATGCACAAATACAACCCTGGGTGAAGAAATAGGAAGACCTCAGCTGACTGTGGGACATGCTACCACCCTGAGGCTGTAGAGAGCAATGATAATAAATGTTTCTGTGTGGGGCACAGTAAAGCAAATTGTGACACCATCTCCTGACCTCATCTGCTAGCCGTAACAGAATCTTGTGGCACAATTTATGTGCTGCATTGTGTGGATTTAATAAAAAACGCTTCAGTGTCATGAAAAGTGACTTCCTCCATTACCTACAAAGAATTTCAAAGTTGCTTTTGTCATGAAAGAACTTTTCAGGATAAAAGCCATATTTAGATAGAAGTATGACTTAATAGAGTTCTATGGAATGGTCACAGGGAGAAAACATACAGAGGGGAGATTAGATTATAACTGATGTGGAATGATTTACACAGGGACTGAACATGCAAAAACGTAATGAGTACCTGCCAAGGCATGAGGTTCAGAAAGGACTCCCTTCATTCTGAACTTCTCAGAGAGGAGTCTAGATGCAACTAGACCCAGTCCTAGTCCCAGAATTGGTCTGTGGTTTATGGCTAAGGGATTCATAGCAAAATAATTATATGTGCATTCTCTGTATCTTAGCCAAGACTTTAGTTTCACCATGCTTCACCATTTCACTCACCTTCCATCTGGGCTTCCAGCATTCACTCCCAAGTTCAAATGTGGTTTTTTTTCAAAACATACTCTCAGGCATCAGTTTTTATAAAATAAATAATTTAATAGAATTATACAGTAACATGGTCAGTTCCAGAGGGAGGGCCAGTCCAGTAGTAATATTTGGGTCTAGGGTCTTCTCATTCCTTGTTGGATTCCTCTAGTGTCTTTTCAAAATGTTTAGTTGCAGCAGTTGTTGATGGTCTGTATCCTTGAAACCTCTGTGTCTTCTGGTTTTTTTTTGACTCTGGAGACCTTGTTTTAAATGAGTAGATGGAGAAATTTTAAGTGGAAATTTACAGCTTGTGGCCCAGCTAAAGCAAGTAAAGCTAAGCAAACAGCATTCTAAACCACACAATATTTTAACCCGAAGTGATGTGTTATATTTAAAATGTTATTTAAGCTAAACAAGCAAACCTTGCTAAAGAGGTGGATTGGCTGGCATGCAGTCAAATTACTGTCCAGGAAGGATCCAGATGGGACTCACCAGTGCACCAGTGATCTGTGGTAGGTAAAAGAACTCGTTGCTTCAAGGATTACTCACCAGTGCACCAGTGATCTGTGGTAGGTAAAAGAACTCGTTGCTTCAAGGATTACTCTTCAGAGTTGTACCAGTGTGAGTGGAGATCTTATCATGCAGCTATGTTGCCTAGCAGGGAGACATCAAAGAAAGCTCACCTATGTTGACATATTTATGGGATAAAACTGGTTGGCTTATTGTCAAATTGCATATAATAGGAGAAGTACGCATGAGTCTCTTTATACCTACAATTTATTGGTGTTCACTGTCTTGCTCTGCTCCATGTGTTTTCCTAGAGGAGTTCTTGGCTCAGGCCTTAACCTCCTTTGGAGTTTGTACCAAATGGCTGCTGGTTTGGTTAAGTGGGGTCAGGTACATCTGTCACAGCTTTTTAAATGCATAAAGGTTAGGTTTACTGATCTGTGTCATTTCATTGGATAGGAAAAAAAAAATCTTAAATTAAATGCTATAGGTAATACATATATAAACTCATTGATTGCACAGCAAATGAAAATAAAAAAGCTAACTTAGGCTGAAAATAAGCCCTCTGCTAATTTCCCCAACATATTGCACACTAGTAGTTGCTATTTCTACACATTTGTTTTTTCCTTCACTAGCATCTCTATTTCCCCTCATCCATGTGTCATGCCTAATTCATCATTGGCTGTATTTGCATTCATCCAGCAAGAGGTCAAACCTTGGAACAAGCCAAGTAGTCTGCTCCTTGGAACAGAAAGCTTAATATTGCTTTGGAGAGGAGATACATGCACACTTTTTTTCTCTAAAGAGAGGATGAAGACACCGGAACCTTTAAAAGAGTATGGTGTTTGGAGGACAAGGCCTAACTAATTTGGATTTAACTCAAAAAGATATGTATTTTCAAAAAAGTTAATATGATTATGAAGGGATTTTTCTTTCATGGATCTAAATGAAATTCACAAAAGACCCTTAAGAGAAATGGTTGTCACCTACTATGCGATTGTTTACTAGCTGTCCAGTAAAGCCTAGAACACCCATTTGAATACCATTGTAAGAGATCAGTTGCCCACATAGGAGAGAGAAGCTGAGGTGAATCACAGAATCACAGAATCACAGAATCACAGAACAACCAGGTTGGAATGGACCCATCAGATCTTCTAGTCCAACCATTCCTATCAAACACTAAACCAAGTCCCTCAAGACCTCATCCACCCGTGCCTTAAACACCTCCAGGGAAGGTGAATCAACCACCTCCCTGGACAGCCTATTCCAGTGCTCAATGACCCTTTCTGTGAAAAACTTCCTCCTAATCTCCAGCCTAAATCTCCCCTGGCAGAGCTTGAGGCCGTTCCCTCTTGTCCTGTCCCCTGTCACTTGGGAGAAGAGGCCAGCTCCCTCCTCTCCACAACCTCCTTTCAGGTAGTCACGGAGATCAATGAGTTCTCTTCTCAGCCTCCTCTTCTCCAGGCTAAACAACCCCAGCTCTCTCAGCCGTTCCTCATGGCGTCTGTTCTCCGGCCCCTTCACCAACCTCGTCGCTCTTCTCTGGACTAACTCCAGAGCTTCAACATCCTTCTTGTGGTGAGGGGCCCAGAACTGGACACAGGATTCAAGGAGCGGCCTCACCAGTGTTGAGTACAGAGGGAGAATCACCTCCCTGGACCTGCTGGTCACACCGTTTCTGATACAAGCCAGGATGCCATTGGCCTTCTTGGCCACCTGGGCACACTGCTGGCTCATGTTCAGTCGGCTGTCGACCAACACCCCCAGGTCCCTCTCCTCCTGGCAGTTTTCCAGCCAGACTTCTCCCAGTCTGTAGCTTTGCTTAGGGTTGTTGTGCCCCAAGTGCAGGACCCGGCATTTGGCCGTGTTAAACCTCATACCGTAAATGAATGGTAAGGCTGCAAGGACCAAATTATGGTCCAGCAGAGCAGGAGACCTCTGAGGAGCAAATTGTGCTCTTTGTGTGGCTGTGCATGTTGCCTGGTTAGCTATGTGGTACAAAAGATGTGTCTTAATCTTTTTAGTCTGTTCTCAGTAAGATAGTCTATAGTCGTCCAGATCTTCCTATGTTTCTGTGCTTAAAGTTTAATAATTTTTTAAAAAATGTACTGCTTGCATATTTCAGAACTTCAGAGACAGTTTCAAATAGTATGTGTCAGCACTCTAAATTTTACTGGAAACCTAACAATTTGGGATGGCTCCTACTTCAGTGCTGAAAGAGATTGAGTACTTAAGAAGTTCATATATAAATATTATGCTTAGATATCTCTGCCTTTAAAAGGACTTCTATATGGCTGGGCCCCCTGTTTATTTCCAAGTATATGCAGCCATGGTTTCTCTCTGAAGACCTGGTACCAACTTCAGATAGTTCTTTTCCAGTACAAAACTCAGTAGCAAAGGGGAAATAATGATCATTAGAGATTTCACCTAAGAAAATGAAGTTTCATCTCACCTGTGAAATATACAGAATTCAGTCTTAACTCCAGAGAAGTTAGAGGAATTTTTGGTCTGATTATTCCACAATCCAGTCTTAATTGGTCCGTGCCACGAATCATGAGCCACTGGGCAGAGAGAAAACCTGACTGATCTGTATGGGCCTGATGTTGTAGTTGCTCCAATACAACTATCACTACAGAAAGGATGTACACCTCTGTTTTGTGAGGTCAGGCAGGTGTCTCATTTATCATGGTTTAAGATGCTTTATTTAGTACCCAACACTTATAATTTTTACCTGTGCCCTTGCCTCCTTTCCTCTCTTTTAGAGCCTGGATGTAATATTGTGTTATTTTACAGCAATTCAGTAGATCTGAATGTACTTATGCAGCAGAAGAAGACTCATAAAATACTCCCATATCACCTAAAACTACGTTTTCTGTAATCTGGCATGAAAGGAGAGACTTTGCCTAAATTACCTTCACTTTTGATAAAGCACTTTGCAGCTTTCAGAAAGGTGCAGAGTAGTACAAAATTCATAGCTGGTTCAAAATCAGAGACCACTGAAAAATACCTGTTCTGATATTAATTTCCCAGAGAAGCTAAGAGAGCGACTGTTCCTCCTGGATATTCATGCACAAGGAAACTCTCAAAAGACAGTAAAGATTGACAAATTGTTGAAATAGTTATGGATATGGGCAGATTAAATTTGAATGACCCACTTACTATTTTGAAGCAATAACAATATGGGTCCTGGATGTGGCTCATCCTAATGTGGGGATCCAGGAGCCAATCTGACTTATTTCTGAAGGCTGTAGTTTAATTTCTTTTTTTTTTTTGCTAAATGTCACCGACTAATGGAAATATATTGGCACAATACTTGCAGGTTATTGTTCCATGTGGCTGTACTTCTTAGCTGGCAATTTGTAAGCAGGTCATGACTGAAAGCAATATGAATGCGCTCAGCTATTCAAATATTCAAAGTATATCATGCTATATTTATTGGAAACGAAGTCTGACAAGATTATGTGTGTACTAGGAACTGATAATGAAACATTGCATTGCATTGGCACTGGCAGCGTCAGCAACAGCGAAATTACATACCTTAAATATTTATATAGTTAAATGAAATGCAACTATTAATGCTTCTAAGAAGCATGCACTGTAGTGCTATAGATAGACATGAAGAATAGAGTTTTGGAAAATCTCTAACAGGCCAATTTATCATTTTTACAGAACAGCTCCATGTCTTTGGAAACACAGTCTTAAGGAAATGAGAGAAAGAGTTGCAAAGAACCAGAGAGGTCTGAACACAAAAAATGGATCCTCCTGAGGGCTTAAATACACAATGGAAAAATGAAGCAATGAGTTTTTCTGGATTGCTGATTTATTTATGTTGATTTAAAGACAGTAAGTACACATATTTCTTTGAAATGCTTTGGAAGCCATGAATATTTATTGTCCTTCAGAAGATCATACACTTATTTTCTTTTCATTAATTTAATTCTTGGAAAATCTACCACTTCAATGTTTAGATTTTTTGGTGTGAGAAGGCTGAGTAATAAATAGAAAAGCCCTTAACCATAGAGTTAATGGTGATCAATCTTAGTTACTTTTTATTGTCACTGCTAGAAGAATACCTGAAGTCCTGTGTAGAGCATGAAATATGAACCCTGAGAAGACAGGATCTGGGATGATTATGTCATTTCCTTCAGCAGCCTAATGGAGCAAAGATTGTACTTCCTAATGGAGTACAACCCCAAGTCCATCAATAGTTGTAGTCTCAAGAACTACAGGAGGGTTGGGATTTCGCTTTACTTATTTCCAGAGTACTTGTTTATCCCTTATTTTAATGATGAAAACGAATAGATTACTAACATGTTGTTCATCAATCAGAGATAAAAAAAAAAGTAGTAATCCATATAAATGGATAAGGAGAGTTTTATAGGTCAATTTATTATAGAGTGTCATAACTTTGACAGGCATAATGAATGTTGTTTTACTTTACTGTGCAATGCCATGGATGAAAACACCAAGAAACGGGCAAGGAATACTAAATCTGATATGAATTTTCATTACCCTCCTGGTATTTTATAAATATATCTATTTATGACACATCTCTCATATTTCTCTTTATTGTTAAAGAGCTAAGCTCTCTCTCTCTAGTTTTATAAAGATTAAAAGTATCCTCACTACCTGGTTTCAGTAGCTTTATTGCGGCATTACAGTATTTACAGTATCTGATATCTTTAATTTTATGTTGTACAGAGGGAAATAATTTTCTGTTCTGCTGAGCTTTTTTGACAAAACATGATTCTTCAACCTGTTTTTTGATGCAGTCAGTGTAGAGGAAGAAAACACACATACAGTAGCGCTTGTCTAAGGAGCTGAACAGATCCGCATGGTAATGATGCTGAAGAACTTCCTTGCCATAATGTGTGTTGTGCTTTTCCTCAGTGAGTGATTTTAATTCCATACAGAGATTTCCTAAGCCCTTGCTTACTAGGATGGTTGGTTTAAGCTTGCTTCCAAGATATGATTTTAACTACACTCTGTAAAGACAAAAATCCTTCAGATATAGATTACTATTTTCTAGAGACCTTGGGAGACTGTGGAACATTTTAAAAAGGATTAGATACTTTGAGATAAATTTTTAATGGTATGTATACAGCTCTGTGATGATCAAACTTTTCAACAGTGAGCTGCTTCATTCACTGTTTCATCTTCCATTGCTTCTGCTTCCATACCGTTACTTCCCCTAGTCAGCATTTGCCCAGGGCAGTTTTCTCAGCCTTTATTTTTGAGCAAATTTAATAAAGCTGACCATAGCAGTAAATATTTATGTAACATGAGATTTCAAATCCATTATGAGCACAAAATGATCTTTTTACCAACAGCCTAAGAGCTCTTCTAGGGCCCTTTCTGTGCATGTCTTGGAGATGTCTCACTCTACTCCAGAACCATTTGGGCCACAGTTCCACAAGCCAGAATCATGTGCCTTAGTTTCCTGTGGTTTTGTCTATTTGATTGTTTAATATTTTTTTTTTTTTTGCATGTGACTCCCATGAAGAAATTAATGGTTTCTTTATTCCTTTCCTTTTGGGGGCTGAAGAAAGTCAAACACTCCTCTCTGCTTAACACCCACCAGAGGTAGCAGACAAGATGCCAAACCAATGAATTCTACATGCCTCATCCACCCTGGGTTTTCATCTGTTTACTTTTCTCTGTGGTGTCCTTCACGAGAGCATCCTTGGTGTTATACAAATGTAAGCACATTTTACTCTTGTTTGTCTTGCAAAGGAATAGGACAGAGATAGATTAAAAATTAGCAGCCCAGACTGTGCTATGAATGACCCTTACATTTCAAATATTTTCAGCAGATCTGTCAGCTGTGTTGCATACTTTGGATACACAACACAACACAACACAGAGAGATCATCTAAGTCTTTAAACTTAATTTATTGTCACATTTCTCTTTTTTTTCCTCATAATCTTCTGTCCCAGAAAGTCATTACAATTCAAAAAGGGTGACTTCTTTCTGCTTGATCATGTTATTCCTCTTCTTTCTGCCAATAGTATTCTGTAAAGAGAGCTCTAAATGCAAGATTCATCTAAAAAGAAAGATGAATCAAACCTTTCAGTATTAGCACCTTTATTTTGCTCCTGTTAAAAGAGCTTAGGTAATTTTTGTTCTTTCTCTCTTCTTGAAACCTCAGAATAACTTCTACTAATACCTCCTTATGATTTATATAATTCAGAAATTGGTTATAATCCATTGTCCCGCATCAGTTAAAATAATTTCTGCCTACTGAAGAAGCAAGAGGCTGGATACAGAAAGAAATCTGCAGATATGCAGGCAGACGTTTCTATTAGGTAATATTTTAGTTTACAGAGTTTACATTTTCATCACAGTAGTTGGTTAATGAATCATTTGGAAACTAGACAAACTTCTCTTGAATCAATATCACTGTTGTAAATATCCACCTACTAATTCAACCAGTAATTTTCTGTGGATACATTGTTCATGACTGATTTGGTTTGCATCCTGAGGCTAGTTATCTGTGTTAAATGCAACAGTCTCCCTTTCTGAGTAAAAGATCGAAGTGTTTTAAATGGAACAGTAAAGAATAATGAACTTCATGTATCAGGTTTGGATCAATTCCTGCAATTTGGTAAATTAGACAACTGAGGCATGCTTGTTAGCCCATGACAGTGGTACAAATATTTGTGATTAATCAATATTTCAGTCTTTTTAGAGATCTGGAGTCTAGTTCATAAGAATATAAATGCATTGATTTTTTTCCTAATTTACCATAGAATCATAGAACAACCAGGTTGGAAGAGACCCACCCGATCATTGAGTCCAACCATTCCCTCAGGACCTTGTTCACCCGTGCCTTAAACACCTCCAGGGAAGGTGAATCAACCACCTCCCTGGGCAGCCTGTTCCAGTGCCCAATGACCCTTTCTGTGAAAAACTTCCTCCTAATGTCTAGCCTAAACCTCCCCTGGCGGACCTTGAGGCCATTCCCTCTAGTCCTGTCCCCTGACACTTGGGAGAAGAGGCCAGCTCCCTCCTCTCTACAACTTCCTTTCAGGTAGTTATAGAGAGTAATAAAGTCTCCTCTCAGCCTCCTCTTCTCTAGGCTAAACAACCCCAGCTCTCCCAGCCGTTCTTCATAAGGCCTGTTCTCCAGCCCCTTCACCAGCTTTGTTGCTCTTATTCTCTGGACTAACTTCAGAGCCTCAACATCCTTCTTGTGGTGAGGGGACCAGAAGTCAACACAGGATTCAAGGTGTGGTCTCACCAGTGCCGAGTACAGAGGGAGAATAACCTCCCTGGACCTGCTGGTCACAACATTTCTGATACAAGCCAGGATGCCATTGGCCTTCTTGACCACCTGGGCACACTGCTGGCTCATGTTTGGTCGGCTGTCAACCAACACCCCCAGGTCTTTCTCCTCCAGGTAACTTTCTAGACAGACTTCTCCTAGTCTGTAGCTCTGCATAGGATTGTTGTGCCCTAAGTGCAGGACCCGGCATTTGGCCTTGTTAAACCTCATGCCATTGGACTCTGCCCAGCGGTCCAGCCTGTTTAGGCCCCTTTGCAGAGCCTCCCTACCCTCCAGTGGATCCACACTTGCACACAGCTTTGTGTCATCTGCAAACTTGCTAAGGGTACACTCAATGCCTTCATCCAGGTCATTGATGAAGACATTGAACAGGGCTGGACCCAGCACTGAGCCCTGGGGAACCCCACTTGTCACTGATCTCCAGCTGGATTTAACACCATTTCTCACCACTCTCTAGGCCCAGCCATCCAACCAGTTTTCCACCCAGGAGAGTGTGTGCCTGTCCAGGTCAGAGGCTGACAGTTTCTGTAGCAGAATGCTGTGAGAAACTGTGTCAAAGGCTTTGCTGAAATCCTGGAAGACCACATCCACAGCCTTTCCCTCATCCAGCAGCTGATTCACTTTGTCATAGAAGGCGATCAGGTTAGTTTGGCAACACCTGCCTTTTGTAAACCTGTGTTAACTGGGCCTGATCACCGTATCTAATAGGTTTAAACTGTAAAGCTATGGTAAAGGAATAAACTAGCTTTTCACAGGACTTCTGCCTCATTCAGTGTATTAAAATAGATCAAGCTTACTTAGTCGTAGTTATTAGCATTTTGTTTTCTGCTTATTGTTCAGTGTGTATTTGTGGGAAATAAGACTGAATGTGGGAATAAAAGCTAAGTACAGGAATAGGGCTGAATGTGGGAAGAAAAGGGACTGGGTGCTTCCACCTTATTTCCCCCTCTTTTCTTTCCTATCCCATCCTACTTACCATGAGCTGAGTACAAGGCCTTCAACAGAAAGGAGAGCATCAGAGTTAAATCAGCCTCTGAAATGGGAGATGAGGTGACTGGTAACAGGTACAACCAACTGCAGCTGCTGCTCTGATGACTCGGCCTATAGATGACCTGTGCTCACCACTGCAATATCATTATAATACTAAAACACAGCTCCACACCTATGGCTACCCTCCTCCTCCCTGCCCTGAGACAAACCACTCACTTGGCCATACCTGCAGGGCTTGTGCAGTTAAATTTTGGCACACAAAGTGAGAACTCTTTGTCTACCAATCAGCAATTACTATAATGACCACATTCACTTAAGCTTCTCCATCCCTAGATGTAAACTTCATATAAATAGTATAAAAAAAGGAAAAGATTTGGCAGGTCAGCAGGCATGAATCAAAGAAATATGTCACTAAAACTCTAGCAATCAGCTGACTGACTGAACCCCATCTTCCCTCTCCACCCAGGGACATCACCAGAGCAAGAGAGTGGAGGGGAAAATGAGATTGAAATTTTTGGGATCAGCCAACAGGCTGGATCCTATTACCCTTCCTCCCACCTCTACCTGGATTCTGTTGGGGTAAGTATATTGTGCGTGCATGCTAAATATACATCTTAACATCAAACTAATTAATATGAAGCTAGTAGTTAGTATCTCTCTCTGTACTCTAACCCTATCTATGTGTTATCTTTATTCACGTCTGTAATTGCTATGCATATACCATTGCTTGTTGTGTGCTTGTATGCATTCTAGTGTAGTATCATAAATAGTGTTATTCAATGTCTTTTTGCAAATGTTACATTCTCTGCAGCTATTAATGAACCTTATTAAGTCATGAGCCGTAATTCTTAATAAAATTGACTTGTTCGTACAAGTCTCTGCAGTTTGTTATAACTGTTTAGAGGAATTAAAAGGGGAGTCTCTACTTCAACTAGCTAGGCTATATTTACTGCCTTGGTGACGTTGTTCAATTTAAAATGATTCAGAACATGACAGGCCCGGTGATTATTAATTACCCTTGTATGATTGTTACGTTAGCTGTTGCATATGTAGCAAGCTGAGTGATTATCAAGTATCCTTGGTTCATTGCTACAGTTACGTATTGTATATTTAGCACATTAATTACTTTGACAGGCTGGGCATCTTGCTCTTGCAACACCACCAGATTGGAAGGACTCTGACTAGCAGGCTGGGTGAGATTTATATATGTTTTTTTACCCTTGTGATACTGTTAGGCAAAAGAATTAGACAGACTGATAAATTCTCCCCTTGAAGTCTCGCGTAAATATTTCCAAATTTACCTGTTAATGATAATAATAATCACAGAATCACAGAACAACCAGGTTGGAAGGGACTCATCGGATCTTCTAGTCCAACCATTCCTATCTAACACTAAACCAAGTCCCTCAATACCTCATCCACCCGTGCCTTAAACACTTCCAGGGAAGGTGAATCAACCACCTCCCTGGGCAGCCTATTCCAATGCCCAATGACCCTCTGTGTGAAAAACCTCCTCCTAATCTCCAACCTAAATCTACCCTGGCGGAGCTTGAGGCCATTCCCTCTCGTCCTGTCCCCTGTCACTTGGGAGAAGAGCCCAGCTCCCTCCTCTCTACAACCTCCTTTCAGGTACTTGTAGAGAGTAATGAGGTCTCCTCTCAACCTCCTCTTCTGACTCTCTCAATGACAATATTCCTTGACAATACTCCATACCTTATTTATTGCATATAATACAGTCTTATTTTCAAGACAGATTTACTCATGTCCTCAAAGCTTTTCTCTGCCTTTGATATCTAGCTTTTTGGCCCCATCAATGTTTCCGTAGGCCCTCAATTCTTCTTTATGGAAAATTTCCATCTTTGTGAACCCAGAATACCAAGAGATACAAACAATTTTGTAGAACTGACTTCTGCTTATAATTATTTTCCAATCCATTACTGTGCCATCTGAAAGCAGTATCAGAAATGATTCATATTTTCTTCTGTGTCATAGATGAAAATATTGAAAACCACTGAGCTAAACCCAGATCTCTGGGTGACTTGACTGATAGTCATCCTTTCAGATGAGGATTGTTTTTCAGCTAATCCTGTAATTTAGGTAGTATCATTCAGTCACCTTACAATCCATCTATGAATGGTTATATTTTATTTCATATAATGCTTTTTAAAGCAAATAATATTAGTTCAAATGCTTTTAGAAATCTACTGATATTTGTTCTTCCTATCAAGTAAGGACTCCATCCAACAAAGAGTCTTTGGAAAAGTATTGCCTTTGAAAACCAAATTATAAACTACAACTTTTATTGAGATTCTTGTCAAAGTGATGACATAATCATGATTGAAAAATATCCAAAAGAAAATTTAAAGTGTAAAAGGCATGAAAACAAAGTTCAAAAGTTATTGATGTATTTAGTTTTATTTCTCTTCATTCCCCAGACAGTCATTTTTTAGAACTGTTTTCCCAGAAAAGCAGGTATTTTATGTTCTTTTTGCAACCAGGTAAAAGGAGATTTATGATCAGTTTTGAGAAATTTTATAAAAACCCCAAAGTATCCATAACGAAACAGGGAACTGTGCCACAAAAAGGCCAAATAAGAAAAGATAATTATTTATCATTTCTGCATTAACAGACCTGTTAAAAAAAGTCCTTTGCAAGTGTTCAATGAGTATTATTGGTTGCAGTATTCTCAGCTATTCTGAGAGAACTATTTTTTTTTTTTAGCATGAATATATGCAGTACAACATGAGTGATTTCTGTCTGGAACTGCATATCAAGGTCAGCATTGCTTGAATCTCAACTCTGCACTTCTTAAGATCCTCAAGACTGTGGTGCCTCACCTCAGCCTTGAGAAAGAGTGGGAAGTCTTTGCCACCTTACAGAAATGGTGTCTGTCTGCCTGCTCCTGAGACCTCAACTCTTACCCCTATCTTCCTCTCACCCATGCCAAGGAAAACACTACCACTCCGATATTTCAAAGACTGTCCGTGCCAGCCTCCTTGGGAAGGCAGATAGAGAAAAGGAAGCAGTAGCAGCAGACTGCTGATTAATGGGAGATTCAAAACAAGCCCTGGAGAAGCAACTGATTTCTCTGCTTTGGTTTATATGCATGCTATGCTACTGACATTTTTGCTGCTTCAGTGGCATCACCAACTGTAATGGGACACAGCAACAACGATCATATCCTATTCAATCTTATTTGTAGTGCCTAAATCCAATTCTATTTAATGTGAAGATTTTATCTGAGGTTTTACTTGCCATCTGGAGACTCAAGGAGCAGAAAATGGCTTACCATTAATTATGAATATCTGTGAGAAACAGGAATCCAATGACAAATAGTGCTGCCAATCTCCCTCCCCCATTGGCTAGCATACATAGGTCATGCTCATTTTGTTCCCACAGAGTGATTTGTCTGTCATATTATTATCAGCTACTTTTATGATCACTTTTGGGTTTATATTATTTTCTATTAGCTCATGCTTTAGATCATTAGTTCAACAAATAACCTGTAGCCCAGTAATAGATATGTGTTGAGTGAACATCGTTCAACCAAGTCTTGACAAAGCTCCCTGATTTAGTTTCTAATAACAAATTTAAAGAAGTTAAATGAACATGAAAATTGTTCTCAGTTTCATATTTTGTATATCCATCATCAGTTAAACACCCACTCTGAGATCCATCATTCTAATCAATGATATTGTGCAAGTTATTGTATTTGTGTTACATAAAGAGATAAATATACTTCCATCCTCCTGGTGCTATTGTAGCTGTTATCCTTTCCTGGATGCACAGCAAATGACCATAGGAATATGTAGATAGCTATTTCTGCATAAAAACATTGATCTTTGAATGCCACTAATCTATTGGTTTTTAAGTTTCCATGGAGTTTTATGTTGCAGAAATGGGATTTAAATCTCCTACTGACCTGTGTTTCTCTTCTGAAGTCTAAATAATTTTGGGACAGAATTGGATTTGAGGCAATCTTAATGGAAAGACTTTCTCTGGATATTTCTTAAAAGTTCTAATGCAAAGAACAATGTCCTTCATCAGCACTAATGGCCTGCAGAAGAAAATCAGTTAATGATACCACTGGAAAAATGGTTATCTTATTATGGAAGTTAAAAAATTCTAAGTATGCTGATGCTATTGTAGTTTTTTTTATCCTACCATTTCTTATCAAAGCAGAGGAAATACAAGGATAAATATTGATGTGGGAGAAGATATTCAAAGATTACCTGGCACTAAGGTCTGTGTCCCAGTTATAGGACCATAGAATCCTTTAGGAAGGAAAAGTCCTCTGAGATCATCAAGTTCAACTGTAAATCTAACACTGCCAACTCCATCACTAAACCACACCCTGAAGCATCACATTTATATGTCTTAAAATACATTCAACTACTTCCTTGGGCAGACTGTTCTAATACTTGGCAACCTTTTACTGAAGATTTTTTTCCTGATATCCAGTCTAAACCTCGACAGGTGTGCCTTGAGGCCAACGTCACATACATCTACAAGATCACCAAGCTCAATAGACACGTACTGCAACATAAGGTCCAATCACCTCAGCACTGTGATGAATAGTTTTCTGGTGAGAAATACTGTTTTAAAACATTAAAGGGCAGTTCTGCTTAGCAAATATAGGCCCCTATCCATTGACTATAAACAGTCTGGATGGATGGATGGATGGATGGATGGATGGATGGATGGAGTGCAAGTGAGTCAATTCAAAGTCTGGCATGACACTTAAGTACATTAGCATGGGATGAGTTGGGACCATGGAATATTCTGATATAATTAATAGCCAGCTTGTACTTTTGGAAAAAAAAAAGAAAATCTCTCAGACATAAAATAAAATCCCTCAAGGTAGAACAAAGGAATTTTGATGTCATTGCAGTCATTGTCTCCAGAAATTTTATTTAATTTTCCTGCATATTTCCCTAATGGTGCTTGTTCATGCAAGTTAACACTGTAATTTTAACAGAGCATCATAATATTCAGTTGGAGATTACTGAAGCCTTTAAAAGTTGTGCCTTAAGAACAGTATACTCACTGAAATTTGTTTTGTTTGAAAGCTTGACTTCTTATAGCTGTTATTTCTATGTCTTGCCTTAAAATGTATGAATCATGCACAATTAGCAGATTCATATAAAGTTTGCTTGAATAACCTTTGTTCTCCTAAATGCGTACAGTCAACTGACTGGCTTTTCAGTGCTAAAAGACAAAAAGGCTGTCTTCCTTCTCGGCTTCTTTTCATTTTTTTTTTACTATCACTGACAGTGGGAAACAAGCCATTAGAGATGGCAAATCTCCCTGTGAGGCATGTTTAGTTTAAAATGTATTTCTCTTGCAAGAAGGATGACACAGAAAAACATCTTCTGAGAGACATTTGAGGAAGGAAACAAACAATCCTGTTGTAAATCACCAAAGGCAAATGCATTTTTTGAAAACTTCATCAGAGAAGAAATATATACATGCAAAAACTTCTTTTTGGACTCCAAGCTGAACAGTATTCTCTGCTCCTGCTCAAGAAGATGACAAGGTCATGCCTCAAATTCATACATACTTACAAAGTGCATGTGTTTAGGCAAAACAGTATTCTTTTTCTGAGTGGAGGAAATTGATTGTATGTATGAGCTTTGAAAGCTCAAGGGGTACCAGTCATGATATCCATTATTGTCAACCAATAAATCCACTTGTTACTCCTCAGGGACTTTCAGTAAAAGGATAGAGAACTATTCTGACAGAGGGAATGCTTCAATGTAATGAAAAAAATGCCTGAATTATCAACCTCCTGGCCACTGCAGCATATGGGAAGCCTTGCTTGTAAAATAGCTGTCTAATTTAGCCATATGTTACATAAATTAAGTCAATGATCACAGATAAAGTATTGAATTTACATTTATATATATATACCATATTTAGCAATGCCTAGACCAAGAAAGAATGGTAAAAAAGCTGAATAGTCATAAGGGTCAAGTATGTTGAAAAAAAAATCCCAACATAATTTATTTCAGGCATCTAATGACAGAACTTTTGCAGAAACGTCATAATGCATTCTGCTCCCACTGACAGAATATTACTGGAGAGAAGAATGCAGAGTGAATTCAATGCTCTATATCAACTAGCCATATATTAGGCAAGATCTTAGACTATGTTTTTTTTCCTGCCTTAACTAGATACCTAAACAACAATGTCCACATTGAGTATTTTCAAAGTTTCTATTGCATGTCAAGAAACTCAGCCTTTTCTTGTCAAATCAAGTGCAGTGGTGTTTTCCTGTTTTTAAGAAAGCAAACTGATATCCTATCAAGTGTGATTCTTTTTCTTATAGAAAATACTAAAGCAAACTTTCAGTTTTATTCAGTCCTGGTACAATAGCTGCAACATATTGCACATCCTACTTTTATTTAAGTCATGAGTACACTTAAAAATTACTTATAATACTTTATGTGTTACCAAGTAGTATCCAGAAAAGTAACTTAGATCCACATTTTCAAATTGATTCTGATCTCTCACTGACAATGTGTCAGTGGAGATCCACTAGTATCAATTATATTACTTCCCTGGTTTTTACTGATTCCAATTCAATCAGGAAGACTCACAATAAGTAGATTGTGAATTACTGGATGCCATGAGCTCTCCATTTTGCTTTCGGCTACACGTACTAAATCAATTATCTAAAGTACCATATGTCTTTATAACTGTGGATTTTTGTCTCCATTATCTCAAATTATTCTTGTTTCCTTGCCTGTCATTTTTCAGGAACGTTTCACAAACATTATTGCAGTGGCAAATTACCACTGCTCTTCCTTGGCTACAAAAATAGAGGAAATGTTTATAGCATTGTTATATGGTGATATTATGATATAATCTGAGTGTTAACACAGGCAGGGAGATACTGCCCTGGGTAGGTACTTTCAGACTCAAGCTAGAGTTCAGAGCATATCAGAAGACATAGGGAGGTGTTTTCTCTGTCCTGAGGCCATTAAAACTGAAAGCTGCTTGAATGACTGACTGGGTTCATGGACAAGAGGTAAATGAATAAAACCACAAATAATTATCCTCTGCTTTCTTATTAATTATCCACTGAAAATAGTGACAGAATATAGGTCAAAAGAGTATTTGGATAAAGCTACTGAAGAGATGTACTCCCTGGCCATCACTCTTTCAGTCCTGTGTGGACTTTACTGGTATCAATAAATTAAGTCCTTGCTGCCTATTGATTTTGATTTTGCAAAAGGTTTTCTGATTCATAATTCCAGATGGATGTTGTATCTCATTTACAGCTACTTTTTGTTCTGTTCCGTGTGTATCCTCATGCTGAATAATTTTGTTTCACTCCTGCTTGTGCTCACCTCTTTCTGTAAAGGTTAGTGGAATTTGTGAGGGATCTTTGTTATGAGGGAAGCTTGTGGCAAAAGAGGTGGATACCTTTTGCTATGCAGTTCATGTAATATCCTTTCTGATTTTGGCACTTAGATGACACCCTCAGAATGCCAGTGATGGTTGTTTGTATCTACCAAAGTCAGCATCAGAAAAATATTACCACTGTGGGCCCTCCTAGCTTTGGGAGACCAGAGCTGACTACATCACAGGCTGGTTGCACCTCTAGACCTGGTTTGTAGAGGCTGCTAAGCAATCACAACAAATGTAGCATGGCTTTGGAGGCTTCAGTAGAAGTGCCTGTATTCTGCTGGAGACCTGCTAGAGTCCGGATTTTTTCTTCTTCCAAAGATTCATCTACTAGATTAGAGATTAAATTTCCAGAGCTTGCAGCTCTTCACAAAAGTGAGGCACTAGGAGATCAGTCCTTTACCTAGAAGGAAGGCATATAATGCTCCAGAAGATGATTTGGAAAACACACAGGGCTATCTGTAGACACCGACCCTTTTCCAGTGTGGTCGTCAAACACAACAGAGATGCAGGCAAGTCATAGGTACACAGCACTGCTACCAAGACCACTACACTGTGCTGAGGTGCATAGCATGGAGGGACTTGTCTAGCAATGGTGGAGTCGTTTGATGGTTCTTAGCTGACCAGGTTACTTCTGAAAGCAAGCGTCGACTCTCATGTGAGCTAAGTACTGTTGCCAGACTGACATTCACACTTCTGGATATAAGATAGAAACATCTTCTGCTTTGAGAGGAGGAAGTAGAGTGCCAAAACTGACAGATAAGTTAACTTTCTGATTTTGAAGATTCCAAAATTCATAAACTATCTAACAGGATTAAAAACAAATACTACGAAGCAGTGCTTAAAAGATCGGGGAGAGGGAAAATCCACTTTACGCTTATCACTCACCTTTGAGGCAGACAGGCTTCACATTCCCTGATGAGGTGTTCACATTTAAGAGCTGACCTTCAACTTGGTGCACCCCCTCACAAAACCACACATTAACTTCAGTTCCCTATTTAGGCGGTGAGAATTTATATTTTTTCCTCTTTTTCCTCAGTTTCATGTGCCAGCCAAAGGAGATTATGAAAGAGAATAAATATATTAACATTCAAGCATACAAATGAGAACAGAAGATTAATTATCACAGAGTCAGCCATAGCTTCATATGGCTTAAGTGGCAAAAGTCCTGATATGAAACCCGGCAAGTCTTCTGCCAGATTCTAGTGTATGTGAAATAGTTGCAGTGGGATTTCCAGGCTCAGCCCAAGTGTGATTACCTGGCACATGGTAGTATTTCTTTGCATGCCTGCTTGAAGATGATACCCAGCCCCCTCAGACTGAAAGATCTAAATATCTGTATCTTATCACTCCAAGGAGGAATAACCACAAACAAATTAAGGATTCATGCAGGAGAACTGAACAGCTGCGGGGTATCCTCCTTAGTATAAATGACATTTCTGGTAATTCCACTGGCAGCATTTTTCTCTTCTTGATGTAAAGGATATACAGTCCTCCCAGAATCTGTTTTGACAGAGGGAGGTGCAGCATCTCTGTGCTTCCCTCAGAGGTATCACTTCATCTCCAGAGTGAAAACAATTTTTATTTTGTCACCATTTGCACTACATTTAAGAAATGTTTGGATCAACAGAACTTAGGATATTGAAAATGTAAAATAGAGGACAATAGCAAGTGTGAGGAGCAGATAGTGGCCTGTGTGACAAATTGTAGAGCCATGGGATTGATGTTGGTTAAATTTATGATAGCTATGGGCCTGCCTGTATCTAGTCAGCTCTTCAAACTTCCTGCTTTAGTGGGCTCTATGCAACCCATTGCACTAACACGTGGGATGAGTAGATCTCAGTGATGGGTAGGCATGCAGCTGTGTCATACAAGCCCTGGCCAAGATATTTGTAGATAAAACAAATTATGATCCTAACCTCCTATTTTGGTGACATCCCCATGTATAATTCCCCTGTACTCTTCTAATAGAGATGGTGAGAATTGCTGCAGATGGGTGGAACCTCAGAAAGTAGTCCTCAGGGATGCAGTTCCCTCAAGCACCACAAAATTTAATGGCTTCTGGAAATATGTCCCCTTCCTCCAGGGAAACATGGAAATGGGAATCACCTGCAGTGTGCTCCTTGGAGGTCCTAGCATGGAAGGTGTTCATTGCAGAAATATCCTCTGCAAAGGTGTAAATACGTCTCCTGGCATTTGTCAGAGTTCACAAAGGTGACATTTTCTGTTGCAGCTGAACCAAAACTGCACCTGTAATTTATTTAGCTGTTGATGGGCAGGAAAAAGTAGAAAGCCTGTAGGCAACTGAGATGGGCAACCAAAAAAAGGAAAGCTTAATTCCAATAAATGTTATCTGTTAGTAAACACTTACCTCAGACCTGAAGATCATTTCCAGGTCTTCATTAATTCAGAAAAAAATCCACAGGTTGGAGACTTAGCTCTAAGTGTCATGTGCTTGCATATTTTTAGTATGTAAGATAAAGAAGGTTTTACAGATAAAGCACACTGGTTGCAAAACAGGGCATTTGAGAAAGCATAAATGCAGTGGAAATAGCATAGGGTACACTCTTTAAATCTTCTGTAAAAGCAGGAAAAGAACTGCTATCTAATTTTCATCCAATTTGTTTTAATTCAAACACTAAATAAAAAACTTTGATTTGTGTTTCGGGTAGTCCATTTGTTCTTCCTTCAAACAGCCACTTTAGAAAACAGTTTTATTAAGAAGTCTAATCGTTACAACTTTCTGAACCCTTGCAGCTTTTGATTTATTAGTAATCTTGGCTCTGCAATAGGAAGTACATTCCATCTGCATTTAATGACCTTAGGTGCCTGCTGTGATAAAAACTATAGCAAAAATTCAGTACCACCCATTCACTCCTAATATTTGCGCAAATTGTCTTTGCCTAGAAAGGAAATGCTCTTTTATTTTGTTTTGTGCTTCTCTACCTTCTTCAGGAAGTGAAAAGTAATGGATTTCCTGGTAGTACCAATTAAGTAAGCAGGTTTGTGGAGAATTACACAGCATCCTACATTTTAATCCAGTTGCATGAAACTATAGTCCTGTGGTGATCCCCAGTATGGGTTCTGCTGTTTTGTAACTGTGGAAAGTGGCTGAGCTGATCTGCTAGAGGCACTGTATATGATAATTGCATACAGGTTAAGTGTTTTACAAATTGGCAGTGCTTCATCATCCACTTTCTTTTTTCTGCCTTTTCAGGTTGGCACACAGAGTGTGCAGAAGGTGACTTGTCTAATCTGCAGCAGTTGGAACATCCTGTCTTCCCCACACAAGAGTTTCCTGTCATTTTCAAATGAATCTTATGGAGAGATCTATTGTTCTGTTAAAAGTGACATACAGCACCATGGATTTTGTCAAGGAGCAACTTAATTTCTGCTGATGTGTTTCTTATAAGACCCCAAGGAAGTCATGTTTCATGTCTGTCAATAGTCACTGAAGAACAATGAGAAGTCTTCTTTTTCATCCACAGAAAACAGAGCATGAAGGAGCAAGGGCAAAATAGCCAGGTGTTATTCTGGCCCTTCCTGTTTGGCTCTGGATTCATGCAAGAGTTGAGGTCATTTGAACACTATCCCTTGTCCTGTATGCTGGTGATACAACTTTCTGTAAGTGGACCAAAATTCGTGATAGTATTTAAGCATGAGACTTCCTGTAGCTGCCAGTGGCACCCCATAACCCTGAAGACTCTTCAGTTTCACCCCCTTCAGATAGGTAAAACCTTTGATGTCACTTTTCCTTTCAGTAATGACTACTAGCCCCCTATGTTTCTATTATCAGGGCAGGCGGATCATTTGAGCCCTGACTGTGCAGGGATACTCAGCACTGAACTCAGGCTTAAAGCCTAGTAGCATTCCCTGAGAGTTTTTCTGTCTCCTGGGCCCACAGCTCTGCCTGATTGCCATGCTCTAAGCATACTCAGCCTAGCCAGGATGTAATATGTGGGAAAAACTTGTCAGCATTTTGCACAGACTGACTGACTTGTCATTTGAGATGGAGCTAAGGATTACTTGTCTTCCTAGCCACCTGTGGAGCGGGACTCCATATGCATTTCTGAGGAGAATATTCAGCAGGAACAGCTAAATGCATCAGTATAGTTAGGGCTGAACATCCATCCCAACAAGCACTATCATTTTGCAGACAGTCCCCTGTTTCCCACTGACCAGCCTGCTTTTTGTAAACATTTATTACTCGTGGCTTACACTAGTAATTTCTTACACTATTAATATGTCATCTCTAACTTGGAGGATAAAAGATCCTGATGAACAAAGGGCTGCTTGTTGATGTTAGGAAGGTATCCATCCCCCAGTTCGCTATCCTACTTTCTGTGGTAGCAACATGGTCACTTGAGCCAAAAGGATGTCCCAGAACGAGCAGAACTTAGACTGGACAAGTAGAACTTACTATATGTTACAGTTACCTCTGCCCTATAACTCAAATGTTATCCAGAAGGAGTCTTCTTTTCCAGTAGGTAATTTATTCTTTCTATTTTTCTTAGGTTGGGATCTGACTTCATTTTTTTACTTTTGCTAGGTGTTTTTTTTTGTTTTAGAAAATTAAAAATGAGGCAATAGTCTATCAGGGCAATTGTTCCTTATAATATTAGCTCTGTCACATTGAATAATTTGCACTTTTAGCTAATCAGTTGCCCCCCATGGAAAGAAGTCATAACAATGATTTTGAAAGATATTTCCTGTTGGCATACTCTTCTTACCAGCGTCACAACTTTCCAGCACTGTTATGCCTGTCTCCCTCCCCATGCCTTTTGTCCTTGAAGCAAGATGTGAAGATCAAATAATAATGAAAGTGCAGAGAGAAATTCAGGCTTTGATTCAAAGTAAATGATAGGTTAACCCTGAGAGGCAGGGACTCAATGAGCTTTCAGAAAACAAAGTAATGGCTTTTCTGTGCTTTTTCCCCCCATGATTTGTAAGAATTATGTGGCCATTGTGATCTGGAAAAGGTAATCTGTTGGACTGAAACACAAAGACAGCAGTTTAGGGTCTGCCTATTTCTTCTTCCTTCCAGGGAACAACAGAACAACAGTGATTTAGCAGAAGAAACCCTGTGCTAAAGAAAATCCCCTCTACCAGGCTGATATTTGGCTGTCCACAAAAAGTCACAGCCCGTATGGCAGGCTGGCATAGCCCACCTGTACCTATGTTAGGGCAGATTCATCTAATTTGGCAGTTACTTTTGCAGCTGGAATCCTGGTCTGCTAAGGTTACTGAAAAAGCAGTGCAGCACTGCCATAGTGTGTACCCAGATGACAGATATAAAATTGACACTGATGGCTGCACTGCACTTTGTAACATAACTGCATAACTTCTTGCCCTAGGAGTGATCACTTCTGAATAGACTTGCAACACAGTGATAGACTGATACAAAGATATTGCTGTCTGTGCTGGATTTGTTCTGCCATTGAAGGTAGAGGGACTGTAGATTTTTTTTCCTCTATGCTGCCAGTGCAGTAAAAAAAAATCTCTTTGAGATGCAAAATGGGGAGAGGGATAGCAATCACTTCTGCCAGCAAAGGGATCTCAGTTTTCTCTATAAGATTTAAACAGAAACCACCTTCTCTACAAGAAAGCCCTTACGCGTGTTTCCTTGCCCTTTTCCTTCTTTTATCCTGAAAAGTTAGAGATGTTTGAATCTTAGGCACATTGCTAAGACATAGATTAATTTCCGCAATAGTTTCAGCTGATATTTGGTAGCTCCTCTGTCTCTTGCTTACTTTGAGTCACCATTGTTAGCAACTACTGTAACAGTTTACTGCTTTTAGTACAGCAAATTACCACATGGTCATATATAGAAACATGTGTAGACTGGAAACCTGAAATCTGCATATAAATTGGCAGGAGTAACTATGATTCTCTTAAGACAGGACTGTAGTTACTAGCTGGGATTTGCTGCAGAATCATAGAATCATAGAGTAACTAGGTTGGAAAAGACCCACCGGATCATTGAGTCCAACCATTCCTATCAAAAACACTAAACCATACTCCTCAGCACCTCATCCATCTGTGCCTTAAACACCTCCAGGGAAGATGAATCAACCATTTCCCTGGGTAGCCTGTTCCAGTGCCCAATGACCCTTTGTGTGAAAAATATTTTCCTAATGTCTAGCCTAAATCTCCCCTGGTGGAGCTTTAGGCCATTTGCCCTTGTCCTGTCCCCTGACACTTGGGAGAAGAGGCCAGCACCTTCCTCTCTACAACCTTCTTTCAGGTAGTTACAGAGAGCAACAAGGTCTCCTCTCAGCCTCCTCTTCTCCAGGCTAAACAACCCCAGCTCTCTCAGCCATTCCTCATAAGGCCCATTCACCAGCCCCTCCACCAGCTTTGTTGCTCTTCTCTGGACTTGCTCCAGAGCCTCAACACAGGATTCAAGGAGCAGCCTCACTAGTGCTGAGTACAGAGGGAGAATAACGTCCCTGGACCTACTGGTCACACCATTTCTGATAGAAGCCAAGATGCCATTGAGGTCGGTTTACAGGGAGTAGTCTCTTCTCTCCTTGTACTCAACTAGTTTCGTCATATTGCCATGAACCCCTACCTCAGCAGCTGGGGTGGAGGAGGAAACCGAGTAGGACATGAAAAGGAAATCATTTAGTCATATTGACTTGTAAAAATGAACATATTAACCTTACTCAGGTGGGCAGACCACCTTATCTAACCTGGAAAAAGAACATGTTTGTAAATGATATGCATTCAATACTAAAACAATGAACCAGGATGCTATAAATGCCAGAGCTGCAACAAAAACTTAGCTGCAATATTTGAATAATTGTTTATCTCAGTACAATAGAATTTCTTAGGTGAGAAAAATCTTATTTCCCTCAACAGCCTTCTTTGGGGCTTTATGTGAAAGGCTCAGTGGAATAACACTGGGGCTAAGAAGTCACGAATTGGGTTCTGAAGAGCACGTTAATGTGTTTCGTGATTTCTCAAATCCACTACCATGCTTCCTGAGGTCTCCCCATCACAATTGTGCTGAAAATATCCTTTATGTGCTAGTAGGAAAACCTATGTAATGACCCTCTTATCCGACAGTTTCCTGGGCCTGTGGAGTGTACTTCAGTGAGCTAATGCAAGATATGTGCTCTCTGTAGGTGTCTAGGGTAACAGAAAGAGATTATATCAAGTGCTTAATAGGAGGCATTTTCCATTTGCAACACTCAACTTCATTTAGCTGTAATGCATGAAAAAATTGACCCACGTGGGTCTTAAACTAGCCATTTAATTGTACTCCTGAAGTGTCAATGTGATGAGCATCACAGATTTTGGCACTGTTGACATTTCTTTCAAGTAGATGACAGTTTGAAAGGATGGTAGCATATCCTTTTATCACTGCATCAGACAGATATGCTACTGAGTGATGGAAACAACTTTACACACTAGTAAGTGACAGAAAAGAAAGTGGTGAGGAAAAGGCACAAAAGGCAAGACAAATTAAAATAAATAAAAGCATTACACATACAAGAATTCTAAAGCATCTCTGATAAATTCACACTGTGAATAACCAGTACAATTGACCAACAATTGTCAGTGAGAAAATGAAAGATCTTCCTTAAGGCTTCCTCAGAAATACTGTTTTCAGTGTCTTTGCAATACTAGATCTTGGGCATGTACAATGGTAAAGCTGAAGGGAGACACAGACCTTTGACAAAGCTTGAGAAGAGTAGCTGTGACAGCACAGACTATGATGTTTCAGTTGACGTCCTCTCCCACAACTATTTTTTTTATTAAAATATTTTGTTTGTTGGTCTGGGCATCTGAGCCCTTTTAGAACACAGTATAGTGCTTTCTGAGATAGTAAAACCTAGGAATTTTCTGGAAATTAACTTTTTCATTGCCAGAAGTAATATTTTTCAAAAGTAGACTGTGTCAGAACAGCAAAGGAAAGGGTAAGGAAAAGCTCTAGCAGAGGGTCAGCAGGACCATAGAAATCGCAAACCTTGTGATTTTAAGGGGCTTGGTTTGCTATTGGGAATTGCTGAATGAACATTTATCTGAAAATCCTTATGATTTTCAGCACATTGTGACATTGACAATATATTTTCTCATGTCCCCAGGTTATCTGTATAGCTAGTACCTCGTGAAAAACTCAGCTGAGACTGCAAAGCACGGAAGACACAGCACTATTGAGTCACCTGAAATCAGGCAGCTGAATTTCCATATTTATCAACCTAGATAACCAAAATATGCTGCCAGCTCAGGAAGATCTCAGCGCTGAGAATTCATTGTAGCATTTCATATCTCAGGTTCTATAATTGTTGATTGCTTCCTCATTGTGCACATTCAGGGTGTGAAAAACAGAGTTTAAATGCAGATGATGGTAATTCAATCGCATGCAGGCACCTGTCTAGCATATGTATGGTAGCTTATCGCTGGCTATCAACTAGTTGTCAGATAACTTGTCAGAGTGAGAAAATACATTACCATTGTAGCAATAGGCTTCCAAAAAGCATTAAAATGGGGCTCTAGAAACTGTTCCTGTGTAAAAAACTGTTCCTGTGTAAAACACACACTGTTTGTGTCTACGAGAGCTTTTGGTTTCTTTGTACAAAATTAATTTGAAGAAGGGATAAATCTAAGGACAGAATTATAGCAAAAATAAAATTATTTTCTCAACTAATGTGCTTGTATTTTCTTCCTCCTACCCCTCAAAAAGGCCTCTAACGCTCCCTTTGGAGAGAAACAGGAATGCAAACAACATTGATCCGTCAGGCATGTAAGGTGAGAAGACCTTTTTTCTTTCTTGCCACAAAGAATGAACCACAGAAGTTCTAGGGAACCTAATTATGTCACTGAGGAAGCACCAAGGTGGTGATATGTATGTTTTCTTTAAGCTAACATGACTTTTGTGAGAGCATTATGTTATTTAAAAAGTACTACAAAACTCAACTGAGGTCTATTTTTTAAATAATAGATTAAACAGAAAAACTGTGGTTAAGTACTATTCAAATCGCTTTGCCACAAAAGGTCAAAAAACCAAATGTCAGTTTGAAACTGAACTCATATGGAAGCTGAGCAAGGCAATAATAGATAAAGGGACGTATCACTATGTAAATCATAGAAGTCTGAGATATCCTGATTATCTTTTGCTTGTTGTTGTTAAATGACTAGCAAATGCAACTCAGTCATATTGTGTTTCATTATAAAACTTTTGAAGAACCTGAGGCAATAAAAATATGTAAGTTTATGGTCCATATGTGTCCATGGATACTTAATGCCTGCTTTATACAGATTTAAAACAGTTGCAAAAAAGTATTGTGATACTCAGAGCTGCAAAGCCTTAGACTCACTGTACTCCAAATCAGGAGGTGACACTGTGTCTGCCCATCTAAGTCTAAGCGTGTGCTTCCTACAGACTTAATGATCAGAGGTAAGAAGTTTCTCATGGGATCCACAACACCCATCTTACCAATGAGTCCAAATTAAAAACTAGGAGGAGGGTACTGCCAGAAAATATGAGACTGGTTTATAAATGTGGTCACTGTATTGAGGACTGTCTCGTGTCTCTGTAGAAAGGTGCAGGACCATCACAATAGGACATGCTCCTGCCTCCCAGGTGCTAGTTCCTCTGCCAGACTGGGATTGAAGGGCAGAAATTTTCTTATTCATCCATGTCCTAAGCATAAAAGAGCAGACTGGCTCTGTTTTCTTGTTCCTCTGTGGCACAGCCTCTGTCTCTGACTTTTTTGTTACATGAGAAGGAGGGTATGGCATTTTTTCCAATGCAGGAGATTCTCTATTATTGGCAAATTAAATACCACAACTATAGGTTTCAATTGTTTTCAGAATGAGGATTACCAAGAAATTGTGTAACCTGCTTTCTGAGATAGTATTTTTGTAGCAAAGGTAGTACAAAAGCAGTATCTACTTCCTCTACTTCCTCTCTCTCCTTCTTCTGAGTGAATGGAGGGTTATTGATGCCATTTAGGTGTTATTTTAGCATACTGAATGAGACGGGCTCTTCAGGAGGCTGTGGTGGGGGCACCTGTCGAAACGGTAGGTGAGATGAAAGTTCAGTGCACCTAAGATGGTGACTTATGTAGGTGTACGCAGTACTAAAACTTCAAACAGCTAAATGGACTTGCTATGGAAATTTAGGAGGCTGCCACCCCTAAAATACCTTGAAAAGAGTGGGTAAGGCTTTCTTGGATCTTGTTGTTGGAGTTATGGACTTTACCTCTAAGTCACATTTGCCATGGCAATGTATTTTTTTTTTTTTATGTCACCCTAAAAGCTGTACTGGAGAGAACCTGAAGCTGGTGAGTTCAGAATCATAAATTATAAATTATAAACCTTATTCTAACAAGGAACAAACTTCCCTTTACAAGTTACTATGGCACTCTTATTTTATGGTAGGAGTTAAACCATTGGTAGAGCATATAAGGACATA
This sequence comes from Coccyzus lansbergi, assembly GCA_033558105.1. Lineage (NCBI taxonomy): Eukaryota > Metazoa > Chordata > Aves > Cuculiformes > Coccyzidae > Coccyzus > Coccyzus lansbergi. The sequence continues at coordinate 2,765,681 of JAUMJK010002392.1, forward strand.
AAACTTGGTATACAGTTTAGTAGAAATAATGAAAAAGATGTAAACTTCACTTCAAAATAAAGTATTATGTACCCATAGGTTTTACATTTTGTTTATTTATTTACTATTTGTGGATGGTTAAAGTCCTTAACATGGAGGTACAATTCTGTGGACAGTATATTGAAGACTATTTATCTTAAGTGTGATCCTCTTTGTTTCCTTCCAGAGATTAATAACGTTCACTCTTCCAGGGCTCCAGAGAACACCAGTGCCAGTCTTTTAAAAAAGTTCCCTGTAGCCTTCCTCCTCAATTTTTTCTGGATTCTCTTAGCCAGAGGCAGTTTTTTATTTTTCACAATCCTGTTGGTTTTATGGCAGTTATATTCAGATACATTTTTCATTTTCCCTTACTTAAAGCTACAGTTTGAGACCCTAAGGGCTTCCAAGAAAAATGCAAAAATAGCATGAGAAACAAGCTTACAGACGGTCTTTCTTCAGTCTGGGTAGAAACAGAAAGATTAATTTCATTTTTTCATTCTTTTACTTCTTCAGAATCTTCATTGTTTTTTGGAAGTATTTTAGAGACAGAATCTGGATTTAAAAATCTTTTCTTCATACCTGTCTTTGAACAAAACCTGTCCAACTGTGGATTCAAGTGTAAGCAGTGGATTCTCTTTTGGGGGGAAAAAACCCAGTCTTTTGAAATTTTGATTCAATTAATGCTTATTCCATTGCATGGTGGTGGAACAGGGAGCTGGACCTATAGCTGCCCTTCTTCCATGGTTTCAGCACTTCCCTGCTATTTACAGGCACTGCTGTAGCTCTCTCCTTCTCAACTCCTCTCCAGCTTCCCTGCTCAGGGCCCTCCTTTGACACCTCTCTACCAGGTACTGCATTTTGCAGTACTTGCTTACTGTTTCATCTGGCATATTTTTTTACCAAATTCTCAAAAAAACCCCTTAACTTCAGGTTTTATCTCCCTGGATCTCCTATACTTACTTGTGCTGAATAACTTCCAAGCACACATTCCTAGTTTACAAAGACCTTTCAGGCTTGAATCAATCCTTTCCTCTGATTTTGCACTGCATATCCTCCTCACAGGGTACTTTAGGAAGCTTTTCTTTTCTGCCTTGGTTTAGTGCTGAGGGATGCAACATTTAGAGAGGAAGACCTGTAAGGAAGCACCACTGATCTAAATATGATTTTAAGTATGGACCTGATCATTTAATGAGAGGAAATCGTAAGAGAAAGAAAGAGCAGGAATCATCAATCAAATAACCTGAAAAAGCTAAAGAAAGTGTTTTATAAAGGGATACATATATACCTTTCTCCTTAAACCCTCCCTTCTCAATGGAACAGATGGACCACTCTCAAAAATAAACATAAAAGGAAAAAGAATTGTGAGCTGTGAAGACAAATTCCCATTTTTTACAAGCATGTAAAGAGCTGGAGGTCAGAGATAGTAAGGTGGAAGGAGCTATATTAGCAGCACAGGCAGAATGGTGTCAAATGAGGTGGTACTTGCTGGATGCCAAAATGATTCCCCTGCCACAGTGTTTGCCAAGGATCAGGAGGGAAATTTGCCCCAAACAGATGTTTCCTGGGGGACAGAAAATGAAACATTAATGAAAGCACTGGAGATACCTAATCATCAGAAAAAAAACCCTGTGTCTGGTGGGAGGAAAGTTGAACAGAAACTTATCCTGTGCTGAATTTCCTTCAACTCAAGACAGAGGCTGTGATAGCAGATTGACTCCTCTGTGCCTTACAAACACAGAAAGAGCTTTGTGCTCTAAACTAAACATAGGGAACACAGGCCGTTCCTCATTCTTATCAAACTACTACAGATGCAACTATGACTAAAAAAAAAAATAAAAAAAGGTCCATCTGGCCTGATGATCACCAGATGATTTTGAAAGGAGCCATTTTTAAACCAGATCAGTTTCCTGTACATATACGGTAATAAAGCTACTCAATAATAAAGATTTGGAATGACTGCACTTAGTATCTGCTGCCCAGAAAAATGCAAATATGATCACTTAAATTCAAACCTGGAAAACTGCTAAAATGCCAAAAAGGAATGTGACTTTGTCTAATGACTAAAAGTTTTAGTCTTTCCTCCAAGTAATGAGTCTGGCAGTATTAGTGTAATATGCTTCATAGCCTTTGAAAAACAAACATTTATGGTTTAGATGCAATCTAAATGAGCTTGGAAAGTAAAATAATTCTTCTTTGGCTTCAAATTAGATGGATTTGCCATGTCTGAACATTACTGCTGCTTAATTTAAGATGACACATCAGCCTGGCATTTTCATTTTTAATGTGGGAAGATGCATTTATGAATAAGACCTTTCATCTCAGGGACAGCAGTTTCAATTTTTTTAAAAAACTAGCAGCAAGGTCTATTTAAATGGTGTCTTGTTCACTGCTCAGTCTGAGTACTCTGAGAACATGTAAATTCATCTTGCTTATGATAAATGGACCCATGAATAGCAATACTTCCATTTTTTTTGTCTCCTGCAGCTCTTCATGCCAGCATACTTAATTATTTAAGATAAAGTATTTCTTGCATGCTTAGATTACAGTGAAGAAGGTGTGCATTTGATTGACATCTTTCAAATATTTCTGGCCTGACGTTTTCATCTCATAGCCTCTAAAGGCTATAAACATCATCAAGGCAACACGCAGGAATTTTTTTTCCTCCCCAGGTACAAACCCAAAAGCTATCCTAAACAGTGCTATGGGAAAAGCAGCCTGAAGATATTTCTAGCCTTATCTCCTCCATATTTCTGATAGTGTATATAAAGTTGCTGCTGCTTTGGCCACCAAGAAGTGAAGCAGAGCGGTAGGCAAATTCCTCCTGCCTTTCTTGAGGGGTACCCTTGAAGCACGTGAGAGCATTGAGCCTAGCACAAATATAGCAAACAGACCCATTTTCACTCCAAAAGACGTTCTCCATTTTATAAACCTGTGTAGAAGTTAGAACACTCCCTGAGAAAACAAATTAGTTTGAGTCCAAATCCTCTCCAGGCTAAGGCTATCTCCCTGAAGATGTTCTGCACCACCAAGCTCCAGGCCAGCCTGTGGTGAGGAGAGAGGCAATCTCTATTTCATCAAATGGTAATTGGATCTGATGGGAAGAGATAATCCTAAACCCATCTGCACAAAGGGATTTACTGTTACAAAAGTGAACTCACATCTTTTAGAAGACTCAATGACATTGACTTCATTAACGTACCAGTACTCAGTACCCATGTAAGAGGCATATTCCTCACTTCTTCCTGTGGTTTTCAAATATCTGCTCTCTGCTTGAAACAGGTGCAGGAATGGTTAACCTACAATTCCAAAGCACATTCAAAAAATGACATTGCAATGTATATACCAAGATATCTTAGCAGAGTAGAGCAGAATGTAAACTTCAGCAGCCAGAAAACTAATATTCTTTTAGTAACCTCTTTCCTAGCAGTTGGTAAGCCGGAATAGTATCCAAACAACAGTCACAACAAAGTCTTACCTGTGCATTGAACTTTGTCAGTACTTGCCAGCAAGAGTTCTGTTATTTGGGAGACGCATTATAAAATGCAGTAGCCAAATTATGTAACATGCTAGAAATGCAGCTGAGTGGAAGCACATGGAATGGAAGAGCTGCAATGCAATGACTGGTTAGAGAATATAATTTTATCCCTTGTACATGGCGTGTATGCCACACATCATTTTGAAGAACTGCTTTAGATCTGGAGTGAGCATTTTGAAAATTTGAGAATTGTTAGGGAGCTTTGTGACTGCGAAAAGATGACTGGTATCTCTGAAGCACATTCTCTCCCAAGGCTGGAGAAAACCTCTTGCAAAAAGGCTGTATCCAGACTTATTCTTAATTTAGTGGTGAGGGAATCTCCTGTTTTTATTCTGAGCTCGTATTAGGCTCTTTCATGTAAAATATTGAAGATGCAGCTCCACTGCAAAGTAACTGCAAAGTTGCTATGGATTTTATACTGGCTGCTTCAGCAGTCTCTGTAAGAGGAGTATACAAAGCTCAGCTAAACCTGAACTGCCATAAAATTTACAATAAAGACTTCTCTTTCTGTAATCTGCATGGAGCAACTACAAGATACTATTCCAAGGGACTCTATATCAAGTTAGGGCTGTGCTGAGAAACAAAATTGCTGCTGTCAGTTATTTGCCGTTAAAGCAAAAGTACAGCAGGGAAAAATATCAAACACTTTTACAGTGCCCTCATGACCATTATTCAAGAGCATTATTTATGCTAAGTGAGAAAAAAACAGTGTAAATCTAATGAGGTAAAGAACAGTCACTGACACTAGTCACCACAGATTTTCACCAGCTGACTTGCCTGCCTTTGGAGAGGCCCAAAAACCAAACCTCAGTGTGTGATGGTCTTCATGCCTGTGAGCCACACAAAGCCACACTGTTAAGCTCTGTACTGCACTGGTGCCTCTGCATCTCAGCTGTACCAGTACTCAGCCACCATTGGCTAGTCCTCTTTGCTTCCTAGGTGACACCTTTGCTCAGGCAGGTGGCTGGTGTAGGGAAGGAAACCTGTGGGTAAGCTCACCTTCAAGACTTGCCCAACATAGAGAATGGGCTCCTTTGCAGACAATCCTATGCAAATATTTGCACAGCTAAGTCCAGTGCATTGCATGATTTTACTATTCACTAGGATGTCCTAAAACTCCCTAAAAGGAGTTAAATAAGCTTTTTCACCAACAAGATACAGAAATTTTCCCCTCTTTCAATTACTGGTTTACTATAAACTCATACATTTAGTTGGAGTAACTGCAAGTGCTCCAGCAGAAAAAAAGAATATGGATGTAAAAAAACTAGCCCAAACAATTTTTTAATTATTTTTAAATTACCTCAGACAGGAACTGACTAGGTTAGACTGTCATATTTTGCTTCTAGAAGCTGAACAGTCTCATAATGGCTGAAGTACTATTGAAATGAACTTAATTCACCAAACTAGGATATGATTTCATTTTCCCATATGTTCAAAACCAATATAAGAATCAAAATTTCTTCTCAAAAAGGTTTTGAAGACTGCTAATACATTTAGAAATATCTATTCTTGTATTCTTCTGGATTATTTTTCCTTTTCTAATATGGATGAAGATTCTTTTTGACCTTCTACATTGTAAATTTTTATGTCTATAGATGGTGTTAATTTGAATTCTAACAATTTAGATAGAACTCCTTTAATGCCTGCAGACATTTTATTTATAAGTTGCAGTTACAGAGTACAGGGAGAAAGTACATAGCAATTTTATTTTATTTTTTCAGTATTCTAAAATGTGAAAGACTTATAAGAATCTACCAGTCTTAGGCAGGGGACAAAAATCCCTTCAGGCTTGATATTTCAGATTGGCTTTCTACTAATGTTATATACATAATGCAGAGCTTATTATACTCAGTGAGATATTCAGAAGATTTTCACTTTTAGGGAGCTCTTAAAACTGTAGTTACAGTTAATTAATAATACAATAATCAACTAGGTTTTATGTCCAGGTCAGATTTCTGATACAAAAAACTAGTGCTGCAAAATCCATATATGAACTCCTTGTAGTGACCTGGATTGACTTGACAGCTACTAGGATGAGAACAGGTGATTAATCTGTCTGCAGAAAGACCCTGAAGCTAGGTACTGCCTTACAGAGATCTCTTCTCCCTGGTTAGGCAACTCTAGCCCTGGTGCCTCTCTTAGGTAGTGGAAGTTGAGTAAGGAGGACTTACACCTCCATTTCTTGGGATCAATGCAGTCATTTTTGCAAAGTATAGGGTATTCTCTTTGTTTTGATAATTTCTAGTCATATTAAGCCTTACGAGAATTATATACAGCTAAACCTTTGGGCAAGAGCATCAATCACATGACACAAATTTAATTACTGAGACTTCAAAGTAAAGGATACAATTCTGATTTATGCTTCTTCTAGTTTCTTGCACTGTGCCTGTCTTCCTCGTGAAGACTGGTTCAAGATATTGCTTTTACAGAACAAATACCCATAAAAAATAGGAATTTGCACACTGTAAGTATACTGTTCCTATTGGTCCTATATCCCATTTAAACTCTTCATGGAGAAACAGTATTCCAGACTTCTGCTAAACTTTTATCAAGGTTGGTGTCACATGATTAAAGAAGTGTATTTCAAGTGATTTACAGGCAGTATGCATTCTCAATATAGTTATGGTATATCATTGGGCTGGATTCTTAGTTTATTTCCCTTTATTAGAAGTCATATCATGGTAATGTTACAATCCAAATTTTTTTATTCTCAGACAGTGATATCATAAAAGCACAAATCAGTTCTTGAACCTGGATCCCATGGGACTTCAAAATAATGACACCTCAAAGAAGGAGTCAGAACTGAAAAAAACATGTCCTAGTTTTTTTGTGCTTATATCAAGTTAAATATAAAAAGTTAATTTAACCATGATGCTTTCAGAAGTACTTCAAATGATATTTTACATTTATGTTTCAGAGAGACATTTTGAATGAAGAATCTCATGAGGCTGTAGCATTAAGACCATTAAGTATCTGTGTACAATATGTGAAAAGATCAAAGGGTAAGACAAAAAAAATAAAAACATATCAGTGTTTGATGCTCATGAAGTCTGCCAAGTATTACAAATTGAAAATAAGGCTTCATCTGAAATATAATTCTTGGGATTTTTCCCTACACATTACTAAGATTCTACCTTTTAATGAATTAGATATAAATTTTTATGGCATTTCATGTTCATTACTAATTTCTTTTCCTTTCAAGATGCTCAGGACATTTTCTTAATTTCTAAGTAATACAAAATTTCAGGTAATACATTTTACTTCAAACAACCACCTACTAGTCCAGCTGCAGAGCTATCATTCAGTTCCTAAATTCTGTTTTGTAGCAGAATAATTTTACCTTCTCTTTAAATATAGCCCTATTCAAAGGACATAGCCTGGAAAAATTATGCCTTATTCCTGAGACTGTTGTTATAAACTAATCAATTAAGATCTTAATGTGCAGGCATTTTAGCTAGTTTTGACAAATTAAAAAATATCTAGAATTCAAATTGTGGTTTTGGTAACTGTAGCATCAACTGTGAAATTAAAATCAGGTTTTGGTTTGGGTTTTTTTAAATAATTTAAGGGGCTTTTTTTTGTGAATGAAAGAAATTGCAGTCCGAAAAAAGTCAAAGCATGTAATCAGAACTTGTAAAATATTCCATTCTGTTTTATGACATCTCAACTCCAATCAAACAAACAGAGGCAGAAAGAACTGGAGACTTGATTGACTGTTTAAAGGAAAATCTGTCAGTTTGATTACAGGCAAGTGAACAGACACATTACTAAATGTAAACTGCATTTAATCTTATTATGCAAGCAGCTTTAATAACAAGTCACCAATAAGTTATGCATACTGAAATACTGGGTGCAACTGCATACAAATTTCTGACATTGAGTGCAGGCTGTGGGTTATAGCTGGTTTCAATTGAAGCTTTCTAAATTTATTATGAAGCAGAAGGTAATTAAAAATGAGAAAGCATCAGAGAAAAAAACCACAGTACATTATTTCAAACAAAAATGGTAGAGACTTCACGCAAGTTGATAACAGTGGATTCTTGCAGTGCTGTGCCCATATGGTGCTTCTGTTCAAATATCTGCAGCATTTTTCTGCTGCCTCTTTGTTCTGGTTTCACTTCCCATGTCTAGATGTTTCTGAGATTCCAGATGTCTCATTAATGCAGTATACGTTTGATACTAAGCTTGCACGTGTTTCTTGGAGGTGTACTCACTGAAGGGAGAAAGTCATGTACTATTTTCTTCACCTTCTGCCCTGAGAGATAGCGCTATACTGTCCTCGAAAATGACAGGGTACCCTGCCAGTGTAAGTTCAAAGGTGGACTTTGTGGTAATGACAACAGTTTTGCATTGCTGCGTGTTGAGGGGAGCTTAGACTCAAGCTGCATTCTGCCACACCTTGTAGGAACCTGGCTTGCCAAACTGTAAAGCTCATCTCTCATGGCTTGTTTCTTCCACCCAACTCAGCTAGAAGTGCAGATAGTTATAGAAGTGGAACTGTTCGAGTACAGCACAACTGAGACAAATCATAGAATCATAGAATAGTTCGGGTTGGAAGGGACCTTAAAGATCTTCCATTTCCCACCCCCCGCCCACTAAATCAGGCTGCCCAAGGCCCCATCCAAACTGGTCTTGAACACCTCCAGGGATGGGGGAGCCACAGCTTCCCTGGGTAATGCTATCCAGTGTCTCACCACTCTCATTGCGAGGAAATTCCTCCTTACGCCTAGTCTAAATCTTCTCCACTCCAATTTATATCCATTCCCCCTAGTTCTATCACTACAAGCCTTGGTAAAAAGCCACTCCACAGCTCTCTTGTAGGCCTCTTTTAAGTACTGGAAAAAATACAGAGTTACAGCTCCTGATGCACGTCACGCAAAACCCAGGAGGGGAAACTGAAACTGGAGAGATGGACAGGGATGGCTTCTACAGGACACAGTATGAATAGAGCAGGAGAGCAGCATGGTTGCCTTATTGAGCACTTCTTCCCCAAAGCCCTAGGTGGTAGATGTCACAGCAACAATATTGTGTTCAACATCAAGCAATTCTGTCGCAGACTTTGTTGTGTCAGCTTAAAAAAAATAGTAGCTGGAGGGGAAGCTGGCAGAGCCAGGAGATCAGCAATCACAATCTGATTACATTCAGGGGGAAAAATGGAGAATAAGGGCTAATTTTCTCAGGCTGAGGGAAATTAGGAGAAGTGGTGATTATTTTCTGCCAGACAGCATCATTTTTCTGGCTTCTCAGAGGACCTTTCAGAAACTTATACTAGATGATTAAAAAACTATGGATGTACTGTTGAAAAGATGTCATGTTTTGCTAAAAGCTCCTTTTAGTAGCAAAATAAAGATGAAAATAAGTTAAGCAACAAATGTTGCAAAGAGGAAAGGGAGGAATAGGCAGCAGTCAGTGTAAACCTAGTGCAAGCTTTTGGAGCACAGTAAAATGAGAAGGAAAGTCAAAAGGTAAGAACTTTGGAAAAAATATGATTGGGTGGCAATGTGAGTGGTAATATGGAATTAAAATAACTGCATTAGTAGTAAAATAAATATTAGTGATACTGTCATGAGACATGAGGGTGATAGCATGGCTAGTAATGAAGGAAAATAGTTTTCAAGAAATAATAATTACATTTTGTTTGAAAGGAAACAGTATAGTTCACTAGTTCATGAAGAAAGGAGAAGATGTGTTTATTATTCAAAAGGTAATAAAAAGAAAAGTTATTTTAATTTACCTGCTGTTTTTAAACTAGCTGGCCTGAGTAACCATCTGCATAGAAGAGCTGGACAAGGAGACCTCTGACTGATGTACATACCTTCACTACTGCTAACTCATAGCACTTAACAATTCCCACAGTAAGTGTTCAGACCTGGCCAGCAGCCTGTTGTAGGCAGCTGTAGACCACAGTTATTCTGACTCCAACCCCAGGCAAATATAAAATGAATTACTAACAATCAGACCAATGAAAGTCACTTGACATAATTTGATTGCAACAAGACTTGTCAAAGCAAACCTAATTTAATTCTTCAGTGAGGTTACTTGCTGGCTGATTGCTGTACTATATATACATAATAGATGTAATGGATGTGGTTTTGATCCTTTATCATCATACACACACACTCTTACATACTCCCTGGTTGAGAAATTGGCACTATGGTACATCAATAACCTTACACTAAACTGTTTTAAGATCTCAAAGGGCAATCCATGAGGGCACCTCTTAAGTCGTTTTCACCAAAATTAGTGCTAAGTGATACTCTCTGTCATTTCTACTTGTGTTCTAGAAGGAAATACAAATTCATTCTTAATGCAATTTGGTTAGTTTAAGCCTACATACAGGAATGCATCTAACGATGTCTATAGAGATGAGGGCAAGGTACCAACAAAGAATGCTTTCAACAGAACATAAGCTGAGTCCAAATCATTTTGCAGAGCCAAAAGAAAGCCTGTATCTGTAGGAACATGGGATGCAGACCATACAAATAGACTGACCCTCTGTCCTAGGGTAAGAAGCTTTGAAAAAATTTTAAGTATATTACATGAGAAACTGAATATTACTACAGAAGACAACAGTCCTGGTAAAAACATTTAAAAAAGAAAGTAAAATTATTTGGGACAACAAAAATTATTAAAATTATTGAAAATTAGAAGATTAAATAAAATTGAAATGTATTAACCTCTCCCACAGTGAAAGACTAATGGTCTGTTAGCTTGTCAAAAAAGGGCTGAGAAATGACATAACCTGAATGACTTCCCGAGGAAAAATGCAAAAGAACTCTTAACTTCAGGAAAGATCAGCACGTTAAGGGTCAATGATTGAATGTTGAGGCCAGCCACAGTCATTTGATAAAGAAGGCACAAACTTCTAACAGTGACAGGCCTCAGCCACTGGAGATAGATATTAGAGGAATAAATTTGATAACCACAAGTCAGGATTAAGTGGCTTTCTGGAAACTCTGCTTCAGTTAACCATGACTAACTGGTCTCCAGGCAGGGATAATTGGGCCAATATCAAGCCTTTGTGTGAAGATAGCCAGACTTGTTGTTTGAAGGTTCCTTTCTAATCTTAAACACTGCAGCCTGGCAAGACAAAGGATAAATATCAGAAGCATAAATGCCAGAAGTATTAGACGATATATAAACATGTAAATAGTAGGGATGATACTGGCAATTAATTCATCTTGGATAAACACTAGTATAATTTTGATTCTGCAGAACTCTTAAACATGGTTTTGACTTAGTATGGGTGTTGAAGTCTTCCACGTCTCAACAGAATTTAAGCACCTATTGAAGGTTAAACTCTAAATTCAAGACTAACTCAATCAAAGTTTTACCTGAATAGGCTGCAACATTTTCTTTTTGAATGTTGGAGAGTACCTTCTACCTGATTTGTCATTTGACACTGATTATGACTGATTTTCCCTGTCTTTAAAGAAAGGAAAACTAGACTGAATCCCATTTTACAGTAGTTTAAACTTCTTTGTAGCAAAGAAATTATTAAAACAGAGGTTTGGAGAAAATATCAGAAAAGATGAGTACAATGGCAAGAAGTTAGACTTGGAGATGATGTTTGTGATCTTACTTGAATCTCTGTAGAATGAAAGAGTGTGAGGAATCCTGGATAATCATACTTTAAAATCATTCTATTTCAGTATGTCCCACAATATATTAAATGTACAGTTCATCACTCTGTATCAGGCACATTTGTTATTTGGTAAAACCAAAATGAATCCATCATATTTTCTTTTCTCTATCTTGAAACTGATCCTAAGCGAGATATACTAATTAATGGCAACGGAGAACACTGATCTATACCAGTTGCAACTCTACACTTTTCTTGCAAAAATGTACAGTAAGAATTTTCAAAGTTTCTCACTTTGGCCTCCAGAAGTCATCAAGACTTTTACATTAGAATCAAGTGTGTGGAGAGCAAGGGTAGCTGGAAAAATGCCACTGCGATCTTCAGGGTTTCATTTGTCTTGTTTTGGACTAGGACAAAAAGAAGTTACATACCTAAAATATACTGTATGAAGAAAAAAATAAAGAAAAATTTAAGAAGTCATGGCAGTCCAACAAAGTTCCCACTGACTAGGAAGAGGGGAAACATAATTAATGGTTTTTAAAAAGGAAATAAAGAAGGCCTAGGGAACTACAGACTGGTCCGTCTCATCTCTGTACCCAGTAATATTGTGGAGCAGATCCTCTTGGAAACTCTGCTGAGGTATGTGTTAAATAAGAAGGTGATTGGTGATAGCCAGCATGGCTTCACTAAGGACAAATCATGCCTGACAAATAAGGCGGCTTTATACTATGGGGCTTGAGCATTGGTGGATAAGGGAAGAGTAACTGACATTATCTACCTGGACTTGCATGAAGCATTTGACACCATCCCGCATGGCATTTTTGCCTTTAGATAGGAGAGATATGCATTTGACAGCTGGACCACTCAGTGGATAAGGAATTAGCTGGATGGTTGCACTCAAAGAATTGTGGTCAATAGCTCAATGTCAAAGTGGAGAGAGCTGATGAGCGGCATTCCTCAGGGATTGGTACTGAGATTGGTGGTGTTTAACAGCTGTAGCACTGCATTCAGGTTCTGGAATCACAGAATCATAGAATCCCCAGGTTGGAAAAGACCTCCAGGATCATAAAGTCCAACCATTCCTATCACCCACTAAACCATGTCCCTGAGCACCTCATCCACCTGTCTTTTAAACAGCTCCAGAGAAGAAGTCCTCAGCACAGGAAGGACATGGAGATGTTAGAGTAAGTCCAGAGGAGGGCCATGAAGATGATCAGAGGACTGAAGTTGAAGAGTTGGAGGAGAAAGAAGATGAAGAAAAAGACAAAGAAAGTGAAGAATATGAGGTAAAAGAAGGTGAAGATTATGAAGTAAAAGAAGATGAAGAAGATGATGAAGATGAAGAAGATGATGAAGATGAAGAAAAAGACAATGAAGAAGATGATGAACACGAAGATGATGATGATGATGATGAAGAAGAAGGGGGGAAAAGAGAGGAGGAAAGAGAGGGGAAGAGAAAGAGATGTTGATTTGTAAGTGGTGGAATGGAATGTCAACTGCAATGTGTTAAAAAACAAGATTGACAACTAAGATAATGATAATGACCCCTATCTTCACTCACCCAGAGTCGTTTAGATTGACCACTCTGGCCACACCTTAAAGACTCTGGGTGGGATTGACCTCATCCCCCCTGGACATGCAATGAGGTTCCAGGAATGAAATGTGCTTGTCATTTCGGGGAAAAATATGAATATGAGAACAATTCTGTGTATATAAAATTCTCTGAAATCACTGTTGGATACAAGCACTCTGAGGATGATTCCTGAGTCTTCTCCAGTGCTGTATAAAGTATACCTGCTTTAATGGTTACATTAAACTATTAAGCGTAAGTTTCTGTGCTTCAAGAAAGGGAAAGGGAAACGGAAAGGGAAAGGGAAAGGGGAACTCAGTCAATCAATTGCAGCCTTTTAAATCCGTTACAAAGAATTTTCAGTCACTTTATTTCAATAATGATACCTAAATATCTGTAGGAAATTTTCTTCCATGGTCTGGCACAGAGTTGTCTTCAACTGTGCAGGGATCAAATTGAGGTCTCAGGTAATAAGAAAAAGTAATGAAAAGCTTAGCTATTTGGTAGAACATTATTTCAGTCATTTGGAGACAAAATTCCAGACTGTGCAAGTTAGATAATTTATCTGCCCCAGGGCTCAGTGCTTGAGGAGTAGGCCTGAGTGCACCTGTACCTGCAGCACCACATAACTGGTCATGTCATTCCTGTCGATTCCTCCCTGTCCAAGCTGACACATGGAACTGGATTGTGCTGGAGAGGTTAGGGGATGCTTTAGCCCTCCCCTGCAGTGAAGAGTACAGATTTTGGCAATGTATTGTAAACAGCAGTCTGGAATCAATAACTACTGGACTCAATAAAGTCTTTAACTGTTCCAACTATTTGTAAATGAACAAGTGCCTAAAATACTGATTTGCCTCTGAGACTGCCTCAATCTCCTTGGAAATCTTGCAGAATATACTCAGAAAGTACATTGCATTTATTCTTAATTAAGAACTTCCAAGAAAGTATTTAACCTGTTATCTCAAAATGAGATGTGATAGTAGTTAATGGAAATGAAAATCCAGTCTGAATCTATAGAGAAATCAGTAAAGCTTTTACTTAAAAGGATCCAGTGGAATGTATCTTTATGGTTGTGAAATCTTTTGAGAGACTATACAATAGTAAATGAAATCCAGCCTATTAAGCTCTTTATAAATGTAATATCTTTGTTTCAGTGTTCCTCACAATGTATTTCATAGCTTTGTTACTTAATTCTTTTTGCATAATCCCTAGTTATCATTCATAAAATACTCCAGTCTTCAACTCTACTAATAATGTCATTCCAAGGATTTCACCAAACCATGTTTCCTCTTCATCCAGACATATTTCTCAATTTAATGAAATCAAAGGAGTGCTGAAAAAAAAAGGCCCCAAATGTGATTGATAATGTACAGCAAGGTTAATTGCTGGAACTGTAAAAAGACTTGCAGAGAACCAAAGCATCCTGGAGAAAACACTCTAATTTCTCCAAGTTTGCTGTACTTCTGTCTATGGCTTCTACTGCTTCTTGATAACATTGCCTAAGACTTTTTAACGGGTTTTGAAAAATGATGAGCATGATTTCTAGCATAACAGTATCTATTAAGGGGTTGCAGGATGGAAACCAGAGTGATATTACCTTGAGACTAGTACCTATCCCTCTTTCAATGTATTTGTCAGCTTTGATTTTCTTTTAATATCAAATTTCTGCCATTTAATTATCAGAGAGTCTGATGCAGAATGCAGAAAAACACAGGTTTATCCTAACCATTGGGTTTCTGTTGCACTTGAGAGCTAAAAGTCAGGCTGTTTAGACAGAAAGACATCCCAATAACCTAGAGACAGCAATGAATATCTTATACTTCTATGACGGTGCATTTATTCTTGTCAAATCTGTGAGAACACTCTATCAAATCTTCAATTTAGATGACAACTTTTCTTTGTTGCTTTTATAGACAATTTAATCTGCTCTCAAACTTCAAAAGTGCTTGTTTTGAGGTCTTGTGATCCACCTTCCTATATTGATGTGTGTCCTTCAGGGGAAGCTGCAGTACTTCAAAACTCTTGGATTGCTTTCCACTGCATGCCTCACTGATGTGAAAGGCAGACAAAGTCCTAACCACACTGTGCTAAGGATGTCCTAAAAATGCCATGCTAACATAAAAGTCATCCATTCAATGCACTACTGTAATGCATTTTATAACTGTGCTTCTAGGTTTTTTAGCAGACTTCCCTGATTCTTTCTGGTCTTTGGTTTTCAGATGTTTTTCAACCATTTTTTCAAGGTTCACATAAAAGCAGAGTCTAAAAATGTCGAAGATATTATCAGCTTCCAATATTCTATCTCTAGGATGGTCTCAAAGGAATTTTAACAATGGAGAACAGATTTTCCCTCACTCTCATCGCATTCAGAAAAAACAGGAGCCTGGCTCTTCTCATTGGCTTTCCAATATTACTGCTAGAGAGAAGTACAGTGTACCCTTTGATAGGTCTTCATTGGGAGTGACTGGCAGGGATATCAATGAAAAAATAAAAACAATGGGATAAATAGAGTAAAAAGGAGTAGTACACAGTAAGAAGAAAAGATGCATTTAGAGCTTCATCTAGTCTTCATTAGTTATTCAGGATTGGAGTGGCTGAATTTGAAGGAGTAAAATAGGCACAGAATTTGTTTCTTTTTCCTCAAGTGCAATAGCTTTAATTGTTTTAATGTTATCATCACTGTGAATCTCGACTAGTCAAATTGTTAGAAAGCTAGAAAACTAACTGCTCTGAAGATAATGTTAAAATCATATGGAGGGGATGCAAATCTAGTATGCTTCAGAATTAAAACAAGCCTTGTGATGCATCTGTGTTGTCTGCTGTTTCAGGATTGGTTTTGGTGATAAATACACTTGGATAATTGCCAAGAAGAACTCTATGCCCAAGTACTGCAGTTAGCACTCCTTACATCTATGAAATTGGAAATTACCAATACAGAGAAGTTATTTTTCTTTTCAACCAAAACACGCACTCCAAAGTCCATACTTCATATCAGTAGATGAAGATTTCAGAAGTGACCTTGAATTTTGAATAACTCATTTTCTTTTGGAAACTGAAGACTGCAGCCTGAGCCAAATGAAAATCTTGAAATAAGGTAAAGGGGTTTTGCATTCAGAATGCTGGCTCTTTTGATTCTCAGACACAGTAGGATGTTTGAACTTATAAGTATTTGATTTATCATCATTTCACAAAAAGATTTAGATCTTGGATTGTGGCTTAGATTCATCTTCCAAATAAACACTTATGTTTCATGTTTATGACAGAATAGTCTAGAGAATACTAAGACAATGCAATTATTATTTTCTTCTTTCTACTCAAATAAACTTTGAGACTCTGATATCTGCCCTTACCTTAATATTATGTTATATAATATTGCTTTTGGGTACAGCTGTACAATCAAAACTATCTGATGAAGAAAGCATACATAAATACAGCCTCCCTATTTACAGCTGCCAGTTGTAAGGTCTCAGAGAGAAACATTTTATACATATGTCATTAACTCACTATAATGAGAAGAGGTATACAATGGCATCTTAGTATCTGCTAGTCAAATTGATCTCAGTATTTTTGTAAAAGATCAATATTTTTTTGTAATTCAGATTTAAATCAGGGACCTGAAAGTCAACAATATCAATAATCAAATTAGGGCTAGCTACGCTATGTTTGGCTTGAGTGATATTCAGCACAAAGAAAAGTGAATATAATCATATGATACTACTTGTTCTCTATGTAAAAGAGCCACATATGTTATGTTTTAATTTGTTCCTTTCCTAATTTTCAGTATTTGGGATACTTGTGAAAATGTAAAAGCTTTCTTTTTCAAAAAAATCATGTATAAACTACTTCCAGATAAAGGGCTCATAATACTTTGTCCTTTCTGGAAAACTATAAGACAGAGGTAGGAGAAAGACTTGCAGTTTACCTTGTTGTCAACTCCAAACACAGTAATGGTACTCAGCCTTTGAGTCCCGCGTGACAGTACACAACAGCAGTCAGGGAAGGCCACTGAAATATTTGAGAAATGGAATTTGGTTTTGTACTATGTCAGTATATGGTGGCATTCTGTCCTATAAATCAGTTACAAAATAAAAATTAATGGCTCCAGATATAGATGCAGTGATGACAGAGTTTGTTAAGCAGTGTGTGTATGCAGTATTCATTATCTGACATGAAACTGAAGTTTCTCATTTGAATGTTAAACTTTTGTAACAGCTTGGGTGTGTGGTAGCCAATACGATGCTACCCATGTTTCCCTTCAGAATTAATGCACGTGGAATATTTAATCACTCTGACAATATAGAAAATTTTGAGAACTCTTTTATTGATTTATGTTGAAGGAGTTGATTTCACCAGAATTCAGATAAATCACTTTCTTGGGAAAACACAAAGTAAATTTCTTTGAAGATTTTCTTCTTCATATTCAATTTAATCTGTGGTCAAACAGCGCATGTGGAATAAGTTGCCTTTGGTGTTCTGAACCATGGCTTACTGCAGCTACCACCAAATTCACTTGGGAAGTGGGGTTTATTAGCTCAGTCAGTGCAGCTATCAGAGCGCCTGTCTTGTTACGTCTTCCCTGAAATACACCTGCGTGTTGACTCTTGTTATTGATCTGTAAGATTTCTGTAATGTTCCAGTTGTTGCAATTTATTCATTGCGTATGTCAATGACTTAAGATGTTGACCTGCACATTAGAGTTTGTGTATTTCTGTGTTAAGAGCCTGCCGTTTTTCAGAACCACTAAAATGAAATTTAAAAGTTGCTAACATTATTAAAGGAAGGACTATGCACAAATGATACCCCTCTGGAACTGACAGATAAGATATGAAACATCCTGATGTATTCTGTATTTCTTCATTTAAAATCTTAATATATATTGTTGCAGACAGTACTATGAGCGCAGAAAATACATGCACATTAAAACCAACAAAGGTGTATTTCACAAACAAAAAACTCAATCAGCACAGTTTACCGTGGTATCCTGGGCTGACAGTTTAAGAACTTGGTAAGATACTCTGACATGTTAAATAAGCAGGAATACTGTAATAGACCAAGAATGTAAGCGAGGAAAATGTGCAGGGAGCAGTATGTGTGTTACCATAACTGTTGGAAAAAGCAGTATAATTTCTTACTCTGGAGAATAATCCTCCCTGGGTAGAGGTCTCTCTTCACTCATAAGTGGGGGGCACAAGTGCTCTGCAAAGAGTAATTGTAGCTTCACCTGAGGGTCTGGTTAGAAACCATTGACTTTTTGGTGACTTGCAGTTGAAGGTTGGTTTGTGAAGGTAACGGGAGCTTAATAACTGCTACGTTATTTTTGCTTATTTTCATTGTGGTGTCTAGAAGACTGATGCTGGTATAAGAGGAAACACTGGTGATTAATGGCTTCGTATTGAAGTCAATGAGGGAAACCAGACTTTCAGTCCTGATGATCAGGAGGTCACCTCTATGGTCCAGGAATCCAGCAGTACTAATTCATTGAACAACATAATTAAGGTAAACATAGAATAAATATATTTTCTACCTCTACTTAGTTGAAAGATTTCTGCTTCTATTTCTGACTGGAAGGAGATTGTTTGTGCTAGAAAGCCTGACTAATATCACTTCTGTTTGCTAATATTTTTCACCTGTTTAGTAGTTATGCTAAAATAAGTCTTTCTGGTATGTTTGCAAATTTGGGTTATTTTCCTAGTACCATTCTTCCTGATGATTTTCACACTCACAGAATGACATACTCCAAAGCACAGAGAAAATAACCAACACACTGAAGAGTTCATGTAAACTGTTGTGTTAAAGTATGTAGCTAAGACCTCTTTAGGCAAAATATGCATATAGTCAGCTCAGCAAGTACAAAACAGTAACTCCATGACTGTGATCAAAGCATTCCCATGACGCCCATGCTCAAGTGAATACAATAGTGTGAAATAAAAACCCATTGCTTGAAAAAGTCAATTTTAAAAGGGGAAAATTCATTCTGTGTGTACTTGTTGATGTAAATGAATTATGCCTGTCTTTTTAGGTAGTTATAGAACCTTCATCTCTAGAAAGGGTAATGTAATCAAAGTTAACCTGTGACCAAAAGCTTAAAGTGTACTTTTGGATGGAAAGATAAAACAATCATCTGTAACGCACAATAAATTGAACTGGGTAACCGCATTTACTTCAAAGCCCAAGGACACCTCGACATCTATAATTAGAAGGGCTCTCAAAGGGCGTAGATAGATTCTTTCAATTGAGATAGGTGACACTTCTTTTAAAACAACCATTACATGAAAGTCTGACTTCTTTTTAATCCTTTAAGGAAAATAAGTGAAAGACAAGTACAGCCAGTTCTGCTTTTGGCTTTACCATCTCAAAGCAGATATACATCAGTGAAAAGTCAAATGGTGCAGCCAATAGATTTGTTCAGCTTTTAAGCCGTAAATTTGAAATCTAGTGCTGACTGATGGAGGTTTCCAACCTTAATTTATTGAGGTGTCTGAGCTTTTGCAATGTTTCTGGAATTATTTCCTCTCTGTTCTGAGTGTGCCAATAAAGATTCCCCTTTTCTCCCCAGAATGAAATACAACCCCATCATATCATAAAACTGATGGACTACAACAGAGGCTAATCCTGACCTTAGGGAAGTAGCCTGCAGAAGGAAACACCCATTTATTTAGAGGATAGCCCAAGAGAGGCTGTGTCTTCCTTCTGAACACTAAAGGGTGCATGATGGATGTAAAGGTTGGAATCCTACGCATAACAAACAATATTAGAATATATTGCTTTTCCCTTCTCCTTTCCTTGAATATTTTAAGCTGCTTCTTCATCTGAATATTGAGATTCCCAAGGCAATACCTCTCTGTATGATTCAGATACTGGAAGCATCAGTGAGCTTGTACGAAGAACTGCATCTTCATGCAATAAAGTGAAATAGCATGACTTTAAAAAGATCATGATTTTAGTTATTCGAGTAGTAACCCAGTATCATCTGCACTACAGCCATTGTGGCACAAGAAATATATTCATCAGCTCTAACAGGCATGCTTTGCTAGCTTAGAAAACAGACAGTGAAATCCTATCTCACTTTTCTGACACATGTTGATTTTAAAACATAAAATAGATACAGCTCTTTTGATATTAAACTGTTGATATGCTTTCAATAATTAGACTGATGCTATGATCTCAATACAGTATAATAATGTACGTATTTTATGTATTAGTCCTTTTTGAAGCTTTTTCATTATGCTGCAGCATACTGATGGAACACAGACAGTTTTGGCTGGTATCCAGAGTCCATTGCGATCTTCAAAAAATGTTTTTCTTAGTAGGAATCAATATGAAGCAGATACTGTCTAGAATGGTAGAGACTCCAGAGTGCCTGTGCAGTAGCTCAAATGATCTGAGTATGTGAAGTAAGGCTTCTGAGGAAAATGCAAAATTAGTCCTTGAGAAAATCAGACAGGCTTTTGGAAGAACAGCCCTTCTTTGGGAGCACTGGCTCCTCTCAGGTCTAAAACAGAAGAAACAGCCCAGATACTATACGAAAGCTGAAAGCAACTGCCCTAAGTTTAGTTTAATTCCACCAACCGATTAGACAAATCTGAAAGGAAACACAATTAGTACTCAAGGAACAGAGCAGGATTTTAGCAAGGAAAGAAGTGATAAATTCATTGCCTCCCGTGGGACAGAGAAATAAAAAGACCACTGATTATCACCAGTGGAACGTGCAGATACAGATTGAAATAAATTAAATTCCAGCAATTATCAGAGCGTGCTAATATTAAATGGTACCAAACAGAAATAATTTGAATTGTAATATGATTAGCAAACAAACAATTTTATCTGTGTAATGCAAGATGCTGGTGAAAAAAAAAATTGAGGTACATCAAATACTGAAGACATGATTAAGGTAACCGAGAAATGAACTTCTAAACCTTTCTAAAGTTTTGTTTCCAGAAAGAGTTAGAAATCCTGTAGGTGAGACACTTCACTCTAGAGCAGCTGCAAAATCCCCAATTCTTTTCCAGCCAGTAGCTGTAAGGATGACATTTAGTGCTTCATATCCCCTTCAGAAGTCCTCATCCAAGATATCCACCTGTGTTATGAGTTCGCTCTGTACTGTAGGTGAAAGCAGGTGAGATGCAGAAAGCACATTCCCTCCGAACCCCTTAAAATAAGGATAATAACATCTGACTTGTCTTTTAACTGTCACAGGGTGCACATGAGCTGGTAATACACTAAATAGCTGGAGAAAAAGATACTTATTGAACATAGACCTCATGCATCAAGCTGAGATTCTCAAGAACAATAATATGAGTGCTGAATGTTTTTATAAATAAATTTGAAATTACCTAACAGTAATTAAAGGGGTAGAAAACAGGCAAAAGTAAGAAATTCGGGGGTTTGTTCCAAGGAAAGAAAATTAAAGTAATAAAAAATCCACTATGCGCTTTTTCATACATGTCTTCTTTTCACTCATGGGCAAGAAAATTCTTTAGAGAAGAAAATAAGAGTACTAAAATTACAAAACCACTGGACCACTTTTCAAAGTCAGTTTTAATTGCAGAAATGTCATCCTTAATTGTAGAAATACGCTGAATTCTGAGGATGGATAATATGATCAATCTTTTGCTGAAAGTAATTAGAAACATTCAAACAGACAAATGATTAAAGGCACATGTGAATTGGTCATTAGACTCTCTAAGAACATTCCTTGTCTGTGCTGCAAAGGAGCAGAGGATTTTTTCTAGAAGCAAAATAAAACTAAGTTCCAAGATGTCATGTGAAGAGGAACTTTAATTAACAGTTAGGATAACTCCTAGTCCAATAAGAAAAAATGGTCATGGTCATTACAGGTGGTATGGATCAACTGTTAGAGAGGAGAAAAAGTTCATACCTCGCCAACATTTTACACTATTTGCTAGTAGACTCTAAATTCACGAGTGCTTCTCCATGCTGGAAAGGTTATAAACAACTTCAGCACAAACACAGTACTGACAAATTTATTCTGAAAGGCAGTGAGCTGAACAGGGTAACAGTGTCATCAGGTCACACCTCTAACTGTGTTAGAGTTGACTATCTGCAGTGTTTTCCATTACCCATCTGTCAAAAAAGTAGGAGACCTCGGTTGTTTGAGAGACTGCTAATTTCACCATCAGGAGCAACAAGCAATGGAAAGACTTTTTCTGGACCCTTCCTGAGCACTTCGCTGCTTTACTCTACCTTAATGCTGTGCTCAATCCCATGTGGAGCTTCTGCTTTGTGCCACCTGCAGGGAAAGCCAAGACACAGAGGAACATGTTTGTTACAAGGTGGTTTAGAGAAGCATTAAAAACTGGCCCTGAGCAAGTTTTCAGTCCGACTTTGGCCCATCAGTGTAACTAATGGCTATGTTAAATGGCCAGAGAAAAAGGCCTAGCGATGGCTCCACTCTCATAATCCTGGGACCCTGTTCAAGGAACAGTCCATGGACTGGAGCAGAGACCAGCAGGCTTTGACCTCAAACCTCTGTGTCATCCAGGCAGGCTCTGTTCCAGCAGCAGACAGAGGCTGGAAACAGCCTCTTGCCGCTCAGGGCAGTCTTGCCAGGAATGACAAGTGAATATGTAGCAGCAGCTTTCAAGGAGGACACCAACAAATGGGTCTGAATACCAATGCTTTCCAGGCCCAGTGACTCACTCCAAGTGATGGGCATTCTGGCATGAAGGGCTGTGGAACTAATCCTGAGAAGTCAGTGACTGCCTGGGGGACTGAATGCTTGGTTCATATTTATGCGGCAGCTAAAATTTCTGTGCTGAGGATAACCACGCCATTTGTTTTGGTTGACTTGTTAAAGCAATCTTCTGTTACTAACTGTGCTCCTGAGCAATCAGGGGAATCCAGTGCCACCATCTGGCACCTTGGCCAGGAAGCCACACTGGTGACTCCCTTGGATACCTGCCATAGATCCCCATTGCTTTGCTGTCATAAACGAGGGAGGTAGGAAAGACTGCAACCTGCTTTTCCTCCTTCTCCCCTGCCAGCCCTCCTCCATGCAACTGAATCTGAATTTCCAGTGGCAGCTGGATCCACACCCTCCATTCATTTAGTTCTGCTAAGGTGCACCCTGATTGTCACCAGACCTTATAGATCCTAAGGTGCCCTTCAAAGAGGCAGATGTGTCACAATGCGCTCTCTTGGCAGAGGGTGATGAGCAGCATTTCCCTAGAGGCAACACAGCTTGAATGTCAGCTCTTTGTAACTCTTTAGCACACTGCCCAAGAGAAGCAAAAACCACTTAAACATTAGTTAGTCTTCCTAAACGCGTTCTCAGAAACAACTGAGGAATTAACTGCTGAGATATTTCAAAAAACCCGACCTAAGGCAGAGGCAAGCAGGGCAGATTTCAGCTTGAGCAATTCTATGTAGCGATAAGCCAGTGAAAACAGGGCTAATGGCAAATATTAAGCAACCGTAGCCACAGGCAGTTTTACTAGCTTCAGCAGTAATATGTGATGTTTTTTCCATAAATACTGCATGGAAGTGCTGTATCTCTCACTCTGCTATTTTTCAGCTAGCAGCAAAACCCAAAGCAAACTTTTCTGTATGCACAACCTTAATTGAAAGCAAAGTAAATTAAATGAATTCTAAGTGGTGCTAATAACAGCTACTAGTTATTTTGCAGAAAAAATACTAATATTTTAACAGTTTTTAATAACGATGTTTTCCTACTGTTTGCAATTGCAAGACACTTCTTCCAGTAACATCACAGTATTTCCCAGGTAATTTTTCAGCAGGCCCCAGATGAGCAATATATAAATATAAACATTATAAACAAAGTTACAGAAATATAATTGTGCTGCAGAGAAAGAGATCTAAAGGAGAGGCTATTTCAGCTTTCTTTTGGTGACTTGCTTTAATCTCACTCTTGGTGAAAGAGTTTCAATTAAATAATTTTCACTGTCACTGACAAATGGAAAGGAAGATATAACAGTATATAGCATTGAACTATCTCTAGGGAATGTATTATATGCATTTAGTCTCTTCTGTATTTATCATTTGTAAAAAAAAATTGTAATTTTTTTGAGCCTATTCTTTATCTGAAAAAAAAAATTCAAGCATTTATACAAAATCCCTGCATCTATGGATGCAAGCATCTCTAATCTGAAACAAGAATTTTTATGAAAATTATTATCTGATGCTAAGTTTATCTTGTATATTATCTTTGTACTACTCAAATATTTTTGAGGAAAAGCTGATTCTTCAGCTGTCCTATATTCTCACTTCAGTGTCTGGATTAATGGTACATTTCATGTGCCTTTGTATTTTATTAGATTTGTTGACTAAAAATCACAAGAGTTGGCAATGATTTCCCCATGCAGATGTCCAGGAACAAAATCCCTAGGTTTCATTTGCACAAAAAGAAAAGAAAGTATTGCCCACACTGATGTGTTCCCTGCTGGGGCCACGGAACTGCTCACTCAGAGCACTCCCTTCACAGAAAACCAGAAGGGCTCGTAGCACAGGTTACACTTTCAGTGTGTAGTCTGTCTGTGGAAAAGGTCTTGTTTTTCTTCAGTGATTCACGACACCAGAACCACCATCTGGGATACTCAAATCTGTCTTTTTCTTTAACACTGTAATAAAAAGGGTTTCTTTGGTTGCCGCTGAACAGAAACATTGAGGAAAAAACTAGAAAATTTTGAAAGCTCTTGTGTTGGCAGACTATTTCACAAGTTGAAAAAAAAAATTCATTGTGGTTTATTGAATATTCCTCAAACACTAGTTAAATGTCAGTTCAGCCCGAAACTGCATTTCTCCTTCATGGTTCTCTGATCTGTTTAGAAGCCAAATGATTTTATTGTCTCTCCTGGTGAGGCCAGACTACATGAGAGAATGGAGACTTAGGCAACTCCCTTGCGGTAACATGCTGATGGAGAAACAGCTTTTTATACCAAAATCATTCTTACAGAACTTGCCCATCCAATTCCAATTAGAAGAAGGATAATTTTAATGAAACAAACCCATGAATATTTTAAAGACAATAGCTTTCTGGTACAGTACTTCAATTCATCTCTTCTGCTTCTTATTTTTTCCTACTCTCCATCCTTTGCTAGTGCCTCTCTTAGGGGACTCAGAGACGCACAAATTGTAGTATCCCCTCCAACCATTGGCTATGATTTCTTCTCAGCCAGCTGTGGTCAAAAGACTTGCAGGAGAGAAAAGATCCTTCTTGCAAAGCATTGTTTGTGAAGTCTTGCCAGAACAACTAGACTTGTCCCTCATGACTCCAGAATCACTGACGTGGTTTTCTAATGAGTCATTGCTGCTGAAGTAATCCTAAATTGTAGCGTACATCTACAGCTATATAGGATATTTTCACTTCAGTTACAATGCCAGATAGCAGCCAGGGACATTTATTAATTTGGCTTATGGTAGGTTCCAAACTTTCACAGAATTTACGCAAGTTGGGTACTTAATCTGCTTGGCTGTTTTGATACATCTCCTCAACGCAGACCTACACAGGAAGGTCTCTAGATACCTTTAAAACTTAGTCCATTAAAGTATAAATCTCCCTACAACCACTTGAACTTTGTTTGTGCTAGGAATATCTCTTGAAGGATATGTAGGCATCTCTTTGCCCCCTCACCCCTTGAAAGCATTGTAGAAGTATGTATGTCTCATTCTGTAGCCTTCCGAGTCTGGGTTCTTGTGCATAAATCAGATCATAAATTGGAGCCCCTTTATTAGACTATATCTAGACTTTTTCAGTTAAAGAAAGCTGACTACAAAAATGACTTGAGTATTCTGACACACTAGCAGAAAATTAGCTGGAATGCATGGAAATATATAGTTATAATTAAAAGTCAATGAAGGAAGATTCTACTAAGCACCAAAGTGATCATAAGCAGTAACTGTTACTTGCTTTAGGCTCTTTTTAACCACATTTTCTTATTCTTGTTTCCATCTGTTAATTTAAATCAAGAGTGCATTTTCTCGACTTGAGTTTTTTTAGCTATAATGGTTGCCATGGTTGTCACAAGGACAATTTAAATGTAAGGTATGCTCAAAATTGATTTTTAGTAGTTCATTCTGGAATATACTTTAAACTCTTAAATCCTGTGGATGGCAGATCTGGTTAATAAAATGTCTCTGCTCAGTCACATTTCATAGTTTTGTTCACATGGATAATTAAGAGTTTAATGGTTAGGGCACAATCCTGAGAGACAGAAACCTGCATCTGACCCTTGGATTGGCTACGTGTTTTACACCAAATTGTCATTGTGGGCTGCAACCCACAAACAAAAGAGGAGATGTAATCCTTCGCACAGTCAGGAGACCCTAGTGCTTCCTCTGTTAGTTGTACCAGAAATTTCCTTACAGAGGGGAGAGTTAGTAACTTCTGCCTCCTTCAGATGTATCCATGCAATGCAGCTTAACGTTTGAAGAATGTTATAGATCCAGCTTGAGGGGAACCAGATACTTGGCTTAAGTACCTAAAACAGAGGCAGCCAAGATTTCTCTACATTGGCTTTCAAGAAGTGCCTAGCTGTCCCTCTGCTTAAGCCACAGAGCCTGAACATTTACTTTAGGAGGGCTGCTTAACAAGACACCTATAATTCGGGTGCAAGCTTTACTTGCATCTCTTAAGATTTGTCCTTAACTGGTTGGCCCCGCTGCTGCTATGCTGACACTGCTATAGTTATTTTCCTTTCCTCCTCTTCCCATGCTTGCCTCCAGATCTGCCCTATAGCCCTCTATGTCTGCACTCATGGGCAGCACAGGCAGCAGCAGATCTTCCAGGGGTTTTACATTGCCATGGGGAAACTCAAATCATCCCCACTATGAGTATCCTTTTAGTCTCCTTGCAGCTCCCCATCTTCATCCCAGATTGCTGTCTTTCCTTTTCTTCTGTTAACAAAAACCATTAAGCTGGGAACACTGAAATCCCCACTGAGCCTTTTGCTTTTCTAGAACTGCCATATGCAGCCTGGCATAGTTGTAATGAGAGCTTCAGAAACAGAGTCAAGCCAGTGTAGTAAATTCCCATTGGAAAAGATAACTGGCATCTATAAAGCTTAACACTATCCTCTGCCCAATGTGAAATCTCTTGGCATAAATGATGTAAACTTGTCTTCATTAAATATATTAATGGAGATAGGGGATAACACTTGCTAATGTATAGACTGCCAATAAACTGTAGTCTGTCAGCATCTGAAAAGAACAAACGAAATGGAAAACTAAGGAAAAGAAGAAGAGGAAAGGATAAGGAGCAGAAAGAGAAAAAAATACTTTCCTGTTCTAGTTAGGATTTTTTTCCCTCTCAAGCCCAAAGTAGACTGTACAACTATAAAAACATTGTGCATGCATCTTGCTACAGGCGGCACAAAATAAATTGCAACTTTTAGAACAAATTAAAGGTTTGTGCAGGCAAAACCTTCAAGATGTGTGGGCTCAATGGTTTACCCTATTGGCTTTTATGTGATCTTGGCCAAGCCACTTAACTCTATGTTTCAGCCTCATTTTGCTCTCTCAGTGATACCTAAATCCTACTAGGTTTTGGAAGTACATTTATTCATAGTATAATCTAAAGATTGCTCAATAATTATTATTTTGCTTGTTATTTGGTTTTTGTGAAAGATGGAGATAGGGGAGCATTTTCCACTGGGAGAAAATCCAATGTACAGACTCTGACAAAGTTAACATTAATCAATCCATTTGGACAAAGGAGCAGGACAAAGCTGGGAAATATTTAAGGATATTTTTCAATTAAGCACAAGAGCCCTCAGTACCCAGATGGAGAAGATCAGGCAGAGACGGGAAGAAACTGTCGTGGTTGAGTCAACATCTGCTGGTCACTCTGAAGAGCAAGAGGCAACTACACAGACAGCGTAAGCAGGGACAGGAAACCTAAGAAAAGTATAGGAACACTGCCCAGCTGTGCAAGAATGGGGTAAGGAAGGCCAAGGTGCAGCTGGACCTGAGCTTGGTAAGGCAAATGAAGACTAAAAAGAAAGGCTTCTACAGATGTGTCAATAAGAAAAGGAAAGTTAAAGAAAGTATGCCTCCACTGATGAATGAAAGTGCTCATCTCCTATCAATGGATGAGGAGAAGGCTGAGGTACTCAATAATTTTTTTGCCTCAGTCTTCACTGACAACTCCTCTCCTCACCCGTCCTGAGTCATGAGGCAACAAGACGGGGACCAGAGGAGTAAAGCCCCTTCCCCCATGGGGGAGGATCAGGTTTGTAACCACCTAAGGAACCTAAACATATGTAAGTCTATGGGACCTGATAAGAAGTATCCCAGAGTCCTGAGGGAATTGACTGATGTTGTTACCAAGTCATTCTCCATAAGATTTGAAAAGTCATGGCAATCAGGAGAAGTCCTTTGTGACTGGAAGAAGGGTAACATTTTTTTAAAGGGTAGAAAAAATGACCCTGAGAACTACTGACCTGACAGCCTCACATCTGTTCCTGGGAAGATCATGGAACAGATAGATCCTCTTAGAAGCTTTGCTAAACCACATGAAAGACAGGGAGATGATTAGAGGCAGTCAGCATGGCTTCACCAGGGACAAGTCCTACCTGATGTACCTAGTGGCTTTTTTATGATGGGGTAACCATAGTAGTGGACACAGGAAAACCAGCAAATGTGATCCATCTGGACTTCTCTAAAGCCTTTGATACAGTTCCCCACAGCATCTTCCTCTCTGAATTGGATTTGAAGAGCAGATTGTTTGGTGGATAAGAAATTGGTTGGATGGTCGCATTCAAAGAGTGGTTGTCAACAGCTCAATGTCCAGATGGAGATGCATGACAAGTGATGTCCCTCACAGGGGTCTGTAGTGGGACCAGTGTTATTTAATATCTTCATCAACAATGTAGGCAGTGAGATTGCGTGCAGTCTCAGGAAATTTGCAGATGACACAAAGCTGAGTGGTGCAGTTGCCACACTAGAAGGACAGGATGTCATCCAGAGGGACCTGGACAAGTTGGAGAAATGGGCCTGTGTGAATTTCATGAGGTTCAACAAGGAAAAGTGCAAGGTCCTACACCTTGACCAGGACAATCTGCAGTTTCAATACAGGATGGGGGATGACATGATTGAGAACAGCCCCATGGAGAAAGACTAGGGGGTGCTGATTGATGAGAAGCTCAACATGAGCTGGCAGTGTGTGCTTACAGACCAGAAGGCCAACCATATCCTGGGCTGCATCAAAAGAAGCCGGTAGGTGGATGGAAGTGATTCTCCCCCTCTACTCCACTCTTGCGAGACCCCACCTGGAGTATTGTGTCTGTTCTGGAATCCCTAACATAAGAAGGATATGGAACTATTGGAACAGATCCAGAGGAGGGCTACAAAGATATTTAGAGGGCTGAGGTTCCTCCCATATGAGGACAGGGTGAGAGAGTTGGGATTCTTCAGCCTGGAGAGGAAAAAACTCTGAGGAGGCCTAATAATGGCCTTCCAGTACCTGAAGTGGGAGTGCAAGAAAGCTGGGGAAGGACTTTTTACCAAAGCATGTAGTGATAGGACTAGGGGAATGGCTATCAATTGAAGAGGGGAAGCTTTAGACTAGACATTAGGAAGAAATTCTTCATGATGAGCGTGGTGAGGCACTGGAACAGGCTGCCCAGGGAAGTTGTGGATGCCCCATCCCTGGGCCACATTGGATGGGGCCTTGAGCAGCCTGATCCAGCAGGAGGTGTCCCTGCCCATGGCAGAGGGATTGGAATTAGGTGATCTTTAAGGTCCCTTCCAACCCAAACTATTTTATGATTCAATGATTCAATCCACAAGTAAAGCTTTAGCTCAGTTTAGGGGGAAAGTGGTCCCTTGGAACTCCTGTGAGTCCTGTTTCCCCAGGAGACGACATCTCTAGAGACACAGTGTGTGCACCACAGTGGTTGGTCTGAGTACTCATGAGGAGTTGTGCAATTCACAGTGGTGGCTCAAGCACAGGTAGGGGCTGCAGGAGGTGCCACCGAGGCCAACAAAGTGATTCATATGATCGTTTCCATCACAGTTATGAAAATCAGACTTCCCAAACTCATGTAGTTTGTGTGTCATGGTGATTTGATTTTCTAACACTCCACACACACCCCTGCCAAAAGCAACAAGGAAATTTCTGCTTTCCTAGAAAGAATGGGTTTTTATCTTTTTATCTTAATTTTCCCTCTTATCACTTGTTTCTTCCCTCTGTGTCCTACACCTGCAAAACCTTGTCCTAGTTTACAGGCTTTCTAAGAAATGCCCTAATCCTGTATGTTATAGCATACTAATCCTTTGCTCTTGGCTGGAACTTAGAAAAATTATGCCAAAATAAAGTGAAAAAGAAAAATAATAAAAAAGAAATAAAATGTAAATTACCCAAGTATTTAGCCAATCTTGAAAGGAAGAAGGAGGCACGTTAAAGTTAACAAAAATCCAGATGTGTGGAACAAGCGCATACTGCCTTAATTGAAACCCAGAAACATTCTATTTGTTACAAAATGCTAATAGCAAAACCACTAGTTCCTTAAGTGAACATTCTACTAAATCATAGGCATTTAATTTCCTCTCATGCATTTCAATAGCATGCATTGCCTGAGAATAAAGCAGTAAAAGAAAAATGAAGATTCTGTTTACCAGAAAAGATTTGTGGGAGCAATGTAAGTATTTTAAAAATTGCATTTAAAAATATTATCTGAGCACAGAGAAAGCACAAAATTTTGCATTAATTTGCCTCTCACTTGAATTAGAGGGCACATTTCAGTAAACCATCTTGAGCAAGCTTAGCAAAGGACTTCAAAGGAAATCCTCATATAACTAAGGTGATGGAAAGTTCTGTTACTTTGGGAATCCCAGGGATGCAATATTCATATATTTCTAATCAGAGCAACATCATTAGTGCACTTTTTAAAGAATGTAAGTGATTAACTGGTAAGTAACCACTGGAATTGATTTTAATTTCAGATCATCAGCTCACACATTGTTAAAACCATTTGACTTAGGGACAGATAACTTGCCTGCAATTTGGACAGAATTGTGTAACAGAATTTGATGTTTTGTCTACAATGACTTTGAAAAGCTTAGGTTAGTTATCTGCTTTCAATACAACAGACATGAATTAATAACTCTCTTCCATGTAGCACTTAAGCCCTGGGAACTGCTCAGACACTGCAATGACAGATACCACCATTTCATTAGGGCTAAGCATTAAGTAGTCAGCTAACAGACCATTTCAACAAGTTCAATATAGGTGTGGGTTGGAATTCACTGTTTACTAACTGGTCTTCCATCTTCTCTGTCCACAAAACCTTAAATTGAGCGAGGCCTGCTTTATGAAATAAATTAAGTTATTAATATATGGGGAAATGTATGCCCTGATAATATTGGTATAGACAACATAAATAATGATAGCTTCAAGGGACGAGCTTTTGACGAATCAAATCTGTATTTGGGCTGGAAATGCAGGTCCACAGAAATGAACAGCCAGATTTCCCAATAACTGTAAAAGAACACCTTTTCATCTCAGAGGTCAAATTCAATAATTTAGTAAATTCATTGACGATACAGAAATTATTACACTTTATTTCTGTATAAGTCGAAGATCAAGTCTCGATCTTTTTAAAAACATAATTCTAATAGCAATTTTATTGTTGCTACACCAAAAACTGGATAACAGAACAATGAGAATAGTCCCTTTGCTTTATCATAAAATGGGTAATAAATTCAGTCTTGTGAACTGTGTAAGGCAGCCCAACAAAAGTGCTGCTGTGCAGAAGGCTCGTAAAACTTTAGCAAAAGCGTAAGAAAGACAAACCTGAAACAGTAGAGACATCTCAGCTGTGTTTCTCTTATAGCAGAATAACTATATAAAATGTATTTTAATATTTATAATTATAACATATATAACTATAATCATTATATATATAAATTATACTAATAATCTATTTTATCAAATAATCAGAAAACAGTTTCATGAAAGAATGTTCTGTTTGTTCTGACTCTGTTCTTCAGCTGAGTACTTTGCTTCCAGAGGTCACTTCCACTCACATAAGACAATTGTTCTTGTTCAACATTTATCCAAATTCTTTCCCATCCACTATAGTAAGAAAAAAAAAATCCCAGCTTTTCTCTTTTAGATTTACAGAGCATTTTTGCATCTCCTGAACAGGAATTGATCTTTTTGGTCAACAATGGCAAGCTGCTTCGAGGACACTGACATGAGTGTGACATACACAGACACCATCCCCATGTCCTGGAAGTCTGGCATAATTTTCTCAGTACTCTTCATTCTCACTCTACTATTTCCATATGCTTTCTCACGAATGTGAGAATCTCAAGTACCTTCTAAAGCACAAATCTTATAAATCTAGATTTATCTTAGTTTTCTGTAAACAGTCAATCCCAACTGCTTTGCTGGCTCTATCATCTCACAGCAGGCCCTGAAGTGCTTTAGCTAAACTATAAAGAGTGCAGTTATGCACAAGAGTCAGAGACTAAATGCCTGCCAACATCTCCCCTACTCATTCACCAAAAATATAAAAAGGTCAAGAAAAAACCCACAGTGGCTGATCATCTGTCTGTACAGCTCTATCATCAGCTACTTTAGGACGATGTCATTCACTTAAGGCAACATTTGAACCCTAGATCTGCGGGACAGATTTGGCTGCTCAAACATTTCTCTACATGATTCCGAATATTATGTTCACACTATAAGTAAAACTCTTTCTTTCAATATTTATCTTCATAGTTTGACTTCTGTCCATATTAAGTTCAAAGCTAGTCATGATTCTGGTAAGGAATTGCTTTTTCACAGCAATACACCGAGACACATGAAAATAACAAGGCAATTCAACCTGGCATGGTCCTCTCTACACTCAGTGCTTGATAACAGAAGGCAACAAAGTGCTACTGTCAGGAGCAGATAAACAGCTTGTAGCAATGCCCATATTTATGATAGTGAGTGTGCATATGGGTTGCAATGCTTTTTCGTAATGTTGTCAAGTAGAGTTTTGTGATAGTTATCTGAAGGCTGTAGGTCTATTTGACATTCTTAGAGCATCACAGTTGCTCTTCTCTCAGTGGGGGAGCCCCAGGAAGGAGCTCGTGCCTTCAAAGCATCAAAATAGCCAGCTCCTGTATTGGGCAAAGCAGTAAAAATTTTGTTGGTCTAGCCTAACAGATAATACCGTGAACTTGCCTGGTATATACCTTCATAATGCATGGTCCACAAAGATTAGCAGATGAGAATTTTTGTAAGAGTTTCATTTCCCAAAAAGAATATACACATTTTTTTTGGCTAACAAGTGACGGAAATGAAATCACACAAGTTTTATTAATTCTCATTCTCCCTTATAAAAAAAAAAAAAAGAAAAAATAAAAGTAGGGAAGTTAAGTTCTTAGACAAATAATTTCATAAATATAAAATATTCTGTTTGTGTTTAGCAAACATCCAAATACTATGGAAAAGGGATGTGTACATACTAAACAGGAATTGTACCTGTGTTTAGGGTCCAGAGAAGATCCAGGAATGGTGCATTGTTGATAAACGGATGGAAGAGCCTGAGAATAAAATAAGCATATCTGAAGTGGGAAATGAGACTCCTATATGAAAGACAAAGCTAAGTGTTGCCCTTTAAGCAACCTGCATTTGCAGGAAAAAAACATCCCAATACTGAGTTCATACAAAATTCAGTAGATTTCTACATATATATATGGGGACCTGATTGCATAAACTCCAGTGAGAAACATGAACACAGAATAATAGGAATAATAGTTTTCTATTCTTAGTACTGAATAATGAATATTGAAGGAAATCAGTGCAGGACAATTTTTTTTTTTCAAGCACAGTTCAGTGGTATCAACAAACACATTCCAAATTAATCATTAAGTTTTCTGCCCAAGTCCGCATGGGGGAGAACAACATGTGTTTTCATTCCACATAAATTCTTTTAAAAAAGTATTGAAGTTGAAAGATCTGGAAAGACTCAGTCTTGAAGCAAATATTTTTTTTTCAGTGCTTCAGAATCCCAACAGAATACACCCATAAAAATGTAGGGATCCCAGTGTATACAGCGTCAGTGAAAGCCTATGGTCAAACAAACTCCATATACTCTCCAAGAAGATTTCTGGGTTTATTTGCAGTCTTTACTTCCAGTTCTCCAACACAAGCATGTTAACAGGTAGGGTACCCTCCTCTGGCACATGAAACATACTTCTACTGCTTTTCCAGCACCCGCTTAGCCTACAAAACCCTGCAAGCAGCCATTCAAGGGTCTTGCTGTTTCTCTTGCTTCTCCTGTCCCTTCTCTTGGGAGGTGTTATACAGGATATACATCTGCAGGTCCTTGGCTTCCTCAGGGAACAGCCCCTTGAGAAGTTCCAGCTATTACCAAGAGGCTCTTACAAAAATCCCCCCACTGTATCTCTTGGGAAAGTCCAGCTAGGACTGGGAAAGACCCTTGCAGATGACTTCCTTCATTAGTTTTTGAAGGTATCTTATTTCTTACTTTTTTTTCCCCTTCTGCTTTTATTAACTTCGCCTTCTAATTAGGTCCCATGAAGATGCATTTCACCATTTGACTTAGAATGCTCAATTGCCCTGGGGCATACTGTTATAACCCAGTAACCTCTGAGGATAGTAATTAGGACATTATAAAACACTGAGCTATCTTTCACATTCAAAGCTAGATGTGTACTGCATTGCAGAGAACTGACGGTAGCAAGACAAGCCCAAGTGCAGCACAAATTAATATTTTTAAAAAGAAAATGGGGATTATTTATGGGAAGAGGAGATTGATTGGAGCAACAAACTCCAAGGACAGATGAAAACAGTAGCACTGAATTTGCTTCAAGAAAGCTCTAGGAGCAGGAGGTAATAACAAGAAAGCAAAAGACTGGTGAAGGAAGGGTAGCAATCACTCACCAACTTCTGTAACACATTCCTACTGCATCAGACCAACTGTAACAGAGCATGTGATAAGGAAATAGTCAAGAATCTGTTCCTGCTGCATGCTGCTCCTGGTGTGACCTGTGACATGAAGATGGAACCAGATGGTCTTTACTGCCTTCATCTATTCATACGACTCCACAGGTTGTTTATGCAAACTCAGTAGGCACGACTTCACCATTAGCCACAGCACCATTTCTAAAGTGTTTTTCTTGCAAAGATAACTGACTCTTTTTATTCTCATTTACTATTGTATTGTTTTTCAGCCAGGAAAAGAAGTAGAATGTGACAAAATGTCTGACAACACCAAACACCAACAGAGAGATGAAACTGCAGATACAAACCAGTGCTATACATCACTGTGAGTACAAAGCAACATTTCAAGCACTTGTTTCAGACATCCTGAAAGCAATGGTTTATGAGCCACATCCTTAGCTTTTTAATCTGCACTGGTATACTGCCTTCAACTGGAGTATGCAGCTAAATATATGTGTACTAATGCACAACATGATACATTAAAACAAGTACATCATGTTTAGATCTATGTCAAAGCGTAAAACATACCAAGCATGTACATGCAACTGTATGTCATTGTAGCAATGGAGA
Organism: Coccyzus lansbergi; assembly: GCA_033558105.1. Classification (NCBI taxonomy): domain Eukaryota; kingdom Metazoa; phylum Chordata; class Aves; order Cuculiformes; family Coccyzidae; genus Coccyzus; species Coccyzus lansbergi. Next base: position 2,800,893 of record JAUMJK010002392.1, read on the forward strand.
ATGTGGCTCATTAAACTGCTAGATTTCATGACAAGATTGTTAACAGTAAAGAGTTATCTGCAAAATCCTTTGGATCATCCTGGATTATCTCTTCAGATTTTCATCTTACATAATTTTTAATTTCCTTGGCAGTTAATCCTGTTATAGAGGAGGTTTTAAACAAGCACTTTAATTTTTGAATTTTCTAAGTGGTATATGATGTGAATTGATTTCTATGATACCCTTTTTCCCTTGTGCCCCTTCACTGATTAAGCTCAGCAATAATATTATGTAACAGAGCCCACACACCACCCTTTCCTCTTTTATAAAGCAGTCAAATCATGCCACATACTTTTACAGGCACCTCAGAAAAATGCCTCACTGTGTATAAAACCCACACACCATTCTTTTGTTTTCTTTCCTTTTTTTTTTGTTTTGTTTCTGCAGAGATCCTGATCTGCTTCAGCATCAGTTATTTATCCCTGTAGCAGACAGGAAAAATAAGCAACATTAGTCTCGCTTGTAAACACCGAATAAATGATGTTAACGATTACAGTTTACGAAACTGTTACTGCAGGAGACACATCAAAGTTCATCAATGAAATAAAGTGTGCCTTAAAGTCTAGTGCTATTTCTATTAATCAAAGCTTTTCCACTTTGTAGAAACAGGCATACTTGAGATCATGTGTGTCTGGGGGACTCAGCTTGTTATAATTCCAGAAGCATTTGTCTTCCCTACATGCAGCTGAAGGGAGCCAATCAGGTATAATATGACCTGCAGTGAAAACACAGGGATCCGGACCACTGGCTTAAGTACATACATTCTACACCAGCAGTAGGGAGTCTATAAGGCTACGCCCTTAAAGCTAAAGCCCTTTTCATGTTTGGCTGGTGGTAAGAGAAAAGGTCTTGGTGATGTACAGACAAAATTTAATGCAAGCTCAAAATCCTTTCTTCCTCTTCTGTATTTCTTTTTTGATTCTCCATTATATTAGAGGACATGGTATAACTCCAATATGTCCATAACAGAGTTAATAATTTGAATGGAAAGGGTTTCTGGAAGCAAGGGCTGTCTCAGTTTTACAAGGCATCTGACTAGTGACAAACTCTTTCCCTCAAATACCATCTTTATCAACCATGATTTGCTTATACATGTGGCTGGAAAAAATATTCTCTACAGTGTGATATGATAGATAAGTGCAGGACAGTAATTCTGTAATTTGTTTTGTTCAAAATGTAGACCGTGCCAAGCAAATCTTCAAAGACACATTCCAAACAAAGGCAATGTTCGTGTGGATCCCAAGGCTGTGTCCCTCTCTGACAAGATGCTACTCAGGCTTTCCACAATCTGCATAAAAATGCACATATGTTTCCAACTTATCTCTCTATTTTCCTTCTTGTGAACCAAAAATGTTCATAGGAAGCTTTAGAAAAAGCTTCCTAAAAATGGTAATACAGTTCAAGACGTTTTCTCTACTAGTCCAGATATGATACCCAAACACTGCAAAATCTTGCAAATAATTGGAACTATAGGAGCTGATTCTTGTCTAAGCTGTCAGAAGAGATTTGGAAGCACCTGCAGAGGAGTCAGGGCATTTGGGATTAAATAAGGAATAAGAGAATTGTGTGGGTATTTGAAGGAGATAGCATAAAGAAGAAGAGAACAGAGAGGGGAAGACAGCATAAATAATGTTTCAAAGTTGGAAGTATCATAATCAGGCCAAAAGCAAAATAAAAAGTGACTTTAGTAAGTAGTGGGCAGAGAAGGAGGGGAGCAACAGGTAGCAAAAACTTCGTTTCTCTTTTAGTTGAGGATTTGAGCCAGCTGCATCATTTATACTGAGGCTTGGTTTTCTGGTATTTTTCCCTTAATTACACATATTCTGAGAAGAATAAAAGGTTAGCTTTACCAAGTCAGCTCCTCAAATGAACTGGAACACCAAAATTCAGCTTGTCTTCAGAATTTAGTATTGGTGGGCATAGAATTAGAATCATAGAATTGAAGTGACATCTTTCAGAATCACAATGTTCATTAATCTTCCTGGCTGAAATTATATTCTATATGGACCAGCTACAGCCGGGAACAAGAAATGTGGTCAGCTAGTGATGTTTCCAAGTATTTGCTGGCAACAGAAAAATATATGTACGTTGTTACCCTCCACTCCTCTGGGTGTTCTGCACCAGCCGCACAGAAATGTCCTTCTATCTGTGCCATTCACTCTCTCACTTCTTTCCAGGTTTCTCCTTGTTGACCTGCCTGGGCAACTGACCTCTCCCTGCTCTCCTCAAATACCCAACCTACGTTGACTTGTGTTTTCACTGTCATCCCATCCCATTGGGGTGCTGTATGCTCACCTCCTGGGTCTCCCCTCACTTCCCCCATCATAGCATCCCTGTTCTGTGTACTGCCACTGCTTTTCTCTTTCTGATCACCAAGACATTCACACCAAAATGCCCCTGGCCCACATAGGAAGCACCAGTCTCTGAGTGCTCCCCATTTTTGAATTATATTTCTGACCTTGTTCACATTCTCTCACGCCTTGTACCTGGCACCAATGGGTACTCTTTTGATACTACATTTTCAGTAGAAAATAAAATATTTTTTCTTAATTTTACTATTAGAAATGGTTGAAATAGATAAAAAGTATTGGAAGAAAAAGGCTGCTTTTAAAGTTAATCTTCCTTGCACTGATGGCCTCCCTAGAAGATCTGATCCAGACCCACATTGCTCAGAAAATCCTGATACTGTTTAAGTTAGATCATCAGAAAAAAGAAGAACAATTCAACTGGAGCACACTACTAACTGAAATTCACCCTGCAACAAATGTTCTTGAGCGAGCTCTTTTGTAGTCCCTGTGGTCAACAGTAAACCACGTTTATGGACTCTGACCACAGATGAATTTCATGATAGGTGACTTATTTAAAAAAAAAAAAAAAAAAGAAAAGAAAAGGATACATGAACTTCTGTTTGTTCAGCATGTCTACAGCCTCACTTCTGGGAGCCAGCATAGTCATACCGATAGATCACTGTCACTGTTTGAAAAACAGACCCAAATTTATGGCGGGCATAGAGCCCTAAAATAAACATATAACAAACAGTTCTGGGAGTAGGAGAAGCAGCAAAGCCTGATTTATTGCAGATGAATGATGGCTGAATTTGCTAACAAACTAAGCTCTGACCAATGCTTTCCCTTAAGTTGAAACAGTTCAAAACACCCACTTAACACGTAGCCAGACTACTGCAACTGGAGATGAGCTCATGTCAGTCTGTCTCCTACTGGTCTCCCTGTTTCACCAGGTCACTTATCAACTTCCAACTTGCTAATAAATAGTATATTTAAGTCCCCTAGCTCAGTGTCAAAATCAGCTAACCAGCTTGAAAGTTATTGGAGGAACTCTGTACATATGTATATTTTCTTCACACAGAGAACAGTGGGAACAAAAAAATCTTAAAGCTATGCAGGAAACTGGAGAGTTTTTCCATCATTTTTCTGAGCATTGACACAATCTGCCTTTCCTAAACATCTCTATACTATCCATTGATTCTGCAGATCATATCTGAGCTTTTTTTAAGTCATAGAAATATATATTCAGTTCATAAAATGGGGAATTTTCAAACACCTCAGAGAGAAATAACTATTTGTAGAGGAATTTATCAATGTCAGATTTTGATGCCACTGATTGCTAACCTATGTTTATGCAGCAGAGACACACACACTGTGCTGTTAGGGGCAGTTACATTGGAGGCTTCTGGGTCAAGCAAATAAAGGTCCTTCAAACGGCTTTTAACTTTGTTTCTCAAATGTCTTAGTGAGAATATCCAGCATAAAAAATCCTAATATATTTGATCCAATTTCTCCAGATCAAAGGAGCTATGTGCAAAATGGTAGCACATTCCCATAAGTACCATGTACACTATGGGGAACAAAGAATTCCAGAAGTTAATGACAGTGAAGACAAAGACCTCCTAACGGGAAGTACTGGAAAAGAAAGTCACAAGGAAATAAGCAAGGGGGAAAATAAAGAAGTGATAAGGCCCATAGAATAATCCCAGACAGCTGAATAACCTATAGTAATTTTCACACCACTGACAAATACAAACAGTTTTTTTGATTGAATGTGGTCATGTAATACACATATTCTACCAGTCGATGTGAATACAGATTTTAGTTCTATGAAGATAATGTTCTTTCAGGGAACTCACCAAAATGTTTAAATACCTGTTTCATTCATCCTATCTTATCCTGACCTGTCCTGTCCTATCCTATCCTATCCTATCCTATCCTATCCTATCCTATCCTATCCTATCCTATCCTATCCTATCCTTCTTAAATCATAATTATCATTGCATGTTGTTAAAATATTTCATCTGAGTGTTATATAAGAACTCAAATCTGTCACATACAGTATTCACAATTTTTCAATAATTATTTTATTCTCCAGAATGTTCTCCTGAGAAGATAAACTCACAAATGCACATTACACTGACTAATTTATATTATTAAAAAAATCAGGATACTTTCACAAAATATAAAGTAAGTCATTACATTCCTGAAATTACAAGGCGTCACAATTAGATAGAACATGGCTTTCAAGAGCTGGGGCTGATTTCCAGATTTAGCATCCTCATTGCTATGGCCAGAAAATTCCAGATGGTAGTTTTTGGTCAATTTTGTAGATCAGACACTAAAAACATACTTTGAACCTGACTGGTTCTCTGAAACTAACCACTGGATTTTATTTAATTGTCCATTATCTTCTTAATGTAAAAAGGAAGGTCTGGGTATAAAATGGACATTTGGAAGTGGATCTGCCCTCTAGTGACTGCAGGTTATAAATTAGAGTTTTGGTTTTTATGAAAAGTATCTGAAAGCTGCCCCGTCTGGAATGAAAAACATATTGTCCATTTTTACTCAGAAGTGACTGCTAGGGAGGAATGCCAGCCACTCAAACTTCAATATTTGCCATTGTTTTAGAGTTTCACAGTTGTGTAGTTCCTGGCCCGAGCATATTCAGCCTGCAAATTCTAATGACACAGCACAAAGTGGTATGACTTTTTAGAGCAGACCTCAGTGTCCCAGTATTACAATGACACAAAAAGGTAATTACAATACTAAATAAAGAACTCAAAGTTAAAATTTCTCTTTTAGGATCAATGAAAACATTTTATTTGAAGAATTTATTGCCCTTTTCTGTGAATAATGAGGCTGCTGCCATACAACCTAAGAGATATGTCCCCCCAGGCAGTGGTATAGAACTAAAACTCAAAAGGCCAAGTGAAAGAGACTACAACACATTAATTAACAAGTGGACTCCAGCTTGTCATCAACAGTCTCCACTGAAGTTTCAGTAATTCCTAAGCATTCAGTAATAAAATAGAACCCTCTTGAGGGATCTGAGCAACAATGGATTAGTTCAGCAATCTTCTTCACCTAGTGAGGGGATTGAGTTTTAATCCTAAATCTAAGGAAGTTTAAGGAGGAAAATGTCATAAACACAAAAAGACATAGACAAAAAAAAAAAAAAGGAAATAAACATAACTCTCTAAACAAAAAATAAAAAAACAATAAGGCAAGGCCAATTTCTTATCATAAGGTCTTGAAAACACTACAGGAATTGTATTGCCTGGTGCCATTAAGAGTTTTCTCAAAGGAACATGAATACTATCATGTACAAATTATTTCAGATGAACAATACTGAAAGATTTGGATTTTAAAATGATGAAATAAAGGGTTTAGTTAATGGAACATCAAAAGCATTAAATTTATGGAGACATTTTGAAGACTGTGTATCCAGTCTGACACCAGGACCTCTGTGAGGACTTTAAGTAAGGAAGCCTGGGTTTCAATTACATTGCATCTTGTGGTAGGCAAATATGCCAGCTGTGTTGTGTCAAGGTTGAAGTGTGAGCTTAGTAAACTTATTACCACTTACCAGACACAAAAAGATCTATAAGTGGAGGAAGGGTTAAGAAGTTGAGGTAAGAAGGAAAAGACATGCATTAGAGTGCCTGACCACCCTCTCCCTAAATTCTCCAGCTTTGGTGGACATCTGAAGTTATCTTCCTTAAAGTAGGTCTCTCCCATGTTGGCCTTCATGAATTTTGTTGGACTTAGTCCCTCTGAGTACTTCACTGCTGTTAGATGTCTCTAAGAGCTACTGGAGGCTGCAAAGTTACCAGGGATGGAATGTATATATGCATATATAAATCACTATTGCATAAGCCCTTTCCTTCAGGAAACAGCAAGTTAAGTCCAGATCCTTTGATATGTACTTTCTATGCCAAACAGTTACTTAATGATTAGGAAGTGATGCAGAACAAGACAAAGTCCTCTATGTGAACCATATAAAGGCAGTTTTCTAGGAAATTTTATAGCTCATTTAACTACTGTACATTTTCCTAGGAAGTCCAGAGTGCTTTGAAGAAAAAAAACCTTAAAAAAAAACACTAAACGAAAAATACTTTCCTTTTGCCAAGAGTGTCACTTTTAACTTCAGGACAGTGTTATACATTTATGAGGATAAAAAGGTAGCAAAAGGCAAGACAAAGTATTAAGTCTATGCAGCTTATTCTAATAAGCAATGTTACCATTTCAGTTGGCCATCTGGCTAAAGGGTCCTGCAATTTGAATTTTAATATTGCAAGATCAATAAGAAACATAAGTAATTCTAAGAATTTTAACACACACACAGGAAAAGAACCTACACGCTAAAAAAGCCAGTGAGAATCCTTTATTCTTGTAGTTTTGGAATTTGGTTTCCCATATATTAGAGGGCTATAGAAAAATGTATTTCAGGGAATTCTGGTTTTCTCCTTAACAATAGATACAGCCATATTTTTTTTTCCTTAATTAAGCTAGGAAAACCCCAGAAGGGCTCTTTACTGTTATTCTGCTGCTAAAATACAATTCATGCAAGCCAGTGAAGACCTAAAGAAATCACAAAGCACTCTAAGAAACATAAAGAGACCTAGTGAGTGTGCTAGAGTGGTCTTCTCAGATGCAAAGTGCAAGTTTGTACATTAATTTTCTGTATCTTAGTCTCAGCTCCAGGGATGTATTCAATACGTGGCAGTATGAACAATAGATTTTTTTCACCTTTGCAGAAAGCAGCTCCACAACTCCAATGAGTAGATGTTCTGCGTGGTGACATGCCAGTGAAGGAAGCTTGAGATTTAAGCTCAGTGTGCCAAAGGGGTTGCAAAAGGTTCTTCAGAAGGTGAGGAATTTCTAAGTGTGGGAGAATCGGTGGCTTATGTCACTTTAGATTCAGTATCTATTCTTATTTTTACTCCTATTTAGAAAATTATGTTCATGACTCTATTTCAAGGCTGAAAGAAAAGCAAGATAGGAATGATGTGGACTTCTGTAATTGATAGCTCGGCTACCTACCTAAAATAGAGTATACTTGCATTATTCATGTTACTTTTAAAAGAGACAAAGTCTTATGCAAAAATTAATGTTTAAAAGAGTGGAACAAAAGGTAGAAAGTATAACTGATTAATAAATATTTCTGACTGAGTAATTCAACAGGAAAAGACCTAGAAAGGGAAAAGATATTAGCATTGTGTTCAAAAGCTCATTAAAAAGGTGGTGAGGATAACATCTGTGAGCCATATATGGTAGGCAGCAGAGGAATAAAAAATGAGACAGACACTATCAGAGACAGAAAGGCTTGCCTGAAGGATAAATTATTCTGTCTAACCATTTCAAGCTCGGGGACCTATGGATATCCCATGGGCTCTGACTTTTTTTTTTTGCTAGCTTGTAATCTTCAATTTCTTCTGCGAGTTACAGTACTGTGACCATACAGTAACTCATTTGTATTTAGGATAACCTGGTTTTTTTTTCTTAAATCTGGTTTGTGTTAAATAAAAACCTGAGGGATATTATCTGTATTAATGCATACAATGAATAGCATTTTTAAACCAGTTGATTGACATTTTATCAGTTTGGAAAAGATCAATAGGACAGCAAGGTGAAAACTATAATCTACCCAAACTGAGAATACAATGAAAACAAGCTTTTTAGATACAACTGTTAACTCTTGCAGCTCTCTCACCATCCTCAATACAGGTGATGAACTACAATCAATTGGTTCACTGGTTGCCTCGTGAGAAGATTTTTGCACAAACGTATCCCACATTACCTTTGGGGTGAGAGACAAGAAAATGCACAAGCAAATACTTTCAAAAATTTTGCATTCCTTTGATGAAAATTTTTTAGAAGTTGAAGCTAATTTAGTATTGCAAGTACTAAGAAAAATATGTAGTTAAGCTTGGACATGCTGTTAGACTAGTTTCACCAACATTCAGAACATTAATTTGCAGGTATTGCGTATTAAAAGCATGTAACCCTTACTTATTTATTTATTTATTAATTCTTTTATTTATTTATTTATTTAATTATTTATTCATTCATTTCTAAGTGACATTTCTGTGGAAATCCAGATGATTTCACCCAGTTACTTCTAGCCATAAGTACACTAACATTTAAAAATCAACAATATTTTTTTGTTCTTTTCATGCCCTGCAGTGACAACTATGATAAAATGGTTGGCAGACTGTCAATAGACCACAGACTTTCAGTAAGTCACCAATTGTTCTGGCACCTTGTTATTTGCAGCCCAGATTCTCCCTCAAGCCAGGGACCACTGGTGTTGGAAGTGCAAGGTATTTTGGCTCTGGTGCCTTAATAACAAGGCTATCCTGCCTTGAGCCAAAAAATAAGCTATGAAAAAAACAGCTATGAATTGTATCATCTAACTATGGTACCAAAGTGGCATTGAGTTTCATGGGATGCAATAGTGGGTATTTGACATATGAAATGCCTATGCTGCTTTGAGATGAAGAAGGCTTTGCAGGCTCATTAGCACCCAATGTTTCATCCAAAGAGCAAGGGAAGAGAGGGAGGGAGTGCAACCTGCTAATTGGGAAACTTATTTTTTACAGAGAAATATTGTTCCAACTCCACCTCGGTCATTCTCAGTGTAACATATATGTTACATTCTTATAATACCAGAGATACCGGGGGACTGATGTAGTAAAGATGTCATCCCAAGTCTATCAGCTTAGTACTATCTGATTTTATCTGTTGAAATCAGAAAAATAAATTGAACTTCATTGTCTTTTACCTGAGACAGGAGGTGCAGGAAAGATCATAAGAAAACAGAGGAATAGACAAACATTTTGTGCCATGGCCCCTGTGATGAAGCCTCATCCTCTCCCTAAGCTGCACTGATGATGCTGCAGGTGTCCCATGGGAATCTTGAAAAAATGGGGTAAAATGGGGTAGGGTCACAGGATCCCACAAGATGCAATAGTTGTGTGAGTTGGGGATCACAGAATCATTAAGGCTTGGCAGGCTGAGCTTCTGGAATGAGAGAGGGGAAGAAGATGAAAATACGGAGATTGGTTTGGTGAGATGTTACATGAGTGGTCAGGATTGAGACCCTGTTTTGCTTAAAGAAGAGAGGTGTCAGAAATAGATACATTATTAGCTAGGGGCTAGGTCTTGAGGCAGTATCAATCAGCATGAAGGTGCTGACCATGGAGACTTAGTACTGATTCACACACATTCAAGACTTCTCTTGCTAATATCACATCCTGCTTCTGCCCAGGTCACAGCAATTTCTTTCAATGAACTTTATAGCTTTTTTGGCTTCCTAAGGAAATCCAGTAATGTGTTTCTTTTCCCTCAATTATCAGATCAAGACCAGCAGCAGGTGCCTTTTTACAGTTGACAAAAAAGACCCCCCATGTGTTTGCTTTTGACATCTATAAATGAATGCAACCAGTTATCACTCTTGAGAGAGACTACAGAGAACATTCACTAGGGAAAAACATAATTGCAAAACAAAAAAACCAAGCAACACTCTCGTTAGAAGTCCATCTTTGTGACTTTTGCATTGCATATTTGTGTCCTTACAGTATTTGAAGTAAAGTTCATCTTGTGACGTTTTATATAAACATGCCTAGTTTGATCACACATACTTAGCTTAGTAAGAAAGGAAACACTAACTTACTAAAGTTTTTTTTAATCAGATCTAAAGCACAATAATGTGTCAGAAACCATCTACACTTGGAACTTTTTGGCCTGTGTCCAATCACTGCAGCTCAGTGCCATGTAAAATGTTCTGCTGAGGTTCAGAAAGAACAGAGACCTTTTTGTGTGACACTGTGTGAATTAGTGAAAAAAAAAGCTTCTCATCACTGTGCTACTTTTAGGTCAGCTTGAGTTCTTGTCACTTTCAGTTTCCAAGATTAAGCAGTATGTTCAAGAGTGATCTTTAATAACAACAACAAGAGAAATATAACAAAGAGATGCCCAACAAGAGTCTAATTGCCTCAAGTGGACTTTGGATTAGTCCATGGAACTAGTGCTTGTTATCCAAGCAGAATAAAGTTTCATTAAATTGGCACCTACTTGTATAAAAAATGTGAGTCATTTATATATTCCAGTCTTCTTCAGATGCACAATAAAGCAGGATTCCTTTACATACTTGGTATGTAGAATGGAAGTACTACGAATCTGTACACACAAAAGAAAAAACAAATCCAGCAGCTAAGTGACCCATTTCTAGGAGCTGGCCACTATAGTGATTTCAAAGATTAGAAAGTCTACTTCTTTTTGTTTTTCAGAAAACTACCACTTGATTCTACTTAAAATTCTGTTTGGGACCTTCAGGTAAGCACAGCAAAGCCCTAGAAAGCTGAAGCACACTACTGTTTCAGGGGGACTCCAGAATGGTGAAGTAGAAATGGGCTAAAAATGGGTCCCACTGGTTTGAATATGAGATGGCTGAAGCCAGGTAGAGAGGAGGAAAAGATACTGTAATTAAACTGAAATGTAAGAAAAACTCATCAAGTGCCTTTGGAGGAAAATTCTGTAGATTAACCACCAGTTCCTGGGCTGCTTTTGAGGAAGCTCCTGATAAACTCTGTGTTGTCATATAGCTAAATTTGTGACTCATGTGGTTGCCTTCACTATGTCTATTCCTTCTCAAAACTCTATGCTGTTGCCTCTGATTCCTGCAAGCCATAGAGATTGTCTAAATTCAGAGTCCAAGGCGGGTTTCCTGGAAGGTATAGACCTCATCTTTTGTGAAATGAAGTTTCAATATATCAGCAGTTCTGGCAAAACCTCTGAGCAGTTATTATTATCAATGGTAGCTAGAGACCATGTGATGACAACTCTAGAGTAGAATGGGAGAAAGAAAGGATACAAAAGTTTTAACTTGAAGTTAGCTGTCTTGCACTGACATGAGGGCAATTATAATTCTTTCAAGACTGTAAGGAACAATAGTTTTTCTCCAAGTGCCTCATCTGAGGTTCTTTCCCTTGTTTCCATAGCAAATTTGAGAATAATTACGTTTGTATTAATCTTCTATGAAGACATTATTCATCTTTTCATTATTTTATGATCTTACATTGACTTTCCTTTGATAGAACATCTCTTTTGTTAAGGCACTTCTCTACAATATTTGCATAGAACAGCCTTTGAAACAAATTCTTCCTTGATTAGTCCCTGCCTGTTTTCCCTCTCTCTATATGACTTTCCTTACACATATCTCAAAATTTCAGTGACATCACAGATTTCAATTTAAAACTTGAATTTCTGAGATTAAAATATGTGCAGTGAGACACATTACTTTTTATATGGAGAGGGGCAGAGAGTAGGTAGCACCTAGTGTATTGTCTTTTTCTCTCTGTCACTGTGTGTATTTTTTTCTTTTTTGCTGTTGTTCCATACCTTTGCCGTATTTGTATTGGAGAAAACATTGATTAAGAGTAAAAGCAAGGACAATGTGGATTTTCTGCCTCTGATGTCATTTCTTTCTCCCATTGGCTTCTGTGAAAGAATTGAAGGCATCTACTGAAATTGCAGGAAAGGGTTTAAAATGTATTTGTCCTGTGGTTTCCTGTTGCTCTGCCTAAGTCTCTTTCCCTTTGCCACTTAAAGCATTGCTAGCTTCATTACAAGGGTTTACAAGAACTGTACCTGCCAGCCCTGATTCTCCAGGGAGTTACCTCTCTCTCTGTGTTTGATTACCTATTTTGCTACTGCTGCACGTTCAAACCAGGTCCTTTTCTATCCAATTTGACCTGGTCAACCAAAAAAGAGCAGCCCTAGCCAGAAGGAATATTCCTGTTGAAGGAACTCCTGAGTTCCTTCACCTCCTTTACATGGCACATCCTGACCTGGCACAGAGCTTCCACAGCTGCACTTCTATTCACCCTGTAGAGCCACAGGAGCACAGACTGAGTCCAGGAAAACAGAGGCATCTGCAGCTCCTGATGAACTGATTGATTTTGACTGGTTCTTCCTCATCTGTTGGTCCTACAGGCAATGCCTCTTAGCTAAAAGTGATCTCCATACTAGTCATATTTAAGCATAGGAAACAGATAGTCCAGATTTTGGAGCTTGTGTACCCTGCTCTCTACCTCCCACCCTCCTCATCACCCAGGAACTGAAAATTTTGACAGTGCTAACAGGTTGGGCTCAGATTAGCACATCACACTTACTTCAAGGAGTTGTAAAATGGCCGGCTTTTCTGCATAAGTAAATGTGAAACACACAAAGATAAGTCAGCTCAACATAGAAACCAGGAGAACAATTATTCTCAACTCGTGAAGGAATTTGACAAAGGATTTAGCCGTAACCTCTAGAAGTTTAGAAAATCAGTATTAAAATATGCTCTGCCATCACATGTCACCCACCAGTGGATTTTTATGAAAACAAGATGATGCTGAAAAGAGAAGGACCTCCCAATAGCTTGCTCCAAGGAGATACCAATTCTATAGAGATCTAAAAAAGGCATAACTAGCTCATTGCATGAAGAACATAAATACTATAAAAGGTGATAGCAATAGAGAACAGATGAGAGCACTTGTGATGCTAACAGATGTTCTAGAAAACAAAATAGCAACCTTACCTCCCTACTGAGGATGGGGATGCCAACGATCAGAACTGGATGAGCCTCTTCACATGGATCATGGCACAGTGCATACATCCTCCTTGTGGCTGAGTTCATCACTGTTGTGGTCTGTAGAGCTTTTACAACATTTTCTTAGAAGCAAACAATTCTATTTATGGTTTATGCTGCCAGGTAAAGGAATGTTCCATGTAGACATACTGTTTCATCTCAACATAAGAAAAAGTATTTAGATGATGTTAACCACATGTACAGCATGGGAACCACACACAGCTATTTCTATTACAGTTTATGAGTTAAGTTGGTCCAGCAGTCACCAAGTTGGCTGAGTGGTACGTGCCTACACATATCTAGAGGAAGGAGCTAAGGACAGTCATGGGATGTGTTCGTGTTCTTTATCAGTTACTCATGCTAATATATGGGTCTGTACAGTCACGGCCTGTGGTCACCCTCTGCCTAGATTTGGCTGAAAATCACTGTCTCCTAGTTACTATGTTTTCTGCAGGGGTCCACTACACATATGAAGTGAATCACAGGAAATGTGCCTTATCCCAGAAATCCAATTCCAGCAAAGAAAATGTCATATGCCGTGAAAATCAGTTAGTTAACTGGATTATCTTTTTTACCTGAGTTAAAAAAGAACTGGAAAGAAAGCAACCTTGATACATTTTAAAGTTTCCTTGATGTTGTAAAGAGAGTTGAATTGACAGGTAAAAGAGCAATGTCCATTCTGTGTGCCTTTGAAAACAATTGTCAAGGGATCGAACCCAACATTATTTCCAGCCTGAAAGTAGACTCTGAAAAGCACTGACTGCATGTATCTTTCTGCATATTCCTTTTGCTCTACTTTTGCACAAATGGGATGTCAAACCAGATGGTAACAGTGATCACTTTGGAGGGACAGATAAAAAGTATCTCTGCTTGAGAAGACTAGAGTGCATTTCTCACTCAGACAACAACCACAGAAAGCACTGATTCTCTAATTCTGCTGTGAAGGCTATCCCCCATTGCTGGTACAAACCCTTTTAATCCACATTGTTCAGAACATATGGAAAGGATGTGCAGTCTTGCAAGAGGTTTTTCATATGCTACTTACTTCCAGCAGAAGGAAAGGCTCTCTCAGCTTACTGTTCCAAATATTGAATCAAATTGAGTCTGAATATTATTGTTTCCTTATGCAAAATGAATGAATAATTAACTGTCCAATAATTAAGAGTTCTCTGTGTAGTTCCCATCCCTGAGGAATTTTAGGAACTGATGAAGTCATCGAAATTGAAAACAATTCCTGAACACAGGAAGTACAGTCTCTGCACGAGAATTTGCAATTATTCTACATCATGTACTGACAATAATCCCACTGTTGCTAAAGCATGCATCCAAAGCTTATAATTTATGGCACATGTGAAAATAATACATTTCAAATAATGCACACAATGTGATCAGCTGTAATTTCAATGGAATAGCTGGCAATTATATGCACCCCGCATGCATTACAGTAACTGTAAAAGAATTATTAGAGTGGGATGCAACTATTTGAAACATACAAAATTTTGCAAGCTCTGATAGAGCCCTTAAAACACAGCTTAATAAAAAAGACGTGTCCTGTTCCATACAACGGCAATGTTTAAAACTATTTTAACCCTGAATACGTGTATTGTTCAGGAAACACAGCAGTGTTACTACCACTAGCATTGCAACCCAGCCTCTGTCAGTCATGATTTTGCCAATCTCTCTCATCAATTCTCCGTGTCCAGCTGTGCCAGCAGCATGCTTGCATGCTTGTTCACCTGCCCTGCCAGCTTATGATGGGTTTCTTGGGATAGATCCAGCCCAAACCCAACAAAAATAAAGGACAGGATTAGTTTAGAGTTATCTAAGATCTCTCCAACTCCACTCTTCTTTGCTGCAGACTCCCCACTGTTTTCCAGCACAGACTTCGTTGCAAAACCTCTGAGTTCTGGAAATGACTTGTGTAAATACAGAAAGCCCTTTGTGGCTAGTAGTTATCCTTGATCTAATATTAAAGGACATCCCCTTCTTATCTGGAAAGAGCATGGCCATATTGCATTTATTCCAGTTCTGGCAGAGCATATGTAGCAATAACACTTATGTAGAAGTACAATATTTTCTCAGTGGCTTTTGCAAGCTGAATGAACTCAAATCCCCAGCACATTTCATGTGTTTCATTCTAGCAGTAGAAGCAAATCTGGGCAATTAATAAGTAAACTTCCAGAAGGCTCGACTTTGCTTTCAATGAAGACTCAAATGTTTGGAAACTTCTTCACAGCAATCAGTTTCCTGATGGCATAGAACTGATCTGGATATCTCACAAGCACCCTCATTGCAAGGTCAGTCATTGAAACCTGTAATGCCACTAAGGCAGTTTATGCCATCTTGAGGGCTGCTCCTGACAGTAGAAAATGAAAAAGGATATAAAGGAAAAAAAAGCAACTGTAGAATTGAACAGAATCTTTTTGTTTCCATCTTTTGTGAAAAGAGAGGTCACACAAAACAGAGTAATCCAGAACCCATCCCATCTGAAAGGAAAAGTCTTAAGTCTGCCTTCATATTTTTGAAGAGAAACCAGGGAAGAAACCTTGTAAAAGTCCCAGAGATAGGATAGACTTCTGTCAAATTTTGTTTCACATTCTCAATCATAATCAGAAGAGACAATAACTTGCAAATTCTGATATTCCTGGTGAATATTCTGAACGTGCTGGATGTTACTCAGCAATAACTGTCAGAACCAGCAAATTTTAACTTTGAGATGAAAGCTTGAATATCTTCTCAAGTAACCCAGACTGGTTCATCTGTTTTCCTCTGCTCTCTTTCTTAACACACTTTTCATAAAAGACATAAATGTATACATTGTATATAAGGAAACAAAACACCAGATACTACTATAGACATCTACAGAAAAACAGAATTACCATCTCAGTAGACTATTTAAAAAAAAAAAGAATGTATCCTGACTGCATTTCTTAGGAAGCAAAATTGAACTATATATCTAGGAACTGTTTTGTGCTCAAGAGTTCCTGCTGCTGTATTTGCAGAGTCTGGGTGAAAAGGCAGCTTAGTCTGGGGAGGTGGTTCCCTCTCTAATGCTAGTGTCTTAAGTGCTGGTACTATTCTGTTTTGGAGATTAAGCTTTTTATAAACAGAAGCTTGTTTTATACAGTTTGCTTCTGCCTAGGAGGAGAAGCCTCACTATTTTTCTTTTCCAGAAGCAGTGTCTCTGACGACGGCACATTAGGAAATGACGTTATTTCATACTGCTGCATAGGAGCAATTGGCACCCTGGTCTATCAACAGTGCTAGTTGAGCAACATAAAATATTAGCCAATACCAACAAGAAGAAAAAGATTTCTCTCCTACCCTAAAATATATAACACCTCTGCAGATTACCTGTTTTATTGCATTTAATCTAATTTACTCCATGGGGGATGAATACCCTCCCCACAATCACACTATTTTTTAAAAGTGATTGGTGATTCAGCTGAATGACTACTAAGCCACTGACAATTTTTTTCCTGCTAGCTTGTGTGTATAAAAAGATGTTTGCTGGAATGTATCATCCACAAATATCACTATCTTGTTGAAGTTAATGCGAGATTTTCCAGTCAAACTATATTTTTTATCATTTAAAATTATATGCGTGTGAAGCTTTTAGCACATTTCAAGGAGGTGTCAGGTCACACAGTTGAGCCACAACAGAGAGTATGCAAAGTAGATATTGTACATGACCATTGACAGAAACTACTTGTTTAATTTGCTTTATATAAACTGAATGTATCTACTGGAAGGATAAATGGAGGCACATTCCAATGAAAAGATACCAGAATAGTCTCACATTCTGGATGTTAATCTGCAACTCAAAAAGAACAGGTTATTTTGCTTATTCTCTGCTTCCTTTGGTAAGTACAGTACTACTGGAGATGACACCATGCCTTCTACAGCTGTTCCTGCCTGAAAGCTACCACCTAGAATTGCAGAATAAGTGGGAAGGTGAGTTCTTTACATCAGCAGAGGGAAAAATACTTAATAGGTGAAGTAAGCTAAACTGGTAATGAAGCTCAGGAACAACTACTATGGTCTCTTGAATGGGATGCTTAGTTCTTGTATAGCTTCTTTGGAAACTTCCTTCTAGGGACTAGAGCAGAAGCTCCCGCTCATTTAATTCAGAAGGATATATGTTTGGAAAAATAATAATCTTAGCAGTGCACTTTTTTTTTCTGGTCCTGAAAAATTGCTTTCCTGGGAACTTAATTTCAAGTCCACCTGCAGCTCTGACTCTTTTTTCTGATGATTTACATGGCTAGATATCCTATTGTCTTGCTATTATGAGAATGAGTCTTATAGAGCACAGACTAGCATTTGTCCTTCTCTTCATCTTGATTTTAAAATCTCCCAGCTTGTGTCAGTGAAATTTTTACACATTTAATTAGCTGTTTGGGCTGATGCAGAGTTAAAGACAGATAAGTAAATAATCCGTCTATTATTTTCATCCTCATAAGTCAATAATGAAAATGATGCCACTCACCAGACAGCGTATGCAAATAAATGTGTATATGATAGACTGCAGCTGAATTTACTGGCATCTGATAAATGTTTAACTGCTTTGGAGTGCTGCTAAAAGAAGAGCAATATTATTAGGACACTTCTCTTGCAAATTGGTTTTAAAAGCAAACGGTCAGTGCTGTATAATAGTAGTCTTATAATTAAAACAAAATAGGTTAGAGATTATTAGGTAGAAGCAAATAAAAGCTCAACAGCATGAATACGTATAGCTAAACATGAATGAGTGTGTGGCTAGGAGTGCTTGTGTATAGGTCTAAACACTGTGCTCAAGTACTATGCCTGCTGGGAATTACCATTACAGCTTAGGAGGAACTGTGGTTATCTAAGAAGGCCTCAGGGAAATGAATTCTTAGCTGGGGCTGGCATGAGTATAAATTAACCAATTAGGCACCTGTGTCAATATAAGCATCCTGACTCATTGTTTAATGGGATAATTGGAATTCTGTAGAGGAAATAAAGTTGATTACAAGGATCAAACAGAGGAAAAGCTCTCTAAGCATTTATCTTTTGCTTGTGACAAGCTGTAGCTTAGAAACCACTGAATCTGTTATGAGGCTACTGAGGTGGAACAAACAGCAATATGGGGAGTGAAAGATAAGATCTTTACTTTTTAATGCTCACAATGAAATTGTGTGCATATTTATCTATGAAGAAATATGCATGTTTAAGAATAAACACGAAGTCTGTATTCCAACTTTTTATGCGTACCTAAATTCCCAGAATATCCTAGTTTTACCTGATGAATTGTTCTTGAAGTAATGCAATTTAGGAGTTGATATTTCATATCACTTTACATGCATCTATAAAATAGTTGGCAATACATTTGCAATCCTAGGTACAAATAGGTGTCTAATATTTGGCATTTGCCCATTAAAATGTATGATGAAGAGCTGCTGGTAGAGAAAAAGTCAAAGGGATGAAGGGCTAGTTGGGTACTTGAATTCAAGGAATCTGATGTAGATGATTTCTTCTCTATAAACAGAAGACACATTAATTTCCAGAGAGAAGGAAGAATGTAAGGGGAATTCACCATAATCTCAGGAAGTCATTGTTCACAAAAAATCGTCAGGCCTGTCATCAGAGTATATCAGAGGAATATGAAATGACATCTGCACCTTCTTCTATCCAAATGCATACTTCTCTTTAAAGGATACAGAATAGCTTTGGCCAAAGGAAACAGGCCTGCTTAGCTTCTCTTCCATGTTTCTGAAAATTGAGAATATGATTAATTGAGAGAAAAAAAAGAAAATCAAGTAAAACATGCGACCTGGCATTATCTTTTCTTACTGTGTCAGAGGAAAATTTTCAATGTACCAGACACACTATATTTTCTTCTGTAATATCCATAGAGAAACAAAAAAGAACATCTATCTGTCTTTTCATTTATTCCTATTCTCCTGCTTTTATTAATTTTTGTCTTCTTAAATCTACCAGATACCATTAAAAATGGAGTTTAAATGAAAACTCTTCCTAAAGAACTGGAAATTATAGTATCCAGTACCAAATATGGCTATATAGTATCCAGAGTCCAAACACAGTTGGACTGGATGATCGTAAAGGTTTTTCCCAACTTAAGTGTTTCTATGATTCTATGAATGCTGTACACAGTTTCTTGGAAACTACTGACTGTGCTCAGTGACGGCATTAAACTCAGGATGTTCCTCAAAAAAAACTACTGCTCAAGCCTGGGTCACCTCTGATCTCTCACCCTGCACAGGATAAGTAGCAGCACTAGATCTAGCCCATGGAAGACCTGAGCAACTACCCTGCCTGCATGCAAACCCACCTCTGTTTTCAGGATAATTTGTCATTGAGCAATTTCACTAGTATTTGATCAGCATGGGTTTTTTTTTTTTTCATTTTTTGGTATTTTTTGTAGTGGGCCACTGTGGTGTAGTGTGTTTCTTCCTAAAATCTGTACTAAGCTATTAGTCTCCACATTCAGAAATCATACTTGTGGAATGAAAGAGCATAAGCTCATTTTGATCTTCTTTAGTGTAATATTCTCTAAAAAAGAAAAAAAAACCCTGTAATCCCTTGAAGTTTTTATCTATAATAGAGTAATTGTTATATATAATATAATATTCGACATACTTGGGAATAGAGTAATGAGTAGAGCCTAGTAGAAACACCTAACTGGAATACACTGGAAAACATTCAAAGTCCAAATGCTTTCATTTTACACCGCGTTTCCCTACATTTATCTGTATTTACATCACATTGTTTACTTTTCAGTTCCAGACCCTACTCTTCTCTAGGACAAGGATCTCTAAAGAACTCCACCTGTAATGCATTGTAATTCTTAGGATCTATTTCTTCCATATGGTGTAGTATAAGAAAGCTATGATTCAACTTGGAAACTGCAGTAGCAGCTAGGATCCATGAAATAGAATAAGGACCAGTTCTATAACTCTCTTTAGGCTAAAGGAATTCTCTTCCATTTCAGGAATATAAAAGTGTCTTATTCCAATTGAAAATGTCAAATATTTCTGGAACTTCAACATTTCAACATTTTGCCTAATTTTGCATCAAAATCAAACATTGAAAGGACAGAAATACTCAGTTTTATAACTGACACTGTTTAGGACACACTCCATTATGTTATTGACACTAGCAATAAAATAAAGTATTGGAAAGCTCCAGTATACGTGACAGAATATTTACTACCCTTCTCTATAATGAGAGTTAATCTACCTTATCAACCTTCTGTGATAAAATTTGCTCCTTCTGAACATGACAATTTTTGAAAATCGTAAAAAATGAAACTAGTGATTCTTCCTCAGAATTATACACACAGAAATAAAGTAGATGCTGACAGAAAACAAGAACATGCAGAAATCCCTTAGATGTGCATTAAGATTCCTCTGTAGAATAAGCTCAGAAGAACAATCATATTTGGAGAAGGGAATGATGAAAAAAAATGTGCACTTTTTACTGGCACATGATGAGTTTAGTGTCTCAGCACATATCAGATTCTGCTTTGAAATTCATGTTATTGACCTGAAGCTCAAGCAAGTGTAGTGACTTAAGAGTAATTGACAGGAGAGAGGAAGAAAGGAGACACTGTCATGTGTGTCCTGTGCTGTGTTCTCACTACAAAATCCTCCAACACATTAAGTAAATGCATATGGAACACTTGTAATTAAATATTACAGATAAACCCTTGCTTAATATAACTACTGTGGTTTTCAGATATGCCTGTTATGGAAAAACTCACCAGAAAATAAAACAAACCGTCACAATGAAAAGAATGGATTCTGCTCTTGGCATTCCATATAGTGTTGGGTAAAGTATAGTCTACACTGTCACGAACGGCAGCAAGGTCAACCACAGCAGCACGTGATTAGGACTCTGAAATCTCTATTTGAGACTGCTTTCTGATATGAAATTTAGGCAGAGAGAAAAGAAGCAGCAAACAAGTTTACCCCAGCTCTGCAATAGTAAATAATCAAGAAAACTACTTGAGGAACATTAGGTGAAGCACTAGATGCTTCAAATAATATGATAATTGACACATTGATGATGACTATCCAATTATCTATAGACCTGTCTTTTCTCAGAAAACAGAAAGGGCATAGAAGAGTTGGCCTGCAGTGAATGATACTGCAGGGGAAAAAAGAGCCAGTCTGTGAACTAGAGGACAAATCTATTTCAACCTAAAATTTGCCATCAACTATGTTGAAAAGGCAGCCTTTTCAAATGCATGATAAATGACACTGCTATTCATAGAGCAGGCAGAGTACTTGTTGCCACACTGTAAATTGTTAACAATACCGCCCCAGAGACCAAGAGATCTTACGCATTGAGCTGTAGAGCACCATAGAATGAAGGTGTCCTCAAGTGGAAACTACAGCTAAAACAGTAAAAATTATCTAGTAGTTATGTATAACTAACATCTATGGTTTGTTGAAAAAAAAGTGAACATCACAACTTTTGGCATCTATCTTTGCATTTTGACTGCTTTTCAGGAAATAAGAAAACTTTTATCTATGGCTATAAGGAAGCAATATTCTGTTTTAATACCTGGTTGAGGAAGCAGATTACTCCTTAATTTGTACAGATACACAGAAGGGTTGCACCTTCAGCCCAGTTATAAACTCCTCCTGTCTTGTAAAATATATTTCAGTAAGGGTACAGTGTTGCAAAATAAATAATTTAATAACATTGTATGTATAAGAGTATGTAGATAATTATTTTCTGGCTTCTCTATGAGGCCTCGTGGGGAATTGTGAGTTCAGGTCAAACAACTGCAAAAGCAATTTTTTTCCCCTCAGCGTTTAGTAAAGGTCAGGTATGGTTGATCCCAGAGGTCTTTTCCAACCTAACAATTCTATGGTTGTATGATTTTAGATAAGTGCACATAATATGTCTTTAAGTAAATTAGTGTTGCAGCAGTTTACGACTCATCCATCTTGGGAACAGAAATGAGAAACA
Source organism: Coccyzus lansbergi (assembly GCA_033558105.1). Lineage (NCBI taxonomy): Eukaryota > Metazoa > Chordata > Aves > Cuculiformes > Coccyzidae > Coccyzus > Coccyzus lansbergi. The sequence continues at coordinate 2,822,817 of JAUMJK010002392.1, forward strand.
AAAATAGTTCCTGTTTTCAATTTCCCCTAAGCAAGAAAATAATTGGAAATCCTTCCTTGCAACAGGAAACAAGGAAATAAAACCCCATTGAGCAACTATTCAGTAAATATATGTGTTTATTCTGTATTTAACACAAAACCCAAAGAACTTTGCAGATAACACTAAGCTGAGTGGAAGTGTTGATCTACTGGAGGGTAGGGAGGCTCAACAAAGGGATCTGAACAGGCTGGACTGCTGGGCTGAGTCCAATGGCATGAGGTTTAACAAGGCCAAATGCTGGGTCCTGTACTTGGGGCACTACAGTACAGAGTAGTACTGAGAGCTACAGACTAGGAGAAGTCTGTCTAGAAAGCTGCTTGGGGGAGAGGGACCTGGGGGTGTTGGTTGACAGCTGACTGAACATGAGCCAACAGTGTGCCCAGGTGGTCAAGAAGGCCAATGGCATCCTGGCTTGTATCAGAAATGGTGTGACCAGCAGGTTTAGCCTGGACAAGAGGAGGCTGAGAGGAGACCTTATTACTCTCGCCCTGAAAGGAGGTTGTGGAGAGAAGGGAGCTGGCCTCTTCTGCCAAGTGACAGGGGACAGGACAAGAGGGAATGGCCTCAAGCTCCACCAGGGGAGATTTAGGCTAGAGATTAGGAGGAAGTTTTTCACAGAAAGGGTCATTGGGCATTGGAACAGGCTGCCCAGGGAGGTGGTTGATTCACCTTCTCTGGAGGTGTTTAAGGCACGGGCGGATACAGTCCTGAGTGACACGGTTTAGTGTTTGATAGGAATGTTTGGACTCAATGATCTGGTGTGTCTCTTCCAACCTGGTGATTCTATGATTGTATGATTCTATGAACTGTGTTAGAGACAGCCAATCAACATCGTAGGAAGCAAGTGTAACCCTGTCAGAAAACCCTTTCCTCTGCAGTAAAGTGATATGTGGCTTTTATGACAGAAAACTCAATTCAGGGTATCTATAAGTTGTCAAAGATATCATTGTAGAGGTGCAGAACACCTAAACAGACTTGCACAATAATTATTCCATTGTTTCCAAGGACAGACAAATTATAGGTGAAGATAAGATACTTATTGGAATAAACAGTACAGTCTAAAAAATACAGATTGTAACTTAAACTTGAATGATGAAAGAGGGGCAAAAAATCCTGCAGAATGTCATAGCCATCAAATCAGAAATAAACACAAGCACTGTAAAGCAGAAGAGCCTTTACTTTTATTGCCTTCAGACCCAATAGGATTATATGCAGTTTCTCCAGTACCTTCTTCTGCATTTGTCTGAGATAAGTAACTGCAATTTCAAAAATGAAAACAAGATGTTCTCACTTGAAAGTTTAGTACTTACTTAAAATACTTATGTACTAAAAGTGATCCCTGGCAAGAAAACATAGATATGTTGAATGAGCGGACAAAAAGTCAAAAACAGTATCTAAACATTAAGTTCAATTTTTAGTACGTACTTTTTCAAAAATATAAAATATATAGCATATAATTTCATAGAGATAATTGAAATCAAATATATTAAAGAAGGATTCTGTTTTAGTGAATATACCAGACTTGTATAAACCAGTCTATCTCTAATTTTGATAAAAACACACTCATGTTAAATTATTTTCCTTAATGGCTGTTAATAGAATTGGCTTGAAATAAGTAAAATTAATGTTTTGCTTAGTTTCTAGTGTGAGCATGATGTTCTCCTGTTTGCATTTCCAAAGGTCATATCTGTAACAGTCATCATTAGTGTAGTTTCTCTGTGTTTCAAGGAACAGCATGATTATCATGACATAGAGGTAATTGTGATTAGCTTGAAAAAAGGCAAAAGATTCCTTCATCTCCAACTCTGTAGGACAAAAGGAAGAGGGAGGACAAGAGAAATATTAAAATAGTTTTAAATAAAAAGGACTTGATTTTCTTTTGCTCATGTGGAATGACATCTGAAGAAAGTGAAAGGAAAGTGAAATGAGAAAATGGGAAAGTATTTGCTGGGTCCTGAGAAGAATAACAAAACACTTGTTAATTGGCAGTTGCTTAAATGGCTGGTTCTAATCAGGGTAAGCGTGCTTGTTTTTCCAACACTGGGTTTCACATCAAAACAGCAAGAAACAATTGAAAAGTCTCTGCTGAAGAATGCAAGAGGAAGTGGGTTGTCAGCAGCTGTTTAAAAACAAGATCCTGCAAAAAAAATGTGTAGCAGCAGATGCCATGTGAAGCTGGGGGAATGTGAATGCATATGAGTCATCCTATAAACCTAGCAGGGAGGGCAGGGAGGAGTTGCAGCCCAGATCTTGGAGGAAAATATTTTTGTTGTTTCTCCACTTACTTTGTGCTTTGTTCAAGAACACAAAGGGTTTGGGGTTTTTTTGGAAGAAAGTGTCAGGCCCTGTTAATGAGTTACTAACATCAGAAAAGCATCTTAGAGAGAAATTTGTTGGGCCTATCACATCAACAAGATGATCCAGCATCATTGTCTGTCCAGCAGAGAATTAAGGCACAGGTAGACGAGATGCTGAGGGACATGGTTTAGTGTTTGATAGGAATGGTTGGACTCGATGATCCGATGGGTCTCTTCCAATCTGGTTGTTCTATGATTCTATGATTCTATATTTTCCCTTTCTCATCTCCTTTAGACTAGATCAGATTAGACTAGGCTAGAATATTTCAGTTGGAAAGGACTTACAACAATCATCTACGTCAACTGCCATTTAGGTTCATAGGAATAACAAAAATTGGTAAAGTATAGTTTTTATAATTTGCAATATTTCACTGATTTGATTTCCAGTTCAGGTTCATAAATAGCTCCATCAGCATACTGTGGAAAAGTAGAAGATTAGTGTAATGGCAGAAATTGAAGAAATACACACTGTCTCGCAGTGATAACCTAAGGATCCCATTTCAGGAAGGATGTCCTTAGGCCTGGGGGTTGGCACATCTAAGTCTTTGTAACAGCTAAGTATGATGGAACTTGAACTGCAGGTGACAATAGGATGCATTCCAGGAGATTTTAGTGAAATCCGATTTCTCTAAAAGTAATAGCAAAAAAACAAGTTGGGGGAGTCCAAGACTCAGCTCCTGCCTGCCTTGCCTGTCCCAGCTATAGAAGACTAAGCCCTCTTATGCTCTAGTCCTTATGAAATACATGCTGATTTATACAATCCCATAATCTTATGACAAAATAGGTCATTGCATATTATCAAATTAATTGCAAAATTATCTTCTTGTGGTTCCTGAGCAACAACAAGCACTCATATAGAAAGGAAAAAAAGACATTAGCAGTAGACTTTGTATAGAGGTTGTTCTACATTTGGAACCCATTTTTATGTCTTGCGCTACCATGTTCCCCTGTGACAGATCCCAAGTATTACCTCCTGCCAATTGCCCTTGAGGCAGGCAACCCCAATTTCTCCACTGAATTTATACTGCTTAAAAAAAACACAAACAAGGAGAGGCCTTAAGATGTTTGAGCTCTCTTTTGGGGGTTTTTTGCACTTTAAATATGAAATCCAAGGCTGACTAGAAAACATTGTGAAAATGTTTATCTTTTTATTATCTTTTGTTTTTTTTTAAAAAAAAAAGACAAAGAAACAAACAAACAAAAAAAACCCCACAAGAAACTAACAACAAAAAGAGAGAGAGGGTGAGGAAGAAGGGCTCTCAATAACCAGTGATGTAGTTGAAACTGCTAGTGGCATTACAAATTATTTGAGCCATATTTTTCTCCAGGTGCATAATATTGTGACTGTTCTTTTCTGTGGCTAGTAGTTGGGGTCCTGTCATGGAAAGGGATGGGACAGTATGGACAGTCTGACAGTCCCATACTTGTCCCTCAGACCTGGGCAGTAAAACATGAGATGACCAAATCTGTAGCTCATGGTGTACTGTTCTTCAGTGATCAAACTGGACAACAAAGCAGACACTGTATTTCCAAGGGAGGCAAAATCTAGTCTGACTTGGTTTGTTATAAATGGTTAGATTTGGTGTGCTGGTTCAAAATCATCCTAGCATAAAACTCTCCTTTTCTTACCCATTCCACTTTATTTATCATCTGGATTTACCAAAGTTGTGAGGATTTTTTAAATTGCTTGACTAGGCCCTGCTCTGCTTAGCATATAAAATTTGAAACATTCATAGCCCAAGGTTGCAAAAACAATGAATATTTATAATTCTATCTTCTCAGCACACTCAGAGGTGTCTCACAGCATGACTTCAAATTAGAAATGTCCCACCTGTGAGGATCATTCAAAAAAACACAGATTACTTGTCTGTACAACATAGAACAAGGTCAATACCCAAATTATGGGAATTATCACCTTAAAAAAGGTTGCATAGCTGATGATGTACTGCACCAACACTGATTTATAGGTGCTGTACTAGCATGACTCTCCCCTGAGAAGACGGTATTTCAGCTACTAAGTTACGACATTATTTCTCAATTCTTGTTCTCAGCCTTTTCATGAATAAGCTACAAACTGCATAATGCACTCCTCTCACCATTTACAAAGGTATCCCCTGCCTCCAAACAAGGACCAGAAAGGGATTTCTCACCTTTCATCATAGCACAGAGAAATATTATAGTATAAAGAACATAGTGACAAATAACAGGCAGGACTGCAATGATGAGTTGCTTAGAAAACACCACAAGAGATATTGTGTTACCCTGTGAGTGTCTTCTGTTACTTCATTGCAGACATATTTCCTTTCCTAGGCTGAGGTCACACTTAAGAAAACCAACTTCCACCCATCCTTACCCAAAAATGCAAGTAAAACTTAATATAAATTCAGATGATTTTCCTACAAAGCTGTGACAGAAGGAGTCACTTTTAATGTCTGGCAGGCAAATATGGTGTTTCCATTCTGCAGACAGGAAATTAAGGATCAGCAACTTTGCCGGAATTTGAAATTCTCTAGAGGTCATTTTAGGCCAAGAAAGTTTTGCCACTGATTTTAATGCACCGAGATAGAATGTATCTTCTAGTATCCCGTCCTTTCCTATTTTCCCCACACTTAGTGTGAACTATTAAATTGGTGCTTGCCCTGTAAATCCCATAAACTATTAATGTAGTTCCTTCAGCTGGAAGACACATTAATGACATGATACCACTGTTAAACATTTACTACTTCAGTGCAGATTAATATCATATCTTATCCTTATCTTATATCTACATCCAACATAACTTTCTTCAAAGAATACCAGGAGTTACACATTTAAATGCTGGAAGTCTAAGTCTTATCTTAAAGTTCTTAATCAAACTGTTTAACACTTGAGTTTTAAATATCTTTAGTTCCATTTTTTTAGAGCTCTCTCACCTCACTTTTTCTGCTATGAATGAATTAAAAATTAAAAACTCAGTTTTTTAAAAATAGTAATAAGGTTTTTAAAATTCTTCACGTTTTTCAGGACTCCACTTCTCTAGTAGTCATAAAGTTTCTACATATTGCATGCTATCCTATAAAATAGTTTTTGTCCACAGTCTCATATGTCTTTTTTTGGTTAAAAGATCAATTCTTCTTCCACTGCCTGAAACAATATAGTTCACTAAACACATTTCTCTGATATTGGATGCAATTTCTGCAGAAAGCAAAATCCTGAGAACACTGAATTGGCTGGATGCCTAAGATACTTCTAGTCATATAAAACTTCGGTCAATTCACCTTTTTTTAGAAATTAAAACTTACAACAAGGTCTACATACCTCAAGAAAGTACACTAGGCTATCAAGTTTTGTTAGCTGTGCTTAGATGTAATAAAATAAGTGGCAGTGAGGGAAAAGGTACAGTTGTTTTCTCTCACTTATTCCTTCCTGCTGGTGCTTTTCAAAAGTTTGGTCTTTATTCATAACCAGTAAATGTGGGTTAAAACTGCAAACTTTTAGGAAAAGTTTTCTTTCATCCTACACTTCAGACTCTCAAAATTAATCAAAAAAAAGTAGAAGTTTTCAGAAAATCACAGAAAACAAACAGCAGCTTGGTATAAAATTATGCATCTTATTTTCTGCTCTGTATTTGCTACTCTAATTAATAAAGAAAACACAGCCACTTTACAAGTACTTTATTGTAAATATGGGTGTTCTGTTTTGGCATCAGCATTAGGTACCAAATTACAAGCAAATCACAGCCTAAGTTGAACATAGACTTGCAACCACGTTCACTAACCCTTGATCAAACTGTCTTGTAAACATCGTTAGTTTTCATTGGGGATGGTTCTGGCCAAAACACTTTTTGGAAACACATTTCAGATGCTCAACCCTCTCTTGACGAGAAACATCCTCTGCATCCAGTCTAAACACACTTGTGCCAAATTTACCCTTATTTGTTCTTGTGTCAACATTTTCTGCTTACGGCTTTGTGGTTAGATTACAGGCAGCAAGCATGTGTTCTTCAGCACCGATTTGGCCAGAGTGAGGAAATCAATCTTTTTTAGACTTATAGAAATAAAAGGGAAAGGACAATCTGCCTAAGTACAGCTCCTTTGGTTTATGTCTGTTTTTCTTGAAGGCAACTGACCAGAACAACATATGGTAATTCAAAACCAGTGCCAACAACATTCCTAACACTGCCTTCTCTCTCCTGTAGTACCCTATTCAGCACAACTATAGAATCTCACTAATCATTTTCATGGCTGCAGGACATTTGTAGTTCATAATCAACTTATTACTGACTACCATGCAAGTGCCTTTCTCCATTTACAATCTCCAGACAATAAACTTCTAACCTCAAGGCAAGAATTTTTTATATTAGTCTCCAAAGGCATTCCTGGGGCTTTATCTTCAGGTTTCAACAACCCTGTTCATTAAGGTCTTCTGGCCCCTCTGACACAGTCATCCACTCCACAAGCAAGTTTAATTAGCAAACTGTCATTCTTTCTGGGGATGTTAGTGAGATATCAGTAAATCTCATCTTTTTATTCTCTGATATACCCTGGTGGTATGTGTGTGAAGGGGTACTGGTCATGTAAATTCTAGTTCTGTCTGATTTTAGTGTATATCTAATTCCAACCCCCTGTTCTTCCTTCTGTCTCCCTGTCTTCATGCCTTCTTCTTGGTCCCTATATGGTCCCTTTTACTCCTCAAGTAGTCACTCCTGACTGTAGGAATTGCATCTGTTCTCTTCACCAGGCTTATGGTTCTTCTCTCCTGCCATCCCGTTTTCTGGTTCTGCTTTTCCTCATTGTTCTTCAAAGCAGCTGGTGTGTCTTTCTCCTCTAGTAGCCAATCTCTTCACTATCTATGCTTGTATGTTTCTGTGGACTGTCCTTTCCATCTGTGGATCAATGTGCCACATCTTCCTGTTCAACAAGAGTGTCTGAGTCTTCCTGTTTTATCCTTTTTGCGACATCATTTCTTCAGTGACAATATGAATGCCGCCATGTGTGTAGCTGTGCTGTTAGTCTTCCTCCTTTCAAGTTTGCAAAGGTATGTAGACTATAAGAAATTATTGGACATGGCAGAAAATAAAGCAAAAATGTAATAAACATTGTAGATAATGCCATGAAGAGTGACTTGAATTTCACAGATTGTTAAGGGGAACTGATGTGAAGATGGTCAGATCTCACAGATAACAGAGGGAAGAACTGGGGACATTTTGAAGAATGAAACCTTGCTTGGTCATCAGGGACTGGTAAATTATTGGTTAGGTAACCCTACCAGAAACAACAAACTGATTACAGAGGCAGTGAAAGTGAAACCTGAGGGGAAAAAACAATTAGGGTAGATTTTGATGTAAGAGGAAACAATGGTGGAGAAAGACTAGTGACCAAGATGAATGGGAAAATAGGCATGGGAAATGGAGAAGAGTTGCTAGTCAGTATGCTTGAGCCCTGCACCTGACAAAAGCAATACATTCTATCTTCTCATTCAGCTCAGTTCCTGTTTTCTGTGTAAGAAATTGGCTTTGCCTAACACAGGAATTATTGCATGGAACCTTTGTGTGAGAAATAACTGCAGACAGGCATCTGTTGTTGGATGATGTATTGTCCACAGCTGTCATCCTTGTTTACTTCATTTTTTTCCTTTGAAGTTTGGGAAAAAAGATAAAAGACTACAGAAGCAAGGGAGGTAGTAGTGTACGGAAGATGAAAAAATTTCAGAAAAACAAACTCCCCCATAAAATCCTACCCAGACGCTGCTGTTTATTACTATTGGTTCAGTGGTGCCCAAGTTGCTAAGCTTTTTGGCAGGGAAAGTCAGAACATACTGGACTTCACTCTGCTGTTGCCAGCATGCTTCCAGTACCCAACATACTTAGTTTAATGCCAGCTAGACTATCTCTGCTCTGCCATACTCGGTCTCAAAAAGAAAGATAGAGAGCTAAACAACTACACCTCCACTAAAAATTTCCTCTATTTCTTTTGTCCTTGAGGAAGCACTACAAGCAGCACTAACAAAAAGAATGGGAAAATCCCCAAATAAATTGGCAGAAGTGTTGTCTCTGAGATATCAGTAACTAACTTAATAATCTCAATAAATTAGATCATTTGAAGAGATAGTAGAAGCTTTCAGAAAAAAACACTGAGACCCAACCTGTTCTATGCATGCTATTGACAAGGGTGATGGGGGAGGGAAACTCAGTAAACCAAAATCCAGAAGAAAAAAACCCAATCGTTTAAGTTTCAAGCTTGATTTAATAATTGAAACATCATGCACCCTAGAGTTACACATGACATACTGTGGCATGACTTCTCTGATGTGCCAAAATCACATTAAACTCAGTAGTTTGACGTTATCAGTCTGCTAACTGACATTCTGTGTCTTATTAGTGCTATTTCCAGGTAAAAACAAAGCCATGGCTATAAATCATGATGTAGAAACCTATGCATTACACTTGTCTTTCCAAATGATCGGTTTATAAAGACCAACTGCATTTGGATGGTACCATTCTCTTGAAATTCAAACTGCTGAGAAGATAAATTATTGTTACTCTATGCATAATAACTGATATATTTTTACCAATAATTTGTAGGAAAACAAGGATTGCTGTTAGCTGCCACTAGTGACAGGCTCCTTCCTCCACCCTTTTGCCTGAGTTCTGGAAAGCCTCTGTGGAGTTCTATCCACCCCCATGAAGTCAGACTTGTGGAAAACCTTGACCTAGGCTCTCAAGTACTTCTACAAATTCTTTCAACTTCAACCTGTGAAATAGATGCTGTCTTTCAACTGTTAGCAATTAGCTCAATGTGAGAGGATGACAAGGAGGAGACTCTGGGCTCTTGTTCAGAACTGATACTGCTGCTCTCAGTTTGTCAGCCAGCCAGGGACAAACAGTTTGTTGTGTGAGTGTTAGCATTTTACTGAGCATATCCCCAGTGTCACACTACAGCTGGCAAATAGCAGAAACAGAAGCAGCTCCATTAAAAGCATGAGCTATGCACTAGCCTTTGAATGGGACACACTTCCCACGTTCATAATCTTTACTCTGGCTTCTCTGCGTCCCCCTTGCTACCACAATTTTAGAATACTAAGTCTGAAGGTTTTCAGTCTCCTGGAAAAAACCCAAGTGTTTAGCTGTCACACAGTAAGAAAGCTATCTTTTCCAAATATTACATTGAAGATTGATTCAGAACTGTAATGGAGTGAGACCTCAGCTAAGAAAAGGGAGAAAATGAAGTTAATTAAAATTCTGTCCAGCTGAAATTTGAAAATTCTTCAATTGAGGGAATATATCACACCCCATGTATATTGAAAAATATAAAGTGCTGTGGATTTAATTAAAACTTTAGCTTAGTTTTTAGTTAGTACTCTTTAGATGCTTTATTATTTTTCAATCAAGATGTGACGTTATTACCCTCATCATGAAAAAGAACTTTTTCCACCATTATGACAGTCTGTGATTTTTTGTTGGTTTTGAATTTAAGCAGAGTTTTTTATAACACCTGGTGAAAATTGAAGTACATAAATGTTACTAGCTCAGGCTGGTTTAAATTGGCTTTGTTTGCTTAATTGAAAGGCAGAGATTTTTGCTTGCTATACTTTACTCAATAAATATTAGTTGTCTCTCAACAACAGATTTCAATCTTAAATGTCATATTTAGAGAAAAATACAAGAGATGCACAAATCTCTTTCTCCATTGAAGCCATAAACCAGAGTCCTTCACTACTGAGGAGCTATGCTGCAGCTGTTTCTTTATGGGCCCACCACAAAGCACTAATGTACCTCATCATAATGTCTCTGCAGCTTCCTCATCACCTACAGAACCTAAATCCCAGCTCACCAAATACACCTGTATGTAATTAAAAAAATTCAAACAGATTTCCTTTCACAACTAACTACCAGCACAACTCAGATGCCTTTTGGTATCAAAAGCAGTAACTTTTATACTGGCATCCTTCATGTCTAGTGTCACATTATCAACAAAGGATGAATTGAAAAACACTGTATGGGTGGGTAATCCAACCTGCATTTGCTCTGTCAGCAGTGGAGAATGACCTGAGCTGGTCTTGTGCTCCAGTGGCATAGGTCCAAGTCTGGTGGGCTTTGCTTGTTCACATACAGTGTGACACCAACAAGGTTCCACTGTTTTTAGAGACCTTTCAGAGAGATCGCATCAAGCTGGATGGCATGTGGCCCAGGCTAATATGATACTCCAGACATTAGCTGATCTCAACCTGTTGTCTGCACTGCTCTGGCACTGCTGAGGAGCCAGAAATGGACCACAACAATCAGTTTTCACCATCTGAACATGCTCCTTACCACCCTCAATGTTGACGGATTTGATTCACTTTTGCAAACTGAAAATAAATCCCTCTGGCCTAATTGCTAACACAAATCTACATATTGAAGCCACTGCCTGCCCATGTGCCTCATTGGACAGGGAAAACAGTGAAAAAAAACCCCCACTTTACAGACTTACAGTGTGCCTTTAATTAACAGCGTTCATCAGAGGAAACTTTTTACACTTTTGACTAAACCAATTCCCCAAACCCATACACAGATGCTGTGTTTCTTATTATAGTCTCAATTAGCGTAGTACAAATCAGGAACACAGTTACTGAGCCTCCTGAATCAATAAAAACTAACTCATATTCTTCAAAAAAGATTTTTGCTAAGGTGAAAGTGGTAACAACGTAGTGTCCACTTTCACCTGGAGAGATGCATGACATAATATAAGACATGTAAGGTTTGTAAGAATGGAATAAATGAAAGAAAAATTTGTGTCCAGAAGTTATCTGGGATACTGCAGAGGGCCACTGTGTAAGTACCAACATTTCACGGCAGAATCTGTAACCCAGGCAACCCAATTCTATCTAGGGGTGATGGGATTGGAAAATAAGCTGTCCAATATCTACAACCCAAGATAACCATCACTAAATAGCAGAGGCATAAGCAGGGAGACCTATCTGGTAAGAAGGAAGTGAAGAATCTGAGGAAGCTGCAGAAGGGTCAGAGTCAGGTGGCTATGGAAAGGAAAATGCTCTCTAATACCTACATACATCTGCAACATGCTGCTCACTTACAGGGTCCATTTAGTTTCTTCCATTGTTTTAAGTTGATGTATAGGTTTACAAAATTAAAACACAGTAAAAATACAACTAAGAATAAATGATTTCTAAGAAGTTTCCCTCCATCAGTATTACAACACAAATTAGGAAAGATAATAGAGAGTTACTGTTCACTGTGGTTCTCTGTCTCACTTCCCACCTCAACAGTTATGATTTTATGTTGCATCAAAGATTCATAGAACATGGATTTAGATGCAAGAAAATGCTACATAGATTTTAAAGATACTATCTTCTTCATGGTAAAAGTTTTTAGTCTTCGTGGTTTTCCCTTGATTCTTATCCTTCACAAAAGGAAAGAAAAAAACTCACAATAATTCCTTAAAATAATAAAAAACTTTCTTTTGATGTTTTCTGTCCTGTAGACAAACTCATTTAATGAAGGAATATGCAACACAAACGAATCTCATGGTATAAGACGAAATGTGATGGATAAATCCATAGAAAGCATTAAATAGTATTGATATACTTCTATTCAAGTTTAGAGATGTGTTTCCATGTGCCTCGGTTAAAAAAGAAAAATAGGAAAAAAAAGACTTAGCACACTTTTTAATGTTAAAAAAGGGGGGGGGGAAGGAGAGACATGAAATCCATTAAGCATGGGAATTGAAACTAACCAATCAATACTCCCGAAACTAAATTTTGACATTCATAGTAGTGCAGAAAAAACTAAATATAAGGTAATGTGGTAAAGAGAAATATAATTTACCTAGCTCCTTCTAGAGCAGGAAGTAATGCTGACAAACATGCATGGTGTAATAGAAAAGAAATATTACAACGCTCATTCAGCAATTCTAGAAGATCCATGTAGAAAAAAAAAATTTTCTCTAGAAATTTTCTACTGCAGCCTTTGGATTTTTGGCTTGTTTCATGCCATCCCATTTTAATCAACAGAAATCAACTCTATGTTTTAGAAATAGTAATTACATTCTCTTACCTATGATGGTGAAACCCCTCAAGGCCTGAGGAGCTACCATCTCAGAGAGCATACTGCAGAAAGCAGATGTCCAGCAGCAGCACAACGTCTCCATCAGGAGCATGTACAGAACAGACTTCATGCATCTACAACAATTCAGATTAGTTTAGATTTAAATTAACTACCACCATAGAAATGGTAACCCAAAAGATTTGTTCCATGACACGTACTCATCGCTTATACTTGGATGAGTCTGAATATATACCACAAACATTTGCCAAGTGTCTAGATGAGTATTTGCAGTGTTATTAGCTGAATAAATTTACAGGGAGTTTGCACAAGCTACAACAGAATTCAAAGTAGAGAAGGTCAAAAAAAAAAAAGAAAACAGTTTTATCAGATGGAGTCAATTCTGTCTTTTAGGCGATGTAGTGGGTCAGGCACATCTACGCAAGAAAAATCTTCAGAAAAGAACAAGAAACTAAACAGTAAGAAGATGCCTGTACACAATACCATGCAAGCCATTGCATTAGGATAATACCAACCTTATATTCAATATACTTCAGTTTCCTTCTCCTCTTTCAATTTTGTAGTTAGAAAGGATATATGATACCTTGTGGTAGAAACAGATTAATTAAACAGCAAGAATGAGGAAAGTAAGAAAGGGAAGGGAGGTAATCAAGAGAAGGTCAAACAACTTTTGCCAATTCACTGACCCTGGCATATTCTGTTAGATTTTTTAAACATAATCTTTTCCTTTAGAAACACTCATTGTTGGCCACATGCCTGGATGAGTAAAAAAGGAGACACATGGGCACTCATCAGACAGTGAGATTTAACATATTGTCATTGTTCTCTGGGAATTATTTCATGTAATGAATGTTCCAGAACAGAAAATTCTTCCTGTGGTCCAAATATTTGAGAAAATAATTATTTTAAACCAGTCAGCTGGTGTATTTTCACAACAACCCTATATCTTTGGCAGTAATGATAGCAGCCAAAAATCTACAAAATAAACAAGGGAAAAATTTGGGCATCAATCATACTATGGAATGAAAAACACAATCAGAGTTACTTTTAATAAATGCTCACCCAGCATTTATGCAGTTCTGTATTTCTTATACAGAAACTTTGAAGCTGCTAAATATTCTATGCTGATTTTTCTATTTCCAGAATAAGTCATGAATTAAGCAGCCTATTGTGCTCAGAGCAAGGTTATGATCACCGTACTACATGTCAAGTCATTCTTTCAGACTCTGCACTAAAAATACAACTTTGTGAAAATCCCTGCTACTGCTAACAACCCTGTGAAGTTCTTTGAAGTGCAATGTGACTGTCAAATATGTCAGTTGCTGTGGGAGCCTCTTGTGGTACTCAAGGATGAACTATTTGATATGTGAGTCAGGAAAAGTGGAATAGAGACGTACTGACACAGAATTGCACAAGTTTAATAGCTCGTTCACCACTGCTTGAGTTGGGTACACAAACATCAGGTGCCAGAGGTAGATCAAAGCTCCTCAGGTTGCCCGCGAGCTCTGTATGGTACATAGGGACACTCAAAGCTATTAAAGAGCCGATTCATATGCTGCACCACAATCACATTAAAGTCTTCGCAGAACAGAGGCCAAAATGCAGAGGTAGCTATTAAGGGAGTAGCATGGGGAGGTAAGCATTTGGAAAGATGATCTGGGCATGCAAAATTGAACACAGTGACCATATAATTTGAGGCATCCCACAAGCTTTTGGGTTAAATGTAACATCTCGGGCACACCCAGTGGCAGGCTGTAGTTCTGCTGCATGAGGAGGGTGCCCCACAGCATCTCCTCCAAAGGTATGTTTTTACAGGGTAAAAGAATCCAGTCTCAATTGCTCGTTGTCAGGGCCAATTCCTAGTGTTATGATTTATATGGGACAATATCTGCATCACTTTTTGATTCTGACTCTGTTATGTTAGAACTACCCAACATACTGTAAAGCCCGCAGTCTAAAACAAAAATAACAAAGTTTTACATAAAATCACACAGTTTTGGCTGTGCTAAGCATTTTCTCAATATATTAGAAAAAAACTGAGCACATGAAGAACATTTAGTCCTTCTTATTTCCAAATTGTAACTATGTCTCCTAATCAGGGACCGCAAAATAAAATTATGTCAGAGTACTTCAAATTCACTTCTTTTATAACATAATGCAACATATTTCTAGTTTCGTAGTCTCTAAAGTCATAAAAGAAACTGTCGACACACTGCTGACAAAACCAGATTTCTCTTCTTATTCACATTTTCAAGATACTTCCAGTTTTTGTCAAGCTGAATCTGAACTAGTATAGATATTGCTATATTTTTAATATAATGGCACAGCTCTTAAAAAGCTGACACATTTATTTGAAGGAAGAAGAATGTTTTTTTTCTCTTTCTAATATCTGAATATTAAAAGCATCGCTGTATGCCTCTATTCTCCAAGGTTCACTTTAACAGCTCCTTACATTTTTCAATTAAATTTTATATTTACATATAAATTTGAATCTGTCTTCCCAAATTCCTCCCAACTTGTAGCTGAAAGTAGCCAGAAGTGAAGATCAGTGTGTACTATGCTCCTCAAAATCACTTTGTTGTGTTGTTCTGCCTGGTGTACACATTTGGTACAATTTTTTGCGTCATCGCAAGAGACTGCTGCACTGATGGGTAACTCCGTGGTGGCAGAGGTACCAGGTTTGATAAAGGGGAAAGATGAAGCACTGAAGTCCATGAAATTGTAAATTCTACCACAGTTAATTCAAAAATGCACACAAAGCCATGTGATTAAAGGAGACAGTGTCAACCTTGTTTTGACATTGCCTGGGTTTTATATTACAACCTTAATGATATTTAACCAAATATTAATATTGGGATGTCAACACTGCGAATTTGCTTTATTTAACAGTAGACGATTAAGGAAAGATGAGGGAAATTAGAGGCCTGTAGGGTTCGGCAGGAAGAGCATTAGTCACACTCTCAGTAATGCATGGATGTCTGTGAAAGACGTAAGAAATAATCAGAGTTTTTAGAAAGAAGAATCTCTGTCCCAGTGTGCAGATTAACCTTATAATCTTGTAATGAGTTCCACAGATCTTTCAATTCGTATGAACAATAACTTTCAAAGAATCTGTTAGAAATAATGAAGTTATGATTAAATGCAAATAAGGAAAGCATGCCAAACCTCAGGCTGAGGTGGCTGGCTAGCCACTGGAATAATATCTTCTCATAAAAACATTTTTACATACTTAAACTAACATGAGAGTGGAATAATTGGTTGGAAATTTTCAGGGGAAATAAACTTTCAATGGAAAATATCATTTTGCGCCCAGAGGGTTTCACTCAGAAAGTTCATCTAGCGTTCAAGCACTCCACTCCAGACAATTCATGTCCAGGAGCAGGAGTACCACATCTGCACCACATTCAAGCTCGCAGCCTTGTCAGCTCATTAACTCAATCCCTGTATCACACAAATACAGCTACCTGGCCCTCTTATCCCAGCAAGCCTGTCCAAATATGCATAGCACAGAGCAGCTTCCCAATCCAGGCATGCTGCTGCCTCAGTTGGCTCTGCCGGAAGAAAGCAGATGAGCCCTCACTGGTGAGTCTTTTAAAGGAGTCTCACATTGACATGTTTTACAGATAATAAGACACATTTTCTTGCAGCTCGTTTGGAGTATTTCCTCAAACAGGAATCTTACTACTGCTTCAGTAGCTGTTGCAATTTAACAATGTTGATTTTTTTTCTTTTTTAAATGGCATCCATTGAATCTCCTTCTTGAGTTTTTTCAATATTTGCACAGACTATGTAATGGTCTACTAATAGTTCATTAAGTGCTTGAAGTTCATTTTTCTCGTTACAAATCAAACTAGGAAATATTCAAACTGTTTCACCACAGCTCATAGCCAGATATTATCAGCTGTGGGTCAGTATGCAGGACCAGTGTTTTCAAAACTCCTCAGTTCCACATTATATATCCTAGAGAAAGACATTTTTAAAACCATAAGCACAATCTAACCACTCCACCTGGAGCCTGCAGGGCAGGTAGTTCTTCGGAGCATAGATATGGAACTGCTCCTGTGCTAGATTGTCCTTGGTCTCTTTTCTTGGCAGTGTCATATAATGGCCAGAACAAGAAGGTATCAATCCTTCTAGGGGACACTGAAAGATTCTGCAATATAAATAAGTAATATTAATGGTAAGGCTCTTGAAACCTTCTGAAAGAGAAGCAAAGGAAGACTGTTCATACCATTACACCTTTACACACTGTCACAGTTATCCTAAGACTTTGTTCTTTATTTTGTCACCAGCTGCCAGGCTATGGCTGAGTTGTGCTAGGAGCCAGTCCGAGCTATATTCTACCTAAACCATCTGGAATCACCTGAGTTATTCCAGCTTTACCTGGATGTTACAGAAAGGGAATCATTACACTGTGTTAGATCAAGGCAACACTGATAGCGTATGATCACAGTAACAGATATCTCCTGTGCTTCACAGATTTGTCATGTTCACATACTACTGCAGGTAATAAATAGACTTTACTGTGACTGGAGAAGTGACATGGTTTTTCAGGGCAAAGCTGGAAATTCTTAAATTGCTTTAAGATTAATTATTTCATTTATTTTATGACCTTTTCTGTACAGGTTTGAAAACTTGAAGGTGTTAAAATTAGCTTCAGAGCACTGTATTGAGATGGAAAGAGAAAATTCATTATGTTTTCAAGGTTCTCCCACATTTTGTCCCATAAATATTTGTTCAATTCGGCAGAAGTTAAAAAGCTGTCTCAAACCTGAACTGCTTTTTTTTTTCCTAAAAAAGTATTTTCTTTTATGAAATGAAAAATTTTACTCTAATTCCAAATTGACTTAGAATGGAAATTTCATACCTCTGAAGCAACCTGATCTAGGTAGTTGAAGATGTCCCTGCCCAATGCAGGCACAAACAATCCAATCCAGACCACTCTGTGATTCTATGATTTTATGATTATCCAGAAATTCAGAAGTTAGATACTAGAAAACAGGAAAAGACAGGACATATTTGACAAAAGCTGGGATGAAGAAATGGGTCTTGTAGACCTCTAAAGTCCAGTAATGACCTTATAAGCTCTATGGTCAGTAGCTCTCCATCACATCTCTCCTCTCAGCAGGAGCACTGACAGAACCAGTAAAATCTGTCAGAAAATCACTACCTGAGGAAGTATTACCTTCTTTGATTTCTTTGATTTAGAAATTATTCTTAAGTTCAGGAATAGTCAGCCAAGGGCACATAATTGTTTTACAAAGAGAATTATGAGTAGCGGAACTTCAGCAGCTCTAAAATGTCCCTCAGCAAGCAAACAACTCTTCAACCCACTCAGTACACCCCCACTTGCGAACTGTAATTAGCATTGCAAACGCCTTTTCTATTTCAGAACTATTGATTGTGTAATTAAATAGCAGCAAAGACTTAAAATACCTGGAAATTTGCTTTAGCTTTCATTCTCCGTTATCTATGTCTGTCTATCTATCTACCTATCAAAAACCCTTCCAATTCTATACAGCTATCACTCATGGATGTTGAGAGTCTGGATGGATGTTGAGGCTCTGGAGTGAGTCCAGAGAAGAGCAACAAAGCTGATGAAGGGGCTGGAGAACAGACCTTATGAAGAACGGCTGAGAGAGCTGGGGTTGTTTAGCCTGGAGAAGAGGAGGCTGAGAGGAGACCTCATTGCTCTCCACAACTACCTGAAGGGAGGTTGTAGAGAGGAGGGAGCTGACCTCTTCTCCCAAGTGACAGGGGACAGGACAAGAGAGAATGGCCTCAAGCTCCACCAGGGGAGATTTAGGCTGGACATTAGGAAAAATTTTTTCACAGAAAGGATCACTGGGCACTGGAACAGGCTGCCCAGGGAGGTGGTTGATTCACCTTCCCTGGAGGTGTTTAAGGCACGGGTGGATGAGGTCCTGAGGGACATGGTTTAATGTTTGATAGGAACTGTTGGACTCGATGATCCAGTGGGTCTCTACCAACCTGGTTATTCTATGATTCTATGATTACACAGCCTTCTACATATGTGCAATATACAAAATTTGTCATTATATCCACTCACCTTTCAAACCCCTTACTTAATATGGTCTAAATATTCTTCCCTGTATTTAGGGGAAATAATCCCTGTGTTCATCCACTCCTGAGCACACTCAATATCAAAATCTCATGCCTACTTAAAGGAAGAGTATTTGACCAGCTCATCTTCTATGGATCTCTTAGGTTTTCACACTTAATACTTTGCTTTATTTGAACCTGCATATATGGAGATATATATATAGATGTGTTGGTTATAAAGAGGCAGAAGAGTGAGATATTAGATATGTAGTTGCTCTTATAAACAGATATTGCTAGGAAAGGCAGACAGAAGACTACATTATGATTGGCAGGAATTAAAAAAAAATCGACTGCAGGCAGCAAGCAAAACGCCAGTATTCTTAATATGCCTCATATATGTATAAATATATGTATAATATGTATAAACCCAGCAATTTATCACATACTGCAAGACTGTCAGCTGCATCCTATACATAGTGCTTTGTAAACTGCTGTGGTACAATGAAAAGATTCACAGCACAAGCTCTGCAACCAGGAAGGGAGGAGTCTGAAAGAATGCAACTCAAACAGCTTCTGAAAGAGGAGGATGAGCAGGATATGCAAAATCAAAACATCAAAAGGTCTTTGTCTATCTCAATCACAGACAAGCTCGAAAAGGCTTAATTTGCATTTGCACAAACAACATCATGCGCTACAATAAGCTTCCTTAAATTGATTAGCCAGAGGGAGGGAAAGAACCCTGTAACAAGTGCTTCGAAGATTCATTTGCATGCAGGGGCAAGCTTAAATTGTACAGGTACCATAGGAATGAGACATTCCAGAGCAGAGTATCTACTCCAAGAAAGACCACTGAGCTAAGCCTCATCTGCAGCTATCAAGGCAGCTTTCTACAAAATGCTCAGTTGCAGCTTGGGGAAGCGGTTAGTTTTTGACACAAGATCACTGTACTTAATTTGATGCTTTCATAGTAGCAGCACCATCTCCATAATCAAGAGTTTTTCTCTTTGCTTTCCTGGTTTGATTTTAAGCTTGCCTCGCCACAGTATTCTGACAAATCAGGTGTACGTTTAGAGTGTTAGGAATGTATCACATTCAAGTAATGTTGCAGACAAGCTGTGTGCAAACTGAGACAACTCTGGGAATCCATGGGGTCATGTTGAAATGCTAGCTGCAAAGGGAAGAGAGTTTCATGGAGAGATATTTTTTAGTGCTTTCTGACATAGTGCTTCAAACTGAGAGGTTCCACTACTTGGAAAAAATCTCACATCATTACATTTGTCCCTTTTAATAAAAACATCAGGTAACCTTATGTTCCAGATACAAAGTACTCAGATAGTTTGTTTATCAACTGCACAATGGCAAATTCTTCATTAAAGCTGGTTTCTATTTGTATCTCAGAAACTGAATGTTCATTTAAGTGAAAAATGACCCTGAAACAATTGCTACTGAGGAATCTGACCTTATGTGGGAAAGTCTGCTCAACTCATCAGACAGCATGCAGTAATATATCTGAGAGGTGAAAGATAAAAGTCCAAGTGCAGTTGGCTTGACAAAAAAATGTGTTCTCACAAGAATATATTTTTCCATCAACACTGCCATTCATAGAAATATACCAGCTTTAGGGACGGTTTCTACAATTCAGGGGATCCTGAGGACAAGAAATCCCTTCTCTAAAATGAGAATTTAAATTATTTACTGGATTGGGTTGGACGGATTGAGCATGGAAGACTCAGGTCAGAAGAGTGTAATCCCCTGAGAATACTGTCATGCACACAGCCAATCCATATCTGGAGAAAGGGAGCTTGAACTTGTGATTCTTTCACACCAACAAACTTTCTTAGTTAATTGACTCATCTGAGACCATTAGTTTCTGAACTGGTTAGCTATTCCTTTCTTCTTATCCACAAACAAGAGGGTAAATTTCCTGTGACAGGAAATTCAGCTACTATATGGCATCCTTAAGGAGAGTGCTTGTTTTTCTCTAGAGACCATATGAGACAGAGTCTATTTGCTTTAATCTCCATGAGTTTAGGAACACAGTGACCTTTTTATATACATATATGAAAGTAAGATCATTCATGAGGCAGGCAGTCCCACTCTCTTGTAGTACTATTTCATAATTTTTAATTAGACTACATTTGACTGCTCTAGTCCCAGCATCTCTAGCTGAGCTAAATGCCTCAGATTAAGTCAAGAAATTTCCAGGTAATGACAATTTTTATTACAATGTGTTTGCAATGATTTTTAGAAAGATTGGAAAAATAAATCTGTTAGCTTTAAACTGTTCCTTTTTCACATCAAACTAGTTACGTTGAATCAAAAAGATATTAAAATGACACTCTGCCATCCAAGAGTAACCTGAATTACATTTGCTTACTTGGTAAAAATCAGCCAAAATTAATTCATAGTTCCTTAAATATTGCATGCATATACTCTTAATGCTTGGTGAGCAGGCAGTTTAGTAAACGTATAGAATGCTGTAAAACCTCATCAGCATCTGAATGTGAATATCACAGGACAAGAAGTTACATATGTAGAATAATACACTCAGACTGAAGTCACTATTTCACTGTATAATTACATAGTTTATTAAAAGTGATTTTTAAGCCAATTAGTAAATTAGAGCAGGGTGTTCTGAGTTTCTTTTTCAGCAATCTGTAAAAAATTAAAACATGAAATACTAAATCCAGGCACTTAAACTGAGGTGGCTGGAGGCAAGTTGCAACATTTCAGGCTAAGGAGTTCATAGCCAAATCCCAAAGTATGGGACCCCAACATAAAATGAATCTTTTTAGTGCAGATGCGTTTATTTCCATACAATGTGCCTGCAATCGTGATTTAGTTCAGATCATTAATGTGCTTTTGAAGGAGATCTTGCAACTGTCGCCACTTAGCTTTTATTCATATGATGTAAAGGTCTCTGAGGATATGAACCAGATTCTTTTCAAATTAAATCAAACTGGAAGGCAGGGTTGAAGAACACATTTATAGTCCTCCAGTTGTTATGACTATTATGTCCTTGGGGCTAGATCAGTTCCATGTGAAGGTTGCTTGAAACAGGGAAAACTTTCCCACATCAGGACCTCAGCACCAGCTGGTTCTCTTCCTATGGCACTAAACTTTTTGCATGTGTAGGTATAGCCTCTAATGACCTACAGTAAGCACCAAAAATTCTGTTCCCTTCTTGACAAGGAAACACAATCCCAACCATGGTGAACCGTGGGTTTCCCTGACAAGTGCTTTTAAGTGTCTGGTGTATGAATGATATAAATAACAGGAGTTACATACAGTTTTCATGCAGCCAAGTACTGATTGGTGTATCTAGTTTGAGTGTCACCCCTTAACTCAGTATCTACTCAGGGAAGTTTATTTATTAATGCAGTCTCAAAGTGCCAACAGTATGCAGCACACACAAATTACATAACTAGGTAATTGTGCAAGGCTTGAGATCAAATAGTACTTACATGAAACACATCATCCATAACAGAAAAATACCAAATCCTGTGGAAAAGGGTTTCCTGTTTCGATAAGGGCTAAATTTGGATGCCTAGTAAAACACTAGAGCAGCCTTTATCAGATTTGGTTTATCATCTCAGTAGGCAATCATTGCACCTGGTTTTGCCAAGCAACATCATAGTTTCCAAAGCACTGGGTGTAAACCAATGATATGCTGGGAGGAATTAGGAAATCCATGAGCTGGATAGAAAAGCCTTTGATTCTGAATCAAAACAGAAGGAGAGCCTAACACATCAAGATCAGAAGGTTTCTACCAGCCAGGATTTTGAGAGTGTGATACATAGACAATATTTGAGTTTTTGCCCACACATAATCGATTGTCATTTATACGTTGTCAACAGAAGGCATTCCACAGGGTTTCTGGATTTGATGCAAAGATATACCAAATTTCATGTTTCCAGTGCTCCTGTTGTCTACATTTTTATAAGGCTCTGTGACTGTTACTTAATTTTGACATTGTAAATGTATACTTCATTTTCTTTTTATTTGTGCCATGCCATTTCTACTGGCATAGGAAGCTTTAGGAGGAGGACACCGACGTGGTCTGACAAAGCCCATCATCACAATACATTCTTTCAGGATATATGTAAAAAAGCCAACCGTGCTCCATTTTACTGCAAGGGCCCCCTTAGGAGCTGGCAATGCAAGAACCTGTGTGGAAGAGGTGTCTTTCACTGGCCAGCAGTACAGGACTCACCCAGGGAAGTTATAAGAATTTGGGAAGAAAATGGTATGCCCAAACACTGAAGGTTCTTCAGGAAACCTTTAGAACAGCAAAGCTGAAGCAGGACTTCTACCTGTCTGTCATTTAACTCAAATTATAGTTGTTCCCTGACAAGACAAGTTTGCAATGCTTTGGAGATTCAGTGCACATTTACTTTGTTTACTTTTGGAGAATATAAATGAAAGCAGAAAAAGAAAGTTTTCAGAATTAATGTTCTTCCCAAAGCAAAGAGGAAGCAACTGGAATAGGAAAAACTTCTTGATAAAGGACAAGGTAGCATTAAAGAACAATGAACAAGGCAGTTCTAAGTAAAACAAACTAAACAGAGCTTGATGGGTCAGTCAGGTATATAAACATACAGATATGAGAAAGCTGCTGACACAGAAGCAGTGATGGCACTGAGAAAGTTCTCAGAGAATCTGGAACAGAGATAATACGCTATTGAGAGGCAGGTACAGAGTTTACTCCAGGCTGGGACAACTGACTGAACTTTTACTTTTCTAATAGACGAACCTGCTGATGTTAAAACAGGAATGATTTCTAGTCTAGCGGTAAAGAAACAGGGAGCAGAAGTTGCTTATGAGAGGTAGATGGAATTGCCAAAGTACTAGTTGGGAGGTAAGGCTGAAGTAAGTAGCTGTGATTCAGCGGAAAGACCATATCCTGTAAGAGGAATTGGTCGTGTTCATGTTAGAGAGGACTTCTATACCAAGGAATACCTTATCTTTTATAAAAGAGTGCAGAATGTTGACAAGGTAATAGAAGGCCCCAAGATGTGCTTTATCTACAGCAAGAATGGAAAGTTTAGACCACTTTGGAACTATACTACAAGAGAATGTGATAGAGTATGTGCAAAGAAACTTTGCGGTGAATATTTGACAACTTTTGAGAGATGTACTGCCAAAGCTGCTAGAACTTGCGGAAAAAAAATAAGAAGTTCATGGAAAGGTCTGTTAAAGTTGCTAGTTCTGCTAAGTGGATAAAATGTAAAGAGAGACTGATTTACAAAACTGTAATAGGCTCAAAGTCAGCTTTCAGTAGAAGGGCAAAAAGTTAACATCTCAGTGGGGTATAAAAAAGGCAAGAGAAAATGTGCCCACTGAGGACAGAATTTAGGGCTAATTCAGAAAGCACAAGAAGACACTAAGATAATGAAGACTTCTGCAGCTAAATTTGAAAACTACAACATTCAACACCCTTTCCTATTCTGAAGCTGAAACTTTCCCAGCAGATGCTGCAAATCCTGCCAGTTTTTATGATGGTTTTGTGAGGTGGACAGATGCACCCATTATAAAACCTTTGGCTTGTAGATAGCATTTCAGTGCAGCTTAGTTACTACCAGCATGTCTATTCCCGTATTTATATTCTCACTTATTTTTTTCTTTGTAGTGGGTGAAACACAAACACAGAGACCCAGCAATTAAACTGTCGTTCACAAAGTCTGGAATTGAAGCACATCTCTCCAACAGAGGCATCTGTGCCTCTATTCATATTTTAGCTAGGTCCTTCAGTGTTCCTTTTTCAGTGTTTTAATTCACCTTGAGGCTGATTTCACAGCCAAGTTGCTCTTTAGTTCCCTTTGAGTAACTTCTGCAGAAGAATTTCCTCTGTCCTACAGTTAAAAAGCTCTACAGGACAGTCACATGGGAGCCACCTATTTCAAAGAGGGAGAAAAGTCTTTGCTTAGGAGCTTGCAAGGCTCATTGATAGGGCTTTTAACTAGATGTGAAGGGGGAGGGGAACAATATTAGGTTTGTCTATGACAGGTGTCAAGAGGGCACACAATGGTTGGAGGGATGGAGCACTGGGAAGGGCCCTCCACCTGCTTCATCGGGGTATGATGGGGATATTGTGGCACAGTTGGAGCCCTGCAGAGAAAAGCAGGAGGCTCCTGAGGTAGTAGGTGCCAGGAAAAAAACTTCCATAGAATGCCTCAAGGCAAATAAGCGATCTTCCCCCAAGGTGGCAATGAACCAACAACCTAATTGAAGTGCATCTGTATAAATTCATGAAGCCTGGGCAACAAATAGGAGGAGCTGGAAGCTACCATACTGCTAGAAAACTATTACGGAAACTTGGTAGGACGAATCCCATGACTGGAGAGTGGCTACTGATGGCTAGAGGCTGTTCGGAAGAGACAGACCGGGAAGGAGGGGTGGAGGCATTGTCCTCTATATCAGGAAATGGATAGGATGTGAAGAGCTGTGTTTGAGACGTAATCATGAGCAAGTTGAAAGCTTATGAGTCAGGATAAAAGACCAACACAGCAAACACAACTGGGCTGCTTCTGCAGCCATGGCCAACCCTTGGTTGCACAACCATGCCACATTAGACTCTGATGGCCTTGGGCACAGGCAGCCAAACACCAGGGGAGGAAAGAGATGGCTGCAGCAACACATGGTGGGATCAGGGCCTCAACAAACACATCACTTTCAAGACACCTGAACAACCAGTCCATTGACAATATGTAGTTTCACATGTAACTGAGTATAGTAAGACCCAACTGTTCATGACTTTTAGACATTATGACAGGATAAACATAAAAACCCCCCATGATACCCATTTAAACGCATGTGCATATTCACGAATTAACAGAGAATGGGTGACTCCAAATTGTGTGTAGCCTCCTACAGTATTCATATAATGTCAAATAGTAAGTGTATCTAGCACTGTCTGTAAGAAACTAGAAAGCTTAGATAATTGTATGTCCTTTGAGGCTCCCTCTTTGCTTAGCAGATATGTTGTCCATCTCCTTGATCTCCCAGCTCCTATCCTAAGCAACTGCAAAAAAGGCAAGGAAAGAAGACGTTGAGACAGCAACAGTGAAGTCGAAGAAAAAGACTTCTTTAAAATGCTGCATGTATTTTTCAGTGCAATCAAATACAGAATAATTCTATATTCAGTTAAACTTCTCAAGAAACTCCAGGAAACATGATATGAAAAACAAAAAATTACTGAGAAAATTACAAATTTGTATATGCTGATATGATTTTTTGCTATGTCAGTCTGTTGCTGCAGTACATCTGTCTAAGAAAATGCATGGAAAGTCAAACTCCCTTTGTAGATTGTCCAAAAACCACTTGCTTGCATAGTAGGTTGGGTTGCTGACCACATTTGTTTGCTAACAAGAATATTTGGTGATTCAGCCTCTTGGTCAGTGCTGCCTTGTGTCCCGACAGCCCTGAAGATGCCTAAGGATACCTGCCCAGTCTTGCTCTCCCCAGTGAAATTTATCCCTTTGTGGAAAACCACCAGAAATCTTTATCTGTCACAGTTTCTCAAGCTGTGATTAGATGATTTATTCCTCTTGCACGGATCTTCTACTTCTGAGTAAATTTTATCTTTGGTGCTAGATAGGAAAAATGTTTTCCATATGTAAATATGGAAAAATGTTGTCCATATGTAAACAGGTTTTCATCAGTTCTTTTTACTACAACGTCCCTTCAAAATCACAGGCTCTAGCATATCTCCAGTCAAAACCTGGTGACAGTTGTTTTAAAATCTTGTGATGTTTCAGTATTCAAGAGTTGACTGGTGAAAGAGGACAAAGATGTTGGCATTTTGGCACAAATAAAGGTAGCAGATCAGGTCAGAGGTGAATCAGGACAGTGTTTCTAGGCTAGATAGGGAAGGAAAGGACAAGGCACACAGGCACAGTGAGGGATAATTGCAGAATAATAATAGGAAGACAGGGAGAAAGGATGGAGGATCCTGAAGTTTGCAAGACCTTACATATTTTTTGAGACCTGATAGAATTCTGCCAAAAGCATGAATTCCTTTTCTTTTAAAAGGCTTGATCTCGGTATTACAGGAATAGACTGGTCCCTGACTGATTATATTAATCAGCCTCATTACTGCTATTATAAGAAAACTCATTTCTATTGTTATACAGGGTATGGTTATAGACCTGTAGAATAAGACTTCAGCAAAGTGCGATCAGGGACTACTGAAAGAGCTAATTTTCTAGCAAACAGCAGTCAAGCTACTCCTATATTTATCTATCATATTCCACTTAGCTCTGTGCCCTACTCCTCAGAAAATCAGCCTCTGCCGCATCCTAACACCACAGATGTATTGCAAGGTCTGCTCATTGGCAACACAGCATTCCACGTAACAACAGACATAGGACAAGACATGATATCAAGCGGTTGCTTAGTTATCTTTTCTTGCTGCAAGTCTATAAAGGAATAACAATGAAGCTAATTAATTGGAGCTAATTAATTGCAGGAATCTGAATAAATTAAAATACATAAAATGAAACAGAGTTACTTTGGGTGTAACAGTATCTTTTCCTGCCTTGTCTTGATAATTTGTGTTGAGTTAGACATTTGACAACAGGAGAAGGATTCAAGTTGATGTGAAGACAATTACGCTTAGGCTTTTAAATTCAACCATTTAAACTTTATTTTTAGTTAGTGAACGCTAAGGAGCTCCTGTTATGAAGAACTCATTTGAACGCTTGCCTGGGATTCAGATACCTAAACAGAGGAACCTTGAGTTGTTTTGGTGCCCTGAAGCCTCCATCCCCTCCTCTAGCTCATGCTCCAGGGAGCGCAGAATGTCTCCTACCTCCCTTCACACTGCTCAGTCCTGGCTACATACATATCTGAGGGACCCTTGAGCATCTCAGAGTTATCTGTGGGCAATGGATGACTGTCCCTAATGGCCTTGCAGATGCCCTGGCCCTTAGGCTTGGTTAACTGTACTTCCTTCACCAGGAAAGAGAACTTAAATTCTCATGTGCTTGCTTATACACAGACACTGAATCTCAGGGGTCTTAATCCCACCCTTGTGAGAGGCCTGATTATGAAAGATGGGATACACAGGCAGTGTTTGCATTATATCTAGTTTTTATTTATAGTCTTTTATCAGTTTTCATATGATAAAAACAACCAATTTCTGATAATGTTCCTCAGTAACATAATTTTAAAAATATCTAATTCTATTTAATAAGTTAGCATTTCATGTTACAGTTACATTCTGCTTTCCTCTTACATTTTTCATTCTGAATTGTTAATGAGTAAATTACTTTTAAAAAAAACCTCAGAAAATTTAAATCCAGAAAATAATTTGAGTAACTAAAATAACTTGCTCTGTTTGCATGAATGTATAACATGGTTTTGTGCTTAAATGTGCATAAAAATAATGCTCTGGAAGGCAGATGACCTCTGTTAGCTGAAGTTCCAGTTATGTAAATGAGGTAATTTACTGGCTCTTTATCAAATCCACTTTTACTTTTATTAAAAAAAAGAAAAACAAAGCAAACAAAAAAACCCAGAAACAAAGAAATCTTCCTTGCATACAATTTATTTTTATCTATTTTTTTTTTACAAATGACCTCTCCACTTGTGCCTCCTTTAAAATTTTAGTTCAGATCTGGAATGCTTTTCTGAAACCAAATCTCTGTTCTTCGCAGTTACCATTGCTTGGTTGCACTGGGAATCAGTTTTAGGATGTATGGATTGGATTCCTTTCAGATGAAATTAAACTGGAAGACGAGCTTCAGATATGTATCCATTGTTGTCCAATTCCTAATATACCTTCAGATCCTTGGATCACAATAGAGCTAGTCTAAGGATAAATTAACTTAGAGTCAGGTCCAACATGTACATCACATCCTTAGAACCAAATGGGTCCCTCTTCAGATCCAGTCTTGTCGAGCTACAGAATGTGCTAAAGGCCAAACCAATTTTTCCAAAACAGACTATCTAAACAGGTTGCTTGTCTGCAATACTTCTATAGTATCTTGTAATATGAGGTAATACTTAATGAATAGTTTTCTGTCAAAATATGTAGTAGGTTTGAAAGTGTTCTTAGCCCTATTTTTTCAGTTAGGGAATTAAACTGTGCCTGAAGATGCCTTCCCAGACCTTCCCAAAACAAGGGAACACAACAAGCTGTTGTTCAAACCACAGGATTATTTTTCTTGATCACTTGTTTGCATAGAAGATTACCCCTTGCTACAAGGATTACCTCCTTTTGCTATAAAAGTAGCAACCAGGGAAACCTTCCAAAGTAGCAAGAAGCTTCAGAACAAAAGATGAGTTTATCTAAGTGTTACTGTTAAAAGGAAATCCGCAGCATGCACAGTAGAGACTCAAATAAACATCCACGTCAATATGTTGTATGAATCATAAAATATTAATGAATAAATAATGCGTAGCATCTTGATAGCTTTTTTGGCAGAACTTTGAACTACATGGTTGATGGAACAGGATATAAGTACAAGACTTGCATTTTAATAAGGCATTTGAAATATTTTGCATTATTCTTACATTTGTGGGTCTAGACACACTCAGGGTGCCATACTTTATCTACCTGTAATATCATGCTGAGACATTTGACGTGGTATTTCCACTACCTTCCCTTTGACCCTGTCTTCCTATTTGGGAAAATAAGAGGTTGGTGTGGTTTTTTTATGAAGAATAATAGTATTTTTGCTTAGTGATGGATCAGCAGTCTCTTCTTTTAAAAACTGACCTGAAAGCTCTCCATTATTTACAATCTCACTTTCAAGGCTACAGGACCCACTGTTCAAGCATCACCGAAGGTCAACAAATGCTGGGAAGAAATGGTAATTAACTTTGATTTCAAGTGAGAGGTATAGCAGGGAAACCTGTTGAGAAACCACATAGCCTGTCTTCTTGACTGAGGTTCTGGAAAGAGACATGGAAAATTAAAAAAGAGCAGCAAACTGAGACAAAATCTGCTGTTTGCAATGTGGGGATCATTATGTGACTTGACCTCATAAAGTCCAGACAATAATCAATTTTTTAATTCATGGGAGGAGCCCAATGACAAGAAACAAATTCCTAAAGCAATGCACTAAGAAGCCTGGTGATGCTGCATAAAAATATTGAAGGAGCCACACACTGGTAATACACAGAAAAGTGTATCTAATGAATCTTGTACTGCAGCAGAGATATTCTGTGGGAAAAAGAAATCAGAAAAGTAGCAGTGGTAAAAAAGATCTGAGGAATATGCACAGGAAAGAGGATCAGAGCTGGGATTGTGGCATTCAGTAAAACCCAAAAAACATAAAACAGAACTAACAACCAGTGCAATTTGCAGCTCTTTTATTAGACTCTCCACAGCGTGCAATCTGTAAAATAGAGTCAGGGAACATGGTCCCGTGCGGAGTTAGAGAGTAAAACAGAGTTAGGGAGCACGGGACTAGTGGTTCTATGAGTTTACCAAGGTGACACGGGAGATGGGAAGAGTTGGGTGGTCCTTCCTAATAGCATATTCCTGAAAGTATACCCCAAACAGCCCTATCTGACTACTTTCCTGCCAGGACGAGTTGGAGGAAGTTCAGACAAAAGCGAGACAAACGACAAAGAGCTGAAGGGAATGACTTCAAAGAAAGGATTAAGCAAGTTAAAATATGCACAGCATGGCTAAGAAACAACTGTAGGTCATGAGACAGGAAATACAGTAGCTGCCAGCCATTCTTAGAGGTATAAATGAAGACATGTCTCAGGGAAAACAAACAGGGAGAAGGAAGAATTTGTCATTAATATATTTTTACTCCAATATTTGCTTGGTACGTGGTAGCTTCACTGTATCGTCATAGACTACCAGCAGTAAGAAAGAGACAAGCACAAAAAAAAAAAGCCCCCTCCCTTGCCAGTGTGCTTTGAATTCCCTTTTATAGTTAATTTGATTGCCTCCTTTTCTCTCTTACTGCTCTAGGCCAGGCTCATTATTACATGGGATTAAGGAATCAGTTCTCTCTGAATCCAAGAGCACTTCAACATGTCCAAAGTAACTTATGAACATTTCCAGGTTTGCTACAGAAATTTTTTTCAACAGATACTTCTGTACTGTTTTCTTTCTGTTGGATTTTTTGTTGATTAATAATGATGGTAAGCTTTTCCCAGTAAGTATCTTCTTCTAGTTAATTTGAGAATGTTTTTTCTCACTTGCCTTTTCTTCCCTTTTACCCTTTAGTCACTGCTGCAATTTATATAGCACCTTCTGTGGTATCTTTAATATCAGAAGGTCAATACCTAGACTGCCTTTTATTCATACAAGTGAATGATAAGCACTAGGGAAACTTTTCTTGGAGCATAAAAGAATGATATTCTGACTGGTATTCAAGCAATAATATTAATCCCTACTGATATGAAAGAGTTGTTTTGCTAATAAGTGTTTTAAAAGTATGAGTTAAGAACATGTCATCCTTTATGTTTAGTAGCCATTTGACCAAGAACTGAAAAAAATGAAATAAATATCATTGAATTACAGAAGTTACACCTGTGCAAATTCACATATTGGGAATTGCTTCATCTATTCTACTCTCTACTCTTTTCTTTATGCAAGAGCTCCCTACTCTACCATTTGCTTTCTTTTTTCAGATCATAAATTCATTTCCATTCACAATGCAAAAAAAAAGGAGTAACACAAACCAGGATGTGAAAAGCTATATTTTAAACCAAAATAAGCCTGAGGAACCTATGATACTCTGAAAATTTTTGCACTGAACAGTTTTAACTGGAGTGAGCAGCTTGAGTGGTTTGAGAAAATTCGTGGAAATGCATTGATTTTGATGAAACTTCCCCATAAAAAATTGGCTTAGAGTAAGTTAGTATGAGAGTAGAATGTTGCATTTTCTATTTTGGCAAAGTTGAGCAATGTGGTTTTCTTCCTTTCTTTTAATAGAAATCTCTATACATTTATACTTCTATGCAACATCAGGTAAATGAAATAATCAAAGTTATATTTTTCATTGCCATTTTTTTAAATTGTCAAAAATTAAGGAGTCAAAGATTTAAAAGTGTAATTATTAGTGATTACATGGGAAATTTCTAATTTTTAATTGTATTTGAAGTGAAACTAGAAAATCTAGAAGTGAAAATTTCTTTAAAGGATCTGGTAAAACATTTCTTTTTCCTTTTTGTTGCTTTCCTGGTAAGCAAGCAATCAAATTTTAGAAGGATAATATTTTTCCAACCTTTTGGCTATAGCTAATAACACTACTTAGACACAACAGTTTGAAAAGTTACAATATAGTTGACATAGCATGAATCAAGCAAAGTTACTGAGATATTAACATAACCCATTCCTCACATTCCAGATAAGTCTACATTGCTCATAGCACGTTGTTTCCTTACAGAAAAATACTTCTCCTTGCATAGCATAATCCTCTCTTGGATGCACAAATGACTGTTTTCACATGCAGAAAGACAGGCTGTAGTCTTCCCTGTTGTCATAGATTGGACTTTTGGAGAAGAAAAAGATAAATGCCTGAGTATTTTTATTTTCTTTTTTTTACATAGAGGAAACAGGCAGCAGCAGCCTCTACATGCAGCTGTTTCTACAGACATAACACATATTTTTACATCAACTCAGAACCAAGGGCATGAATTTTTAGCTTCCTAATAACATGTAAATATGCTCAAACCAGTTTTGCATTATATTACTGATACTCATTTATTTTAGTGCCTGAAAACATCTGAGGGTAGTTCAGACCATTTTCTTGTTTTTAATTTATCTAATTGTTTGAATAAGCACATATGGGGGGAAAAAGGGCAAATGAGTTCTTTTTCTGAAGGGATGAATGCACTACTGGTTTTCCAGTGGGGCATTCTGTTTTCTCCCTGTGGCACTCACACTTGTGTAATCACAAAATTGCAGAACAAAGTCAGAAATTTAAATATCACCTTATTTGTTCTAAGATTAACTTTCAGGTGCCCTTTATCAACACAACCATTCACTAAATTACTTCATTAACACAACCATTTGCTACATCTGACCATGCACTTTTGAGATGAACCAGTTTCAAAACACCTAGTTTGACTGTGCAGCACCTAGAAATAAGCAATCATGTCTGTGATATCCCACTTTCAAAACTAAAACAGTGAGAGTTTCTTCCACTGGTTCACACAGTCTCCACATTGAGCATGGGCATCAGTGCATCAAGGAGAAGGGACAGAGCAATATGAAGAAGGAGTAAAAAAGTCAAAGTCAAAAAATAATTAAGATTTAGTTTTCTAATTTCAGGACCTGTGTTTTGGGGGGAAAAAGGTCCAATTGATCATACAGTTTTCTTTTTTAACCTCTCTGTAGATGTGCAGATCTTTAATTATAATGTACACAGTATAATGGCTTTAAAATGGAGGGGGAAAGATTTAGATTAGATATTAG
Organism: Coccyzus lansbergi; assembly: GCA_033558105.1. NCBI lineage: Eukaryota > Metazoa > Chordata > Aves > Cuculiformes > Coccyzidae > Coccyzus > Coccyzus lansbergi. The sequence continues at coordinate 2,855,704 of JAUMJK010002392.1, forward strand.
AAAGACATTATTCATGATGAGGCTGGTGAAGCACTGGCACAGGTTGCCCAGGGAAGCTGTGGATGTTCCATCCCTAGGAGTGCTCAAGGCCAGGTTGGATGGGGCCTTCGGCAGCCTGACCTAGCGGGAAGGTGTCCCTGCCCATGGCAGGGGAGGGTGGAATTGGATGATCTTTAAGGTCCATTCCAACCCAAACTTTTCTATGATTGTATGATTCTGTAATCCCTTTATGTGCAAATCAGTGAAATAGTCTTCCTATATATAAATTCAGCATTCCCTGATCACTGTTTGTTCATAGATATATATGAAAAAACTATCACACATGCTACTGCAGCCTCATACGTTTCCCTGTTCTTTTATTCATCAGTATTGGAGTTTTATGATTTTTATGCAGTCATACTGCTTTTACAGCACGTAGCTGTCATGGCTCTGTCTCGCAGGTTTCTATACATCAGAGACCAGTTTTAAAACTGTTTTGACAGGTTAAAAGCTGGAATTTTTCCAGGGACAGGATGGAGAGAAGCAGGAATGTGAGAAGTGAAAAAGAATATTCCTTGACACTCCCTAATCATTTCAGTGCAGATGGCACTGTCTTTTTCAAGTAGTTTCTGTGCACAACAGCCATTGAAAAAGAGTGAAAGCCTGAATGCTGAAAAGAGTCTTCTTGGGAGATACGTACATATCTGTATGTACATCTATCCAACACAGAGAACAGTGCAGGCATGAGCAGACAAATATGCATAGCTTAACTTCCCTCTTCTTCCTCCTCTATTAGTTCACTAAAATTAATTGCACACCAACATGCTGTAGGCCACATTGTTAATTATTGTCTCTCTCTCCTGCACCTGAGGCATCACACTGGTTTAGAAAACAGATGGAGAGCTGCTGGAGATGAATCTGCAGGTATGTGAAAAATGGATACAGACTTTATGATACTGCAGACTCAGATGGTCTATTAATTTTCAATAATATTCGGGGAAAAAAAGGAATTTTCTACATGTTTTTAGGTGTAATTTGTTTTTTTAGAAGGGAATTAAAAAGCCAATTACTTTTATGATTTCATCATTATCATTTATGTTTGAGGAACATTTATGGCAAAATATTCCAATGATCACTGCATCAGCCTTGCAGTTTCTTAGATAACCTGCCCCTTGGCAGCCAGTTGTATGTGCACTATTCCTTATGGTACCAAGACTGGGCATCTTGCAGACCAGACCAACATAACAGCTTTTACTGGATTTTGCATGCAGTCTCTTGCCTGCCATCTTAATGCCACTGGCTCATACTCAACCTCTGTCCTAACAGTCTGTTTCTGCCATCATGTTGTCATGGAAAGCCACAGCAGATGGGGGCAAAGCTACTCTTTATGCGCCCGGTCTGCCTCCATCACACTTGCATGAGGTAACGTACTCATGTAATTCCAAGGAAAATCATTCACTCTTTGATCCATCCTGGTAATCAGCAAAAAGTCACTGCGGTAGTTGACACTGGCTAGTTTTTCTTCTTCTGAGGCTGAGGATCAAAGCTAGTACAGCCATAATGATGAGGCAGGTATGTCTCTAATGGCGCTTTACACAGCTCTGTAAAGAGGAAGGCACTGCAAAGGCAGACAAAACACAGGCATCCAAACCTAACTAATGCACACTGTGCCTGCTTCAAACCAGGTAAAGGGGTTTCCCTTTCATAAGTACTTCAATGTGGTAATTTTCTGCATAAAAGTACTCAAGCGAGGTATCTGAAAACCAGAATCTATTCTAACGGAGCCATTTTACCCTCTTCTAAGGGAAAATTATTGCTGCACATAGGGAATAGCTCCATTTCCTAAACTGGAAAAAAACCCCTTTCTGACTTGGCTGGAAGTTTAGCTCTGTATATGAGCCAAATTACTTTAGAAAGACTATGGAAAATTTACCTATACTATCCAAACTTACTTGATGTACTATCCAAGGAGATCCAGATATTTTAGCCAAGAAGCAAGATGAAGTGAAGTAATTGACTAGAACTCTGATTCATGTAGAAGCAAGAAAGAGCAGACGATACTACAAATATAAAGGCCATCTTTTCCTTTCCAGTGCTGTTATGGTGCATACTTTGTAGAGCAGAGATCACTTGGTAGACATCAGTATATGATTTGTCATGTGTTATACATAATTTGTCATGCTGTTATAAGACTGTGTAATGAGAACTCTGGAGCCTAAACAAGTTGTCACTTCGTCCAGTGTCCAAATGCTGTGTATGAGTATTTTGCAATCCATCAGAGATTTTCAACATTGACTATCACTTTATGAAATGTCTGATGCATGTAGAAACAACTAGTTACATAATGCATTGTATATGCTACCATATATTTGGCTTAGAATACTAAATCTATTGTCCCTCGCTATTTTAAAAAATATGTCAAATATAATACTTACGACACTAGGGTCAGCATACATAATTAGCACCTATAGAGGTTAATAAGCAGTATATTATTACATAACTTTGGGATTCCTATTCAATGACTGGATGTGAAAGATTTGTAGTCTGCCTTTCTTTCTGTGCTGCAGACACTATAAAGTGTGAAAATTAAGAGCTAGTAGGGTTAGATATGTCTCAAGCTCTCTCTCCAGCTCAATCTAACCTGTGGGTAAAGAACTGTTGGTAAAGGTGGTCCCAGGGTAACTAGCTCCCCCACAGTGCTTCAGAGGATGAGATAGGTAACTGTCTAGCAGTGGTGCTTAACCAGAGCTCTGCATACTTCCAAAAGCAGTGCAACAAATAATACTAATATTTGATCTGAAAGACAACCTATTCTAACCCTATTTTAGCTTCCTTTCTTTCTGCACTGAATCTAATGTCTTATTTGAGAAAACGGTTGATATAATGCAATTGTCTTTAATGAATTTTCTCAACTGTCACTTTCATGGTACCAAAAACTGAGTGTGACTTTTTTCCACCTGTAGCAGAAGTATAACGCTAAGACTTTAGCTCTTCACCATTTTAACAAGAGCCTTCCCTCTAGTAGGAGTGGTTCATTGTTTGTGACTATTGGCTACAGATATGTAAGAAAGATAGATGCAAGTATTGCAATAGCTACCAGACAATTTTAAGTTTATGGGCTCAGAGCAAACTTGTCCAATGGTGATGGTATATCATAGCTTGCTCCCTGGCTGTCATAGGCCCTAAGATGCTTCTTCCATTGTTGGCTTTATGGGTAAAGTGAGAGAAGCTCTATAAAATCAATTCACACTCTCAAAATTGTGCTTTAGTCATGGGTCACACAATTAGCCACATCTGCAAAGGATTATATATGCTGATTAGTAAATTCCCATCTTCAAGAACCTCCACTAAATTTTAGCTTAAGCGCTTTGGTACATGGAAAAGGTGCTGCGAGCTTAAATGCCAGAGGCTGCAACGGTCATATGAGTAAAGCAAGACTTTCTCCTCTGGAAAAACAAAGGTACGCAGATTTGAGTTTGGAGGTGGAAGTTCTGGTCTGTTTTGTACTTTCCATGTCGTTAGTCTTCCTTCTTGCTGGTCTGAGGTCTTTCTAGCTTTTACAACCATAGGATATCTTTGGTGAGAAATATATATCAGTCAGACTATATTTTTTGAACTTTTAACTCCTACTTGATAGAAAAACCTCTTACATCCCCATAAAATAAAAATCACATGATCCGTGCTGGTACAAGAAAGAAACTTTTTGGTATTTTCTGTTAATAGTGATAAGCCCCCCTGTAACTGAAAATTACTTAAGACAATATTAAAGGTATAAATGTATAATAGAGGGACTGGTTTAAGAACAGACAAACATTTCTGAAGGAATATTGTAATTATGGTAAGGGAAAAGGGGTGCACTAAGAACATCTCAGGAACTCTTTTGCTAGCATTTTCTGTGTTTCTTACTCACATTCCTACGAACATCAGACACACTCATAGACCTTTACATACATGAAATCTAGAGGAAGAAGAGCAAGTTTCAGAGGAAAAATTCTAATGCTCATTATATCTGTATAAAATACCAGCTTAATGTACATCAAGATAAGATGGCTATTTAATGAAGAAATATATGCTGTAATATTTATGATATCTACATGTAATACTGTACAAATATTTAGAGATACTTTAAGAGTTAGTCATAAATTAATCACTTACTTGCTCCAAAGCATTTGATTACTAAGATATTTAGATTGAGTTGCTCTTCCAATCTCCTCCCTTCCAAGAAATGACAAATAATTCTGATTACTGAGGAAGTGTGATGACAAATTTTAGTAAAGCAAATCACTATGATTAGTATTGAAAACTTTCAAACTCACATAGTCTCATTGCAGGGTATTAACATAGCCTAAATTTGAAGGTTTACTGGCTCCTTGCATAGTTAAGGACTAGAAATAGGCTCCTGCAGAACTTTATTCAGAGTGAGAACCTCACTTGGAATCATATTCTCCAAAACCATCGAGTTTGGAGCTTACTGCCAAACAGCATCCATGCTATGATTTTGCCTCTAGCATCAATTATCATTCATATGGGTGTTGAAGAAGCTGACAGATCTGTACTCTCCTTGTTCCTCTTTTTCCTGCATCTTAAAAATATTTGCCTTTCTTTCACCTCGTGGCACATCACCATCCTCCTCATTTCTCAAAAATATCTGCTAACAAGACTTCCAGACAGCATCATCCCACTGTTAAAAATCCATCAATAATGTCCATATAGGCCACTTGATTTAAAATTATCTTACTTAGCCAGGCTACCTCCCATAAAGCCTTCTTCAAGTCTGACTCCTTGGCCTTACGTTGCTAAGTAACGTTATGATCTGCCCAAGGACGACTTCTGTATGCACGTAGGCCCTGCTACAGTCACACAGGTAAGATATGACAAGCAACCTTCCAGTTCTGACAGTTGACAATAACAAGTCCTCAGCCATGGAACTGGTATTTAAAAAATCTTGGATTCTCCTAACAAATATCACGGATTTTGTTATATGCCTCATAGAGTTCATATAGGTTATGCTTCTATACAAACCTGTCAATGAGACTTTCACCTGTGCTGACCTTACCAGAGAATGAATCAGCCTAATGCAGAAAGGCTAAAATGGAAAGAAAAAGGAAAAAACAAAAAAACACCAAAAACCCCGAGAAGGTTCTAGTCATAGGAATTAGCAAAGCAGTCTACTATGTTTCCAGGGGAGAGGGGATACAACATGCCAACACCGCTTCTAGGGAGGGAAAAGAACAACACAAATGGTAGACAGGAGTGAAATATTTCAACAGACTGGGAAGACTCGCTCTAAACTTCAAATGTGAGACGCTGCTAAAAGAAAAGGAGAATAGAAGAGAATGAGAAAAGGCCATAAGAGATGGAAGAAAGCTATCATGAAGGAAAATGTAAGCAAGCAGGGAGGATAGAGACCTCCACAAAGAAGTAGTTATGCTGAGGGACCAAGATGAAAGCCCAAACTCGTGTAGCTTTGGTAAGGGCACTTAAGTAACAGAAGAGAGAAATCTGACCTAACAGCAGCTAGGAGCTCCATGAGTAAATATATAAGGAAGAGAAGGAAATTTGCGCTATTAATTCATATATTCTCTCATAAAACCTGAACTTTTCACAAATCAGCACTGCCAACATTGTTAAAATACTTACAAAACTTACATGTAGTGTCTGCAACTGCCAATAAGAGGGACTATTAATTTTATGTGCACAGGTCATGTAAAAAGCTGTGTAGTTTCTCTGTGATTTAGTTCCCCATCTGTAAAGCTGCCACCTCTGCTTCATTAAAGGCAAAGAGGCAATAAATTGACAAGGAACAATATAATAATGAAGAGGCACAAAGCAGATGATATAATGGCAACATCAGGTTCAGTTCTGGACCAGAAAAAATGCATATAAAACAGTGAAGAAGTTAAACGATGTATTTTATTAAAAAAAAAAAAAAAATAAGCATCTTCCAAAACAAACCCAGAAAGAGAGCAGGACAATTAAAAATACCAATATGAAATTAATGTGCTCTTTTTGCTGCAGGCTGTCACAGGCTCCCCTTCCCTGTTACCTGCCATTCAGTAAGACTTTTCCCCATTCTTTACTCTTGCTAATTGTCAGGGTTTAAAGGACACTGAAGAGCACAGGATGAGTTCATTAGAATTGCAAAGTATCTCTGCTTACCATTTGCAGCAGGGTACCATTCATCTCTTTTCCCACGCCATGCTGTGAAGTGGCACCTAAAACCAAATGTTGCAATCCAGAGCTAGAGAATGCTAATCATCCTACATCAGATCCAAAATTATGCAGAATTCAAGGTTCACTGGGGTTTAGAGCATCTGTTCATTGCCAGAAATGACCCCCAAAGTCTATTTGGGGTGAACTTGTGTTTTTTTGACATGGCCAGCCTCTTGATGCTGGCTTGGAAGAACTACATCAAATTCTTGGCTGTTTCATTCAACATTTTGCACCTACATAACCATCTTTGATAGGAATGGTTAGACTTGATGAACTGGTGGGTGTCTTCCAATCTGATTGTTCTATGAGTCTATGATCTCTTTTGTCTCCTTCCTTCATCAAAGGGCACAACTACCTCTGTTCAGTTTCTTTGACTATCCGTATGCTACCCACAGTAAATAATGAACGTGACCATTTTTTTCTTGGCTTAGCTGCTGATCAGTGAAGTAACAATACGTGTTACAATTGTACTAAATGGCAGTGTACAGATAAACACAAACACAGAGCTTACCTAAATGGACCTGTTCAGTCAACTGTGTGGGTTTACCCTAAAGTTTTATCCAAACTTCTTCTTGAGTTCAGAGCAATTCAGAAATTTCCACTTTTCCCTGAAGCTTCCTTTAAAAATATTTTTATTTTACTGCCCTCCATATTAATACCACACATTGCATTCGGTCCTGTAGCAAAAAGGCAGCAGAACTGGAAAAGTTACTCACTCAGCAGTGCACTGTAGTGTCAAAGCATGACTAAAGAAATACCTACAAGGCTGTCAGATCAGAGACTGAGTATTTTGCATTTGTTATAGATCTATAGTCCTGCTCATATTAAAGTCAACAGCAAGCCTGCAGTTAATTGCAACAGAAGTAAGATGTATTTTAGGGAACAACCATAAAGAGGTAGGCAGGATTATTTAATGACATATATGTATTTTACTAAATGTATTACTTGTCAAGCTAATTAGTTACCCCATAAATGAAAAGGTCAATTCTGCATAATATTTGCATCTCATTTATCTGAGCCAAATTTCCTGTGCATTGTAGGTTGAAAGGAAAATATTCTGCTGAAGTTGTGAACAGCAAAAAGGAACACTTTGGCAGGCAGAGAAAAATGTGAAAGGAAAGCTGTTTAAAGCTGATCTGAAGCTAAGAAGACAGTCCATCAGTAAGATATCAATCCTGTGGCCAGCAGCTCCACATGTACAATTTTTTTTTAATAGCTCAGCAGTCATGCAATACAGTGAACCGGTAAATCACACTTTTTTGACTGCTTCTACTGTCCTTTACTGATCCACATTTCCAAACCAAGAGCCAAGGCTCATAAAAAACCTCTGCTGCACCAAGACTTTACTTTTGGCTCCAAATTGCCATTCTCTAGAGAAGACAGTCTTATCATTCTGCAGTGCTGTGTAGGTACTCCAGCTGTGCGCATATTTACCCCAATTTCCACAGCTGGACAAACAATCTAGCACAGTGCAACTATTTCACACCTGTAGCTCGCTAATTTTGCAGTTCTCAGATTCTTGCATGTGTACAGCAGCCTAGATCCTCTTTCCTTTTCCAACGCCCTTGTCATTTACATATATGTGAAGTATGTAAACTTGACACAAAAGTAAATGCTTGAAAGGTATTGACAAAACCATTACAAAAAGGTTAAAGAACAGGCAGCAGCACCAGCTTTCTTGAGAAATATCAAACAGTAACAAAGAGAATATTTCAGTACATGTATCTATGGAAAAATCAACAGGGTATTGAGAAGATTAACTGGGAGCTTCTGGATTTATTTTCTTTTAATGAAAGAGCAGGTTTTGTGTGTCTGCCTGTAAACATTCTATGCCAGAAGAGGACCTTCAGAGTCTCTTTGTCCTTGCTAAAGGGCTTTACTTAATGGGGTGTTACATGAAAAAGCATATCTGTCTTTCAGGAAAATGTGCCCTGGGGGTTCACTGAAGCAATGCTAACAACTAGAAGAAAAGAAAACCATAATATGAAATATGTTCCAGCTAACACAGTTTTAAATATATATTAAGTCACTCTGCAAGGACTGAAAACTCTGACATTATTAATCTCCCAGCAACCCATGCACACTAGGTAGTGGCAAGGGACTGCACTTCTCTTCAGCAAGAAGCCAAATCTTCTAGGCAGTGTATCCTACTTGAGTCTTGCTCACAGAAACCACCAGAGATAGCTCTGAACTTGCTCTCCAGTCATGCTCCACATTGCAGGGCAGCCACAGCAGCACAGAGCTTGGCATTCATCCCTCTGTCCATGGGCTGGTGACCTGCAACAGTTCAACAGTGACTGATACATGAGCTGGGAATTTAAAGCTTTTATTCGTATATTGCAGGGAGTTGCATAATACTTCAAGAGACAGATGATTTAAAGCATCTGACTTGTGGCACACTACTTTCTTTGTGATCCGTGTAGCAATTTTGAACCCCATTTTGCTGGTCTATATATAAGCAGAGCAAACGTATTCCTTAAGATACAGTAAAAAGCAAGGTTAGCCCATGGTTTGTACTTTCAGGCTCTTCATTCCCTAAGTGTTTGAACTGAAGTTTTAAATTCAGTTGTACTTAAAGAACGCTTATTTTCTGGTGCTTACACAAGCTTACAGCCCGGAAACACTAGGAACTAGCTAGTCCATTGTAAATTAATCAAACACATATTTGAATATGGAGGGCCACAAACATGATTTGTGTGCTGCAGCACCTCACCTATGAGGACAGGCTGAGAGAGTTGGGGTTGTTCAGCTTGGAGAAAAGAAGGCTATGGGGAGACCTTATAGTAGCTTTCTAGTACATTAAGGAGGCCTATAGGAAAGATGGGGACAGACTTTAGCAAGGCCTGTTGTGACAGGACAAGGAGTAATTTTAAACTAAAGGAGGGTAGATTTAGGGTGGATATAAGGAAGAATTTTTTAGAATGAGGGTGGTGAAACACTGGAACAGATTCCCCAGAAAGGTAGTGGAGACCTCATCATCAGAAACATTTAAGGTCATGTTATACAGGGCTATGAGCTACTTAATCTAGTTAAAGATGTCTCTGTCCCTGCAGGTAGGTGGATTAAATGACCTGTAAAGTCCCTTCCAACCCAAAATATCCTGTGATTCTGTACAGGCCTCAGAGGAGACCCTCTCTACATCTTCCATCAAGCAAGATTTTTCTGAATCCGAATAGCAATGAATATGGCACTTGTGTTCACACTCTTCTATTCACAGTACACGTAAGAAGTGCTTCCTTCTGTTATTGAGTCATCCATCCTACCTGTCAAAAGAGATAAATACTCTTCAGCACTAGATCAACCCAGTTGCCTAGAAAGGAAAAAAGAAAGTTTCCTGGTTTTACTTATATCACTTGCATAAGAGATTCAGGAGGTAGAAATAAAAATTTAAATTTCTTTCCCATATTAACCTACCTAAAATCTTTCCCTCCTTTCTAATTTGATTTTTAATTAGTTCAAGGGTATCTGTCTTGTATGTAACTGTAGAAATATTTTCAATCCAAATCATCTTTGAAACCAGAAACTAAGGATTTCACTTTGTACCTCTTCTACTGGGAAAAGAACTGGTCAGCTCTATGCTACACTATTTCTATCACAATAGTCCCAGCTCTTCTTGTCTCATAGAATCATAGAATCCCTAGATTGGAAGAGACCTTTGAGATCATCAAGTCCAACCAAGTCTTGGGTTGCTTTTTGTCCTGCTGTTTAACATGCAACTTGATGTAGAAAGAGAAAGCCTGCACAGTGCTGTAGACTTACTCTTAAAATAAAAGATCCCTAAATCAAAATCAGATGACTAATGAGCATAAAATTACATCTCTAATACCGCATATAATCGTTTATCTCATTGTAAAGAGGCATACATCATTTGCATTGTGTTCCAGTACTGTTTTATATCCACTTTACCATAATCTAAATGAGCATGCACAGTAGAAATGGAGATTTTAGGCCATCTTCTGCATTTGCCTGAGGAGCATGAAGTTGTTTGTTGTGGATGCTTTTGAAAATTGTGTTGCCATAAATAAACATGTTAAAATGTAAAGACAATAGATTGGGCAAGCACACTGCCTGAACAGTTGTAATTGTGAGATAAATTTAAAGTATAAATAAGATAAAAAATATATAAGTGAAACTTAAATAAGCTATGCAGTAAGGTCACTGGAAAGAATTTAAACCTGTGGATACATCAGTTCAGCATATGGGTATTGCCAACCACATTTAGAGCTCAAAATAGATATTGTTTTCTTCTGTTCGCTTCTCATTATCTGGGACTTACTTAAGAGCCCAAGCCAGAAATTCAGCTTTAAACGATCTTAAAACCATATGAAAACAGCAATCACAAAAGTATGTATTTCTTTTCTTGAAATTACTTCTGCCCAAAGCCTGTAAAGAAGCTTTCAATTCTCTATCTGCAGCATCCCTCCTATACTGCAAACCACTGCAGCTGTGAATTTCAATAATGCACCTTCCTTCAGGAAGAGCAACTATGTCTGCGTAAGACAATGTTGGCAAGAGTTAATTCCCAGCTCCCATGTAGGACTTCACATCTTTATCTGACCTTACAGATCTGTAAGAAACTGGCATTTAAAACTCTGACATTTTTATGAGAGAGAAGCTGGTCTTCTATTTAATTTTGGAGAGCTATATGTCTTTTTCCTTTTCATGGAGATAACTCACTGGGCACAACTGCTCTTAAAGTACAGAACTACAAAGGCTTTATATGCAGGATAATATGCACGCTAAAATACATAGTAAAATTCTCTTGTATTTCTTAAAATCATTTATCTGTAACATATGTAGCATGAAGATGAAAACATGAAATAGTCTAAAGCTTTTATTATTACTTGACTTGAACCAACCTGCATAACTCACTGCTTGATTCATCATTTGTGCAGCATGCTTTTCTCATTCTGCCCACAACCCAAAGCTACCAACCAAAAACCAAAAGAACAGTACAAACTTCACACAGATTAACCTCAAAAATAAACTACAGCTACATCAAAGATCTGTCAACTTCTGCCTGAAGATTATTTGCTTAAAGAATGAGAACATGACAGAGGTGCTAGGAGGATGAATTGAAGCTGTCCCTAGTCATTGCAGGGCATTTGGACAGGGTGACATTTAAAGGTCCCTTTCAACCCAAACTATTCTATAATTCCATGATTCTATAAATGATCCTCAGCAAGTTAAATCAAACAGATGGATGGATACTCTCCACAGCACATTAAAACCTTTAAAACTCAGCACTGTGTTGTCCATTTTTTGCTATCAACATTGTGCGTATATTTGGCACTTGTGTAAATAACTGTATTACATGTAGGTTTAAGGTATAAGTACATATATATGCGGAAATCAAATATTCCCATTTCTTAATCTTGGTAAACATTGCACAGATATAGTTATTGGTTGATGTTCAGACTTATACTGCTGAGGGTGGAGGTCAATAGCGTTCCTCTGCTACTTTAAATCAAATGAAGTAGTAATGCTTTCCCAGCAGCCTCATATATAAAATGCTTATTTTGTCTTTACACAAAAACATTTTTTAATTTGTTTCCTTCAATTTTTTTTCAAAATCATCCCTCTTTCCAGTACCCTTCCTTTTGTGTAGCTAGCTTTGACCACTAGCTTTGCTTCATTTGCTTCATGTCTTCTCATAAAGTGTTTCCCTTCAGCTTACATGCTTTATTTTTTTCTCCTAAATTAATTAAAAAATCATTTCACTAGCCTTTTCCGTTTATCTCAGCCTAGCTTTTAGAGTAATCTATTTTGTGCATGCCTACATATGACATAGTTTCAAGAGGTTTTTATGTCCAGGTAAAATATGTCCTTTAATTTACTTTCTCTAGCTATTCAGGACTGTCCACACAAAAATCTTGCTCATTCATCAAGTTTGATTGCATAGTCCTTTAACAGCAGCCATTGCTCTTTCTGTATCACACATTGCATAGACTTCTTCCTTCAACCTTCTCCCAAAAATATGAAAACACCGCTATCATCCTTCAGTCTTTTGATGCTTTCCTAGATGTTAACAAGGTGTAGGAAAAAACCCCAAACAAACAAACCCAAAATCTAAAGTGGATTGCCAAAAAGGCTTTTCTTACTTTATTTTAAGGATTCCTCTGGAATATGGGAATGTTATTTATCTAGATCAGGTACCTTGTCAAACCTTAATGGTTCCATATACCTAAATGTGTGCTCTGGCATAATATAAAACCTTTAATATCTTCTATGGGAAAATATATTATCATCTTCCAGATGTGACCTTCAGCTTATTTTCAGAAATGTCTGTACTATGGAAGACAAAACACAATGACTTCTCTGAAAGAAATTCTTTATCAGCAATGGCTTTATTTATATTTCTTTATGGTCTTGCAAGCCATATTTGATGGAGAAACCTGCACATATTATATACTTTTAAAGCCATTTCTTTTCACCATATTAATGTCATTAATTATCATTATTATTACCAACATTAAAGTCTAAATTTTGCTTATCGTTCGTTTATCAGCAATATCTTGAGATTTCCTTGCAGCTAGATACAAGAGCTCTTAGGAATAATTTTCTTCCTCCATTAGTAATTTTATTGAACTTGAGGTAAATGCTGGGTTATCTCATCCAACCAATCTAGCTTACATGTGACATTCACATGCTTTTCAGATCTGTAAGCATATAATTTCATAGCTCTTACCTTTTTCAACAGACTGTTGTACAGGACAGACCATCATCTCTACCCATCCATAATGACACATACAGAAAGAGGGAAATTCTAAATTTGCATCACATTACCAGATTTGTGCCTGTGATATTGGGTATTTTAAGATGAAGGCAACAGTTTGCGTGCCTAGCAGCACTTCTGTGCAGTGCTGCTAGCAGTGCAGAGCACTGGAGCAAGAGGATGTATAACATACATGACCTGCTCAGTTCATTCACTCATGCAGTGCAATTAAAACTATGAAATTCTTTACTGTAGATGGCGCTTGAAGACACTGCCAGGGCTATGTATATATGCATGATATTACAGATGCAAGAAACCTCAAAATTTCAATTCAGAATTTTTTCACAATGCTCAGGTACTAAGTGCCTGTCTGGTGTTCCCCAGCATACTTTACAGCATGGCGATAGATTCTGTGTTCTGTATAATTTTCCAAAACATTCTCTGACAAATGAGATTTGCATATGCAGAAAAAGAGAAGGTGAGTATATATATGTCTATCTGTGCGGTGTACAGGGCCTGGAGATACTAATTATACTACCAATGACAAAACAACTCCACTGCACGAAGACCTTACTTTTGGCCCCAAATTACCATTCTCTAGAGGGGACATTCTTGTCATCCTGCAGTGCTGTGTAGGTACTCCAGTTGTGTGCATATTTACCCCAATTTCCACAGCTGAGTGAACAATCTAGCACAGTGCAGCTATTTTACACCTGTAACTCGCTAATTTTGCAGCTCTCAGATTCTTACACATGTACAGCAGCCTAGATCCTCTTTCCTTTTCCAACACCCTTGTCATTTACATATATGTGAAGTTTGCAAACTTGACAAAAAAAAAAAATACTTGAAAGGTATTGACAAAACCTTGACAAAACGTTTAAAGAACAGGCAGCAGCAGTGCGGTATACAGGGTCTGGAGAAACTAATTACACTACCAATGATAATTAGATAATGTCCAAACATACAAGGAGGCAATTGCTTCTGTGAAGGTCTCACAACATGACACATCCCTGCACAAGACAACCATTTGATGATTTAAATGTAAATATATACATATCGATATATTTATATATACACTAGATAATTCTCTTTGCATGGCTTTCTCTGCAGCTGGATCATTACCTGAGGAGTAGCAAGTCCTTGCTTAAAACTCTTGTAATGCAAACTTGTACTTTTCCATTCAGTGAGTCAATGCCAGCTTGCACTAATGTCACTTGCACCCCACCATCCATTCATATTACTATCCTCCTTGTGATTATTTTTTATATTGTGCCTTTCATCTACAGGACACTTCTCTTTCATGTACTGTCATCTCCACATTTTTTCTTAGGAGAATATTTCATTTTATTGCCTGCAGCTCTCCCTGCTTGCTTAGTCTAATTGGCTCTTAAAACCTTTTTAACAACAAAGTAATTAATTAAATTATATCAATCAATTTCCAGAATTTTCTAAAGCAAATGCATAATGTATAAGTTTGCACTACAATTTTTTTTAAGTATTAAATTCAGTCATCATGGAGGTTTCCTTTCATTTATTTGGACAGAGAAGAAGAACCAAGCTTGGCTCTGTAGGGCAGCTGGCTAGGGAAACTGTTTCCAAAGGCAGAATCCTTAATGTTGGTGTCTGCTACTAAGGTTGCCATGCGTCATCCACTGCCTGTGTAACAGAATATAACAAACTTGTCCTTGAAGAATAGATTCTTCCATACCCATGTAAATGGCCTAACCACTGCACTGCAAAGTCAGAGTTACTCTTACTCCTACTCCTTTGCTCACTGCCTCTTTAAATCTTCTATACAATCTTTCGTATCATCTGGGACAGAGTTTGAAAGTACTTATCCTCCTCAGCAACCTGTATACTGGGGAACTTTCCAGGTCATACTGAGTTTGTACTAGCAGAAAAATAGGCCTGAAACGAGTTGTCCTCTTGAAAAGGAGCTGAGGAGGAGGTGAGAGGAATCACCACCTACTTCTCCTCTAGTTCCCTTTTAAAAGAAAAGGTTGATTCTTCTTGTAGCTGTTTTCCTGTGAAAAAGAGGATTAAATGCCTACTTTCACGGCTATAAATCATGCGTGGAGAGAAATGCACAGTTAAGCACCTAAGCCTCTGAGAGGGTGGGGATTTAAAACATGAGTAAGTCCTCAGGGCTTTGCTGTTGCTACCTTGGATGACTCACTGCTTAAGGTTGTGCATAACATTATGGATCACACAGTCTCTATTTTACACTATATACAAGATCTATGACTCCAACTCAAGGCTATAGATGCTGCCATGAGTCTCTAAATATTAAGTAAGACAGTATGAAAGACCAAAGCTTAAATACCTGTAGCTTATAAATAGCACACACATCTTTAACACATATAGCACTCTGTTTTTTTGATCATCCAGACACATGATGTGTTTCAACAGCTGGAAAAGATTATGGTGTATAATCAGGCACATACATACCAGCAGTGTCAGGTAGTACATTGATATAGTGTATTGAAATCTTTAATGTGCCAAAGGGCATACTATTGATACACGCCTTACTTGAACGTTCTTGTGCATTACCATCCCGTATATCATACAATCATAGAATCACCAGGTTGGAAAAATCCCACTGGATCATTGAGTCCAAACATTCCTATCAAACACTAAAGCATGCCCCCCAGCACCTCATCCACCCCTCTTATAAACACCTCCAGGGACGGTGACTCAACCACCTCCCTGGGCAGCCTCTGCCACTGCCCAATGACCCTTTCAGTGACAAATTTTTGATTAATGTCCAGCCTGAATCTCCCCTGGTGTAGCTCGAGGCCATTCCCTCTTGTCCTGTCCCCTGTCACTTGGAAGAAGAGGCCAGTTCCCTCCTCTCCGCAACATCCTTTCAGGTAGTTGTAGAGAGCAATGAGGTCTCCCCTCAGCCCCCATATAAATCATGCCTTGACCTGTTCTGTGTTTCATGGTCTTGCTATAGCTTTGAATTTCTCTTTTTCTCATCCATTGCTCCTTTCACCACAGCTAGGCTAGTTGCATGATTCATCTGCTGTATCAGGGGTGGGAGAAAGGAGAAAGCAGAGCTGCTAGATGCATTGGGATGGTTGGAAGTTATAGGTCCTGCAAGAAGATCACATTGTGCAAGGTCTAAATTTCAGGAGTGGAGGAAAGAAGAAGGTTTCAGCGTTCCTCACATTCTTATGCTGCAACTTGCAATATGATTTAGCGGTCTCTTTCTCCCCTCCCATAGCAAGATGTACTATCAGCTCCATAGTCAGCAAGACAAAATCAGATGATAACATTAGGCCTTCCACTGACTCGCAAAACCCCAGAGAAACTTTGCCTCAAGGCCCTAACAATTTCTCCACACCTTTTGCTTTCACTGAATCATCATCATGAAAGATTCAAATGGTATCACCAACTCTGAGTGCAAACAGGCACTACCATCACTTGATTCAGCATTTATCTGTCAAGTAACCTGGTTTTATGCAAAAAACCAAGAGACTGAAACTTAATGAAGCTCTAGTCATATAACTAAAGACAATAAAGCAATTAGCTGATGGAAATAAATATAGGATATATTTTAAGAGCCTATATGTATATATGTACACAAATTGTAGAAATACTTAATCTAAATTTGCCTACCATAAGGTAATTTTCCCAAAACATTAGGAAGTATTTAGGTTTCTGAAGGCAGTATTTCTTTCAAATGGTAGAGTTTAAATAAAGATACACAAATTAAAAAAAAAGAGTAAAATTATAGTCATACTTTGTTCCTAGGGCAACAAAAATGAAGACCAAATGAAAAAAATAATGAGAAAAAACGGCGCCTAACAGAAAAAGTAATTGCCAACTGGGGTTATCTCCTCATACACTGAAAATGTCAGTCATATTGAGGGCTGGATGCTGGTACTGAAACACCTGTCATGGAACCACCTAGCTCTGAACTTTGACAAGCTGTGCTAATAAAGTTATTGAGTGATAATGGGCATTTACTGTTGACTTATGTTTGCATGTGTCATTAGCTAAAAAGGTTTTTTTTAGCTTCTTAACCAGGCATTCTAAGTGAAATTCAGAACTTGACCTAGAAATATCACACAAATTGGATTATTCTCTGTCATCTCTTTATGCTTTTGATTATTCTTGACATTGTAGAATGTTAGGATATAAACAGGAAACATTTTGAAAATATGAAATATCCTGAGTCTAATAAGAAAATATCAGATCTAGAAAACATGCTTAAGAAATTGAGTTTACATGGCAAACTCAGGATGAAAATTTATACTGTGCTTCACTGCAATGGATCTTAACTCTTAAAAAAAAAAGTGAATTTTGAGCTCAAGATGGAAACCACAATTGAAATGTAAACAGTACTTACTGAAAGCAAGACACTGCATTAATAACAACAACATAAGCTGAAGAGCAGCGATACTTTTTCACCCTTTCAAGTGGATCTAATTCAGATTATGTCCCTCCACTAACCCAAGCACTCAAAGTCTTGCCATTCCAGCAGAGTTTGAATTTGTTTTGTAATATTCCAGCTGAACTGATGTATTTTTCTCTCTCCTCTCTACTCCATATGTATTCTTCCCACCTGTTTTCAGACTTCCTGTGCCTAAGATCTCCACGGGTAAAAGGACTAGTACTACTGAATACAAGCTTTCCAGATTCTCACAATTTGAACCAGAATGTTTGCTGAAAAATCAAAATGACTTGGTTCTTTTCTGTTCTTGAGCCTAAAGAAAAGGACAATTTCTGCTGTAATTTGTACAGATATCTTCACTGACTATATGAATAACTACAGGTTCACCCTAGATTATGTAGATTGGAATCTGGACCCTAGGATATGCCTGAAGGAATTTCATGGGCTCAGCACCATTCTACATCACTCTCCCAGGAGGCCCTGGAGGTGGCTACAACTGACACCTATGGAATCTGGGTGTGGCCAAGGAGAGTCACCAGCCCACAAGAATCACAGTTCCAAGGCTTTCTTTACAATTAATGGGAAAATACGTGTTCTTCTAGAAATGAATTCAGAGCACCTGCATTACACTCCTCCTCTTAAATACTTTCAAAGGAAATCCACTGGTAATAATTTTGTTAAATTACAATATTTCTTGTCTCACTAGAATAGTTTTTGACTAATCATGAAGCATAACTGAAGTTCTAATAATAATAAAACCATAGCAATAAGATGATATGCACTAATGTACCTGGTGAATACTTCAGTGAGTGATCTGTGAAAGCAACGAAACTTCGATTTTTGTGAGAGTAAACAAAATGGCTTAGAAGTATTTCAGAAATTAATATGTGAAGAAGAAAAAAATTACATATAGATATGGCAACTTCTGTGGAGCTTGATCAGCCTGGAGAAGAGGAGACTGAGGGGAGACCTCATAATGGTCTACAGCTTCCTCACAAGGGGAGGAGGAGGAGCAGGTGCTGATCTCTTCTCTCTGGAGACCAATGATAGAACCTGAGGGAATGGCAGGGAGAAGTGCCAGGGGAGGTTTAGCTTGAATATTAGGAAAAGGTTCTTCACCCAGTGGGTGGTGGAGCACTGAAACTGTTCCCCAGGGAAGCAGTCACATTGCCAATCCTGACAATATTAAAGAAGCATTTGGACAATTCCCTCAGGTACATGATGTAAATGCTGGGTTTGTCCTGCACAGGGACAGGAGTTGGATTTGACCTTGTGGGTCCCTTCCTACTCAGGATATTCTATGATTTTTTTCTATGATTCTTCTCATTATACCATTCCACTCAAACAGTCCCTGGCTTAGACAAACATCGTAACCGGTGAAAATCCATTGAAAAATAACTTTTTTTCATTCTAGAAACCTAGCTTCTTGATTTATAGTGAAGTGAGGCTAAGATTTTGAGTAATTAAAGGTGACTGATCAGAAAAGAAAATGGCAACAAATGGTAACTAGGATCAATGTAATCTAACAGTCAAAGATGCAGAGGAGCAAGATCTGTCACATTGCCATATTCCCCACCATGGATTTAATATCCACACTAATAAGCAAGACAACATGGGTCTTGACAACCCTGCATCTAAGAACACAGGTTTTATTTTCACCTGATCAATAAAAAAATTGGCTATAATTGCATAACTGGAGACTGAACACCCTTTGAAGAGCTACCTAGCTACTTTAAAAAAGTGTTCTAAGATAATTAATTTTTCTTCTAAATATAGATTATCTGTTCCAGGTACACACAAGTTCTCTTCCTTTCAACGTTTGTCACTTGACATAAAAACAGAGTGTTTACCCTCCCTTCAGTCAAGAAAATGACAATCAATATTATTGTAATTCAATTCTTATGTGTTGTGATTACACTTTTATTTGTCTCAATGAAGAAAAACTTAAACTGAGCCTGATCTCAGGATTTTCTGAGTTTCTGAACAGTATGTGTGATTTTATTTTTTACTTATAAGTTGTAAATTATGGACCCTCTGATTGCCTGGCACTATCTGGAGATCTTGAACTATTAACAGTGAATTATTTTCTTGCTTTTTTTATACACACACACACAAAAGAATGTAGACAACTTTTGGAGATAATAAATAATGTGTTCACTAAGAGCTCTCTATATATTTGCATTGTATTTTCATTTTTTTTCTTTGTGTTTTGATTTTGGCTGAGACAGTGTTAATTTTCTTGACAGATGCAACTGCTTCTCTGAACAGCCTCTTCCAATTCTTGACAACCTTTTCAGTGAATTAATATTTCCTAATAGTCAGTCTAAATCTCCCCTGGTGCAGCTAGAGATCATCCTCCCTCATCCTATCACTCATTACCTGGGAGAAGAAACCAACACCCATCTCACTACAACCACCCTTCAGGTGGCTGTAAAGAGCAATAAGGTCTCTCCTCAGCTTACATTTCTCCAGGTTGAACAACCCCAATAAGATCGCATAAGCCACCCCTAGAGAGACTTGTACTTCAGACCCCTCACCAGCTTCCTTGACCTTCAGCAGCTCAATGTCCTTCTTGTAGTTAGAGTCCCCAGACTGAACACATTATTAGAGGAGCAGCCTCACCAGCATGAGTCCATCTTCTGGATTTGTTTACATTGCATACATTGATGGGCTGAGAGAGTTAGGCTTGTTCAGCCTGGAGAAGAGAAAGCTCTGAGGAGATCTTATAGTGACCTTCTAGTACCTGAAAGGAGATTACAAGAAAGTTGGAGAGTGACTATTCATAAAAGCTTGTGATGATAGGACAAGGGGGAACGGGTATAAACTGGAGAAGAGCAGATTTAGACTAGGTGTTAGGAAGATTTCTTGATCATGAGAGTGGTGAGACACTGGAACAGGTTGCCAAGGGAGGCTGTGGCTGCCCCATCCCTGGAGGTGTTTAAGGTCAGGTTGGATAGGGCCTTGGGCAGCCTGGTCTAGTGGGATGTCTCTGCCCATGGCAGGGGGGTTGGAACTAGATGATCTTTAAGGTCCCTTCCAACCCTAACTATTCTATGATTCTATGGTTCTATGATTCTACACTAAGACAGTTTTAGAAAAGATGGTCTTTTCTGGTCTTACCTTCATACACATGTACCAAACTTTTACGTCAACACTAACTGCAGTTATCAGAAGTTATGGGAAAGTTGTGTGTGCCTATCTATGGAGAAGGTGAATTCCCACAACCCCAAAAGGCTTAAATGCATGCAAATCTGATTTTTTCCAGCATTTCAGAAAAAGATAAATACATGTCCTGTTATGAACCATCCTACTTCTGAAAGCTTTCTCTGTACCCAAAGTGACATTCTTCTTTTGAAGAATTTTAGCATCTGTAACAAGTAATATTTATAAAATGAAAAGTAGGTCTTGAGAAAATCTAGCTGACATTTAGCGAGCTACATTTGGTGTAACTCAAATTTACTGCAGCTGCAGTATAAATAATCTGAGCACTGCCAAAGATAAGCTACTTATGTCTGTATACACACAGAACGATTTAAACTTCTCCGCGTTTAATTTCAAATAGAGTATAGTTTTATGGCTGATCAATGCAGTACACAGAATCTCAAGCATGGCAAAGCTATGAAATCTGTAGGAACTTGCATCACAAAGAGCCCAAGAACATATGGATTTCTTCAAAACTACTGCACAGCCCTGTCCCCTGAATCCACCCATAATGTGAGATTTTGGTGTGATTCCTACTTAATTACGTCAAATGCTATTTGCCAGTAAAATTTATCCAAAGGCAGGCATTGAGGTCTCTCTACAGGACTTTACATTTTTTATAGTGCTGGATAGATGGCATGGGGAATACATACAAAGAGCTCATTGGAATTTTTGGACCAACATTTGCTATAGAAAGTGTCTCTGTGCTGGCTTTCCACCAGATGCCACACAGCAAGGTACCTGTACTCAGTGATAGGAAAGCAGAGATACTCAATTCCTCTGTGGGTTTGGAAGGTCTGTGGCCAGCACTGCAGCCATCCCAGGAATAGCACGGAAGCCACAACAGGGGCCAGGAGGCTTAATCCTGTTGTTTTGGCTCAATGAAGCATAGGAAGGAGGGGAAAAAAAAACATTTAGGACTCAATTAGGCCAAGGCTTTTATTCGAATGTTGTCTCTCATCATAAAACAGTTCCCATTTCCAAGCTTAAAATAATATATTATTCAGATGGTATTTTCAGTTGTCTTTGTCCCTCTTCCTTTTTTCTTTTGGCCTATCCATTCTTAAACTCTTAGAGTCACCTCAGCATTTTAATGACATATGAATAACCTCTAGATTTCTGTAACATACTTGGTTTATCAATTATTCTTAAGATTTAAAGAAATGCTCAGCATGTTTGAAAGTATTCCTAAATTTAAAAAAAATAAAATAATTGTGTGCTAATGTTAAAGAGCACTTTCCTAAAGTCTGTAAATTGTAATTAATTAAATCCTTTTGAAATCATTGACTTGTAGTGATAGGACTAGGGGGCAGATTTAGACTAGGAGGAAATTCTTCACAATCAGGGTAGTGAGACATTGGAACAGGTTCCCAAAGTAAGTTGTGGATGCCCCTTTCCTGGAAGTGTTCAAGGCCAGGTTGGATGGGGCCTTGATCAGCCTGATCTTAGTATCCATGGCAGGGGGTGTTGGAACTAGGTGATCTTCAAGGTTGCTTCCGAATCAAACCCTTGCATGCTTCTGTGATTCTACATTTGCAGAAATGGAATCAGACTTTAAATTCTTCATTGCAACCATTTCTTACTTAACATTTTTACTTTCCAAGATAAATGACTCATTCATCCAGCAACATCCTAGGTTTAGCAGGAATATCATCCTCTAAAAACAAGCCGCTCCAAACCTTGTAAATTTATAGTTGAAGCTACAATTAACAGTAATGTCTGATAGATCTAGGGAAAAATATGAACTTACGTTACATAAATGCCCTTAACCTTGCCCTGCAGAAATGATATTTAATAACTGTATTTATGTATCCTATCCTATTACAATCAACTGGATTTTTAAAAAAATGTATTTCTTCTTTATGGCACCCTGCAGAGAAGGGTTAAAGTTGCCTGTGTACCATACCTATGCATTCCTTCTACTCACTCAGAACAACAACTATAAATATCTGTGGGCATAATTTTGCAGGTAGGACAGTAACCAATGTATCTGTCAATCAGAAAGACATATAAATTGCTTAAGTTGCACCTGTAATTGAATGTGCCTACAAAGCGGGGGTGAAAAAACCCACAGGCTGCGATTAAAAAGTTTATCCCTTCTGGTAGATCTAACACAACTCTGATCCCTCACGCTATATGACAATCCTGGCACTGCTAAGAATCTGAAGGGGCTGTTCTCGACAGACGCCATCAGGGAAGTCAGAATCAGGTCCAGAGATGCTCAGACTGTCAGATGGATTGCACAAGTGTGGTGGTTTGACTGGCCTCACTCCCAACAGCATCTGTCATACGCACTGCTAGTGGCAGTGTCTTTGGAAAATGAGCTTCATTCTTCATGCCTGGTTTCTCAAGAGCAACAAAGCTAACCTTCCATGGCCTGTCCTGCAGTTTTATGATTTCTCACACTGGAGTCAAGGCACGGACCAGCATCAAGGGTCAATTTAATGCAGATTCTCTGTTCTGAGCAGTGTCTGAACTGAGAACAGAAGCATATTGTGATCAACGTAAACTTGCTGGAGCAAATACAAAGTCTGCTCCCGTCTGACATCACACAGGGAATGTCCTATCATTCCCTGTTGGAAATCAGCTGAGGATAGTTACACACTTGTATAGTGCAAGAAGAAAAACATCATCTATTTGTCCTGGAAATTAAAAGGAAAATCAATCCAGTGTATGAACAGGGTCTTTGGCTTCAGGGCTGATCCTGTACTGGAATGGTCCATAAGATTTGCAGTTCTTCTGAGAGGGCTGCAGATCCCAATATTAATCTTGTTCAGAAAAATACAGACTGAAATACATACAGTGGAGACAGATCTTCAGTGTACTTTGCTTTGTTTTGGTTGGTTATTTATGGGAGAGTTATTCCTTTATTCTCTTTCTACAGAAAATATGCAGCGGTTGAACTCTTGAAACAATGCATTCAACTGCTGTAACTTGAGCCAAAGAGAGACAAAAAAAGACTGATACTTTATGACATTCATTCTGTTTAAGACAGAGACTGTCATATACACATATGCCTGAAGCAAAGGCTCCTGAGTCGCTCTGCCTTCCTGGTCTCAGAATGCTTGCTTTCTGCTCCAGTACGCTAAATAGCATAATTAAACGAACCCTCCTCTGTCATACTGTAAGTGTATTAATATCTTCTCTGTTATTCTGGTGTGTGGTATGTACATCTCTGAGGTGCAAGAAATACTATAAACCATATTTTAAAGGTGGCATAATCTTTTATGCTGGGGTTAGAAAACCACTTGCACAAGGCAGAAAATTACATCTCCATTGAAGTCATGGCTGCTAATGGGCTTCCAGCTCAGAACTCATATGTAGAAAATCAGGCAGGGAAGGGAAGAGACTGACATGGTGAAGTTGAGACCCGATGGTTAAACTAAAGAAGAAGAGTGAACCGCACAGGCAGCAGGACAGGTAACCTGGGATGCACATAGGGATGCTGCTTGGTTGTGTAGGGATGAAGTCGGGAAGGTCAAGGGACAGCTGGAGCTAAACTTGGCAAGGGAAGTAAAGACTAACAAGAAGTGCTTCTACAGGTACGTCAGTCAAAAGAGGAAGGTCAAAGAGAATGTACCTCCACTGATGGTTGGGAATGATGATCACGTATCAGCAGATCACGTATCAGATGACAAGGCTGAGGTACTCAACAACATTTTTACCTCAGTTTTCACTGATAACTGCTCTCCTCACCCCTCCTGGGTCATGGGATAACAGGATGGGGACTAGGAGGTTAAAATTCCTCCCACTGTAGAGGAGGATCAGGTTCATGACCACCTGGGGAACCTAAAAATGTATAAGTTCATGGGACCTGATGAAATGCATCCCAGAGTCCTGAGGGAATTGGCAGATGTGGTTACCAAGCCACTCTCCATGATATTTGAAAAGTCATGGCAATCAGGAGAAGACCGTGGTGCCTGGAATAAGGGTAAACTTGTGTCCATTTTTGAAAAGAGCAGAAAAGATGACCCTGAGAACTACTGACCTGTCAGCCACACCTCTGTGCCTGGGTAGCTCATGGAAGAGATCCTCCTAGAAGCCACGTTAGAGCACATGGAGGACATGGATGTGATTAATGGCAGCCAGTATGGCTTTACCAGGGGCAAATCCTGTATGATCAACTTAGTGGCTTTCTATTATGGGGTAACCGCAGCAGTGGACATGGGTAAACTGATGGATGTGATCTGTCTAGACTTCTGCAGAGCCTTTGACAGAGTCCCCGACAACATCCTTCTCTCTAAATTGGAGAGATATGGATTTGATGGGTGGATGGTATGGTGGATAAGAAACTGGTTGGATGGTCATTTTCAAAGAGTAGTAGTCAGTGGCTCAAAGTCCAGATGGAGATCCATGACAAGTGGTGTCCCTCAGGGGTCTGTACTGGAACCAGTGCTGTTTAACATCCTCGTCAGTGATATTGACATAGAGGTTGAGTGCACCCTCAGCAGGTTTGCAGATGACAACAAGCTGAGTGGTGTAGTTGCCACAGTGGCAGGACAGGATGTCAACCAGAGGGACCTGGACAAGCTGGAGAAGCAGCCCTCTGAGAACCTCGTGAGGTTCAATGAGGCCAAGTGCAAGGTCCTACACCTGGGTCAGGGCAAGCCTCAATTTCAGTACACGATGGGGTATAGTGTGATTGAGAGCTGCCCGGCAGAGAAGTATTTGGGGGGTACTGGTTGATGAGAAGCTCGACATGAGCTGGCGATGTGTGCTGCAGTCCAGGAGGCCAGTTGTATCCCGGGCTGCATCAAAAGAAGCATGGTCAGCAGGTTGAGGGAAGTGATTCTACCCTTCTGTTCACAGAATCACTAGGAAAAGACCTCCAGGATCATTGAGTCCAACCATTCCTATCAGTCACTAAACCATGCCCCTCAGCACCTCATCCACCCATCCTTTAAACACCTCCCTGGGCAGCCTGTTCCAGTGTCTAGTGAGCCTTTTCATGAAAAAAATTTTTCTGATGTCAAGTCCAAACATCCCCTGGTGAACCTTGAGGCCATTCCCTCTTGTCCTGTCACCTGCCACTTGGGAGAAGAGGCTAGGTCCCTCCTCTCCACAACCTCCTTTCAGGTAGTTGGAGAGAGCAATAAGGTCTCAAAGGTCATTCTCTATTTTTAGAGCTCATCCGGAGTACTGCATCCAGTTCTGGAATCCTCCATATAAGAAGGATATGGAGCTGCTGGTAGTGGTCCAGAGGAGGGCTACAAAGGAGGCCATAGGAGGAAAGGCTGAGGGAGTTGGGGTTGTTCAGACTGGAGAAGAGAAGTTTCTGAGGGGATCTTAAAGTGACCTTTCAGTACCTGAAAGGTACTTTCTACAAGGAAGCTGGAGAGGGATTACTCATAAAGGATTGTGGTGATAGGACAAGGGGGAATGGGTATAAACTGGAGAAGGGCAGATTTAGACTAGATGTTAGGAAGATTTCTTTACTATGAGTGTGGTGAGACACTGGAACAGGTTGCCAAGGCTGTCCCATCCCTGGAGGTGTTCAAGGCAAGATTGGATATGTCCTTGGGTAACCAGATATAGTGGGGTGTCCCTGCCCATAGCAGAAGGGTTGGAACTAGATGAAATTTAAGATTCCTTCCACCCCTAAATATTCTATGATTCCCTCTGCACATTGGCTACATGTAGATAAGGCAGAAGAGGAAGGGAACTTTTACAGTCCTGAGACCAGCAATGTAGATATGCTTTCTACATAAACACATCTTCTAATGTAGTATGGTTAGTGAGGAGCTGGGCATATGTCATCCTTATCAGTCATTCCTTAACAACTTTCTTATCATAACTACTTCTTCATATTGCTTCTGCTTGCTACAATGTTATGGCCCACAAGCAAACAACTTAGATATTTTAGTTCATAATTTCATGCATTTCTAATTTATTGTTTGACTTTAAATCTTCATTAAAATGAGAAAGCGGTTTGAGAGGGAAACAAACCCTTTGCATGCTTACTCACCAAGCAGTTTTCTTAGGTTCTTAGAGGTCTAATTACGATATGAAAACATGATTTCCAACTTTGCAGATGATACTAAATTGGAAGAGAATAAAAACAAATGAAGAATAATTAGGTAGTGCAACCAGATGTAAAAGATCTTAGATCATTTTATATTTCAGGAATAATAGATGGCAAATAGAGGGCTGTGCAAATAAATTGAGAATAATTAGCCTCACAGTGTGGCATAAAAAGCAGGACTCAGAATAGAAAAATGAGAGGTTACAACACAATGAATGAAATAGAGCACAAAATTCCCATCTAAAGTTCCCTTACCTATATGACTTGCTTAGTGACCTCAGTGATACTCTGCCAGAAATAAGGTAGCACTCAGTGGCAGCAAGGAAATTGTCATCTGGCCTCTGGGAAAGGAAAGGCTACATGGTACAGTCTAAGGACAATTTATTCCACATTTATTACACAGGACTGTATTTCCCAAATATTGAACCACAGGCTCAAATCAGTGAGCAAGATGTCTCTGCCCAAGATAGTGTCTTTCTCCTGGAGTAAAGAATGAGGAGACTACACCAAGGAAACATTAGCTTTTGTTCGCTTTGCTCAAGTGTTCCTGTGGAACAGGCACCAGCCACTGACTGCAGCAAAGACAGACTGCTTGGCTAGTAAGAACTCTAGGCTGATCAGGAACAGCCATTTTTTAATATCCTTACATAATGTTATGTTCCTTAATATATTCAGGTTTAAACGTGGAAGGTTTCCAACAGTCAAACTGGGGAGATTCTAGGAGAGCTGTCAGTGGGAACAGTGCTGGAAAGATACCTTTCTGGTTTAAAAATGTTGCTTCATGAACCATGACAGATTATACGCTGCAGTAGCAACGATGGTGAGTCACATCACCCAAAGAGAACATCATGGTTTCCTATGCTGCTGTGAACTGCTTTCCACTGTGTATACTGCTGCTTACTTCTCCCCTCTTGACTGAACCACAACCTGACAAAAATGCACTCCCTCTTCTGCATATATCAGTACACTAATTTTCAGCTCTGTGATATAGGAGGTTCTTATAGTCCAACCCAAGAAAAATATGCTTTCTTTGTGACATATGTGGGCAAGAGCCTGTTTTTTCTCTTGAAGAGATGAAATTCTGTTTAGGAAACTGATTTTTATTGTATCAAGAGTTGTCTGTTCACATGGAAGGTAGGTGGAAGAAGGAAAATGGATGACTGCATGAGGGATTTAAGGTCACTACTTGTGAATCAGTTCTGCAAGGGACTACTGAATACAGAATATATTCACTGAAAACAAAATTAAATAGATCTCTGAAATAATGAGGTCTAAATTCCATCATTAGCCTACGGAATTTGAAAGTATTAGGTTGATCTGTTTGCCTGTCTAGAAATGCCTTTATGGGAGTGAAGATTTACCTGCACTGGTCTTCTTGTGCCAAACATTTAGTTTGTTTAACAATAGCAAAATAGTGACAAAAGCTGCCTTATAAGAGAATTCATACATTTCTTTCTAGTCATGGTTTCCATAGAATAAGTCTGAATTATTAGCCATCTTTGAAAGTATGCAAATGAAAGGAGTTTCAAATCTTCCAAACACAATGAATCGCATTTCAGCATTTCGGCGCTGAATGCCTGCATATTTTATGGCAGAGTGCACATAATTTGTGTGTATAGCTATACCTAATGTGAGTAGCTCATTTTGTATTTGAAATTCAATTCTGCTCACTGACTAATTGATTCATTTTCATAAACACTTTAAAAAATGTAATAAGAACAATGCTTTGCTGTAAGATATTCTTTTGAGGTTGAACTAAAATTAACTATGAATATTTACTTTCAACAAAAGCCAGTGGGACCAAGAGCAAATAATGAAACCATAGTGATTTATGACTTCTTTTCACAATCTCTATTGTTCCATGAGAATCAGCAAAAGTTTTAATCTTTTAAATCATCCCCTTAAAACATCGATACTTTTATTCAATCTCAGCCTCCGTCCCCACTTCCCCCCAGCAGTCTTCCGTCTGCTGGCATCCCTTCAGTTCTGTCCTGGGGTGCGAGGCACTAAACAAGTTTCAAAATGAGCTTTGATAGCCACTGTGCCCTTGATCCTTCATGAAAAGAGTTGAATTACGATGCTTTCAGGGAAGGTGGGACATAATTTGTTTCCAGAAAGAAAGATACGTCATTCTAAACACCTCAAACATACATCCTGAAGTCAAGTCAAATTGTTTTCCAGAGCAAAGACCTGGTTTAAAACACACAAGCTGAGACTGTGGCAGTGTCCTCTTAAAGTGCTGCTGAGGATTACAGTTCGGTTCCCACAAGTCCCAGTGGGTCAAGTCATATAGCTACTTTAGCAATTGATCCCCTGATCTCAGACAAAAGTGCCTTTCCTGGGAGCAAATATCCCTCCAAAGGTCTAGTTATCTGACACAGAGAATATAGGGAAGTATATACCATAGAAATATAAAGGTGAATTTATTTCGAGCCATGTGATGACAAGAAACTGCACAGAAGAAGCAGCAGAGCCTTGTCAACCATCCTTCCCCATCCTTCTTTTCTTCATTCCCATGTACAGACTGTGATGAAAAAAAGTGCTGAAAAAGGTACTGGACTAATTATGGGGAAAGAGGTTAAATTAAGGGATGAATATGACTGAGAGCTAGGGTGCTCTAAAGAGGGACTGAAAGTTAGGTATTAGATCATCTCTTCCAGAATAAAATTGATAGATCCAGGACAAAATAATTTTTATATGGCACATACCCTGACCTCAGTTCCTGAATACAAAGAAACACCTGAATCTGGCACATGCTTACATTTAGGACTAGCAACAGGAGGTGTAGGCTTAACATTAAGTATGCATTAAGTATTACAACTCTTTCATGGTCAGGCTTAGGAAGCAACACCTGGACTGGTGATGGTGACAGTCCTGCCACCTGTAGGCTTTGAGGAGTGTGGCCCAGCCTTATAATATCCTTCTCCCCAGATACAACATAGTAGCTCTCCTTCCTGCTTGATCATTACTCTGCCAGGCTGATGTCTGGCATTAGGGGAAACAGGCAAGGCGAGCCTTACGTAGGCTTAAGATCAAAGATATTCACTAATAAATAATACCAGGTTTAGATTAACAGGGTTTTAAATGCATCAGAGGCATCTTAAAAGCTGTGACTGTCACTGAGCACCCTGTGTCCCAGAGTTGTTTAACACAGTTTGGGGGTGAGTATGTCTCCCCCTCAAACCCACCAACATCCCACTCTTCTGAGCTCTGTGCTATTGCCTTGCACCATTTTAACCCCAGGTGAGGGAGGAACAGGCAGCAGAGCCAGACCTGCCCTCCAGAAGCAGTGTGTAGTCTGCCATAGCCACAAGGAGAGCCTGTCTGGAAAATGTCCCTTCAGTTTCATCAGCTCTGCATAAAGAGAGTCCTGACTTCGCCTCCCAGCTATTCTGAAACCTGTCAACACAAATCATAGCTACTGGAAGTTGCTCCACACAGGCTAGGAAGAAAACACCCTGTGAACATGCCTTGCAACCAGTCTGTCATTCCCAGTGGGGCTGTAACCCTGTGGCCACTACTACCAGTAAACATTTAGACTGCAGCAGCAGCCAGAGGCTAACCACCTGAGGCCCCACACTCAACACCAAGAACCAGTGGCCTTCACCCAGCAGCAGGCACTGGAAATCACACTGTCTCTCCAGTAAAACATGGCTGTGCCTTCCTCTGGTCCTTGGCCGTGTTCCACCCCTTCTTTTTCCTGCTGAAGTAATACAAAGTTTGAGCTATTTTGTCTCCATGAGGTTCTCTTGGCCCAAGAATTAATCCTGACATTTAACTCAAGTTTAATTTTGTTAGTGATAGATACGTAAGTCCTTAATATTTGTTTTCAGAGAAGCATTTATATACAAATAAAAATAAAAACTATTAAAAGGTTAAATGCAGCCTGACTTGCTCTGAAGACATTTCAGTCTTAAAAGATTCAGCAATAATAGAGTGAAGTACTTATATGTTCAAAAAGCATTTTGCCAAGCACTTCATCAGAGGTTACAGTGCAGAAACATGAGATAAGTGAAAAGTTGGCTCACTGGGCTGCAAATTGGCCAAAGAGAGGAAGTGAATTTGAACAGGAGAAGAATTTAAAAGGGGCTGTGATAGAGATCAGCAGTAGATCTTCTGCCTCTCAAGTTTATATTAACGATGGCACAAAAGTTTCTGTGTGCTCCTGATAGTAAATTCTGGCTAACATAAACAAAGAAGAACACAATCAGAAGCAGAAAAAGTTAAATATTTATGTAGTGCACTGCTGATAAATAAAAAAATGCATTAAAAAGAGAAAAAAGTCAAGAAAGAGATCGGTAGCTAAAATTGTTACAGAATTATAAGCAAAATACTTCTGCTCCAGAAAATAATTTTCTCTAGCCAATCCAATTCAAAGTTGAGCTCCAGTAAGACAAGATGGATTGCCATAGAATTATGCTAAGCTATCAGGCTAAACTATTAGGTGTGTACATATAAACGGCATTAGTAAAATAAAATCTAGATTAATTTGAATTCAATTCTTTGGTAAAGAGTGAAAGAACATGTATAAGTATGTGCAGGCACACTTTTACACAGTAAAAATTATATCCACTTGATCTACAGTGCCCTATTAGATAGACTTACAGCATCTGTGGTTTGTTTCAAACCATATTCCCAGGTGGTTTCCACCTGGTTTCATTATCATCACAGGGTTCCCTGCTTTATCAGGATGAGGTCCACCATAGGTCTAGGAAAGATGGACAACTTGTGACCACCACCTGTCCTGTATCACTAGAGATATATCAGTAGAGAGGTAACCAAACACCATCATTACTAGCTGAAGTTTAAGAATAGGGTTTTCAACTTTTTCAGAGATCCTTCATTTTTTATTCAAGCTCTATGATTTACCTCACAATTGGGTGAAAGCAGACAAACTCACACCTTTCTCTAACCAAAGGATAAAGCTGGCCTTCCATTTGTTACCTCTCTGCCAAAGTCCTAGTGAAGTCTGAAATGAAGAATAATATTTTAAAGTACTTCCCCACTTATCTAAGACAGAGAAGAAAACCAAATTAAAACCCTGTAATTTATATTTTTACATTACGTTTGCTTTGAATGTGCCATTCATATGCCCCCTATGGTTTTGTGTCTCTAACTAGACATTCCTTTCACTATTTTACCATGCATAGTTCCCTAGGAGAAAATAGTCAATGTATGTATAAATGTAATGAATTCCCTATATTCTTTCCCAGGATGCCAGTCCTTTCCTTGCCAGATCCTAATACTATTTATAGGAATCTCTGCAGCTCTTTTTGTTTTCCTAATTTTCAAAAATTATTGAAAAATTTGACCTGTTTAAGAACAGTCTCTTTCACATACGTAACTTTTCCATGCTCTGATCTTGAACAAATTTGAGTAAAAATGAAAACAAATACTACACTAAGATGATAAGAACTCACATGTAAGAAACAGTGTTGGCATTGAACCAGTGTTTTTCAAGAAATTATAGGTTGCTAAAACTTTCATGTGATCACTGAGAACATGACCAAAGGATTTGAAAAACTTCACAGAGGAGATGCCTGATGAACACTCGGCTAAGGATAACGTAACCAGGAAAGAAAACCTACACTGCTTCAACAGAAGTAAAATACCATCCCGTGCTCCTGAATGGTGAAATATGTACATGGAATCACTGAGTCAACAAGTACTCCAATGGCTAAATCTTGCATACAATTTGATTAATTTCTCCATTGCTAAAGGAATCTAAGTGAAAAGTCATGAAATATTTTTCTGGGAGCAGATTTTAATGATGCAGGTTACAAAGAAGGCAGTATTCTGTTTTCAACAAACTGTCTCATTCCTTGTGCATTGCAGACAAGTCATAGCTATTTTATCCCATAAAATATGATTTGTGTCAGAACAACGGCAGATTTCTTGAAATCTATGATGCAGGGCCTGTATTAAATGTCTAGGCATGAAAATGAGAGCAAGACGGAAAATGTCGCTCGTTAAAGACACCAACTGTTTAACAAAATGTACAATGGAATAATAACCATAAATAATATCTCCACAATAAATGTTCAAAATGAAAGGCTTTTGATTGCTTTTGCTTCTGAAAATCATGCTTATCTAAGTAAACATAATTATCTTTGAAGATCAGACTATCCTTTAGCAAGCATTATTTTCCTGTCAGTCAACATTGCACAGACATGCAACTGCAGTGTGTGGCCAGAGTTCTCTGGCTACCTTACTACCAATGGCTTCCAGTTATCCCAGTACTACTCTTTTTTTAAAACCACACACTCTGGGAATCAGCAGTTTTCATAACTGAAGATATTAATGAGAAAATGAGTGGTGAATAATGTCCCTGCAGATAGTTTCACAAGGGGCACCACTAGAAGGATACAAAGCAAAAGACTGAAGATAAATAGTCTTGTTTAAATTTGTATATTCATTTTCCAGGCATCAGTCTAAGAACATTCATGCTAAAAGCAATGGGAAATAGTCTGGAGAGATTAAATTTCTTCATCTTAGCAGATGCTGTTTTGTAAAGATGAACTAACTTTAGCAAAATCTTTGTTACCTTTATGCCTTATAATGAAGGTTTTAAATTTGCCTAGCAAATGGCAAATCCCAAATCAACTAAACTTTGAATTCCACTGAACTGTGGATTCTGATGGAAATGCCAAAACATTTTCAATACAAACAAGTGTAACAGGAGATTCATAATTGTACCAGGTACATGGAGGTGTGGAAGGTACAGGCTCTGATGCAATGATTTGAATGGCAGCACTAGGCTCCCAATGTGTAAAACAATAAATGTTTTGGAAAGTAGCAATGACAAAAAAAGCCATTGCAGGTCTTTAGGTTTAGAGCTTACTGAACAGGACTGTTCTTTCAAGGACAGTTTTCTTAATCCTTCTCAAAGCTAGGGTTACATCTTTCCAATGAAATTGCAATTTTTCTTTTATTAGATTCATGGTCACCTGCATTGATTGTTTCTGACTTTCTAGTATTTCAAGTAAACTCCTAAAGCAGAGAAGAGAGATACGAGGTTTTATGTCATCTTTATTTTGGCCATAATTAGAATCTAACTTTCCACTGAAATTCTCAAATTCTTTATTACAAGCAAGACTTACATAAAAAGGAATATGTAAACTTCAATTGGATATACAGAATTGAAAAGTAGGAAACTGTGAAGACAAACACGAGGCAATATATCACTAAGAACCTGTTTTCTTTTTGACGTGTCATAACATTTCCCATAGTGTCATGGCTGACTGCCCCTACTGCAATATGTAGGCTTAAAAAATGGTCTGTGCCTTCAATTACTGAGAATGGAAGACACATTTATCTACTGCACTAAACAGATCACCTTTTTCTTCCATTTTCAGACCCTATGAATACGATATTTTTTAACCATGCCTCCAAAAATCAGGGTTTTTCATCAAACTACACCTAACATTCACTTTCCTTTGTTGTCTTCTTTTTCACCAAGGAGATCACTAATACTTAATTTAAAATGGAAATCTGGAATGATCACTCATAATTGCTTTCCATAATCAGTTACAGTAAAATTAAATAAAGTTGAATAAAAACTGTGTTTCATGGAGCTATGCAAACTATAAAAATATATAAAAAGAAGCAGTAGACTGGGCATAATGAGTGGCAAAAAAATCATCTGTGACTTCCAATACATTTGACGCATTCAGCAAAACGCAAAGTCTAGAGGTTTTAACCCAGAAGACTACAGCTGTGAACAGTTTCTCTCTCTTTCCAAATGCTGACAAATATATCTAAAAACATGGGACATTTTCATGCTGATTCTACTCCACATAGCATGACAGATAAAATTAACCTGCAATACTAAGCAAACAAAGACGGTACATACTGGTCTGAACATAGACTTTCTGTTCTACTGGAAAACACCAGATTTGTTTTCATTATGAACAGGGACAAAAGGAAAAGTTGAATTTTAATCTGTAAGGAAATTTAATAAAACAAAAATAATTGGATAGACTAAAATGTTCCACTTCAAAAAATGAATATTTTTATTCACATTTTCATTTAATATTATATTCTGTTAGATTATAGATTATGAAAACGAGAACTATTTTTAAATGAGAAACAGTAACATTTCCTTATGGGTAAGAGGGAAAAATACATTTTCATCATTTTTCCCCAACTGGATTTTATTGAAAGTGATGTTTTACTATTTATAAATAGAAATGCATTTTCCACTGGGAAATTTTTACTTTGGAAGACTTTCCAGTTTTCACTTCCACAAATGAGAAAATAATGTGACTGTGCTATAAGTACATGATACTACTTTTAAAGGGCTGAGAAGCAAATCAAAATCAAATTAAACCAAAATCCACATAGGAAAAACCCCCAGTTTGTTGGAGCTGGCAGTTTGTTAAAAATGTAGACACCAGAGACAAGCCAGAAACTAAGCACAAACTCTGTGTCCTGTACACTGTATAAACTGAAAAACCCAGTAGGCAGATAAGATATTACAGAATTAAGAACATTATATGTCAAGGGAAGCAAATATAGAAAGAAGAAGGCAATGAATGCATTTAAGAAACTGTCAAGAAGTAGAAAAAAGGAAGGAATACTCATACTAAGATGCTATAAGGTGAATAAAAAAGATGCTCTTAGTCAGAGACCATTGCAACAGTTCATTATGGGAAAGAAACTGTCAAAGTATGCACCCACATTTTTAAGTGTGATAATTACAAAACAGGCAAAACAGGAACCAAAACCAGTTAAGATGTTTTATATCTTGAAGTCAGGTCTTTATTCAGA
This sequence comes from Coccyzus lansbergi, assembly GCA_033558105.1. Lineage (NCBI taxonomy): Eukaryota > Metazoa > Chordata > Aves > Cuculiformes > Coccyzidae > Coccyzus > Coccyzus lansbergi. Next base: position 2,891,002 of record JAUMJK010002392.1, read on the forward strand.
AATCAGTTTGGGGAACTAAAAGTATTCATAGTCCCTGGTTATATTCAATTTTGTATCAACCAGCAAAAAACAAGAAAAAATATCACTTTAACCTAGACAAGATAACTGCAGGCACTTGGCCTCTGAGACATAGAGTGCTCAGACAAAGAAACACTCTTACATCAGGTTTTAATTCTTATTTGATTTATATCAGAAAGAATATTTAATAGCTCCCCTATTCACCTACGTGCTCTGTACTGCTCACACACGGAGTATGCAGATTACAAGACAAACTAATGCATTTCTCCACTGCAACTACTGTAATAGCAAAGCCATTTTGCAAATGACAGAGTAAGTATCAGCTCAGATAATTCTGGAAAATTAATGCCCCAAATGAAATTCAGCCTCATAGCTCAGGGAATGCATCTTATACTTGAGATTTTTCTTATTATTGTATGTATACTGTTTACTATGCTGTTACTATATATGTTGTCAGATGTGCAAGATTTTTGCAGCATGACGGAGAGAATTCCTTTGGGTTTCCTCCAACCTGTTTTTCAGCATGAAAATAATGCAAACATTTGGCAGCATTTAAGAGCAAAAAGGCTTCGTATCTGAAGCTTTGGATTTCAGTAGAATTAGCTAACATAAATGATGAGAGCTACTGAACAGAGAAAGGTGAACAGCTTGCAGGGTGAGTTGGAGATCAGAGGCATACAGCAAGGACAAGCTCAGTCTCTCCAAACCTGGAGAAAGGAATGGGAAAACCAAACATACCTCCAGGCAGCAATTCATTCACTTTATGTGGTTTTAAAATGCCCTGCAGAGGTGCCACTCTCTCCACAGTGATAGATAAACATCAAAAGAGTAGCATGGACTAAAGTACCTAATTTTTTGAAGGATCAGAGTAATTTAGAAAGATCCTACCTGAAAGACTACCTGATTCTGCAGGAGAGTGACAAGGAAGAAAAACTTCACAGTACTTTGCAAAAAGAATAATATGGGTGGAAGGACAAGGAGACTGGGACAGTAATGCGAGATTGCTGGTTATTTGCTTTTCAGTTTGCTGATATATTTCTATTTTTGAGAGGTACATGACTACCTCATTCCATTTATGCTATCTGTAAATTGATATTATTTACTACTGATAACAAACAATTCATTTTAAACCTTGAGTTTTCATATGCCTCTCAGTGTATCAGACAATACAACCATCCAATAGAAAGGGCGAATTCTTTCTGTGGCCAGATGCTTGGAGGTTCCCCAGTCCACATAGGGCTAGAGAGATCCTTAGCCACTGAGAGGAAAACACTCATAATAATTTAATATCTAAATTAAGTGCCTATGTAGGGAGCCTATGTACCTCAAAGATGTTTGGAACAGCAGTACATTTTTATTTATTTGACTAACACAATGCAGATAAAGATTGTTCGCTTTTTGTTCATATACTGCTTGGTATACTCACCTCTTCCAGGCAATGACATCTATTTTAATTTATTATCTACTTTCTAAGCAATATGATATTTTCCTTGCTTCAAGGCTGGGGTAGCTGCTTTTGATATTTTATTTGAGTCATCACAGGGTTTTAATTGTCATACTAATTGTGGTATATGATGTCTTGTGTTGTATTTTCACTGAATTTTGGCTCCAAGGCAATCATATAAAGTAATGAAATGAGCTCTTTTATTGCATTTACCTGGCTGTAGAACATCAAAAAATAACTCATTGCAGAAACTAAAGGTCCTAGCATGCAAAGACTCTCATGATCATTTGAAGCTCTGAAGATCCTGTTCAGGGCTCATTAATTACTAGCTGAAAGGTTGAGCGAGGAAACAGATTTTGTTATGGAATCTTTAAGCCTGCCAATTCTTTCTGAATGAAATGCTTGTTAAGAAACATGGAACATTATATTCAAAAGGAATTACAAAGACAAAACTAAAAGCATATTAAGAAAAGACAAAGGATGGAGCTACAAGTTCTTTTTACTGTTCAAACTACCAGAAAGCCAAACTATATCCTGCTGCTTGGCCAGAAAATCTTCTTTCTCTCCCCTTTGGTTTGTTCTGGTTCACTGATTCTCTGGTTCAGAAAGGTCTCAGAGGAATTGAATTAGATTCCAAGTAGGGTTCCTCATTGGTCATTACTACTGGGGCCTTACACGTTCAATATTTTCTTGATAAAGCTACATAAATAACAGAGATTATGTTTTGCTAGGATACAACAGCAGGATTGTAAACACTGGAAGGCTTTAAAGTGCAAGATTTTCTTTACAAACTGGAGAAACTGCCTGGAAAACTGCAATAAAATAAGTATGAATTCCAGCTCTAGGTCGGGGTACACAGATAAAAAATGGGGATAAAAAACACCATGACAGCAGCCCTGCTGGAAAAGATCCTGGAAATGCAAACAGAAAATGACTCAGCAATGATCTGCTGCTGTGGAAATTAGTGCTCCTTCTATTGGGATGTACAAACAGGAAAGTAATCTCTAAAAGGTATAAAATAATCCTCTTTCCCACTTTATTCACTAGCTACGGAGTCTCAATAGGCCTGATGTTTCAGGTGTTGGGAATCACCATCCAAGCAAAATGCAGACGATGAAAAATAACCCAGAGAAGAATGCTGAGTAAAGCCAAAGATATTTGACCTCTGAATTAAAACTGAAAGGACTGGAATTGCTTTATCTGGAGAAGAATGCTTGCAAGGCACAAAAGAAAATATGATCTTTATGAATCATATTAAATACTAAGAGTTTAGATTGCAGCAAACGGCTTTTGAGAAGTTTCCAGTGTTGGTTAAGTCAGTAGTATAAACTTATCTGGAGGATGATGAAAACTCCATCAGCGCAGTTTTAAGCACTGTTTGATTGAAACCATCAGAAACACCATACACAGAGGAACTTTGGCTCGGAGCATTTAAAATGTGTACTTGTGCTTTCTCTTCAGCTCTTGCAGCTGGGGTTTCTTCTCCTCCTGAGGCCTTGTCAGAGATTATCACTTTAAATGTCAAAGATTGAAGGGCTTCACAGTCAACATGAATATGTCAACAAGTCTGACCATCTCACTTACAAAAACCACAGCACCACACCTGTCAGAGCACTTAGTCTTCTGTTGCCTGATTGCGGTAGGTTATGACCAAGCATCTCTAGACAGAGATGGGGCCCCACTTCTTGGCACTTGACAGAACTGGTAGGGATAAACCAAAAGGAAATCAAACCAGCTATAGTTCAATACAGTTGGAAGAGGTTAGATTGGGCTCTTTGATTGCTAGAAGCTTACGAAAAAGTAACTCTTAAATATTATTATATTTGAAAGACATCCGTTAATACCATGTAGTACACACTATTAGCTATTGATACACTTGCTTTGTTTAGGGAAATCTGAAGAATAATACAGATTGCTGTTTCCATCAAAACACTTCAATCTGCGTTTAATAATGCTGAAATGCTAATTGCGAATTGTACTTCACATCATACACTGCAGACTAATTTAAAAAGAGGAAAACATCTTAAATACCACAATGCATGCACTATTAGTCATCTAAGCATATGATGAACTGTAACAATACCAGCAGCACTACATAAAGCATCTAAATTTAAGCTAGAGGGTGTACAATACCTTTTGATCAGGCCTAGTATATGACTGAGAATACATACAGCTGCATATACACCATTAGATTTCTGGCAAAGAAAACAATGTGAACATTTTCTTTCTTTCCCTCTTCTTTCCTCCAACGCATCCTTTCTAAATGTATTTGCATTAAGTCACAAAGAAACTAAATATATACAGCCTTGTTGGTATTAACGACAGGCAGCTCCAACATCAGTCCCCCGTGCTCTGCTGTGAAGATGACCATACTTGTATTACACAGATGCTTGCTTTTAGCATCCTAATGAGAACTTTCAAGAATTCAATGACTATTAAATTAGCTTTACTGAATGTTATCAGAATGCTCCTAAGGGTTTTGTATTACCCTATAGCAAAGGAAGGAGGGAATACCACATTGTCAATCCAATTATTTTCCCATATACTTCTTGCAAGGAGAGGAAGGGCCAAGCAGAATATTTGTTTTCCTCGGGGTGAGAAGGGGAAGGGAGCTGTCATCTTTGGATCTTCCATTTCTCTGGAACTTGAAGAAAGTCACTTCTGTCAAAACCTCTCAACCCTTTCAGTAACCACCAACTTTTAGTGGCCACTGTAGCATTTCCAGAGGTACTGGCTCCCTCTGAAACAGTTATAGATGTGCCATACACACAGACATATGGGATACTTTTTGGTATCCACAACACAGAGCTGGAATTCATACAAGTTAGTTTAGCCTCCACCTCTTATAACAGCAAATCTTCTCTGAGGTTTCCTTGGAAGAAGCTCTGGAAAATCCCATCTGCCTTACTCCCTCAGTTGAGTTCTGAAGCCCACACAGAAGTGCAGGTGTCAAGGTGTGGTTTCTCACAGGGAGTCCTCCATTTCCAGGGCAAAGACCAGAACACTGGTCTCCAGTCCTTCCATCCAATAATTTTCAATGTTTTCCCCACTACCTTGGAGTGACATCCGAAGCATCACAGAGGGTAGTGTACTTCTGTTTTAGTTCTATAGTTACATTATGTGAATACTCTGTTTTTAAATAAGCATTACATGAATCTGTCTCCTTTCTCCCAGCATTCCTCCTTTGCATCCCTGGACACTCACATTTTCCTTTAAATATAAATTAGAAAGCTTTTTGGTACTTAATTTTTTAGATTTCAATTCTGCTAGTTGTATTTCCTCAACTCTTTTGTGAGGCTCTAGCATCAACAGACCTCCATTGGTTCAAAATTGTATTCAGTTTCTGAGATGTGTAACACCACTGTTAAGAACTGAGCCAGCAGCTAGAGTAGGGACTTTCATATATAAATCCTCAGTTCCACTGTGTTCATCACTCATCAATAGCTCGGTCACCTGCCCTGCTATTAGGATTGGTTAATACTAGCAGGGATCAAAGCATAAGAGACTCCGAGTGCATATTAACTGAATTAAATTGTAAATGTATTAAACTTCCATGAATTCACATGTTGTTTTTAGCTTGTTAAGTAACTAAACTTCTACTGCTTGGGAATAATAATGCCCCCATATAAATATATGTCTACAAAAAGAGGGAATCAATACTCTCAATACATTGCAAATTTAAAAGAACCAAACACAATTAAAACCTACTTATCTTAGCAGTACCACAGAAGAATATAATTATTTCTCTCAGTGCATAGATTACCTTCCCTGTTAAAACCTTTTCTTCTGGAAAAACTTGGCTGTTCAGAGAGCATAAAGAATAGTAAATAAATATATGGCAGTAGTAATTTAGTTATTCGCGTTACTGGAAAAATGGTTGTATTTAACACTTCAGCATAAACAGTGCCATAAGATTGCCTTTTCCTGTTTTTTTTGAACAAAGCTTGGAAGCATTTGTCATCCAAACATGCCAGATCTCTAGGTACGTGTATACCCAGCTAACGCATGTTGTGATTTTACAGTGCAAAGCAGTGTACCACCATGTCACCCAGCTACAGGGGAACTCAGTGACACCAACAGGTGACAAAACCCAGCACTGTGCTCGTGACACAGAGGTACTGCATGTTTTCTGCCAGAGGCTGCTGCCCACTTTCAGCATCAGTTGCTTTTGTGCCAGGCAGGTACTATCCCTACCGTAGATCAAGCAAGAAGGTAGCAGATGAGCTCCCATCTCCTATCCTCCTGAACCATGGCAGGATGTATCCTGCTCCTTGCACTCCAAGACAGAAATTTCCATGAGCCACCAGCTATTACAGCACCAGGAGCCTCTGTTGATGGAGGGTAATTCACAGCAAAGGGATATTGGCCCCAGCAGCTTGTGGGAGCAGGCAGTTTTCTTTCTGGTGTTGCACAGAGACGAGGAGAGACCACAAAGGTGGGAGTGAGAGAACATGACTCCAGCCTGGCTGGTCTTACACCTCCAGCTGCTGAGTCAGTATAGAGAGAAAAGCATCTTCCTCTCTAGCACTCAAGTCCCCGCTGCCCATCTGCCACTTCTATGAGCAAATAGCTTGAAGAGCCACAGAAAAGATTCCTGTTAGTAAGGAATCCAGATTGTACCCTTGGTGACTGATGAGCAGTGCTTTTTAGTTTCCAAAGAACCAAGTGGCATTGAGCAGTGTGGACCACACAAACTGTGCATTGGTGGGCTTTGTAACACCAGAAAATTAATTCACTTCAGCTAAACTACTGCAGAGAAGTCTCCCCACTGTCAGTAAATTGGAGAACTAGGTAGGCACTAATCTTTTAAGCTGCGCATAACCAGTTACTTTCCCCTCAAGTTTCTTGTAACTTCATTTTTATATAAGGCAGAGAGAGATTTTAGACTTAACTCTGAAGGCCTTTTCAAAGTCAACCCTATGGATTTTTCCTGCATTTATTTTCACTCAACAATCCTTCTGCTGACTTTGATTTTAACCAGGTAAACTAGACTGAGCTGAGTTTTGGCAGGCCATTGGTATTTGTCTCTGAACAAGGGATTCTGCCTTTCCCTCATTCTTTGCTCCTCCCGGGTAACTGGTAGGAGTACCACACAGCTACTTTACCTCTTTTCACCCTGCAGCAATGATCAGTACAAGCTAAAAGAAGGCAAACAGTGAGGCTATTATTTGAGAAAAGAAACTGCAAAGATGCCTATGGTCTATGGTCTGTGGAGATGACTCATTCCGCAGCACAATCTAATTCCAAAACAATTACAGCAAAATCAAAATCCTCACACAAAGGAGAGACAGAGCACGAAGTCTGGACCTCTGCTGAGCATATACCTCTATAAAGCCGACATTTAACCACAAAGCACAACTGCCCATTTGCCTTAAACTCCTGCATGGAAAATTAAACGTAAAGAAAACAGAAAACAGGGCAGCAGGGGTTCAGATGCGAGTGCTTGTGCACTGAATTTGCTACAGCAGTTTGATTTAAAAAGAGGATTAGCACTGTTTTTCTCCACTGCAATTTAAAATAAATGACTTACTGACCAAAACCAATAGATTATCATATTGGTAACTTTGATGTTCATTATACAATAAGAGAAGACCACAGTTTCTCTAAATATGCTCATTACTCAGATAATTATCCAAAACAATTATACAACATAAGTATCCAAACAATTATCTAGGAGGGAGATTATCTCCAGATGCATCACGAGCTCTTCCATGAAGTGTTTATAATTTTAGTTTTATCGGCTAGCCGCGATTGATCAAGTGAGTCATACATCGTTCTGTCAATTCTCCACTGAGAACTACTTCTAGAGCAAATATCTGCTAATTCTAACTTCAGGTGGTGTAAATATCACACATGTGAGCTCACTCTTCAAATTCATACTCTGTGGCAGAAGAAGTCTGAACTAACAAGAATCTAATCCAGCCAAAATGCTACTCAGCTATGCATGGCACTGTCTGTACTTTTTCTTGACTCAACGTTTGCTAACAGTAAAAAGCAAACAAGGCCAATTTCTGTGAAATATTCAGATGACTAGCCAGATTCTTTCTCTTGATCTGAAACCAATCACTAATTTGGCTGCAAAGCTATATAAAAAAACACAGTTTCCCATGTCACCGCAGGAAATTAAGTGGTAACTCGCATGATCTAGTACAACATCGCTAATTGTCAATCATAGAAAAAGCTTAAGCTTTTATTTTAGATCTGAATTGACAAAGTTCTTGTCTTGAGCTTCAACTAAATTTTCAGCTTGTCTTGAGTTTTAGAATGAGCCTGAGAGTTCAAAGCAAAACCACAGTTAAAGCAGGCAAATTTTACCTGTGACTGTGGGCAAAAGGAGAAATAATGAAGCCAGTTTTGACATCTGTTAACTCTGAGTAAAAAATTTAGCATATTAGCTGTTCTGAGTCCACACTGATTCCAATGACAAGTTTTATAATTAAAATTTCAGGACATGCTATGAAAGCTCTAAGAAAATGTATGTCCTCAATAGCCAAATTCTTAAGCAAGTTCATCACTAGCTCATTAATATTTCTATATCACTGTATTTCTAATTTTTTGTTCAAGTTTCAAGGATCATTATCCCAACACTCTCTGAGCTTCAGTATGTTCTCTCAGTTACCTTAAACAGCAAGATTTAAAAAGCCGATGAAGTACATCTCATTTTATTTTAAAAATACATCACATAATAACATCACATAATAAGAGGTTCCAGTTTGATCATTACAAAGACTTGCCACAGCTCATCTTAATAGCACTTTCTTCAAAATATTCTTGGGCCTTATTTTCAGATGATTTTATCTTAGTTGAACAGATTTGACAGTACAAATAGGCAATGAAGCCCTAGGGCTAGGCACAAGTTTGACTTCTTAACAATATTCTATCTACAAAGAACAGCATAAAAAAAGAGAAGTTGCTGTGCGCTCTGCAGCTTCTATTGACTTTAAACTGCAAACTCGTATTTGCTCCTCTGCTTTCATAGAAAAATTTAATTGGTGCCAAAGCGAAAGATCCCAGCATGACCTGTCTCCACTAAAAGCCGCTCTAGCTGTGATTGTGAGCAAATTTGTACATTCAGACATTGCTGCAAGAGAGACCTTCCTAATAAGCTGAGGTTTTGCACTGATGGAGAAAAGAAGAAGTGCTTGGTTGGAAGCAGGGAGAGCTGAGACTGTCCTTACCCCACTCTTAGAGTCAAGTAAAGCTTTAAAGGCTCCAGTAAGAACTAAATGAGAATAGAGAAAGGACTTGACAATTTACTCCCCATAGAAAAGGTAGTACAGTCATAGGCACTAACAACTTGCGTAGGATAGGTGTTAACCCATAGTTTATTAACTTACATTATGTTGGCACTAGAATTGCAGCTCCTCATGTGTATTTTCCACCTTTCTGACCAGAATCCCACTAGGGGTACAGCTACTTTGCAATCACTAGGTTTTGGGCTGCATCATGAGCAAATCTAAGGTGGCTTTAAATTACTTGCTGCTGCTTATAATAAAAACCGAGGTATGCAGCCTCAGTAGAATGTAATCACTACCCATCACTGCAGGGTGGGCACAGTTTATGAACTGTGGTGCTGCTGGGTGGGCATCTCTGGTTTTCAGACACTGGCTTCTTTCCTCTGAGTGTCGCAAAGTGTATGGTCTGATTCAAACGCATGACGTGCCCATAATTAGCATGACAATTTCCACTGGCATCATACACATGGTAACCTGATCCTCTTTCTGATTTTGACTTTACAAAGCCTAATCCTTGCATGTTAAAAGAAGAATTTAACCACAAAAAAAAAAAAAGACAGTTTTTCTGAGTGTTTTTGTCTAAATAGTGGTCAAAGAAGTTGACTATTTTTCAGTACTGCCAATGGAGAGCCGTAGCATGTGTGGGTAAGGATTAAGAGTGAGGAAGTGTAATTATTGCAAAGACACTGTCATTCCTTTAAAACAGTATTTCAGATGAAACTAAGTAAAATGAACATATGCAAAATGCCTGCAATGTCCCAATAACATTGTAAGGAAAAATTCAAGACTACTGAAAATAGTCTAGCTAGGAGAATTTTCCCAACCTTGAATAATTTTCTATTTATCCTTAGGGTATCACGTACACATAAAAATATGTCACATGCACACTTGACCAAAGTAAAGATTTCATCCAATTAAATGTGTTATTTTGAAGCTAGGAAAACAATGACCAAGCAGAAACACATAAGCCATAGAAAAAGTTTTAAAATTTTATGTGTCTTCATAATTATAACATAAACACAAATGGCTTCCTATAACTTCAGTTTGAAACAATTGAGTATCACTTCTGCATGCTCGAGGAGTGCTTTCTGCAGTCAGTGGAACTAGAAAGGACAGACAAAGTCAAAGGTGAAAGGCAGAGATGGTGCATGAATACTATTCTTGTTTTGTTTTGTTGTGCAGGTGAATTGCTCCAGCACCTGAGTTTGCTTACTTGTTGCTAAAGGCTCCGTCATGCTCATTCCTTTCCATCTCAGTGATACGCAGAGTACCTGAAAAAAACCCCAACCCTCTTTAAGTGATGATGCTGCAAGTATGGATAAATCAAAAATTTAACTCTTACATAGAGGTTTGTCCCCCAGGTAGTTTATCTGAAAGCAAGAAGTTTCGACTTGGCACACTGAGAAGTAGTTCACTGCCAAGAAACAAGGTCTTATTGAGCTGCTGTGCTCAATAAGAGAAGGTAAGGTAAAATAATCTGCTGGATGAGTTCAGGAAAACATCAATCAAATACAAACAATGGACCTAAGATTTAATGTGGCTGGATACCATTACTGCTGAAATTTGTGATTCAATGAAGTATGGATTTGCCACTGACTGCAATGGGACTATGATTTCATTGTGCACTTGTGCTAAGTACAAAGTATAGAGTATGCAGTGTTTGACACTGCAGGCGCAAATCTGGAAGGAGTGAGAGAAAGAAAACTTGTCACAAATCAGAAAATGTAAAATGCAAATATAAAATTAGCCTTTTCCTTAGCAGGATATTTGAACAAAGAAATAGCCATGTAGATTAATGTAGGGTAGACTGTTTTTTGTTAAGTCTAAAATGCTTTGCAGAGAAGCATTCATTTCAATGACATTTTAAAGAAGGTCCCTGCCAATTTCAGAAGGAAAACAAGGAAGAGAAAAAGGAATTGAAACTCTTCCCTTCTCAGTTTGAAAACTGACATTTTGAATCAAACCTTTTCACATAACAGAATTATAAGGTCGTGACTTTGTCGCAGCATGGAACAAAAATAGATACACAACCTTCAAAAAATGTTTATGAAACCAATCTTTTTATTTGACTAGCTCTCTAAATGTATGAAATTATATCATATAGCTTAAGAAGTTGTTGAGAAATCTCCATAGTTTGCAGATGTTGTGAAAGTGAGCAAAAAGTAAGGCACTTTCTTTAGTGTAACTTGACTGCCTTTGTACAAACCTTGGTTTGCTGGCCACTTTAAATCATTGTTTTCTTCCACTTGTGGAACTATAAATCTCCTGCTACTAGATGCTTGTGAATATCTAGTGATGTCAGATCCAATTTCCTCATTTTTAATTTGTAAAAAGAAAAAAAATGTTGCTATTTGACCATACCACCAAAATCTGGTATATTCATTGATTACTATTCTGCAGGTGAGAGCAGAGTTGCAGCTGCTGTTGGACAGGCTTTAATTGGAAGATCATCATCTTCAAAAATATGAGTTAACAGTGGGATGAGCACAGAAGGGGCAAATCCCCTTCTTCTTGGCAGACTGAATTTGTGATGTTGGCAGATAGAAAGCAGGTCTTTCATTGGCCTGAAAATCAACATGATGATGGGCTTGAGCTTTTTTCAGTGTCTTTATACAGCCAGATGCCAGCTTAGGGATGCCTGGTGACCATTTTCATAGTCCCATTGTTACCTCATAATGCCACACTGCCTTTACTTGGATGTCTAGAAATCCAATGGAGGCAACATTTGGCACGACCTGAAAATGTGTGGTGAGGAAACATCTAATTAGGTAGCCTGTCACTAGAGGGCAATGCAACACTGTAGCTGTCCCAGTCCTGCCACCACTTTCCTCTTGCAGCCTGTCTAGCCCGTTTTCTCTACAAGCTCATGCTGCCAGGCATCCTCCAGCTGCATTGGGCCCCACATCTTCCCTGCCAGTAGTGTACGATACGAACCAGCAACATTAACTTGTAGACATTGGGTCTGTGGTTTTTGCACATTGTGCGCAAACTGGCTGAAGCTCTGTTCTGCTCTGTAGTTGAGACTTGAACCTCATTCTCAGCCTAAGGTAAGACATTTAAAAATAATCCATAAGATGCTTTAAAATAATCCATTTAATTAAACAGAGAGATGCAGGATTTTGCAAAAGGTGTAACATTTGGTGTGTAATTAGATGACTGTTAAATAGGTCAGGGGACATCTCTAAAGAACTGGACCTCCTGGAAAGATGATAATGTTGGAGAGAATAGGTAATAACAGAAGAGAAGCAAGAGCATGAGGAAAAAATGAGTCTTCTGTCCAGAGAGAGAGCAAACAAACAAGTTTTTCACAGGCAGAGTCCAGAGGATATATGAAATCTTGAACTCAGTTCTGATGCAGAATGTTTGGTGTGATTAATTTGGTGCAAAAATAATTGCTGGGCTTTGCTGTTGCAAATTGTGATGCTTATTTGGAATTCAATTTTATGTGTGTTCATGCAGTATACCATTTCATAGCACAAAATTCACTATACTTATTTATGCTAATGGTTTTGTTTTCATTGTTTATATTACACTGTCAAATTAAAGAAGAAAAAAATCACCAGTTTTGGTTTATGAGTTCAAAAGGGGAAAAAAACACAAAGGAAACTGCTAGCAACATCAACCAAGCATTTGGCCAGGAGATTATCAACAATTTACAGCTCAACATTGGTCCTAAAGGTTTTGTAATGAAAACAAGAGCCTTGAAGATGAAAAGGGTCATAGACATCCTTACGTAACAGACAACCAATTGAGGGTCAATGTTGAAGCAAACCAATGTAAAGCAGGTTGAGGGTTTGCAAAAGAACTAAACGTTGACCATTCAAGAGTTGTTCAGTATTTGCCCCAAACTGGAAAATCAAAAAAGCTTGACAAATGGGGACCACATGAGCTGAATGAAAATCAAGAAAATTACTTCTACAAAGTCTGCTCTCTGTTTCTTTTCACAACAAAACAAATCCATTTCTTGATTGCATTGTGACATGTGATGAAAAATGAATTCTACATGACAACCAGTGGTGTTCTGCACAGTGACTGAACCTAGGTGAAGCACCAAAATACTTCCCCATACCAAACCTGCATTAAAAGAAGGCTATGGTCACTGTCTGTTGGTCAGCAAGTGAAATCATCCACTACGTCTTGAATCCTGGCAAAATCATCACAGCAGAGAAGTATTGCCAGGAAATTGTAAAAATGAACCAAGAATCGTAAAGTTTATGTGCAACATTTGTCAATTGAAAAGGACCTGTTCTTCTCCATGACAACGCCTGAACACATCTCACAAATGACTGCAGAAGCTGCGTGAACTGGGCTACGAAACTCTTCCTCACCCAGCTTACTCACCAGACCTGTCTCCCACTGATTACCACATTTTCAAACATTGTGAGAGCTTCCTGCATAAGAATGTTTTCCACAACTAAGCAGCAGTTCAAAACACCTCCAAAGAAATAATCAGTTCCAAGACTCCAGAATTCTATGCTATTGGAATAAAAGATGGTTTTCTTGTTGGCAAAAATGCATAGCTTCTAGCAGTTCTCATTTAGACTAATAAATTTTATCCTAATCTGAGATATACTGCTTCACAGTCAATGGTTTAAAACAGCCATTATTTTCTTACCAACCTGTACCTTATTGCACGAGTTTGGTCTAGGATTCTCAATATTTAAAGAAAACCATTATTTTCACAGAAATTGAAAAAATTCTCTCTTTAATGCAGATTAATATTCTGTCTCCAGTTATAAATCAAAAATTAACCACTTTATCTAGGTCAGGGCATTGAAGCTACATTAAAGTTTTAATTTTAATGTGGCATGTCTGACAAGTCTTGTGGGACTATTTAGAATTCATTGACATCCTTCTGTCATTGGTATCAAAGCCTCATCTTTGAGACTCATGTTTCCTGATGCCTTGTTGTCACTGGATTATATTGTCTCTGCAATGATATCACAATCAATGGCTGTGTAGGCATTCACATGCATGCACCCTATTTATCACCTAAACCTTATCCACCACAGAAATTGTCACCATTAGTTATAGAAACACAGATTTCTATGTAATCACTTAAAGGTGAAACAATAACTCAGTTTATCTCTCCCAGTCTTTTCAAAGTTACTGGAACTGCTTGTTTGTAAATTAAAACTCCCAAACAACTCTAAGGCCTGATTTGCAAACAATATTTTATTCCAGGAATGACTATGAGAAGAAAAAAATATTTTGTATATTCCTGTCATCACTTTTTAATGACTATTTATGGCAAAAATATTGAGGCACCAATTGATAAAACTCTCTGTAGATGTGGAAGACATTTAATCCTGGAGTAGAAACAGGGCAACATGATTTATCTAGTCAATCAGTCCTGAATTACAGAAGAAACAATTGCAGCCTTTAGCACTTCAGCAATTACCAGGCTTAAATGCAAGCGTCTTATTGAATAACAGTTATGACACATTAATGGAATGTCAAAGTACATTCACAGATCATTTACTATCTAAAATTCACTGTCAATATTTCCAAAATACAAATGGTGAAAAGCATATTTATCGGATAGGTGCAAATGGGTTCCTATGAACTTCTTGAAAATTAATTTGACCCAGAAAAAAACCAAACCTTTTCTTCTGTTAATATTACCAAGCAGCAACAAAGGTTTGTCCTCAGATCTGCAGTTAGTGTGGCTGTGACTCATTAAAAGAAATAACCTGTCAGTCTGGGAAGCTAACCAGTTCTGGGCTTGTGCACAAGCATGCAGAGAAGGGAAATATGTGGGACAGTAAGAGACATTCATAACAAAAATTAAAAAAAGGATCTATTTATTTGCAGTTGCATTGCATGGCGCATACCTGGTACTGCTGTTAGGCTTACAAATTTACTCTACTTGGATTCAATTGTTCTGGTGTTTCACAAGACTCCAGCCTTAAAGTGTGGTACAAGATCTGAACACACCATACTATTACATCACCCTGTATTTCTCACTGCGGTCCAGTAATTTTTTGCTACTAGAAAGCTTTATAACTACTTCTGTGATTTTGCACATAGACTGATACCCATGCAGCAGAGGTCTGTAACAAATATTGGTCTGGGATAAAGAAAAGGAAGAATAAAATGCATTTAATACTGTATGTTCAACCTGATTAACATGACTTGGCACTGCATCTATGACTTTCAACCCAGCATGCATTCGATTCTGTCCCAAGCAACTTTTTAAACTGAATATACAGAAAATATACTTCGCAGCCCAGAAGGCCAACCGTATCCTGGGCTGCATCAAAAACGTGTGGCCAGCAGGTCAAGGGAGGTCATTCTGACCCTGTGTTCCTCTCTTGTGAGACCTCATCTGGAGTGTTGTGTCCAGTTCTGGAGTCCTCAACATAAGAAGGATATGGAGCTGTTCGAAGGAGTTCACAGGAGGGCTACAAAGATGATCAGAGGGCTGGAGCACCTCCCATAGGGTTTTTTATCCTAGAGAAGAGGAGGCTGAGGGGTGACCTCATTGTTCTCTATAACCACCTGAAAGGAGGCTGTGAAGAGGAGGGAGCTGGTCTCTTCTCCCAAGCAACAGGGGACAGAACAAGGGGTCCCCTTGCTCCACCAAGGGAGGTTCAGGCTGGACATCAGGAAAAAAAATTCACAGAAAGGGTCATTGGGCACTGGAACAGGCTGCCCAGGGAGGTGGTTGAGTCACCATCTCTGGAGGTGTTTATAAGAGGGGTGGATGAGGTGCTTAGGGGCATGATTTAGTGATTGATAGGAATGGTTGGACTAGATGATCCTGGAGGTCTTTTCCAATCTAGTGATTCTATGATTCTGTAAAAAATGGAGACGGGCAGATTTAGACTAGACATAAGGAAGAATTTCTTCATGATGAGGATGGTGAGGCACTGGCACAGGTTTCCCAGGGAAGCTGTGGCTGCCCCATCCCTGGAGGTGTTCAAGACCAGGCTGGATGGGGCCTTGAGCAGCCTGATCTAGTGGGAGGTGTCCCTACCCATGGCGGGGGTGTTGGAACTAGATGGTTTTTAAGGTCACTTCCAACCCAAACTATTCTATGATTCTATTATTATTGAATTTTAGCTTAATTTTTGTAATATATTGAATGCCGATGCAGTACCTTACTAGTTTGCAACATTAGCTTTATTTCTCTTTCTTGTTGCAGGTCCTTAATTGTTTCATGTACCACTGTTCCTTAAAAATAAAGCTCCTACATTTTGCTTCTTCAGTTCCTTAGCCAGATTTCATATTGCATTTTCCCAAACACCACAGCTATTCAACCAGGGGAACAACTAAAGGACTGAATCCATCTGACATTCTCAGCATGCTACTGTGAAGACTTCTAGCTTCAAGGATCCGTAATGATGGAAATTGAAAATTTTTTAATGGTTCTGCTTCTTGGGGAAATTATGAATACACAAAGTTCAAAATAGGTTCAAAATTCATATTCAGTTCCTCGGGAAAAGTCACTAATGATAGTTAAGTTAAAAACAAACACTTCCCCCCACAACCTCCCACCCCCCCCAAAAAAAAAACCCACCAGGAAGAGGCCTTCTTATAAAACCTAATTTCAAGGATGCTCCAAGATACTGTCCATTATTTGTGCCTGGAATATCATCTTCAGTCAGGCAAATCAGTCAGCTTTACATGTTGACTTCCTTTAATTACTTTCTACCTAATTCAACATGGAAGCAAAGGCTTTTCTCCATACTCACACCTTACAGCAGTGGTAAATCACTCCCTCTCTACACCTACAAACAGTCATACTATTAAATTTCAGAAGGTAGAGTGGAAAACTTTTCTACGCTTGCTCATGCACCAATGGTTTTTGATTAAATAATCAAGATATTTAAGTAGACAGACACTTTAGGCACAGTGCATGTCACTATAGCTACAGAACTCCAGAGATTGCTCACATACACATCTTGAGTCCTTTGCCAACTAGGAAAGCCCCTGTGACACAACAGAAGCCGAAGACATCCAAATCATAAGCTATTTCCCAATCCATCTTTTTTTCTTGATCTTTTATGGGAATGCCATCTTCATTGAGAAGACAGGAAGGGTAAATCAGGGTTTTATAAATGTACCTTGATCTCAGATAGGTTCCTCATTGAACAGCTGTCAGTATTTCTCAGAACTCATCTCAGAGTTCATCTTTGCAAGTAGGGGCTCCATGGCAGCAAGGAGGTTTTTAAATTTCCTGACTGTAGCAAACAGAGAAACATTTTTTAAGCATGGCTCATTCCAGTGGCTGTGGTCAGGGGCGAACTCCAAAGAAACAGGACTTCAATGAACTGTCTGTGAGCCACAAGATGTTCACTGAGCACAAACACCAGAGTCGTCCCTGAAGCCATTAAACCATCCAAAGCCAACAAAAAGCTGAGGACATTATTTCATTCCACTGACCCACATTTAACACCAAGCCCAGCCCACTCAAAGATGCTCACTCATGTTTATACTCACTTAAGTCCTTATATCAGTTGCTCACCACTGGTTAGTATTCAGGTATCTAAAATACCAAGGATATTTCTTAATTCCAAATAGACAAAGATCTCAGATGGTACAGCAAGGGAATGCTTTGCTGAATGCTGATCAATAGATGGAACAAAGTGAAGAAAAAAGTCACTACTTTCTTTTTAGCATCAGATATGGCACTTTGCACCAATGAAAATCCCCTACTGAGTTTGTAATTACCTAGTAGAATATGAGAATTCAAAAAGGAACTCAAAGAAATAATTTAAAACTTAGTTGATCCATGATATTATTATCAACAGTTTTCCAATTTTAAAAAGGTCTTGAATAGTATAAAGTAGGTCTAAAATCAAAAATAGAAATAAAAACCTCTCCAAACTCCCTCATCTTCACATTAAGATGGATTTTTGCAATGACTGAATAACCTCTTTCACTTTCAATTTAGGTCTACCCATCAACATGGTTGTTATTATTCACAGCAGCAAAGTCCTTGCTACACTACAGTAGAAATAATAGCTGCATCTCCCGGTTCCTTTTTCCCCAAGATTTCCCAGTATTACTTAAATAATTCTAATATGCCGCAGGTACAGCAGACAAGGCTGCTTTTAATGAAAGGCTATTTTTATTTCTGTCCAAGCTTTATATAACATGACTGGAATTTGGTTGTGGAAGAAAGGATCATTAATTGCATGCCATCTCTCCCTTGCATGCAAGGCCTCATGACACTCTTGGACATTTTCAGTATGCATGTAGACATCTATATTCTACCAAGAAGAACTATCCTATTTATTGAACAGTACAGGCAAGAAAGTACATTTGATGTTTCCATAATGAATATAGTGTTTGCCTGGAAAAAAAAAGTAAAGCAAAGCAGGAAATAGATCTATTGCCAAGCAAGTAATGAACAGTGGAAGAGCCATCATCTTCATTTATGCATGTCAAAAAACTAGCACACTGGGATGCTACTGCCTGGCTTGTGTCTGGGACTGATCCTGCCACCACACAGCTAATGGTTATTGAGATATACTCTTGGATCTTCTATCCTGCATGGCAGGGCAATGAGATATAGCAGTGAGTAAAGCTTTTTTCGATCTAATTCCACAATTCAGTCTTTAAAAGTAATTTCAGTGAGATGTCCAGACCATATGTTGTTATGATTGGAGCAGGGCGTTCATCTCACCAAGGCCCATCTGATAGCTCCCTCTCTGATTCCAGAGGAGGTTCCTCTGCAAAACTATGTGAAACAAAGTTGGAAGTATGCCACCCAGGCTACTTTTGGAAAACCACACAGAAGGAAATAAATGCGAATATTTGCAGTCTTATTATTCATACCCACACATAGAACAGCACAGAAAACTTTATTACAAATGATACAAAAATTATATAAGTGGCTAGGTTACTATACAGTATCTACAATTTTAACCTTTGTTGGGGACAACTTTTAAATGTATTTTATGGGATCATAGAATCATTAAGGTCAGAAAAGACTTCTAAGATCATCCAGTCCAACCATCAGCCCAACACCACTGTGCCTACTAAACTATATTTAGATCTCTTCAGCTGACCCTCTGTACCATATTCAGTATTTTTACCAAACAAATTATTTGGGGTGTATCAATAATGCAATCATAACATGTAGCCTACCTTTGAAGACAGTTAACAGATAGCCACAATGGAAGATACAGATAGCATTATTATAATTAGGATCTCCTGAAAACTAAATGGGAAATCAAGAAATAATCTGAAAAAGGACCATAATATGGAAACTCTTTGTGCAATTATCTGGGAAACACTGGTGTCATTCATTTCAGGCATATTATCAGCCTTTTTTTTTTCCAGTTCTACAGGGTTTGCATTAGAGCCATCAGTTACAGCTACTGCATTCAGATGCAAGTGATCACCAAATCAGAGATGAAGGAGGAGAATGCTAGAAAGACAGGGAAAGAAAATCTACGGTAGGGCTCTGCCTCTTCCTGCTTACTCAAAAAGCAAAAGGAATTTTGAAACTAGCCAAGACTTTTGAGGAAAGGCTAAAATACAAATAAGACTTACATGTATGGCTTTCATTGGTGCAGCTATTTTCTCTTTCAGCTATATAGTTCGAGGAGAGACACAAAATACACCAGGTTCTGAAAAATGGGCTATCTTGAAGCATGTAGTGAGTCCTGATCACAGCATCAGGAGGCAAGAAGTTTCTTCCAAGACCTGCTTCCCAGCAGCAGAGCAGACATGCATAACCCTTAAGGCTGCAACCCACTGAACAGATGAAGCTCTGCCCCTAGGTGCATTGTAAAGGTGAACAAAGTGAAATAGCTCGCCTAAAAGGCAGGGCACCTGGAAGACCCTGAAGCTTTTTGCTCATAGCTTGCTGAGAAAGAGGAAGGCCTTGTAGACCCATTCTGAAGACCTACCAATGCCAAAATAATGCTCAAAATAGAAGATACGCAACTAAGTTCTACTGGAATTTAAACTGTACTGCTTTTCAGATTGACCTTCCATGAACTTTCACAATTGCTGAATTCGGAGTTTAACACTCACCCAATTAGGTATTCCTTGTTGAAAAGATTTCAGCCTGCAGTGCTGTGAATCTGGGATCCCTACTGAGCAAGAAATCATTTTAAAATGAAAATGCATGCACAAAAAACCCCTCATATATTAAAAGAAATCCAAATCTAAACCTCATTTTAAAATCAAGTATGTATTTAAAATTGCATCACTTACATAAGATTTAGAACTTAAAAAATTAAATTCTCATACAATAAAAAGTAAGTTTATGACATGATTGTGGCATAATAGCTGTCTTTTAGTTTATCCAGAGTAACCACAAAGGATTTTTTTTTTGTCTGGGAATGTCTTATTTCTGTCGGTATAATGATAATATTATGCATCACTTACTTGCATGTGTAACAGCATTTCCCAAACTGATCATTTTATTCATTTATACTACAATGCAGAGGTAAGTGACTAGCTGCTCACTTCTCTGATTAAAGTGGGTAGTAAGAATATTGCACTGAGGAAAGAGATGTGAAAGTTATGTTGCTAATGAAAATACGTGGTTGCCATGAATTAATTGCAATAATTTTAATAATTGATAATAATCAGATGAGATAAAGAAATTACTGACATACCTTCGTCGCTGCTCACTCCGACACCATGCTGATAGGTAAGCTGTTCAAGACTTGAGACACTTTATGCAGCTGATAATAAATTATAATGAAGTCTGAGCCAAGATACATATGAAATGACTGTGTCCACACAACAATTCTTACTGCAGAAGGAGAATCTTGAATCAGCAGGACGTTAGAGAGCTATAGTAATGAAATTAAAATGAGTTTTTCAGCTTCAGGGACATAGAGAACCAGAGCTCTACCTCCCAGTGAAAGCCAGCAGGCAGACTATATAACCCACTTAGCCCTGTGCAAAGTCATATAGTTAGAGAGATGCAAGCCCCTCTCCTAGCACCAAGCCTTGACTAGAGCAATGTGTGGAAAACACTTATTCTAGACTTGGGCAACATTATCTCCAGCACTTCAAGCCCCTACTGCAGAGCAGGATAGTTGGATTTCCTATTAAACATGGAAGGAAAGGGATGAAAGCTGAAGAGATTTTGTTTAATATAACTCACTGCTTCTTACTCTTCAGTGGTATATTAAGACCTAAAAACATTTTAACCAGACTCTTGAAATCCACTGTAGAATACAAAATACAGACCTTCTGCTCCAGCTCAAGCAAATGAACAATGCAGCAGTCTATGACTGTTGAGAAATACTGGTTTTGAGGTGCCTGAATAAAGGCTTGGGGCAAGTAATTCTCTTTACTTCAGTTCAAAATTCCTAGCTGCAATAGATGCATCTCTGCTAGTATTTTAGCTGGGGTCAGGAATGTGCTTTTGAAGAGACTCTTCTGAGTATTCCCCTTTAGTTTGGTTTGCTTTTTACTGCAGAGCAATCTCAGAACACAAAAACTGCACTCCTTTCAGATGAAAATAAACTTGAGTGCACTGAGGGTGCTCCATCTGCTCACAGGCATTTGTTCACCAGGACAGAAGTGTATCTCTAAGAAGATATTAGTCTGGATGGTGGTTGTCCTGCATCCTGTGCTTACCTCTACGAGATGATCCTCACTTGCTTTTTTAGACATACATACACTGCAAGTGCCAACCTCTACATCACAACCAGTAAAGTGGGAAAACAAACCTTTGAAATAGGAGTTGGTTTAACTGCAGTGAACATTTGAGCAAATGGATGTTCACAGATTTTCCAATATTACTTTTCTGCACAACTTCACAGCCATGTAACAGAGACGAGGAATATATAAATAACTGTGACATATAGACAAAACAAAATGAGCATATTATATGTATAAAAATGCTCCTGATGCATTTATGCATTATCCTAAGCACTAGGCTCTGCATTGTAGGTATGTAATTCTTGTCATGTTTATGTAGCACAAAGGTCACTGTTTGAAGAGGGGTGTGGGTTGGAGGTGAAATAGTTTCATATACATTCAGGTATTTCCATAGATCCTCCCATATAGAGAAGACAAAAAGACAGGCAGCTTTCCAGGAAGAATATGTCAACGTTAAACATTCTTTTCTAAAATTAAGTATATTGCTTGGAACACCATTCTCATCGCCCTTAAAAGAAGTTTGGAATAATGAGTAATAAATAAAAACATTTCTTTCTTAAATATTTCTTAAAAGAAATAAATATTGAATCACTATATTGAATCACTATATCAATTCCTTTCCCTTGTGTTTTATTATCACTTGATTTTCCATTTCAGTGAAAAATCTGTTTGATACTTGGAGCCATCAAAAAGGCATACATCTGTTGGATATTGATGATTTATATTCAAGCTGTGGCACCTAATTACAATGCATTTTTCATGGTACCATCACAGATTACCATGACTGATTCTTGGCCAGTCACAACCTACTTAATTAACGGGAACTTAACTATTATATTTCTTGACTTTTCATGTATTGCACAGGGTATGCCTTTCAGCTGTTAAACACACTCCCTCACCAAAGTATAGTATTACAGCCAAGTTGTATTGATCAAATCATAAGCAGGCAGCTTTTTGCAGTGCTCCACAAATGTAGAAATGAAAGCAATACTCACAGAAGGAATGTGTTACAGCATATGAAAAACTGACTCACTCCTCTAAAACCAAAACACAATGTATCTGAGGAACTTCACCATAAAAATCTTCACTCCTGAATAATTTTTAAGAGTATTTTTAGATATTACAGTGGGTGTGGGGGGAAAGCCCTCATCGCTTTTAAATCTGTCTTTTGTTTAAGCCACCATTTTAAGATCTGACATTATGCAATAAGAAACGAAGAAGGAAAAGTGTATAAGCTAAAGGATGAAACCCCATTACAGTAGTAGAAATTCACACAAAAGGCACAAGGTTTTGTCTTAGAAAGGTTTAGAAATATTTATTTACATAGTTTAGTATATTGATGAGGTTTGTGTTTACATTAGATAAAAATATCTATATATTTTTTCTTTCCAAACAGATTTACACCAAATTGTTCGTTATTTATCAGCATGTCTCAATCTATATGCCATTATTACTCTGTTTAAATACTAAGTCCTGAAATAAAGGAATCTAAAACAGATGTTCTTACTCCTTAATTAACTTCAGTCCTTTGTGTCGAGCTGTGGGTACTATATCAAAGAAAAATTCCATTTGTTTCCAGGAAAGGGTGTGGGCTGGTACCTGAGAGGTTGGGATATTATCTACAAAAGACTAATAATGCAGCAAAAAGAAGCCACCTTTATTTCCACAAACCTCAAAGACAGAGACAGTTTCTAAGGGAGGAAAGGCTGTTCCATTTCAGTGATGTCTGCACTCAGACCTCTGCTTAACACTGCCAAAAAGCTTACGTATATGGGGTTGCATCAATAGGACTTTCCAAACCAATGCTTTTTTTCTGAGAACAGACATTAACATATATTGTTCAGGAGTGTAAGGACAGAGAAAGCAAAAAATCGTGCTTCTTTCTTATGTGCCTTCCTCACTTCAGCAATCTAGAGGCCACCAAATTAGTATGTTACATCAATAACATTATGTTTAACAGTGTGTCAGACACCTACTTCCCATAAATCTCTTGAGCTGCTTTTGAATCCACTCATATTTTGTGCACTGACAAACTCAGATCTCAGTTTATGATGAATGTTTGGTGTAGTTTATTTTAAATAACTTTCACTGGGTATCTCCTCATTCTACATCTGTGACAAACAGTTCTGGGAAAAAGGAGAAGAGGAAGGATGGGATTAAAGGAGATCAAATCTCTGTCTCAGTTTGCTTCAAAACACAAGAGACTTTCTTATCATATTAGAAAACTTATCCACCCTTCTTTACATGTACTTACTTGGATACCAAATCTTATACACCTACATCCATGTTACTTAATGTCTGTGTAGGATAAGACTAAAATTGTTTACCCTCAGTCCCAAGTGGAGCCTCTATTGCAATTCATCATCCCCAAAACAAGACCCTTGTCTCTCAGGAAGGAGAGATTTTGCATATCTGAAACATAAGTATGGCAAGAAAAGGAAAATTCAAACCAAACGAGATTATTGGGGAAAGATACTCCACTGGGAGCTTGTGGCTACTCATTAAACATGGCAAATAGGCTACAAGTCTCCAAATTTATTCTACTGGAGCCTGTATAATTTGGTGTCACTGGTTGGGTGATTTAATGTCTGCTAGTGTACCAAACCAGAAATCTTCACAGGGAAATCTGAGTCTACCACAGAAATCATTAAGCCCTAAGAGGGTGGTCTCTTAGGGCAGCAGAACCTTAACATGAATAAAATAATGCTTGAGTTTTGTTATTCTTCTGTAAATCTGGCTGAGGAAGTTCAATGCCTCTCTTCTAGTCCCATTCCTCTGAATAACAACAGCACAGCAGAGATGGCAGAAATGGCAGGTTGGCATGCAGGTAGATTGACTGCACTAGTTCACACCTTAATGAAACGGCAAAGGCCATTTCCTTCGGTGTTTTATGCATAGAAAGGCCACTTCACTGGCTGTCGCATTTCTACTCCCCTCCCCAACTGGACAGGGGAGAAAATACAACAGAAGGCTTGTTGGTCAAAATAAGAACAAGGAGTGATCACTCACTGTCACAGGAAAAACAGACTCGACTTGGGGATATTAATTTAATTTATTACCAATCAAATCAAAGTAGAAGAATGAGAAATAAAATAAAATCTTTAAAACACCTTGCCCTCAGCCCATCCTTCTCAGGCTTAACTTTACTGCCAATGTTCCCTACTTCCTGGCCCCAAGCAGCACAGGGGGACAAGGAATGGGGGCTGCAGTCAGTTCATCACAAGTTTTCTCTGTCGCTCCCTCTTCCTCAGTAGGCGTACTCCTCACACTCTTCCCTTGCTCCATTGTAGGGTACCTCCCACAGGCAACAGTCTTCCATGAATTTCCCCGGCATGAATTGTTCCCATAGGCTGCAGTTTTTCACAGTGTTCCAGCATGGATCCTCCACAGGGTTATGAGTCCAGTCAGAAAATCTGCTCCTGTGTGTGCTTCTTTCTTCACAGTTCCAGAGGTCCTGCCAGGAGCCTACATCAGCACAGGCTTCACACAGATCCACAGCCTCTTTTGGGCACCCACCGGCTCCAGTGTGGTGTCCTCCATAGGATGTAGGTAGAAATCTGCTCCATGAGCTGCACAGGGACAGCTTATTTCACCATGGTCTTCACCATGACCTGTAAGGAAATATCTGCTCTGGTACCTGGAGCACCTCCTCTTCTTCCTTCACTGACCTTGGTGTTTGCAGAGTTGTTTCTGCAATGTATTCTGACTCGTCTGTCCAGCCACAATTGCTGCTGCTCAGGTTTGTGTCCCCTTCCCCCAATTCCCTTCTTAAATAAGTTGTCACAGAGTCACTACCACCATCACCCAATGGCTCAACCTTGGCCAGCAGTGGGTCCATCTTGAAGCTAGTTGACATTGGCTCTGTCAAACCTAGGGAAAGCTTCTAGCACCTCCTCACAGAAGCCACCCCTCTAAGTCACCTTCTACCAAAGCCTTCCATGCAAACCCAGTACATTCTCCTTTAAGGATACAACTGGTCCCAAGCTCAAAGTAAATTTTGAAATACGTTAGGTAATGACAACAACATACAAATTTAGACTTATGTTCCAAATGCAACAGGGTAATTACTTATCTATAAATTCCTAGGGTCAGATCTGTTTTGCCAGGAATACTAGCAATTGCGGGAAGATGCCCAATTATTTTAATCTTATCGGCTCACTGCCTCAATTCACCTGTCAGGTGCAGCACCATATTTAGCAACTGCTGTCACCAGCACAATATTTGTCATTGGTTTGCCATTTTTGTGTACTCCTGAATACCCTGCAGCTGCTTCTCTGAAAGAATGAGTCATCCAAAACCATTAAATCCAGAAGCCAATTCAGTTTGGCTCCCAGCAAAATCAACACATCTGATGAACCATTGACATTTGTGTGGAGGAGTTCAAGGGACTTGTAGTTAGACCCTAAAGTGCTGTGGGAAGGCAAAGAACAACACAGCTGCACATTTTGCTTGGCACTGGAGTTCAATAACTCCCCTGCAACCTCCCAGGGGATAACCCAGAGGGCCATGTTATGAGCCGTAATTCATGTTTTCTAAGGTACCTATCCCTTGAAATGGGCTTGAGTGGCAGGCAGTTTCATGTTCTCCCACCCACTCATGAACCTGATGTGATCAACACTCAGACTATGCAGACACCCCCCATTCTACTGTATCAAGGCACCCATTATATCTATATTTCAACACAATAAAAATCAAATTTATGATCAAATCTCACCAAACTGAAACAAAATATTAAGCACATATAAATAACATTTACTTAAAATATTATATACAAGCATACAGATATATCTATGTAAGTACACGTTTCTGCATATGAATCTTCTCTCTAAAAAAGGTGCCTTCAGATCAATGAGCATATTGAGAATCATTTAAATTAATTTCTGTTGGCCAATTCTTATAATATAGAGGAAATATAAAAATTACTTCAGCTGGACATAAATCACCTCCATTTGGGATCCTCATAAATTGATATTTGGCTCCAGGAATTCTTTCAAACAGCAAATAAAGAGCAGCAACGCAATTAGTTACACTCACATGAGAATGAAATGTTAAAGTTCTGCGCTGATATTTCCTCAATTGTCTGCTGTAAATGTTGCATTTTGGGGATTGTCTGAGATTATCTCCTATTGATTGGTGTTCAGTGGCATCCACTACGATGCTGTTCTCAGAGGATATTTGAATTTTGCCCGAGGAGGCCCCAGGAGATAGTAGTATTTGGTTTAAAACTTTTCTTTCCTGTAGAAATCTAATTTGCATAGTAGATAATCTTTTAAGTGATAAATGTCAATTTATTGTCCTGTTATGACTTGACATAGTTCAGGTTTATAATTGAACTACTGAGTAATGGTAGAAACTTTTGCATGTTTAAAGCTATTCCAATTCTTTGCTTCATAAACTTCTGAAAATAATAAAATCTTCTTTTGATGAAGCAGCTTCTAAACAAGATTATGAGGTAAAATACCAAAAGCAAACTTTCAGAGTCTTTGTGTAGTGATCACAAAGTACACCCAAGAAGTCTCAGGAGTAAATCAAGCAGTAGCAATGCTTTTTTGGGTTTTTTTAATTAATATTTAGAATGTGTATTTCAGGCTACTCATTGGATGTTACACCTTTCTTTCTCTCTCGTGAACTTCAACTCCCTCCCTTCACACTCACAGTTCTTATTTCAAAATTATTTTGTCATCTAGTCATCTAGGCTTTTTTTTTATCATACAGGAATAAGGATAGTCACCCAAAGATAAGTTCAACTACATTTATGCACTTGAATATGTATTTTACAGGAGCTGATGCTCTTTTGGCATTGTTACTGTTCCTTAGTTCCTATCCCTCCTAAAGCATTCCTTAGAGTCTTTTTCCTGCTGTCTAGCATTTTTCAGGCCTGATGCACATCCTCTTGGGGTCTGGAAGTAGTTGGGAGAGACATTTTCCCTTCTATAAGATCCTTGGTGCAGAATTGAGGAGTGTAATTCACTTAAGTCTTAAAAAACTAGTCTCAGACTTGGGAAGTTGAGTAGTGATTCCATTACTTGAAGGAGGCAAAGCTGAGAGTTTCATTTTATGGAATTTACTTACTTATAGCCTTGCAGTTCTTAAGAGTTTGGAAAAGCTGTGCACTATTGTTTATGCAGAGGCCATTATCTGCCAGGATGTGAATTATTCAAGGTGATTTCAAGGCATGTACATACACTGATCCTTACGCAAAATCAAGGAAGTAATGGAAGTGACCAAACAAGGATTTTAAACATACCAGTGAGTGTTTCAGAGTAAATGTGAAATTTTCTGTATGCATTTAATCAACCAGCTGTTTCTAAAGCCAGAAGGACATTAAATCAGAAATCTATTTTTATAATCATAAAAATAATTCTGCATTAGACATAAAGGTGGCCCTGCTTGAATGATGAAAAAAACAGAAACTGGAGATAACGTATTAGAAGTTCATCAGGCAAACTACTTTGAAAAGGAATATGACCAGTTATAGGTTCAAAGTAAGAATTTTCTGTAAGTTTCACGAGGATCTTGAATTATTTAAGCCATCAATTGATGGCACCTCTTTTCTTAATATATAATCCACTAAGAAATATACAATGGGCTACAGCATCTCCTACATAGGATTTTACATCATGGACAAAACTTTTTGAGTTTACCTGTCTTCCCACTGATGTGAAATAGGCAGCATTTACCTGCTGTCAAGTATACAGCTTGGTCAGCACCTTTCCTCTGACACGCGGAAAATGTGCATTTCTCATTGTCACTACCTCAGGTCACACTGTGAGAAGCTGTAAATTGTATCTGTGATAGTTTTGGCTGGGACAGAGTTAATTTTTTATATTAGTAGTATGGAGCTATGTTTTACATTTGTGCTGGCAACAGTATTGATAACACAGGGATGTTTTAGTTACTGCTAAGGAGTGCTTACACAGAGCTTTTTCTTCTTCTCACACCACCTCACTTGAGAGAAGGCTGGGGATACACAAGACAGAGAGAGCTGACCACAGCTGCCAAAGGCATATTACATATTCTATGAGATCATGTTTAGCTCATAAAGCTGGGGGGATAGAAAAAAGAAAGGGGGGGGGATCATTTGAAATGGTGGCATTTCTCTTCCCACATCACCATAATGTATCGTGACCAAATATCTACCTGCTGATAGTAAGTAGTAAATGCATTCCTTGTTTTGCTTTGCTTGTATGGTTCTTGTTTTACCAATTAAACTGTCTTTACCTCAACCTACGCATTTTCTCACTTTTACTTTTCTGATTTTCTCACCCATCCCACCAGGCAGGGAATGAGTGAGTGGCTATGTGGGGCTCAATTGCCAGCTGGGGTTAAACCATGACAGAATCATAAACCTCACTGACCATGAAGATCACAAATCCGTAAGTAATACAGAAGATGAAAATACACTTTCTGCTGATACTAGTGTTGACTGTAGTATTTTCTTAACCTGGGAGACCTCATGCACTTTCAAGGATTCTGATGCTGCAGGCACTACAGACCCTTGGAGATCCACTGCCACTGATCACATCTCCAGGGCTGTGGGTTGTGCAATCAAACACCACTCCAGCTGGAAAGTGTCTGCAACCAAACATACACGTCATGATGCAGTGCCATGCAGCTACATTTAGGCTACCTTGGAAGCTGAGATTGGCATGTATCATCAGCACAAAGCACCTCTCAGGCTAATTTAATCTACTAACACCACTGCACTGCTTTTGATAGTTCAGCTTCAATCCAGTTGAGTTACTTCTAAGCATTGCCCAGTTGTGCTATTGGTCTGCGAATACAAATTGTGAAAAACCCAATACAACCCTAGAAACATCTCTCTAGGGAGATGCAGTGCTCAGCAGATATTATGCCACGGACTGCCAAAAAAACCCATAGGGAAAGGTCAGTCTCTGTTTTGGCATTTCTCAGTGGCCAGATTGCCAGAAATGCAAGGCAGAGCCTGACAGAGAGAGAAAAATCTCCAGAGTTTTATTGACCACCCCAGAGAGATGTCCTGCCTTGGAGATGTCCTGGCTGGTGGTGGCTCTCAGTTGGATTTGTTCAAGCATAACAATGATAAACTAACTCCTAACTGATTTGAAGCAATATCTCCAAATAAGATTTGTTGGTGAACATTCGTGCTGTTTTGAAGCATGCCCATAGTGAGTAAGGCTGATTTAATGTTTTCTCTATTGCACAGACTTCCTTTCTCACTGCTGCGCTGACAAAATGGCCAGCTCTACACATAGGAACAGTGTTTCTAGTGTATCTGCGGCAGCAGATTGCTACAGTCAGCAAAACACATGGACTTGTAGGCTGGCTGTTGAGCCTAAGGAAGAACTGTGTAGGAAAACAGCTGTTTCTGGGGAAGGAAGAGGAGATCTTCCTAAAAGCAGCACTCCTAAGACCAGGAATATCCTTCCCCTTCCTGCACAGCAGAAAACTGCTACAACTTTACCTCTTTGCTTCCCAACAACAATTATAGAATGACAAAATGGTTCAAGTTGGAAGGGACCTTTGAAGATCATCTAGTCCAACTTCCCTGCCACGGAAGGGTCATCTTTCACTAGATTAGGCTGCTCAGAGCCTCATCCAATCTGACCTGAAACTCTTCCAATATTGGATCCCTGTAGGTGCACAGATTCAGTTCTGGCTCTGGCTTAGTCTCCTTGGGACTGCAAAGTTTAGTTTTTAACTCAGCTTCCTGGTGAAGTATAATGTATTTGGAATTGCTGCAGACTTAAGTTCACCTAAACATTATTAAAATGTCCACCTTAGGAAGGAGTGTGATGCAACAGCAGTGGATCTACAGAGAGAAAAAAATATGTTGCTGAGGACCTGATGCTTACGCTGTATGCTTGGATATTTTATTTCAAAATAACTATATGCTAGTACCAGGAACTGAATGGTCATTTGGGGTTAACATACATTAGGCATGTTCCTGGAGCCCACCTTAGTGAGCCTTATCTGAAGAGAATCCATTCTGCATACTGTACTATAGCACAGTAATATGAATCAGTGAGCAGTAAGAGAGGACATGCTTCAAAAGGTCACTCGACCCAAAGAAAAATGCTAATGGAGATGCATCCTTAAGTGTAATCCATCAGCAGTGTCTATTTTTTTCACAGCAAAAAGAAAACAGCATTACAGTAAGTAGACCAAAGAGAATATTTCTTGACACCCTTCTCCTGTCCTTATTCAGTTCTAGCCTAACCCCTCAATCTCAAATGCAATATTGCACTGTGTTAAATAGAGTGCACTTGTCTAGGTGGTGGAGTAAAGTCTGAGGACTATTTATACCCAAGGTGGTAATGTGCAAGCTGCTAGTCTCACCAAATAGGACCAACTCAACATTGGTAAATCAAATTAATTTTGCAGACAAAATGCTCTCTAATACAATTTGGTTTTCACCTGGAGAATAAAGGGAAACTTAACCCATGAAAATATATTCTGGAAACCTATGCTAAGCAATTGCATTCTGCTAGCCTAAATGCTTCCTGCAGTAACGTGATATTACTCTTTTTTCATCAATACTTTTGTTAAAAAATCTCTCTTACCTTGAACTCCAAGCCTTGAAGTGCTTCTAAATATCTGAATTTTTACCCTGTCACCTTTCGTTGTACAGTACAAAGACAAAACAACATTATTCTTGCTTAGAAGAAAAAGGCATTTGACTGAAACTGTGAAAATCCACTTTTCCAGATGAATGGTTCTATTTTTCGGTATATATGAAAAAAGTAAAAATCAATACTCTGGAATTATTTTTATCTTGTTTTTTAATTATTTGTATATTAGCAGTGAAAGCTGTTGAGAATATTTATTGTTCAGTGGCAGTGTAAACTCAGCAATCACTTTTGTCTGGATACCAATCTGGTATTATCCTTCCATCACCCTCCCAGGCACTGTGTAAAATGAGCTAATAGTAAAGTAAGAGGAAGAGGAAAATGAGAGTTCTTAAACCGTTTTAACCATAATGAGAAATTAAAACAATTTGTTCGCCAAGTGGAACCAGGCAATCATACAAATTATAAGAAAAAAGGAAAAAAAGACCTGGAGGAGTAGTTTTAAAGAATGTTAAGTATTTTAATTAATACATTCACTGCTATATTTATGTACTCACTATTGTAGGGAGAAAAATTAAACCAAAAAAGTGTAGTCACAAATTCATGCAATGAAGACCATTAAAATGAAATTACATGTCAAATATTTCATAGACGGTAAAAAAAATCTATTTTTATCCTAAGTAGAAAACAGCTGTAGCTTTCCTCAGAGAAATAATGAAATAAAGTTGTGGGCAGATTCTGTAAGACAGGTGTGTCATCTTGTGATTCTGTCACACACTAGAGTTGTAAATTAATGCAGATACGTATTGGTACAGAAATCAGAAGTGGAGGAGGACAGCACAGTTTAGTTTGGTTTGTTACTCATTTTATATTAAAGCCATAAAATTAGAAAAAAAGCCAGTGGTTATTTCAAGAAGCTTTTCTGATTGCTGAAGACCTGGGTGAATTTTGCAAAAACAAAGGAAGTTTTCCCCAGCTAAGTGCCCAGCGTTTTATAGAACTACAACATAATGATATGCCACAATAGTCTTCCACAGACCTCTCTGTTTCTGAGGTTCCCAGGAAAGTCCCCAGATATGGTGTTTCACAGCAATGCACATCCACCTGCACAAAATAAGGATTAATTGATGTGAGATTGCCTTTATCCCAGAAGGTTACCAAGAATTTCCTAAGAGGATGAAGTCAAGGCAATGCAGTGTAGAAAAGGAATGGAGATTAATTGAGGGGTTCTGGTAACAAATCCACTGATTGAAACCTCTTGCACAACAACAGAGGCAAACTTATTTTGTTTCCTGAAGAAAGAGAAGATTATCATTGTACAGCCAGAAAACACAAATGTGTGTTGACAATCTGCCTTATATCTCTTTGGTATAACTGCCACACATTATTATTTATAAATTAAAATTACCTGAACCAAATTGGTCCTAAATGCAGGCATCCTCCTAAATACTTTTATCAAAGAGGACAAGAGATTAGAGGTTAAGATAATTCCAGTAATGTTAGTTCTCACTCAGATACTCAGACTAAATTTTTTATCCACTCCCACTTTTCCTAGAAAGAGATATTGCACATAAGAGTTTTTCTGCTGATTCTTATGCGCATTAACTAATAACCCAGTGTTCCCCATCCAGAATGTCGAATGGTGGTGCACAAATTCCAAAGAGTCTACAGCCTAATCAAAAAAACACAGAAGGTTATTTTCAGAGGAATATTTCAAAAAGCTATTCAGAACTAATGAGTACTTTAGTCTTTTCAAGGTCCTTGTCCAAAAGGACAGTTACAGTATATATTACACAAATATGAAAAGGAAAGGGATTCCTAGTGTGAGAAGAAAGTCTGCTGAGAGGAAGGGAAGGTTCTTCTCAGCTTGAATAAGAACAAACTGACAGGAAAGCTTTGAACCTTACTATGTAATTGGTGTTGATATAAAAAGACTCACTGTGTGCAGGAAAGGAAAATGATGCCCCTATTCCTGAAGCATGCTCTTCAAACCTGATTGAGAGAGATTTTTCCCTTGGTACAATCACTTCTACTTTAGCGAAGCTCCACTGTAACAAGCATTTTATATGCACTGCAGAGGGACTGGAATACTACATTCTAAGTGGAAAATGATAAACATCTTCCTATATTTAGGCTGTGAAAGGCATGGCTGAAACTCCAAATAGAAATGGAGAGAGAGATCTTCAGAGATTAAGATATTCAGTATCCCATAAAGACACGACTTCTTTATAACAAATAAATGCAAACCAACAATTTTTTCTGGTACAGGAACATTCATTCACAGAAAGAACCTTTAAAACTCATCACTTTTATTTCTTATATTGCCTATCTAAAAACATATTACATTCCAAAAGGCAGAGCACACTTCAGTAGTAAATTCCTTAATATAACGATGCGATTATGTACTAATACCTGCATATCACAACAGTATGCTTGAGCTATTGCATCTTTAAAATTATATTAGCTATCCACATGTGTCAAACTTAAATTGAGATTCATGTAAGTGAGTATCTCATTAACTTCCCTCCCACACTGGGAAAAAGAGTAACAAACAAATTTCAGAAGGTGTGAGGGTTAATTTGGATAAGCACAAAATGTTTGTGTTTGCCTGATTTATCTCTTGAGTCTGAACCATAAACCTCCTAAGCCTGAAATTTTGTTTAATTTAGCAAGGTTTTCCTGATTTCCTAGCTTGCACAGAAATTGATGAGAATTCATTATATCCTCATGCCACAGTCAGGGGATGTACAGACCTTGCAAGACTGGATATTTTGTCTAAGATGCTTTTATCAGCAGAAGAAGTCACTTTTCTACCAAGCCAGTGTTCGGGACAGATAATTACATTTTTTGGTTTTGTCTTTTTTGTCTTTTTTGTTATTTTTGGAACAGTGGTATCTTGAAAGCCATCTCTTCTGCCTGTCTGTTGTGAAATCTAGAGATGCACAAGTGAGATGAACTGCTAACCTTATTTTTGAATGTTTCAGAATGACTCTCTCCCATTGACTCAAAAAGTTAATCTCACACACCCCGGGTTATTGATAGATATGAGTTTCTCTTCCTTCTCTCAACCAACACAGGGATGCGGACCATGACACATATTGGTAATTTTAACATAAGCATGCTGTACTTGCTGTTATCTAGTTTGAGAGATAACAAAAGGGGTGGGCACAGCACAGCAGGAACGGATCCCTTCCAGCTTGAGGAGGAAAATGATAACTTTTAGGTTTGATTCTGAGAATGAGAAGAAGGAAGATTCTCCTGGGACATTTGCTAGCCGAAGGAATGGCAGCAACAGAAGAAAGCAGGGTAAGCAAAATGATAAAGGCAAAATGCACAGCACACTTGGAGCAATTTCCAAAACACAGTTTAGGAGCTGACTGTAATTTCAGGCTGTGGTTTAACTAGACTTGTCTGAACCACCCTCAGTGTCCTTGCAATAATGATAACTTTTCTCCATGCTTGTTCTCAGAGACATTCAAGACTGTTTCCACTAGACTGTGCAAGTACAACTCTTGCAGGCAGCGAACAGTTTTGAACTGAAATAGACTAATAAAGTCACCACTGACAATTTAAAGACACTCAAGTTTTATCAGCTGCAGTGAAAAGAAATGAGTCCACCTAAGTCTGTAAGGGTTTATATTAATGCTAAAATAGATCGGAAACTTACAGAGTATTAGAGAAAATGGGTTTTTTCCAAGATATTATTTCAAAAATTCTTCACCATACAGCCACACCCACTAGTAAAGAACAGCTAAGAAGCAGTTACTTCTGATTGATTCAGCTGAACTTTATATCACGATAGCAGTTTTTCACTGAAAGAGCTTTACCTCTGTAATTCAGTTTTGCACTGGTAGCACGCTGCACTCTCACCTCTGTTCCAGGCTCTGTTACATTTCTGAACATGATGAAAAATGGTTTTGAGAGAAACCACTACTTTTATTGAAAACCACTGGCTGTCCATTCACTTCATGCCTATAGATACAAGGGTTGTTAGCACCTAAGTGACAGAGTAAATAAAAGTACCCTGCAAAATTCAGTCTTAAGTGGATGATAATTATTCAAGAATTTAAGGAAAGAAAGGAAACTCTCCTTGGTTCTTAATGCATATTTTGAAATTCCAGTATCTTGCCTTAAAACAAATCAACTAACAAATCAACCAACAAATCAACCAGCCAACCAGCCAGAGAAAAAAGTTGCTGAAAGGCACACAAAAATTCCTTTGCTTTCCTATCAGGTTGTCAGTAAATTTTAAATGGAGAAGGTTCAGCCTTTTGAGGGGAACTTA
This sequence comes from Coccyzus lansbergi, assembly GCA_033558105.1. Classification (NCBI taxonomy): domain Eukaryota; kingdom Metazoa; phylum Chordata; class Aves; order Cuculiformes; family Coccyzidae; genus Coccyzus; species Coccyzus lansbergi. Next base: position 2,926,114 of record JAUMJK010002392.1, read on the forward strand.
GTGTTTTCCTGCCAGATTAACCTATAAGCTAGCACATGAATGAACACACACTTTTTGTATTCATTACAGATGACATAGAAAGAAAAGGCAGATCATGATTATACCCTTCTTTAAGAAAAGACTGTTTTTACACGAATTTTGTCATGGCTCAAGCCATTTATCTCACATGCCATCAGCTAAACAGTCCTGTTGTCTCTTCATTCCTTTTGCAAATTAGACTGTCAATGGGTCATGCCTTGCTGTTTAGTTATTTTTAGCCTTCTCGTTACACCTGGAAATGTTTGCAGTTAAAGTGCTGCCATCTGGAGTTGTTAATGGCATGCTGGTGGAAGTGTAATCACTGCATGACTTTGTTCTGCACTTCCTGAGGATGCAGAAAAATGAGACAAACGTTTAATTTATATTAGCTTGAGCTTACAGCTGCTCATCATCAAATGCAATAATATATACAATTTGGTGCTTTCCTTCAGTATCTCAAAGTCAAAAATTACCTTTGATGTCTTAACAGTTGCCACTGTCACCAAAAATACACCTATAGACACTAAAAATAGCCTGAAGTGAAACCAGTTGTTTAATTTTTCTAGGAATTGCTAGTTTTGGAGCCTTTGAAATCAAGATCAATTATATTCATCTCAGCTGGAGGTTCCTATCTGTTTTGTATCACCACTAAGACTGTTTTTGGAATTCCAATTTATCTCTCCTTTTCACTCATTTTAAGCTCCACAGAGGAGACTTTAGCTGTATTAACTGATTTATCTCTGTTACGTGATAGCAGAGGATGAAGTACTATTGTCTTAGATATAGCAATTTATAAACCAGGGCCCTAAATTCTGCCTTCCAGACAGGGGCTGTTTAGGCTTTGCAAAGGGAACTATAATGTAGGTGCTTTGCTGTTTGTGTTTTGTATGATGTTGGGGTTTGTTAGATTTTTGGTTTTTGGTTTTTGGTTTTTTAACCAGAGTATTTCCCTAGGGATCAATCAAAATCTTGCTCATATTCAAACAAATGGAGGGTATTTCTTCCATTTAAATAAGTTATTCTGACTCAGAAGACTTGGGCTCCTGGCTGAACAGAAAAAAGTGTGAATTACAGAAGAAAAAAAACCAAGAAAAGCATTAATCTGTATGTATCACAACTGCATAATTCATAGACAAAACAACACATATAGTGTGTAGGTGTAGACTGTTGTACAGAAGATCTATACAGTGTTGAGTGACATTACCAGTTTCAGCTCTTGTCATTGCTCAGGTGTATCTTGCCTAGATTTCTCACTTTGGGGAAAAATAATCAGTTTTCACGCAGAGGCTTGATTTCATCCCACAGACTGTAGACAACTAGAAAGATATAACCCTTGCTTAGGCTCCATCATCACAAGCTCTCTTCTTGGTCATTAAGCTCCTTGAAATGCTAGTCAAGCCATAGACAAGACTCAGTCACTCTCAATTACTGGGAGAGCTTGAAGTGGCTTTCCTCTCCTGATAGAGTCTTGGAAGAGCTCAGAAACAACAGGGCTTGCTTGACTGTAAATAAATGTCTAGTAGGAGGAAAGCTGGTGTTTGATACGAGATAAGGAACCTTCACGTCTGAGACAGGGAGAAGGTGCTGACCTGAGCCACAGCACTCATACAGATCCTCCTCATCCTCTCAGACATTAGTGCTGTGTCCAATCAGGGCACACTCTCTAACCTTTCTCGCACAACAGTATGTCTGATGGGAATTTTCCCTCCCTTTCAATGTCACAGGGGCATCCATCTCTCTACATTTGGTTTCTGCACTTAGGAGGCAATGCCACCTGTGGATTTACCAGTCCTCTCTCCCGCTTCACACGAAATATATTCAATTTGAAAAACACCATGGTGGTAGGCAATACTGAAGAGAAATCCTAGTGCTTCAGTCACTGGGGCAACCAGAGGAAGTTAGGCTGAAATTACATAGTTTTGAAAATCATGGCATGTGGTTAGGGAGCCAAGCTGGAAAATTCTGCCCTCTAACTTTTATACTAAATGTACATCTTTGACAAACAACAATTTGAGAATTCTACTTCATACATAATGTATATCTTTGAGTCACACCTTCTTGAAAAATTCAGGCTTCACTTTAAAACTCTCAGTATCAACTAATCTGAGGAACTGCTGGTGCATATGTATGGATGAATGGATAGCTAGATATAATGTTGATGCAGTTGCAAATTTTTATATTGTATGCAGCAAAAAGCCTATTGCTTGCCAATCTCACAAAATTACTTGGAAATCTGACTTTTCAGTATCTTTCTTAAATTAACTTACAGTATCTCTCAAATCCCTCATTGAAAAGCACAATGATAGTTCAAAAGAGGTACCACTGAGCTATGTTTTCCATATTTGCTCAAATTCTTTAATGATTTGTTTGTAACCTATGGGTTTTGTGGGTTTTTTTTTCTGTCTTGAACCACATCTTATATAGAAGCAAAAAGAAAAGACCCTTGTAGAAATAGAAAAAATTACTTTTCCAGTGCAGGCACTGGTTCATTTACACTATTGGCATAATTTTGTGCCAGCTGTAAAATTTGTCACAGGTTTTGTCACAGGTACATAGTTGGTGGGATTTTTTTCCAGTGCAATTGTCTTTTTCAGATGATCATGTGGGCAGTGTCATCACTATGGTTTTATTCAAGATACTTAACAGGAATTTTTTTTAATCTAAGTGCAAGAATGCAATGTAATACTTTGCTTTCCTACTACCATGGCTTCAAAAAAAAAGAAAACTTTATATGCCAGGTGGAAACAATGACCTTGTGAGAACTATTTACTAATATAAGAAGCCATCTGAGGATAGAATATTTATAATAATTGGGAACTTAATTAGATATCTGGCAGTGCTTAAGCAACTAATTTTTTTTTTAAAAAACAGATTGCCTAGGGTCACCTCTTCAATTAAATGAGAAAAGTAGTAGCAATGTTTTCTTTAATGAGCATTCAAAATTATCATCTTTAAGAATAATTTAACTTTTAAAAATAATGTTTTGACAGAGAAAAAAATTTCCTTTTCAGTTAAATTTCAGCAAAATTTCAACTATGGTTGAGTTCTAAAAAGTCCTTTACTCAGGAATGTCTTAGAAAATGTCTCAGACTGCGTGAAACAAAAAGCTAAAATTATGAAAAATACTTTGGAAATTTCCTCTACAAAAACAAAGACAGTGGGAACAGAGCCATGTGTACTTTGGCATGCAGCACATCCAGGAAATGAAAATGTTGCTGAACCTTTGGATCACAACAGTCTGGGAATAGATGGGCCATTCCGTTCCTCAAGCGATCCTATGGAAAGACTTAATATATCTAATATATCTCAGGGTGCAGGTGACCAGGTGCTGTGGGAGAGCTGCAGGGCAGCCTCTGTGACGAAAGACCAGGGGCTACCCCTTGCCAGACACAAATGGTTCCAGCTGGCTTCAGCAGACCCACTACAGGGCACAGCTGAGCCCCTCTGAGAAAATGTATTTAAGAAAGGGTACAACACCATATGGCAGTGTGAGAAGTGATGGAAAACAGAGAGAAACAACTTTTCACACCAGGTTACGGACTGATTGCAACCTCCTTTCCCCTGCACTGCTTGAGGTGTGGTGGGGAGGTGGGTAAAGAAGTCAGAAATGAATGACTGAAACTGAGCTTTGAAAAAGGTAGGGAGAGGGAAGGTTTTGTTTTAATGTTTGTATTTGTTTCTCACTACCCGAATCTATTTTAATTGCCAATATATCAAATTTATTTTCCTCAAGTCAAATTTTTTTTTTTAAGAAGCAAAGAATGACTTGTACTGCCTCCTCCTGGCTTCCACCCTATCACACCATGGGTATGTCCTACCTTGCTAATGCAGGTTGAGATAACGGCAAGCAGAATAAGACATTCCTATGGTTGGACACCTCTGAAGAGAGAAAATTGCACTTTATTGTCAACAAGCAGCTGCTTTTCAGTTTTGCACCATGAGTTCTACTGGTGCGATGAACTTCTTGAAACCACACACAGATCAGTACAGCAGGAGGTTAAGATTCAATGTCTATTTTAATAAAGTTAGTCAGATACAGAAAAGCTATTGTAATATAATAGAAGTAGCTTTTTCTACAAATAACTAATTTGAAATTCCATAAGGCACCACATTGGGAAGATGAAATCTTCTACTTGCTGATACGTAAGCAAATATTAGTAAACAGACAAAAGGGTACAGTTTAATTTGGGTCTAAGACATGTGTGCATGCTACTACTACATATTAGTAAATTAAAAACAAATATACTTAAAAGAATCTTTCTGACCCACAATGCTTTTGAATTACTTTATATATCTTGTGGGAACTCTAAGTTCTAGCCGCAGAAATCACATCCAAATTGATTGAAACATGAATAGAAACTGTACAAGGTCAGCAAGGTAAGGTGGAAGGGAGATCTCTTAATTTTCCTAAAGTGAAGTTCAGTTTATGTCTATGTCATTTTGTCCCAGTCCTTTCACCCTTCTTCGCCTGAAAATGTACACTTATTTCCTGTTTTAGTTTGTTTAATCCTATTTCCAGCTTGAAACAGCTTCTTTTTATTGCTGATGCAATTATTTGAACACAAATGCTCCACTTCAATGGTCTGTCTACTAGTTTCCAAGTCTGCTTGTCAACTTCATGGTACGTGCCCTCACGGTTTTGAAGCAACTCATTTTAAACCTTGGAGAGGTATCAATCTATAGCATTCCTTCAGTATATTTCACTCCACTGTGGATGCCCCCTTCACCTCAATTTATCTACGCTTTCTAATATACTGCAGCCTGTAGCTAGGTTTGTCTAATCTGTCTTCATAACTCATATCCTCACAGTCCTAAGCACTTACACAGTCCTCCACTGCAGCATCTTCAATCTTGACAGTAAGTTTTGCAATATGGGAAAAGGGTTACTAACAGCATTTAGAAGCTGGGTGAACCTCAAATTATATGATTATAGGTTTATCATAGACTAGAGACCTATTTGAAAGAGTTTGAGTGACTCTTCTCTTTACATATTCTTACACAATTTAATAAAGATAAAACTATTCAGTTGGTATCTTTTGAACATTTCAAAGGAAGGGAAATAAATTGAAATCATTGCAAATAACAATTTCTTCAATAAACACTATTAGCTTTTCAAGTTTGAGTTTGTGGCATAAATTTGGGGATTTGCAGCAAAAGTCTTGCAAAGTAGATATGTATTCAATGTCAAGATGAAGGTTTTATAAAATGAGTTCCTTTAGGTTTCTGAGGACTTGCACTATTATAACCATTGCAATATTTCATACAAGATTATGCATGTAAAGACAGACCTGGGAAAGTTCCTTTTTTGTTTATGGGGATCAAACACTGTTGAAAGCTACTCTTTGCATCTGAATAGGTAGCAAAACACTGAGCTGGTACTGATACAGCATTCATCATGTGGGGTGATCCAGTAAGGCAGAATCCCAGACACAGGGGCCGATTCCTCTAAAAGAATCCAATACCACTTGCTTTGAAGTCATTAAAAGAAACACCTCCTCCACCAGATCGGTTGTGGAAGATTTCTGTAGACTGGGAAGTCTGAGTTGTGGGTAAAGTGAAGTCATTTTATCTTGCGTTCTTCAATTAGTACCTCATTTGTATTGACAGAATCACACATCATAACTGAACTCTGAACTTGAAACATACAGAACAAGATGAAGAATTATAGTTTTTAAAATAAATATTTTCCAGGTAATTTTGTTTGTCCTATACAGTTTTTCCACATTGTGCATAAATTGTCTTCTTTTGGAACATAAACAGTCATATATGGAATACATGCAACATATTGTGCCTTTATATTAAAAAACTTTCCCCCTCTAAGTGGAAACATAGGGTCAGCCATAATCCACAACATCCCAGTTCTACAGCTGTTCAACTCAGAGAAGGCCTGAGAGTGCCTATGCTTGTACAAAATAAGTCACTGTCAACTGGAATTTTCCTAATGTTTTGCAATGACTCGAACAGATGCTTTTCTCTAGGATGTGAAGGGATACATTGCAGACATTTCTTGCATTTAATTCCAAATGTGCCATCCATACATTGTCTCTGACAACAGGCAAAAGGTGACAGACACTGATATACTCAAATTAAATACCAGGCTGCAATTTTTTCCTGTATATTTTTGAAAGCATAAAGTGCACTCATTGTCAAGAGCTCCCACCTTTGACCTCTATTGAAGAGGTAATCTTGTCACAGATTTGGGGCCATTTTAGTTGACTGGGATAGAACCTTCCATCTGCAAGGATCCAACACTTCCCTGACTCTTTTGATCAAACCTAAATAGGATTTAGCTCAGAAGGCCATCATGGGCAGAATCACAAGGTCTAATATGATTTTATGAAATACCTTTATCCAAGTCAGATCTCCATATTTTAATTTTTCTTTTTTTCAAAACCCACTTTTTCAGGAAACAAACTATATGCAAGATACCATATTTGGCCAAGAACTCTGTTACTTTTCTCCAGAGCTGAAGAAGTCCCAACCATGTCCCTGAAAGCCATATGTAGGTAATTATTCTGTCCTGACATTTCAGTCCTATTACCACAGCAAACCTAGACCCTCCCATCCTTACATCTGTCTCACCAAATAAGCACTTCTACTCAGGTGGAACAAGCTTCAGCACATTCTGTTTGCAATACTTGTAGCCACCATAATACTTTCAGCCTGACATGTCCAAACCATTACACACACAGAGGTTAAAAAGTGCACGATCACCTTTCAAAGGTTTGTATGCATGAAAATAATTCAAAATGCCAAAACAAGTTAAAAAATCTCCCAGGTCACAAAAATATCCAAGTGTAAAAAAATCTGTTGTCATTCTCCTTTGCTACTTTAGAGCTTGTTACACTAGGAATTGTTATGGCTGGACTCAATGATCCTGTTGGTCTTTTCCAACCTAGTGATTCTGTGAATTTCTGCAAAATGCAATAATTGCAAAGGAAGTTTATAAAAGTACATAATTAAAATAAAACTTTTTAATATTTAATCGTATTCCATCAATGCTGAAGTTATTATTATGTAGAAGGTTCCAGAATAGCAAGATCTTGCTTGGGTTCCAGCAAAGATGAAAGCATAAACAGAAAGAGGTTAGTAGAGGAAAATCAGAAATAGAAATGGAGCAAGGAAGGTTTCGAACCTCAGCTGCATGCATAAAACTGATATTACCTGAGGTACCAATGAACAGCCCAACTTATCACAAAAATCTTACGTCTCTTTCAGACAGGGCTATTATTCCTACAGAACAGAATGCTGCTTTTGTGCTTGGTAGGCTTGTGGATGTTAGTTTCAGTGACAGTGAAATTGCATATAAGCTCTTCTGATTGCACCAAAATTGCTAGGATTTGCAAAGAACATATTTGAATTCATACATCCAAAATGTAAATCAAGCTTATAATTTGGGCTCCATAACTTGTGTAGATCTGACATCAGACCATTCTGACTGAAAGGTTTAGTGAGGCTATTTTCGGATACATCAATAGAAGACACTTTCCCAAAGAACTGTGTTATTTATGTGGAGGAAGAAAATTGGTTCTCCCTGCACAGATAAAAATGTTCACTTTATCTGCAAATGTGACATTTTCACTATACGTTTTGGAAAAAAAGATTGTTCCCTTATGCTAATATTATTCACTAACGTCAGATTTCTATAGCCATGATGTGTTGTAGGAAAGGAATTAAACAAGGGACCCTGTATTCTTCAGTCACATCTTCATTGAACTACACTAGTACAGCACAGAAATAATTTCACAACAGTTCAGAAACAGATCTAAATAAATATCCATCATAATTACAGAAATGGAAGTAGATATGGAGGAGATTACAGTGGTAAACTTACTACTTGTATTTTTAATATAATGTTATTTTTTCAATGCTGAATTGTCACCTGAGAAGACAGAGAGCTACATTCCTGCCTGATACCTTCTGCGCAGCATCTGCTTCTACAATGCCAGTTTGACTTCAAAGGTGATTCAATAGGATTTCCAGACTTGAACGTCTGAACAATCCAAATAATTCCTTGGGGTTTTTTCATTTAATGAAATATCTTGGGAAATACAAAATAAAACATAAAACAGGATGCCTTTAATTGCATCTGCTTTTGTTTCCAGTACTACTACAATGCAAAAGCTGTTTCTTTGCCTGGTTGTACATAGCTTTTGAGTAACTGATAAGACAGTTTTCTTCAAACAAGAATTCAAATCTAGCCTTGCAGTGACGGGAGACGAAGGGGCTTTTAGGTTTCAAATAGAAATATAAATTATCATGGAAGATGATGAGATTTGTATTCCTAGTTTCCCATGAGAGTGTTTGAAGTTAAATTTATGCCTTCTCATCATCAGAACATCCTTTTAAATTCCTATCCTTTAACCAAAAGGTGAGGGCAGTGGCAGTAAGAAAAAACAACCAATATTCAGACAGAGAGTATCAAACAAACAGGGCCAGAAATCAATTTGCAGAATCTTGGCTGACAACAAAATAACTGTACATTTCTCCAGAGGTTTCTGGTTTAAACTCTATGTCAATGTATCACAAACATAGTCCTGCAGCAACTGACTTCACGAGTTTCCCTGTCCTCCCCAGAGCACTACAAACCAAAACCCACAAGCAATAACATAATTGTCTTCAAATTCAAAAGGTCTCACATGCTGGTCTCTACTCATTGGAGTCTATACTCATGGGAATGGACCAGCTTCTTTCTTTCCTTTCTGGATGTGAACTGAGTTTCAGCTGCAAGGCTGAACTCTGTAGGGCTGTAGGAGTTGGGGAGATGAGGTCCCTGCACTCAGGCTCTCTCCTGATGTCTCATTTTCCATGATACTCAGCCAGAAACAAATGAGGACTAGAGTGGAAGCAATGTATACTTCTCAGTTTAGCAAGACAGGAGAGCAGTAGTTTGGTCATGTATTTACCTTGTCCTTGCCCTTCCCTGCCTCTCCATTCAGAGCAACAGTGATACCAAAGAGTAAGTTCAGTCCACTCCTTTCTGGCTATGAAGAATTTTGTTTTATGAGAGCTCACCTGACTGTCATTAGTTCAGTCACATCAATGACAAAAGCCTTTAAAAGAGAAATTCCATGTTGTCATTATCTTCTGCACCATGCTTTTCAACATCATGCTCAAACTTGGTCTGATATTTTCTACATAATCAATCCACTTGCTAACAAGATTTTAGCCACTGCACATGATTAAGATCTATGCTTAGGTTTCAACTCAAAACTAGCAGAGCAGCAGGAGAAAGCCTTCTTGTATGAATGTTCCACTTATAGTTCATGACCTGGATCACCTTCTCATCCCTGAGTAACACTGATCTACTGCTCTTCATCAGAAGAGAAACAGGCAAATAAATGAATGGAACAATGTTACCAGCTTCACAACCTTTCATGCAGTTTAAGAATCACCTGCTGTGTAAGTTACTACACGGCCTGTTTGATCTTTAATGTATAAATCCTAAAAACTTACATACTGTTATTTTAAATTTTTTATTCTTTCAGTGTTATTTTGCTGTCTTTATCTCAACACTTTTTCCTTTCCAACACAATCCACCGAATAGCCTTGCAAGTTTTTTTCTGATTCTTGCTCTGTGTTTATATTATCTAGAGGAAAGACTCACAAATGTATGTCCCGTTTAAATCAGAAGGCAACAGGCACTTAACTCCCTTTTTGATTGAGGCTCCCAAAGCTTAGAGGCTCCACCTACAAACTGGGTCTTTAATATATTTATTATTTTAAGTGACAATCTTGTTCTCAGAGGTTATCTTCTGAATAGACAAGACAGAAGGAGGACAAAGTAGGGTTTATTCCCATTAGCAGATGGAAGTAGAGACACAGAGAGTTTCGTTATCCATGGTGAGCCAAAACATCTGTGTGAAGAGCACAAGTCAAGGTCATTTCTTCAGATCCAACATCTAAGCTATACCCAGACTTCATATAAGATAGTTTTCTCCTCAACTGCACTAATTCCTACTCTGTTGCTCAAGTGTTGTTTATCTAAATATGCACATTGAAGCAAGTCATGGTTATTACATGACTCAAGTTATAACCACTTCTAAACTGGGCCAACACTTGCGAATATGGAGAAAGAAGAAGGCCAACAGTCCTTCTCTTGGATATAGCCTTATTCCTTGTAATGGGCCGTGTAAGGTCAGCAAGACAAATACCCATTAGGCAGAAGAACATGACTCTTAATGCCCTTGGCTGGAGCTGTTCATTACAGTCCACATGTCCAGCATATGTTCATAAGTTCTATCAAACTGTTTCACAAGGCCTGTGTGAAACAGCTACAAGTTGGCACTTTCTGCCTTAACGACTGCTATGCTCCTAAAAGATCCTCCTAGCGTGACAGTCTCAAACTGAAGCATAAATTATTTATGGAAGCTCTAATCTCTTCTTGGTTTCTCTTTACTACCTCCATCTGCACAGAAGACTTTGCAAGAGCCACTGCCCCACACTCACACAGAGAAATTCAATGAGAAGGAGCTGAGCTCCAGAATGTTCTTTATTACAGTATTTTTAGTGAATTGTAATGATTGATATATCTACTACAACCTACAGCTGCCATTTCTTTGTAAAGCCAGGCTGTGAAAAGATGTGTCACCAGGCCAGTCTTGTGGCAGTAGAAGTACCCAGGATATAGTTACATACAACTCTTTTACCAATGTAAGTGATTTTTTTGAGAGTTGTTGTATGTAACTAATTTACAACATAGTTTTTCCACTGAATCTGACTTGGGAGGATTGTAGTTACAGTACATTAGATATCCATGAAGCATTAATTACTTCTAAACAATAAGCTGGGTACTTTGGCTCTTAAGCACACTAGCAAACTCCCAATGACATGACAGTGTAACCAGCACATTTACTTAAGGATTACTTCCACCTAGGAGATGTAAAATGTAGATTTGACCAGACAAGAGTGTTATAGTTCTGCAATATGCACTGAATCATTTTAACCTGGCTAACAAGATAAAAGGAAAGGTGATACCACAGTTAATGAATTTTAATAGGAAGTCTACATATACTTATTCTTTTTAAAATTAAGGAAAAGGGAAAAATTACTTTTTTCCACAATTAGCCAAAAGACAATTAGAGGAGCTATTCCAATATCAGGTACATTTTTCTTACCTGAGTTACACATTTTGGGCCGTTGGTAGACCTTTACTTCACTATTTCTAGTTTTGCCTTAGACACTGCGCATCAGCTTATGACTGATTCAAGTGAAACAACACACATCAGAAACCTCACTGTTGCAGTCATTTTGTCCTCTGTACTGAAACCACATCCTGCATTCCTATGTCACCAGCTTCCCCAGATTCTCTTTAAAATACCCTGTTAATGCAGAGGTGTCTCTTCTTTCTCCTCTGTGTTTTCTCTGTTCTTCCTTAAACAGTATGTGTCTGGTTTTGGTTGAATAAGACTATCCTACTAATGGTAAGAAAAGTCAAAGCCTCCATACATCTAAATCAGTCAGAGTATACACCAAAAGCAAAGAGGAAGAGTGATTTTTATTAGTGAGAGATAAAACCTTTAAAAATCTGTCTTACAAGGAGCTTAATATCAAGACATGACTATTTGGGAAGAAGGGAGAAGAAACACCATCTTTCAGGTCATCACTGTAAGAGCCTGTGTTCAGTCCATCAATATATGTGGTCCTGAAACATGTTATATATTGCTTCATTTTCAGCCAGTGTTCACATTTTGCCTCTTTGAGTTGGTGCAAGTGTTCACTTTTGTCCTTTTCCATTTACTTGTCATTCAATTTGTAGTGCTGATGTAAACCTCTCACCTTCTTTTGCCACTTCAGATTGCACTCTTCTTCTTTTGTTTTTCTCATGCCATACCCTTAACGGCCTATGATTCATAGGATGTTTCTTCTGCAACTTTCTAGACAATTCTTTTCCTATGAAATGCTTCCACAAGCTGTCTGACCATGGGAATGATCGTGGAAGCACTTTCCCCAGTGTCTCCTGTTTATTACTGGGGATAATGTTCTAATTTTACTTCCATAAAAAAACAAATATCATCTATAAGCAGCCAATTTCAGAAGGCAAAAATTCTAATACGTTCCAGTACATTTACAAAAAGGTATGTACTTGTATCATAGCAGTTCATAAAATGAAGATTTACAGTAATTTAAGCAATGTTTTATATCAGAAATTTAATTTGCATTTTTTACAACACTTAAACAGTTCTCAGAAATGCTCACTTCATCCCAGCCTTTAGGATCTTCACGTCAATGAGTTCCAACCTACAACCGAGAAGCCTAGCCTTGAAAATTATTCATGTCATTCCTGCCATGCCAGGAGGTGTTACATCCTCTATATGAAAAACAAACATAAAACCAAGTTGCCAGAGCAGTTAGAGAGTGGAAATATGTCAACTGCAGTGAAATGTTAAGCAGGCCAAGGCAATCAATACTCAAAACAACACTCTCTAAAAGTCATTCTAGCAAACACCAAATTTAGTTTGTATTTAACAAGAGTATTAAATTAAGTTTCCGGGAGAGTAAACACCAAGTTTCAAAACTCGAGAACTAGATCCACAGGCTGGCTGTTTGTTACTAGAGCTCTGGGAACTGAAGCAGAGTGCTCTTAGATCTACAGTGGACTGGCTGTGTGACACATTTTAGCACAGGACCAGTTTTGCTAGGAGAAATGTGGGCTGGAGGAGGGGCTGGTGACCTCTTCCTGAGAGACCATTAGGAAAGGGAGCCTGAAGCAGTAATGTGGGGCTGTATTAACCTTACATTGCTGTCACACAGTGCTTATGCAATAATTAAATAAACAATATTTGCTGAACAGATTAAATGATGACCCCCTGACCTTTCTTTTTCCATAATAGGGTGGAAATATCTTATTTCTCACCACAAAGAGAAAGAAAACACAAAGGGGTAAAGCCACATCAGATGACTTCCTTCAAAATCTCTTCAAGATACATGCAGAGAGAAAACTGTCATCTGAATTAAAGAAGACCTAAACTAAGAAAGACTCTTTGAGAGGGGCACATAATCACCCATGAGCAATGCTGAGCATTGCTTCAGAGATGAAAAATGAAAAACCACCCACTCCTGCCTCAGACCTGCATTTACCACAAGCATTATAATAACATAAAGCAGTGATGGAAAAATGCTAACTGGAAAAAGAATAAACAAGGACAAGTAATGCTCTGCTGATGCCTGAAATGAGACTGAAAAGTGACTGGAGAGATCTGCAGCCTCTGCTGGGAAACGGCCTTTCATGTTTGGGCATTTTTCTCCGCAAGGTACAAACAGCCTTCAGACAAAAAAAAAAAAAAAAAAAAACAGCTTCTGGAAACCTGAGTTTTCATTAGAGAGGCAGAAGATGTAATATTAATGTCAGTGAGCAATAAAAACCAGATGGAACTGAGCATCTTCTCCATGAGTAGGAGATGGTCCAGGAAACCCCCAAGTGGCACTCCAAGGCCGTTGTCATAAAGAAGAGAATATGCTGGACATTTCACCTCAAATCCCAACATTGGGAGGCAGCGACCAGGTAATCCTCCCTAGAGTTATAACATGCATTAATATCAGAAGGAGCACAGTATTAGAACTGACTCTGGGTCTTGAATAACAACAATGCTGTTCTGCAGCCATAAGCTGACAGCCCCATCAAAGGATTCACAAACCTATTTTAGCATTTGCAGCATCCGTTGATCTTAGCTGGGCTTTTGGCTAAAGAACTGAGAAAACGAGGCCGAAGGAAAATTTATGAACTGTGAACAACATATATACACCTCCCAATATAAGAGATGGATGTCTTGTCTAGTCTGATGACTGTTGCCTTGCAAAATTTACTTTTACAGTGCATTCTGTCTTTGCTGGTAGCAAAGGCTCTGAGGGTTTTCTTTAGATTTTTCTTTTGGGTTTTTATGGGAGGGGTTTTAAATTACGATTTCATAGATCAATAAGAATTTGTTTTGCTATCTATCATTTCATGTGAAGGATCAGTAAAAACATGAAACAAAAAAAAGTGCTTCTTAAAGTAATGGAGTTGTGAAGCTGCTGCAGTTATCCACTGACAGATGTGTAGTTCTGGAGAAGAGCTAATTAATATAGCCAAATAGCTGTACCTTATGTTCCTTATTATATACTGCTGTGGACAACACTTCTAGGAATATTTCATTTCCTTTGTCATCCTAGCTGAAGGGGGGAAACGAGCTCTGATTTAAGATCTTATTTCCCAACAGCTACTTCACAAACTAGCTACTATACTTACTCAACAATGAGGCTATAAATATACACACCTTGTTATTTCAATGTTTCACTTGATGAAACATAAGAGGCCACTAGTGGACAGCTAGAATAAGAATGAAGGATTACTGCAGTAGATCCTGGATGACCTGATATAATGCAAACTTGATGATAGAGTCAAAACAGGAGGGAGAGCAATATTTCACTCTGCCAGGTTTCAGTGGCATAGACCACATCAGGGCCGTTATCCATGATGGAAATGTAGATATGTTGTAATTTATTACGTAAAGACAGGCTGTTTAACAAGGAAACAAAAGAAATGATAGATTGAAACAGCGGGGTCCACCGCTTCTGACTAGGCAGACTGTCCCAGAATAGAATGGTTAATAGACTTTTATGAAAGATGCAACATCGGTTTTCTTCAGCCAAGTGTGACACATTCCAATCAGAATGGACCTTTTGCACCTAAACTATTAATAAGAGGTATCTGAAAGCAGAAGATGAGAGCCGGCTGCACATGAATGAAAATATTGCTATAAATATGCTACCTGCAGGTAAGATATATAGACAAAATGTAACTTCAGAAGTAGGTTATAAATGTATTCACAAATAACAATCCATTTTTTACAGGAAATGAAGATGGACTGAAAAAAAGTTTATGTCCAGAACATCTCTTCAACTCACTATGGCATCAACTCTCAGCAACATTGCTATAGCAGAAGACAGGGTGACCATAAAATAAAAAGAGACAAAAAGAGCAGAGAAAATGATCCACCTCCTCCCATACATGGCTTTGTTACAGGATTTTGCTTCAGAACATGACTGCCCTTTTGTATATATTCACATGGATTGAGGAGACAGGGTTTCAAAGGACAGCAAAAATAAGCAGGCTCTACGAAACAACTTGCACAGCCTTAAATTTGTTTTAGCTAGAATAGTCTGGAATTTCTTATGTGAAATGGCAACTGCTTACAAAGCCTCACCTTTAACAGGGAAATGTTCAATGAAATGTTTTTTCCCCGAATAATACATTATTTCCTTGTGAACCTAAAAGGAAGAGAGAAAAAGATTTCACAGCAGCCAGTCACACAGGGATATGATTCAGAATAGGGACTGGAACACAGATCTCTCTAAACACTCCCGAGTGTGCTAACCATTCAGTTACATACAGCTCTCTTCTGATCCATACTGGGAAGAAAATATATTTTGAACTATTTCATAAATTCAGGGTATTTCAAAGTATAGGAGTACAGCAATTGCTTTGGAAATTCATTCTTTTCTCTTTGTACAACAAAAGAGCACAACACATTTTAATCCCTTTTTGGTGTATGAAAATCCTTCCCTGTTGGGATTTAAAAGAGAAATTAATCCCAAAACAGTGCCTTCAGTACAATTCGCCACCTTCCCATAAAGTCCCCTGCACTGTTTCAGGAGTAATTGACAATGTAGTTACATTGTTGGTGATATAAAAGGGTTCTACAGCAGTATTTCTTCAGTGTCTTATGACTTAAGTGCAGCAGGTATTTGCTGAAGCAAATGAAACTACTCAGTAAATCCTCTGTAATATTTTGGGGTGGGGAAAAGAGATAATATTTTCAAATAGCTGCTACTGTAGAGCCGTTTTCATGACCCACAGGGGGAAAAAAGGCCATAGCTTAAGACGGCTTCACTTAGTTTCCCTGCAATAAAGATGAAGTCATCGCTGGGCAACAGACACACTAAATTTTAAGCTCAAGTGCGGGGAAAGGATATTTTGAGAGGTATATATGTTTTTTTCTTTCATGCTGATCAACAAGTCAAGAACTCCATCACCAGAGTTCATGACCTTCAATATAAATGATGTAACTTCATAAGAAGTTACAGGAAATTTTGCTTCCTTACCATTACAATTTTAACAGATTGGCAGCATGATGGAGCCTTGATGCTGACTTGCAAACATATTTAAAATTCCTACTTGTGCATCACAGAAGCACGATGCAGAGAAGTTGGTCAGGGTCTGCTATGCGCAGATCTGGTATCTGAGCCAATACCTCAATCATCTGCAGATTTTTGTATCTATTAAGAGTAATAAATATTTAAAAGTACCACCACTACCTCCCATGGGAAAGAATACAGAAATCTGATGCTCTAATGTGGCTTCTTATATAACCAATCTTGAATAACACCATGACAGTTGTTACCAACTGCACAGATAACACCAATCGTTGAATTAGCTGATAATGCTCTTCCTGATGAACATTACCAGAACATGCATAACACTGCATGGGTACTCCTATTGGGCATAAGACTTAAACATTGGCTTTAATGGATGCAGTAGTATTGTCTTCAATGGGACAAGGATATCCTTAAATATATAATTGTTTTAATTTAGCTATGAAGAGTCCTGTAGACATGTCCTACTCAACCTGCCTTTAACACATTCAGTATAAAAAACCTTCATATATGTTGTGCTTCTTCTAGTGTTCAAAATGGAAGCAAAAAAATGATCCTTTTACCCAAGCCTGGCCATGCCTTAATTTAACTTTGCTTGCAACCTGCAGAGACCATCTCAAACCCTTGCAGACAAGATGCAGTCAACTATTAGCATCTGCCAGAGTGTATCAAAAGGATCTGTACAACTTCTCACTGCAGATCAAGGAAGGCAAGAGAAAAATCCCTCATTTATACAAAGTCTAGGTGCCAAACAAGAAGCTGGATCAGTTTTCCTGAAAAAAGCAGAGTAGTTTCAATATGTCAGTGATCACAAAAGTATTTTGTGTCCTTCCAATGCACCACAGGGTCACTAGCAAAGCCCAGTAACAATGGTGAAGTACTGTACAACCAGCATTTCAAAACTGTTAGGCTATATAGTTGCTTTTTCCCACCAAGTACATAATTTTCATTATTAAAAATTTAATTAAGTAAGTGTGTTATTCATAAAGGAATTAATTTTTAATTAGGAATAAACTTTTCTCCCGTAAACCTTTTAGAAGGGTATATGGTTTTTTAGTGTGTATGTGTGTGTGTGCGTGTGTGTGTTTCCGGTGGATTTTTTATAAGTAAAGAACTAGAGATGACTCAGAATTTTTATGAAGAGAATCGAGATAATTATTTGTGATAAGAGAGAGGGACAAGCTTGTTACAGAGTCCCAAGTTATATAAAATGTGCTAATGCTGGAGCTTGTGGAACACTGGACATCATATTAGCAGGCAGGGATTGGGAATACTAATCACACAAAAGTTGCATTGAATCTGAAAGATAAACAACAGGATCACAGACTGAAAATTGCTGGTAGGTAAGTTTTCTGCCAGAAATGTTTTAAAGATGGTAAAAAATGTTGCAAAACTTCCATGAATTAACGGAACAATTATGGCATTACTTTCTTCCTGGAGGAATCTGTTCTCATTTGGGCATGAATCACTGAATACTTGAAAGTGAGACCCTCTTCTCCCAGGTTGTAAATTACACAAGTACAGCATCACTCACATAAAGCTCGTGGATCCAACCCTTAGCAACAGCTGCCAATGAGTCCTTAACGGAATTGCTTCCTATGCTGTTCATACAGCAAAAGATGGCAACATGCTGAACCTATATATGCCCTAAATCAGTAAAAAGGACAAGCTGTTGCACATATGTGAACTTTTTCCTAAGATTTACTTTTAAAAGAGTATCCCCACTGTACTGTTGAAAAAACATAACAGAATGCAAAGATGTAAGGAAACAACATGAAGGTTATAGAGCATCTGAGGAGTTTGAAAATAGAAATGCCATGGCAATTACACTTACAATGAAAACCATAGCAATTAAATCACTTTGGTGAACACAAATTAGTTATTGCCATTTTCTTCAGAGACTTGCTAAATTGAAAAAAAAAAAAAAGATAAAAGCTTAGGTTTCTAATCAACAGAGAAAAGATGTAACGGCATTAGCTTTAAATTACTTCTGTTGTTAGACAGATGAGTTGTGCACTAGTACAAGATACCTGAACAAATAATTTACATAAATTCAAAAAAAGCATGTGAAATTGTCACATAGCAAGAAAAGCGTCTGAGTTTTTATATTATTTCAAGGTAATGGTCAGGAAAATAGGAACTGTAAGCTTTAATCTTAGAGACTTGGGGGAAAAAAGCAATGTCAGGATGAGAACTGCTGGATGTTTACATAATTAAAGCTAAAGTACAGAAGTCTTTACTATGAAAATGCACAATTTTTTTTAAAGAACCAGCAAGTTGTTGCTCTACTTGATGCCCTCACTGATAGAAAATTGCACTTCAGCCTACAATTCCCCAGCTTCAGCTTCCAATCCTCTAGTCCCAATGTATCTGGAACAGGCAGCCCAGGGAGGTAGTTGAGTCACCTTCCCTGGAGGTGTTTAAAAGGTAGGTGGATGAGGTGCTCAGGGACATGGTTTCATGATTGATGGGAGTGGCTGGACTTAATGATCCAGCGGGTCCTTTCCAACTTAGTGATGCTATGATTCTATGACTCTATGTTTCTATGACTCTATGATTCTATGATTGTATCTCAGATGTAAGACATCTTCTTGCTTCATAGGTGCTATTTCTACTTTTAAATGTCCTCTGCATGAACTGGATTTCTTTTTTCTCTTTCCTTGCAAGTCAGACTATGATGAAGTGACACAAAGGAGCCCTGTAGTTTCCTTCTGAACCCTTCCCAGCCAGCCAACATACTTGTTAAAGTACGTGGTCAACACAATTTGAGAGAGTATTCAGCAGTACTTTCATGGAAACAAATAATAGTATTGCTATGTTTTCATTCAATATGTAGCCTACTGAAATTTGCCAGGATTTCATTTGTCATTTCTGGCACCACCACATAATGGGAGCTCAAGTCAAGCAGTCACTGCACCTCGCAAAACCCTGAGTGATTGCCCCCTGACACTGCCCAGCTGCACCAGGCAAATGAGCACTGCTCACTGAGGGATGTCCTCACACTCTGGCTGTACTACTCACATGGTTTTGGGAAGCCTAGGTCTCCTGTGATGGTCCTGGTACTCCTAAATATCTCTTCTGCCTTTGCTTAATTCTTCATTAATTTCTTACTCTTTGAAACTTCATCAACAATTATTTTGTTCTAGTCAGGTAAAAACTTTACAAAAAAATTTTGCAGACAAGAATGTGGGTTTCCTTACCCTTCTGTCTCCATCTCCTACCCCCAAAAAAGGACAAGCAAGTCCATTTCAAACTGAGCATCATAACTTGTTAATTGAAACATGATAATTAATACATTTTAATTCATTTAGTATATGATATATTGATTTCACTTGGCAGTAATTATTTTTCTAATCAGAACGTTGTTCTGCCAAAAGTCAGATGTTTTACTGGAGACCATGACAACAGTGTTGCCTTTATCAAACAGATTTGTAATTTAATTAAAACTGATACCAAAGAAATAAATGAACTGTTTATTATAAAGCCATGCTGAATATCATTCATTAGAATGACAGGATTATGGCTTACATTGATTGTTATCAGTCTTTTCATGATTTGTTGAGAACTGATAAAAAGCTAACCCATTTAAAGCTACCTAGCACAGCTTATTAACTTATAAACATACAAGCAAAACATTAGGATTTATTTTGTCACCCATATCTTCTGCAATAGTCCTGGAGCTGCCAGACTTGAGCTGTTTGGAGGGTTCTTCAGCCAATTCTTCTAGCATCCTAGGATGCAATGCAAAATTGTAATGCTCAATTTAAGCAGCATCTGCCTACCAACAATGCTGCTCACATACACCGCCACATTTTCAGGCACTTGCTCTTCCCTCTGGGTGCTAACATTTGAATGTGTGTATTTGCTGACTTTGTGGAGGAATGAGAGAATGATACAACACTTCTGTTCTTATGAGGGAAACAAAATACAACATATTTCCACATTTTCACATGTAACTAAACTACCAAAATTCAAATCAGTAAACATTTTCTTTCCCTCCTTGACAAGTACTTGAAGAGCAGTGACGAGGGGAACAGGAAAGGGGAAGGGAAAAGGAAAGAGGAAAAGGACACAAACTGCACTGCAAACACAAGAGGAAATCACAGGTGGCACAGGAGGAGGTAGGAAGGTAACAAACATCAGCTGCTCAGCCCCCCAGCAATCCCCCTGACTGAGTGGGCATGGCTATTGATTTCCCAGTCAGGACTGAAGCTCCTGGCAAGGCAGTGCATCCTCTGGGAAACAGAAGCCTTTGCTTTGCTGTGAACCTGAAACCTTTCTGATTGTGCCCTCTTAGTCCTCTACTAATACAGATATATACAACTCCATATTTCACCCTCATGGAGGAGCGTGATACTTGTCTAAGAACTCCTCTGATCTTGGGATTATGGAGTGGCATGCTTGACAGAGTGAGGGAAGCTCAAGAACTCTGGAGGCATCATGGCATTCAGGTCCAGACTGCCAGAAGCCCAGGCTCATATGTGGTGACTGACACAGGGAGGATGGTCCCTGAAGTGTCTGCACTAGATTTAAATGGTCTTCAGGGAGCACTGTGACCCAGAGCACACAACATAAACATGCAAGCAGGTAAAGGATGTGGCCAGGCAACTTCCCAACTTGGTGACATCTACAGATTATTACCAATTACTATGGCTGCATGTGGGAGGGGATGAAGCAGCAGTACGAACCCCATGGGGGATTAAAAGACATTTCAGGGCCTTGGGACAGATACTGAGGGAATCTGGGGACCAGGTGATTTTTTCTTCCCTCCTTCCAGTTACAGGTGGTGACATAGCACAGCTCAGATAGATCCAGTCAATTAATACATGGCTCCATGGCTAGTGTCACCACAATAACTTTGGGGGTTTTGATATTGGGATGGCCTACATGGCACCAGGACTACAGGCTTCAGATAGGAGCCACCTTTCTCAGATGGGGAGGTTGCTCTTCTCCCAGAAGCTTGCAGGGCTTGCAGAAAGGTATGAAGGTGGATAGGGACTAGATATGAAGGGGGAGAGGGATAACATCAAGCTAGCCTATAACAAGCAATGGGAAGATAGATGTCAGGGGTCAGGTGTTAGGGAGGACAATTCTCTAAAAAAACTTGTAGGTAATAAAGGGTCCACTGGGAAGGTCATTAAACTGGCTGTCCAGCTGTAGTACCTTTACACTAACACACAAGGCTTGGGTAAGAAGCAGGAGGAGCTGAAAGCTACTGTGCTACTAGAAAGATATGATCTAGTTGCCATCATGGAAACATGGTAAGACAAATCTCATGACTGGAGTGTGGCTATTTACAGCTACCGACTGTTCAGAAAGGACAGACGGGGAAGGAGGGGTGGAGGTGTTGATCTTTATCTCAGGAAAGGGATAGAATGTGAAGAGCTGTCATTGAAGAGTAGCCACAAACAGGCTGAGAGCTTGTGGGTTAAAACTAAGGACAGAAGAACCAATGGGAACCTTGTGGTCAATGTATACTACAGGCCACTTGATAAAGGAGAACCAACTGATGAAGTCTTCTTCCTCCATAACCAGGAAGCTTCATGTTCACAAGTTCCTACTTGGGGACTTCAACCAACACGACATATGCTGGAAAAGTAGGACAGGAAGCTGCAGGCAATCCAGGAGACTCCTGGAGTGCTTTGATGATAACTTCTTGGTCCAGCTGATAGAGACCTCCACCTGAGGAGATGCAATACTGGACTTTATGGTCACTGGTACAAGCAAACTCATCAGCGATATCAGGATCTGAGGCAGCCTGGGCTCCAGTGATCATGTACTGGTGGATTTCTGTGGTTCTCCTTTTCAACAATGCCATATTTCAACTACTAGAAGAAAAAAAACCCCAACCTGTAGGCTGGACCAGAATTACAATTGAATGGTAAACTTTGCCCTGAAGACCTGTGTGCATACAGTAAACTAAGCCCTTCTCTTCCAGAGAGCTGGCACTAGGGAGAGCACAGCGCTTGGGAGTGGTATCCTGGTTTACAACCAAAACCCAAGGCATGCGTACTTCAAGAGCTCATGGGTGTGTTTTGGATCAGTGCCATGCCAAAGCAACAGCAGTGCTGCAAGGAGGTGAGAGAGAAGGGGGAAATGTAAATTTGTAATCAAGATCAGCAGGGATAGGTAAGATTCCAGTTAGTTATTCCAACTCATGGGTAACTGCATCTGCAAATGAAAGAGATGATGAAAAGCTTTTTGAACCTCACTGAAGGTACCATTATAAGAGAAGAAAAGTAGAAAAACAGTCTAATCAGTGCCCTTCTCATATTCCAGTATTGTATTTGTAGTTTTCATGCTAGACAAAAGTGTTTCTTTCTCTTTATTCCCAACACCTAAACACTGGACTGAATTCAACTGCAGCTGTGTACAAACTAGTGCCTGTATTATTAATCCAGACTGAAACCTGCAATTACCAAAATTGCTGCTGCTTTTGAATAGTATGGATGCTTAGCTCACCAAATGTCCCCTTTGCATCTTACAAGATAGCTATGAATATTTAAAAGACACTTATTTCTCTCTCCGCTGCCCACATTTCTTCCAAAAATCAAATAAACAAACAAGCAAGCAAGAGCAATAAAAACAGCTTTGAAAACCTACAGTAGTTTTTACTTTATTTTTCCAAGAAATGCTCCTGTCAATATTGATACTTAATAATTAGTACTTCATAATTTTAAGAGCTATTGTACAAAGTACTAAGCACAGAGAAAAAAACCTTCAGTTTGACACTGTTTCTGATTGCAGGATTATTGGTTGCTGTTGTTTCAAGAGGAGGACTTCAAAAAAAACCTTTAGTCACATGCGTATTTACTGACTGTTCAGATAAAACCTAGTGTGGATTATGCACTGTGTTAAACTAAAGTGAATAATGTTTCCGGGTTATTCAGATGGATTTTCTCTGTTGCACAGACATTATTGTGTGAAAATCTTTGTGAAGTAATTTCATGATAAAACATAAAAATAGGAGGAAAAGAGTATGATTTATTTATCTGTAAAGTAATTGTCTGCAGACAAAGAGTTGTTTTCTAGCAGACTACATTCTTCCTTTTAAGCCACAAGACAGGTCTGGTCCAGTATTCTTCTCCCTTCTAATAAACACCAGAGATTATCAAGGATACAGTGCAGACACAAGGGCTCTGTAGAAATGGGCTGAGTGAAATATTGTGGGGCCAAGGATGGAAGAGAAGCATAAACAATTAAAATCCAGTCTTCCTCCCAGAGACATATGAAATTCAACATAGCATTTAAATAATTTTCTTCCAGTTTTGTGTACAATGTAGTGAAAAGGAGCTACCCCTTGTGTGGCAAACCATACAAGAGGAAGTAATCTTGGATCTGTTCATACTTCATTTCCATATTTATGTATTTACTAAGTCAATTCATTGTGTTTTGTAAGCCTACCACCATAAGATGAATTTTTATTGCATTTAAGCTTCCTGATAAATATAGCACCTAGCAGACCTAATTTTTACAGCCTGAATTCATTACTATAGGAAGCAACATTCCAAAATTGTTCAGGGTAGACAGCTCCCCCAGTCCCAGGTCTTTCCTCATTAAGCCACAATTATTATGATAAATGGAGATGGTTATTTGGTTGCAGGTAATGATGGCAATGCTTTCTCATCACAAAACTAGGAGAAATAATTAAATATTACAATAAATGGTTTAATAATTAATAGTAACTCAATAATCCGCAAATGAAGTAGAACTCCATCCAGGTCATTACTGACTGTAGTTCAAAGCTAACTTGGCCTTAACATCAAAATAGCTATCTGCACTAATGTAGTAGGCAGGAGGATGAAATCGTGCTTGTCCTTGACAGGAGTGCTGCAAGGTGCCTGGGACTGACGATGTACAGTCAAGCTGAAGCTGGAATTGGTAATCATTCTGGCTAAAGCAGCTACAGCTTGAGGAGCCCGTGAGTGCATCCACAATGGCTCCCTGCTTCTTAAGTACCATCCAGGCTAGCACCTCCCTGCCCACAGAGCAACCTAAACAGCACTCGAGGCTGCAATTTTTTAATATACATTGAATTAAGAATGACTATTCTGAGGTCAGTGGAAGGTCAAATGAGAAAAGATTCGCTTTTCTGTCTACTCAATTACAAATACAGTGTTATGTAAACTCATTTAATTACACCCTTCACCTCTTTAACACCCTCAGTCTTCCTTCTCAAGCCATCTCTCATTAGAAACACCCCCCACTGATAGAAACCAACTTCCAATAATTAAGTTTGGTGTCCTCTTTTCTCCCAGAGGTACACAAGACCACATCAGTGTCATAGAAATCAAAGGCAACAGGGCTCAGCAGCATCTCAAGAGGGTCATTTAATTCACCTCTTTGTCCCAAAGGCAGGATCAGCTTCTTCTAAATCATTCTTGACAGAAGTTCATTTAATCTACTCTTAAATCCTCCAGTGACTCCACGGCCTCCCTTAGCAATCCAGTCTGTGATCAGCCTCTTAGAAAAATTCTCCAAATACTCAGGCTACATTTCTCTTGCTGTAATTTAGCCCATCACTTCTTGTACCAGTCTGTCAATCATAAAGCAACATTGAGTCGAGGTATTTTACTTGTCTGAATTTACTACCAACAAAGCTACAATCATTGATTTGGGTAGCAAGGAAAAAGAAGGCAGAAACCACTTAAAAGCTACTTAAACATCTGTCCTTATACTTCCTGCTCATAAGTAAACTTATTTCTGTGTTGTTTTTTTTTTCTCAGTGTGCCAAATATTCCTCCAGGAAGGCAACAGGTGCAACAGGAGTCTGAAGCAGTGTGAATTACGGTTTCTTTATAGCACTCTACAATTAATAGCTTCCTGCCATGCTGTTCCTTAGTTTCACTTTCCCAATGTTGGTCACCCATGAGCCACAGTCCCTCAGGGATGTCCCTGTCCCATCATGGGTCAACCATGGCCACAGTCCCTCAGATGTGTCCTTACCCTAGAATGAGTCACTCACCATCATGGTCCCTCAGGCACGTTCAAACTTGCCTGTTTGCTAACTTGTCCAAGAACACTGGTGCCCATGTGTAGATGTTCTCCCTGTAGACTCACAGCACTGAGTTGCTTGCAAGCAGACAGCTACACGCTTTAACCGTGAGAGTTACAGGCAATTCCAGGAGAGGCGGCTGGCAACAGTGCAATGAAATGTAGCTGGCTTCTCTTCAGCCTAAAGACCCTCACATCTAGGCTCTTTAGCTAGCTCTGCAGCCGGTGATGAATACGTACAGACAGGTGCCTGCCTCCCCCCATAGCATCTTTTGCCTCTGTCTTTCTTTACTCCTGTTCCTAATCCTGCTCCTTCAGAACAAACAAAGTGTGGTACTGGTCTCCTGCTGCACAGGTGGGATATGACTTTTGCCTAGGTATCTCTGGAGATATCTAAATATAGTTCATTTCCACCCATACCAAAGCCTTGAGCTGACAGGCTAATCAGAAATGCTCTTCTTATCAGCTCTGTTAGTTTTTAAGTCATGCTTTTTTCTTTCACACTTGTTTCATTACCACACTGCTGAAAGGTATTTGCATATTCCTTTGCTTAATCAAAGCCTATCTACTTGTATGCAAACACACAAACTGCATGCAAAATTGCTCTTATGTAAACCACTACCCAATGGTTTTCATGGAGTTGTAAATGCGCAACAAAAACCTTTGCAGTCATTAAACATTTTGGGAAAAGCTTTTAACTTCAGGTGAGGAAATGCCTCATGGGGAATTTGAGTATGTTATCATTAGTGTCATCAGAAGAGAAGCTCATATATTCCTGACAGTTGTCTTTTACAGTATGTCATTAGAATGATCCCTTTATAGCACCCATTCATATACATGACATCTTAAGTCATAGCCATCCATCTTCCTCAGCTGATAAAAGACTGTCATCCTTCTAATATCTCATTCTTTCATTTGAAACACTGTGAAAAATAATTTCAGAAACATTATTAAGTCCAGACTACCAATTTCCTGGAATCTTCAAGTACTTTCTAAGGTCACCTGTTTGTCCTTCCTTTATGCCCCCACCCTGCTGCCTACCTTCTAATCTTGTTAAAAATATAAATAAACATAAGAATGCAAGACACTTCCTGAATGAAGGACTAAAGGAAATAGACCATTTTTACCAACCCAGATCACTGACAAGCACATGATTGTGCTTGTCTGACCAGATGGAGTATATATATTGTCTGCTTTTCAAAAACCCACACACAGAAATAATCTCTGAGTTAGAGAAGACTAGCAGCCCATATGAGGACAGATGTCTCTCCACGATGCCTGGAAGAGGCAACAACAAACCAGTTGTGAGTTGATGACCAGCCTACCATACATTCTTGATTCTTACTATGTACCAGATAGCGTGAGCAGAGGCCTTGAAATAAAACAAGTAGATGTGGAGTCAGCAGAAACTGGTTAGATTTGTCAACAACAGTTAGGAGGTGAAATGGCCTGCTTTGAAGACTTCAGGGGAAAGTTCAGTTGGAGGACAGCTCTTATGATTGCTTAAGAAACCCAAACCTGTTGAAGACCACTGCTTCAAATAACTGGGCATGTGCCAGGGGGAGGAGAAATAATATAAGTAAGACATATGATCATTCCAGGAATTTTAATGAATATACATGGGGTTTTTTGTAATAAAATAGGAACCGGTAAAGGGATTCAGTATGCACAAAAGGCTTGGAATTATCCCTTGTGCATTCAGTGCTGTCAATAAAGGAATGCCTACTTCTTAATACAGAAATTGATATCAAGGATTTTTTATTTTATTCCCGATTTTCAGTGACAATAGCAGTGAGACTTACTGTTCCATATACTGCGTTTAGATAGTGAGGCCAATCTAACAACAACTAAAAGTAATGGTATGATATTAAGTAAGACTTACAGAATGTGTTTTCTTAATACAAAGACTATTTTATATAGTAATTGTGTTCAGTCTATGAAAAACTCAAAGTACTGACTCATAAAGTGTTTCTTTATATATCGTAAGGCTCAGTACCCCAGCCTGTTAATTGTTTGCATTGCTGGCACTGGATGTCAGCATGCTGTCACTGAAGGAACACATTATTATGATAGGGCTTCTTCATACAGATTACTTATCAACGGAAGAAAAAAAAAGTAAGAGAACCCATTCAAGATCTTGTAATATAATTAGCACAGTGTAATAGATAAGAGTTTTAATGCGGAAATCACTTTCTTGACGATGGAGGAAAACATTATCATTTTTCTATTCTCCTGTAGTATCAAAGAACTAAAGCTTACTCCTCATGCAGTTTAAGGGATCTCTTCATCACTGAGCAGGTACTACCAGCCAGGAGACAAAGAAGTTAAGGCTCGTGTGCTTCAATAAAAGCAAACTATAGATTGGTAGCAATGGAAATCCTCTCCCTGAGTGCATAGGCCAACATACATATTTCTGAAGTCAATGATTCAGTGTTGAGTTGGACTTTAACTATTTATACTAAGTAGAACTCCTTGGAGTTACTCATAGATTCGTGCTCTTGGGAGGTCTGAATCGCTATTAAGGTCCTACCAACCAGCCTGTTGACTATATGTTGACCCATGCTGACCAGAGCTTAGATGTCTTCTTCACACATACACGTAGGTTTCTTAATCTGGAACTAAATCACATTATAAATGGCTTAGCAAATTGCCTGGCTTCCTTTCTAAAACTTGGCAAACAGTGTTGCTGATATTGGACTTCCACACTATGAACACTCACACATTTCCAAATTTCAATCTGAAGTGGAAAAAAAACAATAAAGCCTTTTTTGGGGGGAACAGGGGTGGGGAGTTGGGGGGGGATGGACAACAGGGGTATATGGAACCACAGAATCACAGAATGGTTGAGGCAGGAAAGGACCTCTGGAGGTTCTCTCATCCAACTTTCTCTATTCAAACAGGGACATCCAGAACCAGCCACCCAGAAAGTTGTGCAGCTTTTGATTATCTCCAAGTTTGGAGACTCAACAATCCGCCTGGGTAATCTGTGCTAGTGCTTAGTCATCCTCACAGGGTGAAAGTTTTTCCTGTGGTTCCACATGCGAACTGAAGTAGGCTACTTTTAATGGCAACAAAAATTCCCTGAATAATTATGTATCAATGAGCACAACACTGCTGTTTGTGACAAGTTTAAGAACCACAGACCAGTTCTGCACTGCTACTCTTGCCTTCTGTGACTTCAAGAACAAGGCTGACTGCCCTCATAAATATCCTCACATCTGTGAAAAGACAGTTTTCATAGATCTTTATAAATCCATGAAGAGAAAGAAGAGCAAACCACAGGAAAGACTAATGTTTGCAGGATGAAAGCAGTACTAGCTTACGTAACAGTTTCATGTGTATTTTAGTATTATTTCTTTTAAACCTAGAAGTCGATAGTTTAAGACTGAACTTGTAAAGTGATTTAACAAAAGTAGAAAAAAATGCAATCTTCTGATCTTCATATTTTTTACATACAAAAAAAATACTGAAAACAAGACTAAGCTTCTTCCTCCAGCTTACCATGCCTTTGGTAGATTAGCATAGCTATGCTCACTTCAGTAAGACTTACCTGATAATAACAGTTTAAAACCTAGCCTGTGTTTTTAAGCTGTGCAGCTTTCAGATCTTATATATAGATGTTTAAATGATATTATATGGTAATAAGTTATAAGACCAGTCATTCAAGAAATCAAACAAAAAAAAGACAATCAACAAACAATCATTCAGAGAGTTGACAGAGTGTTCTTAATGGCCTTATAATGTCTACTAAGACAATTAAGATTTTCAAATAACAAGACCTGTTTGTGGCATGTTACATGTACTGCAACTATTCTAGGTAGCTCAGTTACCTACATTTGGATTGTTTAAGCTCTTTGACTATTTCCCACTTGCTTGCAGAGAGAGGGACAGCACAAGTGACATGGCTTCCATTTCATATACCATTTCAGGTACCATTTTACAAAACCTTTGCCATAATCAGTGAAAATCAAGCTAGAAAAGACTATTCTGCAATGAACGTTGTACTCTATCACAAAGCAGATCTTGTAACTTCATACAGCAAAGATGCTGTACATGTTGCAATAATGAAGAATACATCTGAAAGCAAGAGCCATATTTCATAGCCAAAATGACACTAGGGTACATCTTCAGTACTGTTTTCATGCTTTTATGTTATTAAGAGGCTGACCGTGTCCCTGTCACATACACCAAGAAAATAAGATGTTTTGCCAGCACGTTTCCAATTTGATGGATCGTGACTGTTATCTCCCAGCAAGGATTTGACCCTTGCATGTTCTTCTTTATGGCTACTATTTAAGGCACTGAGCCATGGCAGTATCTCACAGGAAACTCAATGTATTTTCTAGATGAAAAAAAATAGCTTAAAAATGAAAGAGAGGGTACCGATGGCTTTAGCAGTAACTGGGGAGTATGGTTGAGGGGTACACAACATGATCCATGACATCCACGATGACTAAACCTTACAACATTTCTACTTCACCGGTGCTTGACTCTCAGTTTTCTTTTGACATTCGTGGTACTTAAGTGCCATGCCACAAATTTAACTGTGGCTTGCCAGTGCCTCATCTTTATCTAAGGCTATAAAAGCAAAAAGGATGCTGAGAGAGAGTCATCTTTACTTTCTGATCCCCTCTTATTCTTTAGTCCTCCCTCACACACCATATGAAGGGAAGAAATAGGTACATAGAGCTCTTGTGATCAGAAGCAATAGATTTCCTGTGAGGGTAACACGCTGCCTTCCAAACATCTTGTGGACAAGTACACAGCAAGCTTTTACGTAGCGCCTGCATGCCTAAAGAAGCAAGTGAGCCCTGATAGGTACATATTCACCTATTCCCCTGCAGTTTCCCTGGGCAACTTACCAGGGTCTACTGACTTCTTGCAAAAACTCAGGTGAGGAAAGAAACAACAGCATCTCTGTGTTGGTCTAAGCAACTAACCATGTAAATGGCATCAAATCACTTAAGAGAGAAAGAAAGTCAGAAATCTTGCAAAGACAACAGCTCCTATAGCCCATGTGTCAGTGCCACAGATTGCACAAGTAGAAGAGTATTATTCTAGCATCCTGGAATATTATCCACATCAAAAACCACTGCATGATAACAGCATTAGAATAGACTAATTCAGTGAGATCAAAGTTTAGTAGTCTGTTTCCAACATAGGATGGTCCATGATGAGTGGTCTACAATGACTGAACAGGAAAAGCATTTAAGAAGTCAGACAAGTGCAGAATTATTTTCCCCAGATATGCTTTCCCATATGTACCACTGGAGGCTCGATGATTTCCAGAGATGGGCCTATGGACCTTTCTTCTATTTTTGTAACCTTTTTGAAGATATTATTTGGTTTCTAGAGCATCCTATGACAAAGACTTCCAAATACAGTTTTGAAAAGCAGTCACTGAACAACCAGCCAGTAAAAATCAAGGGCTGACTGAAAAAGCCAGAAATAAAGTAATTTTTTTTGTTTGTTCTTTGCAAGGTTTTTCAAAGGACAAAGTCTCTGATTTTATTCTTTTGCTTTTCAGTCTTGAAAACAGCACAATCAATGAGCTGCTCTCAGAGAATATGAATTATGGTACCTCTAAGCCTCACTCACAGGATTTTGGAAGGAAATATTTCCCTAATGGATGTGCTATGCTGCTCTCTGGTCCTGCATGACAGGAAGCAGGTAGACTGGGCTGCTTTCTCTATAGAGAAAGAGGAACTGAAAGCCAAGCATGGTGACAAAGCCAGCAAAGGCAATGGTATCAGACCACCAGGCAAGCCCTTAACAAGGCATCAGGACCAAGATCTATAAATCAGTGGGAAGTCTCTACAGAGCCTTCTTCCAGCTTTTGCTCAAAGAACTCCAAAAACAGCCAAGGCTTCTCAAATATCTCTTTCTGCCCAGACACCCGGCCTTGAGTGCAGGGGGCCAGACTTCTGGGGTGGGTGTGGGAACACGCTCTAGACTCTGACTCCCTTCTCATAAGCAAAAGATGCTTTCCCTGCTGTCTGCATTGCTCCATACATTGCAGTTGCTCCTGTGGAAAATCCCTTACAGCCTGGGTAACTGACAAGAATTTCTTCTTTAAGTCTCTCATCTGTGACTTGGGTGTCCATTTGATCTTCAAAAAAGCTATTGAGTGAATTCCTATTTAGATTATTTGAAATAACAAGAAGATGTTAAAAGCAGCCCAAATACAGCAAATCACTGCTGAAGGCCATAGCTGAACTAGCAATTTCGTCTTTAAAATGGATTTATATTCCATCCTCTCAAGCCTCCCATAAAAAAAAAAGCTTCCACCTACAAGTGCTGACATCAGGTCAACAGTATAACATCTTCTTAAGCATCACATTGAGGTGCAAGTGTGTTTTGAATGACAGTTTAGCCAATGAAACGTTTCCCAATTTATGTATGGCCATAATTCAAAACCTAACTGAACGCAACACAAATAACTCAACACTTCTCATCACTTACAATAGCATCTTAGTGAGTTAAGGGCATGTAATTTCAAGGCAAAATATGTGTATAAAAGCTAGCTCAAAGGACTGATATAGGCAATAATGAATTCAAAATGACTACTTATAGGATTAAACACTATATTCAGGAACCATCAATTTTAACCTCAGTAACTTCAGAGTGACCTCAGTTCAATAACTTGATTACTTAAATAATTCACACAATCACTATTCCTTAATTACTAGCACAACTTTAATAGCAAAGGTGTAAAACTGTGGAGGCATCATTAATCTATAAAGAAAAAAAAATTGTTACAGAATACTTACTGTGTCCCCCTTAGTACTACAAATTCATTCTGCCTGCAAGCTGATTTTGGAAGAACACTGATCATTAAAGATGTGATCATTATAGTTTTTTCTGTTGCTTTGAAAGAACTAGTTCATTGAGAATTAGGAAAAAAAAGGAATAGAGGAGGAAGTTGCAGGACATCTCTTGGAAATGTAACAGGGAATGAGCAGGGAGAGGGAAGGAGAAAGGACTGCTCTGAAGGACATGCCGAAGAAACAATCAATCACGGATTGATGAAGAAAATCAAAGAAATACAGTTACAGGTGAAAACAGCACAGGTGTCAAGAAGATCCTTTCTTTCGCCATAGTGTTGAAAGAAACTGGTGTCTCAAGAAAACCAAAGTCAAATGCTGATTTTGAGCCTAGGTGCCTAAGCGAGGCTTTAAGAATGTTTTTAATACAGTAGACTGAGACACAGGCCTTGCTTCAGTTTTAGTGCAAACCCAAAGTTTGCATGAATTCTTTCATATGTTTTTTTATTCCTTCTTTCTACAGCTGTGTAATATATGATAGTAACTGTCCCCACTAGATCTAGTCACTCCACGACAATAATGCGTACAGGTAATACGAACGAGCTACAAAATAATGAACTTTTAAAACTGTGGATGCAAGAAGTCAATTTCCTAATTTTGCTGAGTAATATACTACAGAATTGTTTAACCAGTTTCCTGTACATTCTGTCCATTTTATAGCATGTCTGGAAGCACAGGTTTCCATGACATATCATGGGAGAGAAGCTGCAGCGAATGACTCTGCCTCTGCTGCTACTGCTACACCCACTCCTGTAATCCGTGGCAGTATCTGGGAGCAGCAATCTCCCTCTTTTTCTAACTGGGAATATGTGTATGTCCCACAGACCTTGGACTGAACCATCTCAAAAGTGTTGCTGCCAGCGGCTAACCTAGCCTCCATCACCCTGAAATCTGGACACAATGAATTCTTCTTTACAGCATGTCCACCTTTATTGACAGCTCCAGCTGCAGGGTCTCCTCTTAACGCAATGCACTTAAGAAACTGTCCCTGTTGTTTTGCATCAGATATGTGTATACGTATGGAATTTTTATGAACTGCCTTGCCTTTTAGAGATGGTAAGTTCTTTACCTCTGGTGTCTTTCACTCTGGTGTTTTGGATCCTTAATCATGTTCCCATACAGGAGCTCTGTTTATCTCACTGTGTCAGTCTGGATTGATTTCCTTTCCTTGGCAATTTTTGGTCACTCCCTCTAGAACAATCTCCAAATCTTCCTGTTACCTCTCTTTGTCAACTGGCTGCTGTCCAGGTCTTTCTGGATGCTGATATCTCATTAAGAACACTTTTTTTAAGCATAGGTTTGTAACTAAGCTATGGTAAAAGGGGAGATAATTTTACTTTCTGTTTTCACTCTTTCCTTAAAAATACACTGAATATATAGGTTTCTTGTCTCTGTATCAGCTCCTGAAACATTTTAGTGGTCTTTCACATTTAGTAGTTAATATAAAACAGCACTTGCTCAGTTCAGTGCTCCTGTAGTATTTCTTCTACTTTCAGTGACTGATCCAACTATCGTAAAGTTAGTGTATCTCAATATTGTGCTACTGCCTGCCTTTAGACTATATCCTTCTCAGTGCCAGCTGCATGTGTACAGTCCCTGGCCAAAGATCCTCACTCACCAAGACTGTTCTGAGACAGAGGTCCTTCTGCAATATATCTAAATGTGGAATTTCTCCTGTGTTGCACAGAGTGTGTCAGACTTAGAAATGCTTATTATACTGTCCTAGGAGAGAAATATAATGTGTCTAACTACTCCTGAGTTTTGCAGGGTCATTTCCCAAATCCAGGGAGGCACATGCACAACACAGTGACTCAAATAGACTCAGCAACCAATGCGTCAAATTTTGGCTTCGCTTCATCTCATTACAAAAAGCAGCTCATGTCCTGCTGTGGAGGAGGTGCAGGATTATGCAGGAGGTCAGACTCCATCGTTCTGCTGATCCCTCCTGTCCTTTACTGTCTAAAAATAAGTTTTCAAAGCCCTTCTTAGGTCTAATGGAGACTTCATAAGATTTATTTAAACCGAGCCCCATTGCTGGATTCATTCATGCAAGATGTTGTGTGGACCCATTTGCAAGTCAAGGCTCTGATCCAATAGAGAGATAAATTCTTGTTCACTTTACTAGCAGGTTTTTAAATTGTAAATGTTGAGGCTTGATTCTGCACTTCCTGCAATTTCTTTTAAGTGACTTTCACAAAGGACAGAGTCAACTAATATTCAGTACTCAGCTTTGTACAGGAGCTAGTGGTCACAAATGGTGCAAAGCAATATTTCAGCAAATTTCCTTCTCCTGCACTTCAGGAGTTTGCCATTGCTCTTGAACACTTGATTTCCAGCAGCAGCACAGGTGATACTACCAGTTTCTTGTTATATTTTCAAGCTAAGAATTCATCACATAGTAGGAAGCTAGCATAAGAAGATGCAAAATGGAAAACAAATCAAAAAGCAACCAAACATTTTTGGGGAAACATCTAATTTCTGAGATGACATACCCCGACTTAACTTCTTTTTTCCTAACAAAAAGTCACATATATCTATTTTGACATTATTTTCATAGTTGCTGAACATGCTTAAATGTATTTCTACTTAAACAAATAATCATGATTTTGGGAGACCTGGCCTGTATTAAATTGCTTGGGCATAGCAATATCTGGTATCTGAGCAATACAATATTACATAAAATTCTTGGATTTTAATAACATTTCTGGATATGGATCAGTTAATAAACTTTGTTTCACCAACCACCTAACAGATATCCAGCTATGATTGCTTAATGAATGTTTCCCTGAAATGAAATCTGGAGCATTTTGGGCTATCAGACTGAGGACAAAATAATTCTCTGCAAGGAAAATCCCATGTTGAAGTCTCAGTTCTACATAGCTGAAGTTCACTTTATTTCTACCGGCAGAATTTTCACCTTTGAAAATCTTCTCATACCGCATTGTGGTAGCCTTTTATGTTCACAGTGATCACTGCAGAACCTACTGACGGAAGTTAAAGCCCAACTGTTCTCATACCTTCTCATACCATCACACCTTCCATAAGAGCTGTATCCCTCTGGCCTTATAGATTCTGTAGGGTGTGGTAGGCATGCAGCCTTCCTCATGGGGAGGCTTGAAATGCTTGAGAATTATCAGTTAGGACTAAAAGCCTGAGCACTCTGAAGTTTAGCGAAGACAGGTAGCCCAACTGAAAATGTTAAGCCCTTTCCCTGCTATAGGGTATGAGGAGCAGAGCTGCACCCTCGCAATAAAATCCATACAGTCTGCACCAGGCAGATGTCATATCTTGGCCTCAGGTGCAGCCTATTTACTGTGTCACGTGCACAAAGCTATCAAGCAGGTACCACTTATGCATCAGTTGGAAGGTGCACAACATGCCCTATAGAAAACTGTGACACCTTAGGCTGCCACACTCCCGTTTTTCTTTCTGGGAAGGCAGCTGCTGGAAAGACTAGAGACTGGAAGTCTGTAGTCCACAGTATGTGCCACCAGCATCCTGTACAGGGGGGTGAG
This sequence comes from Coccyzus lansbergi, assembly GCA_033558105.1. Classification (NCBI taxonomy): domain Eukaryota; kingdom Metazoa; phylum Chordata; class Aves; order Cuculiformes; family Coccyzidae; genus Coccyzus; species Coccyzus lansbergi. The sequence continues at coordinate 2,961,599 of JAUMJK010002392.1, forward strand.
CCCCAGTGCTTAAGCTTACATTGCAAACCAAAGACAGAGTAGAACCTGCACAGGTTTGATTTGCAGTCCTGTTATACAGTCCTGAGCTTAAGCCAATAAATCATCTTCCTCTTTCCCTCTTTAGCACTTTTATAGTTCCTGCTGCAGACACTGTCTCATAATATCATAACAAAAAAAATATTCGTGATGATAGTGGAGTTTAATCAGCAGTGAGTGCAACACTTGGTCTGAGCTGATGAACGGTGCATCATAGACTGCGCATAGAGACAGCTTCAGCTACAGCAATGTAATGTCAGAGACAGTGGTTCTGATGATAAACAACATGCTACTTCCTTGCTGCTTCCACTGAAGCACTGTAAAAGAGCACTACTGATCAGCTGCAAGTAAATGGCATTATAGTCGCCATCCTGCTAATTTATGAGGTTTATCAAGAAAAAAGCAGCAGTGGCTATGGAAGAATTATTAGCAAATGTGCAAATGGATTTTGCTTTACTATTGCCAGAACATCTTAATGCAACAGTAATAGGACAGTGGCACCACTGTTTTTCCAAAATGATAGATCAGAACTGTTCAGCCAAGCCTATTATATACATTTCTCTTGAGTTCACCAACTGGGTTTTGACAGAAAAACACACGGGCAGAGAAAGGTTGGGGGGGGAACACGTACACGAGGTTGGAGCTAAGACATTCTAGTTAGGGATTAGCTTTATTTTTATGGCACAAGTGAAAAGATACCAAAAATGACCTTTTCAGTAAGCAGGCACCTTTCAGTCTTGTCAGTTCAACGTGAGTGTGGATATTGCATCGTCTGGACTGAACTACAAAATGTCAAAAACATCCATGGCAGATGAACCCTCACTGGTATATATGCTTGGGTTGCAGTATCATTTTTCAAAGAAATAAAACAAAACAAAGCAGCTTACTATTTTATTGTAGAATCACATACAAGATGAGGTAGGAAGGCAGCTCTGGAGATCATCTAGTCCAGTCCCCTGCTCAGAGCATGGTCAGTGAAAGCAGGTTGCCAAAGGCTGTGTCCAGTCACACTTGGAGTATCTCCAAGGTTGTCTCTGGGCAACCTGTGCCAGTGTTTGATCAGCCTTACAGTAAACATTTGAGTCAAATTTCCCTCATTTCAAATTGTGTCCATTGTCTCTTTTCCTGTCAGTAGGCACCAGTCTGACTCTGTCATCTTTACTCTCCCCACCACAATCCAATCAGATATTTATGCAAATAGGTAAGATCCCCCTGAGTCTTCTCTTCTCCAACCTGTACAGATCCAGCTCCGTCAATCTCTCCTCATAAGTCAGATGCTCTAGTCCCTTAATATTCTTCATGGCCCTTCACTAGGCTTGCTCCAGTACATCCATATCTCTCTCCCACAGGGGAGCCCAGCAATGGACCCAGCACTCCACACGTCTCACCAGTGATGAGTGGAGGGGAAGGATCACCTTCTTCAACATGGTGACACCCTTCCTCCTGCAGCCCAAGGTGCTGCTGGCCACCTTTACTGTAAGGTTACATTGCTTGCCCACATTCAACTTTGTATTCATGAGAAGCCCAGGTTTTTCTGTATGGCTGCTTTCCAGTTTGTCTTCCCCAACCAGTACTGGTGAAATGGGTTTTTCCTTCTAGGGTGTAAGACTTAGAATTTACCTTTGCCACATTTTAGGAGATTTATCTGGCCCATTTCTCCAACTTGGAATGGTTCCCCTAAATAGTGGTACACCCATCTGGTGTATTAGCCACTCCTTTCCATTTTTATAATTTAGAAACTTTTTGAGAGTGCATTCTGCCCTATCATCCAGGTCATTAATGAAGATGTTAAATAATATTGACCTCTGGGTATCTAGCCTCTAGCTGGGCCTCATGTCACTGATCCCAATCCTTCAAACCCGGTATTTCAGGCAGTTTTTATTCCACATCACTGTCCATTTATGTAACCTGTATCTCACTAGTTTTGTCTATGAAGTTGTTAAGGGAGTCAGCATCAAAAGCCTTGCTCAAGTCAAACTATATCCACTGTTTCACTAATCCACCCACTCAACATAAATGTCTATCAGATGGGTCAGACACAATCTTCCATGATTTCATAAATTTCAGTAAGGCTCTGCTGAGTTCTCTCAATCACCTTGTCCTTAACATGATTGTAAATAGTTCTCAGGCATATTTGCTCCATCGCCTTCCCCTCTATCTAGAGATGGTGACAAGACTGAAGATCTTGAACCTTTTTTGTTAAAAATAGGAGTGGAATTTGCTCTCTTCTTGTTCTCAGGAATCTCCCCTGCTTGCCATCACCTTTCAAAGACACCCAAGAGAAGCCTTACAATGACATCAGACAGCTTCCTCAGCACTCGTGGGCACAACCCATCAGGTCCCATGTGCCAAAACAAAACATAAAACTTTTTGTTCCTTGATGAAATCTTGATGAAGTTCAGGAATGCATCTGAAAACTGTTCTTAAATGGGAAACAGTGTGTGAAAAAGGCCAGTCTGGAGGAGAAACTTGGTAGTGGGCTGCACACTGTTCAGTTATCTTCAGAATGAGGTTCAACTCATAACTTCCAGTCATACTCACCACAACATTATGTTACAAGAAAAACATAGCACGTAGGAGATAGAGAAAGGTTTTCCTCCTTAATGGCCAGCATTTCTATAAGTTGGAATCTACTTTTCCATCCAGCTAGAAATGCAAAAGCAGTATCAGAAAGATGGTTGGGGGAGGAGAATTTTTCAAATATTTTAGGGCACTATGCTGAGGACCTTCTTCTGTTCCTATACTGAATCTTTTGTTATTCTCACATAATAAGAGTAGCGAACACTTACATAAGCAAACTATTCAGATGGAAGCCATGTGTGGAAGCCATTCTCCAGCCATTCTCACTGTTCTGAGATTATTGTTTTCAAATAATGACCCTTTCTTTTTCTTTTTGCATGCTTAAGAAACAAGCAATCCATAGAACAATTCCACAAGTCTATTTAGTTTAGCTTTACAAGCCTTTTTAGTTTAGCTTTGGGATTGAAATGCTTCAAGCACTTCAAATAGTCATGCAATGGCTTTCTGAAGCCTGCTACAGAAATCACAATAAAATGCCTACTGCAGAAGAAACAACTAAGCACACGAGGAAACTGTGATTCATTGGGATTGAGACAATTTAATGTTTTCCAAAGACAAATATGCACTTCTGGATTCACCACTACCTGAAGTATTTCTCTAAGCAGAAGCACAATGTCAAAGTTAAGAAGAATTTTAGTAGCTCTGCGTATGTATTATATGTTTACACTGAGACATGGCTAAATAAAGCTGCTGGAAGGGAGATGGGATAGAAAGGTTTGCTCAGGGATTGAATGCTATAAGCAACTTAGTACTGTGTGATGCAGATGTTCCTGTGTATATATGTGGGAAAGAGGCAATGAAAGCCTGTCAGTGTCTGCAGTGGAAATGTAATTAGTGTGATCTTAAGTATAAGAGAAACTTTTACAAGTGTAGTGCAGGCTGGAAAGAGGTGTGGAACTATGAGAAAACTAGACTCCTACACTGTTCACAGAAGGCAGATTTTGTAAGCATTTGAAATAACAGATTTGTAGAGAAGAAAAAGCAGACTTTGTATCTGTTCCTTCTCCTAATGAAAATGTTAAATAACGATCAAACCCTCAGGTTGAGGATACAACTACCTGGATGGGAAAGACATTGAAATATTATTCTTGCTGAGCTAAGGTGGAAAGAAGATATTCATTGAGCTTACAAAAAGTTAATTAGAAGTATTTAAATAAACCCTGGCACAAGAGCTAGAGGCTGTACTGGAGGGGTCTGGGAAACCTGAGAATGCCTTCAAAGGGCTCAACACTCACAAAATGCTCTCCAGCAATTTCTGCTGGAGAAAAACATTTGAGGCAAGGTTGAAACGCAAACTCCGAATTGCTTTTGGTGGTTTTAGGAGGTTTGATTGTATGTTTGCTATTTATAAGAACGGGACCAACGTAAATGCTTAAATTTTCTAGGTAACCTCTGTAACTTCCTGTAAAAAGCCAAGAAAGATCACTTCTAAACATCCATTTTAAACATTAAGTGCTTTTAAACAGGTTCCCACAGTGTTCAGCTATCAATTTACACAACCAATTTTTTTTCTGTTGGCAAAATCCTTGTTATTTCACACAAAAATGACCCTCAGTGGATATGGATTTGCTGCATTTTTCTTTGGAAGCCTCTCAAAGCCTCAGATTTCATGGGTGGTGAATAACTGTCTATGTTAAAGAGGAGGTGCTGCCATGCATGAAGGCACCTTTCAGACAAGGATCACAGAACAGCTGCTTGTGAAAGTGGTTCATAGTGTACTTAGAGCACATATGAAGTCTTCCTAGAACTAAGAGTTAATTTTTATAAATAAGATAAAATCATAGCTGAATTTCAGGATAATCGGGCCTTTATTTACTTTCCTGGCTAAAATATAACCTCCTACAGTTACAGCTGTATTAGGTACAATAGCAGCTGGCAATGCTGACTTTGTGCTGTATAACACACAAAGGTCATTACTGTGACAGAGTGGGACCTGCTCTAACAAGTTATGAATATGTAATACAAAATGGAGTTTGACAGGTGGTTTCTGTTCTGCAGACTGCAGTCCTGCAGGATGTGCTAAAAATTATACTCTTAATTGAGTCTTACAAAAGCTACCTAAACCCACTGCTGTGTCACACCAAGCCCCACGTCTTAAGACGCTCACAGCACATCAGCCATCAGAACTGCAGGGGGTAGGAAAAATACAAAAGAACTAATTCTGAAAGACCTCAGTGAAGATCATGAGAACTTGCAGTCCAGCCAATGCCTGCAAAAGTCTAGGTACAGCTATCAACAAGCAGTCTGGGGTGCTGCTCCATTTCTTCTAAAGCTGAACCCTACAAGAGAAGTGGGGGAAGAGACAACAGCTCCATTATGCAGGCTTGGAGAAACAGTCAGCCCAGTCAGGACACACCTAGGGTGCTGATCTCCTTTGTTTAGCTCTGCCTACCACAGCATTCTGGCAACAGTAGAAATTACAACTCCTAGTGCACAAAATATGTGACTGCTACATGCTGAGAAGATTGGCTCCATGCAGCTCAGCTGCAGCCCAAATGCACTTGGAAGTGCCTGAGATGTCAAATCTGTGACCGGTCAGTAGAGCAGCAGCTCTGTGTTGGCAGACATGAGTCCTTCAGTAAGATAACCTTCCACCACTTATGTGGTCCTGGTCCTATCTGCCTGTATGCTACATGTCAGACAGGACAGATGACCCCAGAACAGACTAGAAAGCAGCAGCAAGTAACAAGCTACACAGGATCTCACTCCACTTCTGAGTGTGCCAGACAGGTGAGAATACGAATCTAAAACAGCAATCTTGAACCTCTGGAGCAGACATCCTCACATCCTATGTTTATTTCCATATGCAAATCTTGTGTGTTCGATGAATAACCTTTGCTACTGATACTGATGTTCCCTTCAGCATGACAAACCTAGTCTTACCTGGACTGCTGCATTCCAATTTTAAGAAGAGGGAAAGACTAAATTTCAGGCTTTATTATTTAAAACAAATACATTTCCTTGTTTAAGAGTTAGGGATGTGATTTAACAAGTTGGGGACTGACATTTAAAAGTGTACCAGTGAGTCAGATTGAAATCCAGGCTGTGCCGAAAGGGTGCAGTTGAGCATAGAGTGAAATGCAAATGTAAACTCTATGGAGCTTTAATCCTGATTGCAATATTACTGACAAAATGCAGACCAGAACTGACCCAGATTCATCTTGCTTAGGATTTTAAACATAGAAGTGACACCCCATTTAGAAGCTGTTGTCCTACACACCATCTGTAGTTTACAGAAAAACATCAAGACCTCTAGGGTAGATGAGCCTGATCTGAACCCCACATCTCAACTGCCTTCTAGCACTTCATATCTACAGTATTCCTTTCCCTTTTTAAAAGAAATCTCCTCACCACATCACCCTTTACATCTGTCAGCTGTAGAAGTCAGACTGATCACGAAAATCTGCTTTGGACAACAAAACGACTCAACTTACCCTCTATACTCATCTTTCATACCTTTCTGTCTTGCATGCTCAGAAATTCTTTTATAAAGACCACTGAGGGTTCTTGTAGTTTTTTGAACACATCCTGGCAGGTACCATTCTACATGTGACAGATATCGCTCCTATCCATGCTGCTGCATTAAAGCATGGAGTTTATAGCAATGTCTGGAACACACCTCAAGCTGGTTTTGAGTATCCATGGGCTCAGGTCTCCAAATGGTGCCCCATGAGCCTTGTAGTAATACCTCCCAGTTTGTGGCAGCCTCCAAAGCTGCCAGGGACAGTTCTGGGCTGTCCATGAGGACCCACACTCCTTTTCTGAAAAGCTGCCCCAGCCTGTACTGCCATGTGGGGTTACCCCATCCCGGGTGCTGGACTTTGCCATTTTGTCCAACTTGCCAGTATACCTCTGGATAGCAGTCCTGTTCTCTAGCTTATCAGCCGCTCCCCCATCCTGGTGTCATCCTGGGAGAGCTCTGGTACCTTTACTGTAATCCAACACATCCTTTCTGGTATTCCAAAAGGAAAAAAAAATGCCATTTGTGCTTCTTTTTGTCTCTTTCTGAAGCCTGACTTACCCCACACAAGGGTGATCATTACAAAATGAAATAACAAAGTATATGTGACAGGGACAGATTACTAGGAGACTGCATTGACAAAGCTTAAAAAAGGAATGGAAGAGGAAAACTTTCAGTATTCTTGCATTTTTAAGCACACACAGACAATGCAAGATTCCCATTTGCCTTTAAGGTACATGAATTTTTACTGGTTTTATTTGCTGCAAAAAAAGCATAATGTTCAGTACCACAGCACAGTGGTAGAGACCTGGAAGTTGTGTATTCACAAATAGATCAATAAAATAAAAAAAAATGCAGTTTAGAATTGACTTAATATAGAATAACTTCTCTGAGGGCAAAGAACCAGAACAGCCTAAAAGGCTGATTGTTCATTGAAAAAAAAAAAAAAAAGACTCAAGAGTTCTTTCAGTAAATTCCTCCAGTTATTCAAACTGTAATAAATTTGTATTTAGAAACATACATTGTACTATGCCTAGCCTGGAAACCAAGAAAGATTACACCACTGAAATAAAACAAATAAGTAATTTGATTTTACTATCAAAAAGCTGTGTTCATTTTACAGTCTTTTCAACAGGAAAAAATACCATTTCCTGGAGTGAACTCAAGGGGAAGAGGGATTAAAGTGATATCATTCAAAAGATGTGTCATTTGTTTATATCATCTAAAATAGGCTGGGATTAATGAGACAGAAGAAAATACCAAGATGTCTTAATGCAAGCTATGGAAGACTTTTAAGCTGCCCTTTCATGCTGAAAAAGCAATGCTAAAATATAATTTTCCAGCTCCACATTTCTCATCTTTCACTGATTTTCCTCCAGAACTCTCCATGTTTATAATTAGTTATTGTTTCAAAATGACCAGGGTTGAAAAGCAGATTATTTTTAAGAAGCAGTGTCCAGTTCCAGTATCCCAACAGGAAATTAAGACTCTGCAATCACACTTTGCATCTAGAACTTAGAAAGCAGTAGTTGTCCCCATCCTATAAACCAACTTCCCAGCTGGAGAAAACTGACACCTTCAGAAGGTCTTTAAGGACTGTTCATTTCCATTTTTTTTCAGTAGAAAAGAAAACAGGCCAATTTTTAATGCACAGCCATATTACATACAGGAAACATAATTTCAGGCACCTATTTGGTATTAAGCAGGTGTCACAGGACAGTTCCCTAAGTGGAATCATATACTGATATTAGGAGCAATTTGTAGGTGGCCCATGATCTGGGATCAGCAGCAGTGTACTCCTATATTACACAGATGCTTCATCAGGATCTGCTGCAGCCACATGCCTGCAGTTCATGTATTTAGAAGTGCAACAGGGCTGGGAACAGGAGGCCAGAGTCAGCCTCCAGATTGTGAGGGTAGAGCTTCACAAGAAAACGCATTGGTTTCCTTAGAGTAAAGAGAAGGAAGTCAAAGGGATGTTGGTTGGAAAGTATCTCTGGTGATTGACCAGATCAGCCTCCTGCTCAAAGCAGGAGTGCTGCCAGCACCAGATCAGCTTTCTATGGCTTTGTCTAGCTTAGTCTTGAAGATCCCAAAGGACAGAGAGTGCACTGTCATGCTGAGAAACCTATACCGGTGCTCCACCAGTCTTCTAAAATCTAGCTTGAGCCTTCCTAGTCTCAGTGTAGTTGTTTATCCCCTGCCATATTGCTTGCCTCTACCAAGAAGACTCTTTCTCTGTTATTATTAGAACTGTTATTTAAGTAGGTGTAGACTTCGTACTATACCCACCCTTCTACTTCTTCACTGATTCCCTCAGGATCTTACTATAGGTCAAGTGCTTTTGACCCCTGAGCATGTTGATGACAAACTGCTGGACACTCTTCTGTATCTAAAGGGCTGCTACTGCTTATGTGAGGGACAACCAAACTAGGAAGCTCTACATTATGTCACTTCAAGGTTTTCCTCCTTTTCTTTCCCTTCTCTGAACAACTTCTTTTGCAAAACAGTCATATTACCACAAAGAGTTGCCATGATACAAATTAATCTTACAAAAATTAACATGATCTGAACCTGTTCCATTGATCCATGACAAGAAGTCTTTCTCCTCTTTACTTGAAGTGCCTGACAAAAACAAATAAAGAAACAAAAAAAGATCTAAAACTAGCCCAGGGTTTTTTTTTTTCTAGCTGATAATCAAAAAAGCACCCATAAGGAGCAATTAATCTCCCTTATCTGAGCTGACTTAGCATGAGAGGCATTGCCTTCTGGAGTTGTCTATTTACTTCATTGCCTACAAATGGAGCCCAGGGGGACATACTCAAGCTTAGACACCAAACTTAGGGTAGATGACTCCCATGTTACCAGCAATGTTTGCTAATAATATGCAAGCTAAACACACTAGCTAAGTTCCTCTCCTAAATTCAAAATGGTTCCATAAAGTAAGCAAAAGTAAAAATGGAGTTATGTTTTGACAGAACAAATAGTTACAAATCTAAATGCAAAGATGGTATTTAATTTATACCACTCTCCAAAGCAAATGTGAGGCCATTACACTTTTTTTTTTTGTACAGTCTAAAATGTATAGTGTATGTTTAATTCAGGAATTTAAGATCTACACACTCTGGGAAGTTTAACTGTTTTTTTATCACAGCGGACACCTTAACTCCATCTTCTTACTTCATGCATATTTGCTATGAAACTCCCATGCATGATCATAAAAGGAATGCATGATATCTCCTAATTTTATTCTCAATTGCACATCATTATTTTATATGATTTATCAATATTATACTCATGAAGTATAGAAACATAAGCCCTACTCTATTAGAAATCCATTCCAAAGCCCAAGCTCTAGAGTTATTCATACCAAAGCAACGTCACAGTTGAGTTCAGTTATCAGCATTGCTGTCTTTTTTAAACTGACAGCAAGGAGTAAGAGCAGTGTGAGGGGTCATGCACATTTCATGAATGTTTTGCTTGAGAGAGGGATATCAAAGGCATTTTGATAAGGAAAAAGAGGACTCCTTGGAAAAGAAACTGTAAGAAAAAGTCCTTACTTAAGGATTTATCTGCCTCTTTGCTCCTATGTAGAAGCAGGCAGGAAATGAACTGAAACCTTAGGTTGCCCTCAAGCAGCCAGGACTGAATCAGACCAAGACAAACAGGAGCACACAGAGTGAGTGGGCCTGGAAGGGAAGAGGAGAAGTGGTACCATTAGTCCTGTGCATAAGCAGTCTTCTTGAAGATACAACTGCAAAATGAAGTGTCATCTGAAAACCTTTATGCAACAAGTCTGATTTCTAAATGAATTCTTTTCCAAAACCTTTCTGTCATGCATATCAATATTGGAGAGCTGCTACAACAGTGGTTTTTCTTCTATAAAAGGTGTCATTTTTTCAAGCTGGTTCTGCTTTCTGTGAAGTTGCTTTTATTTAATTGCAGAGTAGAAGATCCAGTTGTGCAAAAACCAAAAGATATATCCACTCCAAAATAAATTTCGGTTTCAGAAACTAGTTCATACAATCCATGCTTCCAAATTGCTCTGCTGGTTGCGCGCTCTGGCTGCAATACAGCTACAAAGATATACTCCATCTTTTAGTCTCTGGATAAAGGTAGGGAATTATGTTATAGGATTCTTTCAGAGTTCATCTCAGATGTGTGCCCTGCATGCTTTGACCAGAGAAAGGAGAATAACATACCCCAAAGGGAACCCCTAGAAAACAAAGTGTACCATATGGAATTGCAATTCCTTGCCTTTTAACAGAAACTCTGTAGTGCTGCCTATGCCAAAAATATTCAAATGAGAAATATATTTAGCTGATGGGATGAGATATTCAGGTGTGGCCAAGATCTTACTCAGCCTAGATAAAAATGAGCAAGAGAGAGAGAGAGAAATTCACATTAGCACTGGCATAGAAGATACAAAGGTAAGCTTTGGGAAGAGGGGAGAAGAAAACAGATATAGGAGATATACAGATGTACCTAGCACTTCATTAAAAAGTTTTGGCAAATATTCATATCCTGTAATTTCAGTAACCACTAGAGTATCCTCCAGAGAGTGGTGTAATGCAAGAATTCAATTTTTTTCAACTTCAAAAAGTGAAGACAGGCCAGATTCCTAAAACAGGAACCTATATCAAATGTCTGTAGTTAAATAGGGCTATTCAATTCCTTCTGTCAAACTTAAGTGGGAGTTTTTTATTTGGGTTTTATATTTGGTGTGCCAACAATATTCTAGCACATAACAGTGGGGGGGAAAGCCAGCAGAGTATTACTACTAGAAGTAAAATACCTCAAACCTAAGCCCAGAACATAGAACCTCCCTGTTACATACCTCACAGGCATGACCTTCAGCTTCCGCATGCTCTGTCTCTTCAGCACTCTTATCCACATTTCTATATAACGACTCCAGTCTGCAAAATACTATTTCACTGAGCACATTTTCAGATCAAAAACCTTATTAAAGGAATAGAATGTGAGGAAGTTAGGACCAGGTTGACTGACAATGATTTTACTAAAAATGTGAAAGGATGCACAGCCCTTCCTGAAATGCAGATTTCCCAAGACTGCAAGATGTTGGGATCCAATGCCATGTCTGGCCCATTAAGATGCTTTCTAGGCTAGAAGGTATAACTTCAGAGTCTCACTTCACAGGTCGTAACACTTCACCGTTTAATTCCTTTATTACAGCAATAAGTGCTCATTGTACTGTATCATATCTGAATTTAAAAGAATTTTCAAATAAAAGAAGAATGTATAAAACTCCTAGATAAAGTTATTCCAGCAGTTATTTAGTCTTGTTGTAAAAAAAAAAAAATGCTTCTTTTTGTAACCTGAATTAATCTGGTTTTACTTTAGAGATTTAGTAGCATCACACTTTGATTCAGTAGACTAAATTGTCATCCCATATCAGAAAAGATATTGTGTAGCAACTCTTACACCATGATAAAATAATGTGCTAACCTTCTCTTTGGCAAAATAAAAAGATTTAGTTTCTTCACTTTTACTTACAGACAGCATGTCCAGAACTCTGACTCTGCTGGAAGGATTTCAGAGGTGTTTAAAACATCAGCAGCACAACTGGACTGAGAATCCAGCAGCAGTTTCACCAATACAGGAGTCCCAACTCCTTCTGGGTATTTCTTCACCATATATACATATATAGCTATCCACTGATTTCCTTAGTCCCATACTCCACACAGAGTGGTTTCCAGAATTTCCTGACTGTATGATGGCTACATACCACAGCGTCCAGTTAAAGATAGTGGCTGTGGAAAACAAAGGCCTGAAACACCTGAGTTATAAGTACCATAAGCCTCTCTGATACCTCAGGTGGGCACTGTCTTACGGAAAACTACATTGTAGAGTCAGAAATACCTGAGCAAGCTTTCAAAAACTCCCCTGTGACAGCACTGAGCTCTATGCAGCTAAATTTATCTTGTTTCTTGGCAGTCCGCAGCATAGACATACTGGGTAGGATTCATCTAGCCAGCCACAGACATATACATCTGAGCCAAACACCCTTGGCTCCTATATGGACATCTTATCTAAGAGTAGGTGTTTGAAATAGATTACATGAGTCACACCTTAAAAGAGTCTACTTCTCTCTGAGTATCACACAGAGAACTTTGGAATAGCTAAGAGATAGGCACCTCCAGGCTGTAGTAAAGTTTGCCAAAACGAGTCCCACCCACTCTGAGGAGAGATGAGAGACTCTCAAAAAAAAATGGTAGAAATTTTCAGAGATTTTTTTAAAAATTCTGGTTTTGTTTTTTTCCCCTTCCCCTTACATCAGATGTGGTATAGAAGCACTGAAAATTAAAAGGAAGTTTTGGCAAACTTTTTCTCTCAAGATGAACATTCATGAGTTGTGTATGACACTATTCATAGAATCATAGAATGGTTTGGATTGAAAGGGACCATGGAGGTCTATTCCACACCCTTGAAGTGAGCAGGGACATCTTCAACTCGATCAGGTTGCTCAGAGCCCCATCCAACCTGTCCTTGAATGTTTCCAGGGATGGGACATCAACCTTATCTCTGGGCAATGTGTTCCAGTGTTTCACTATCCTCAGCATGAAAATTTTCTTCTTAACATCTAGTCTAAACTTCTCATTTGGTTTAAAACTATTGCCCCTTGCCCTATTGCGACAGGTCCTACTAAAAAGATTTTTGCCATCTTTCTTATAAGCCCCCTCTAAGTACTGAAAGGCTGCAATAAGGCCTCCTCAGATTCGTCTTTTCTCCAAGTATTCATACTGTTTTTCTTCAAGCCTTTATGTATTTAGAATACCAGGCGAATTTATTTTATTTTTAAAATCTGTTTGTTTTAAAAATATGCTTGCAAATAACTTTTCTTCTTAAAACTAGTAATTTTTTTCTTTTTTCAATATTTCAGTAGTTTCTTCCCTTCTTTCTGCATAACAGATACAGGACTAGAAAAATGTGAATTAAGACTTCAGAGTGCATTATGACATTAATGCAAATCAGGGGTACTGCACTCAAGTTGGTGATATCACAGGAATGTTGTTGGAAATAGATTTCTTTTTTATTATTCTTACAGTTGTTACCATGAAAGTCTTAGACAGAAAAACATTTAAGTGGTCTTTTTGTTGTTTATGTAAGGGTCAAGCTATACAAAGTAACTTCCTATATTCTATTGCAGTAACATTTGCAGAACAGTCTTCAATCACATCCATCTTTATGTTCACTAGGTAAAATAAGCAAAAAGCCAACTTCTCCTCTATCAGAGATAGATCAGGAATATTGTGACCAATTTCAATAGCAAGAGCATTACAAGCATCTGCTACTTGTTACTATCCCTAGCAACTTCATCTTTGTTATTTCAGAGACTTTCCTGTTTCTCATTTGATTTTGGCAGGCAGTAATAGTTATGCCCAGCCAGCCAGTTGCTTAGGAACTACATACTAGATACTGAGTGAACACAACTATTACTGCAGTTGACTTCATTTCTCTGTAAACATTAGTAACTATAGTGTATATTGTCATTAGGATTGAGAGGGAAAATTCTAAGAACAACTTAAAAACATACAAGTCCAGTTAATGAAACACACTTTCTGCTTACAGGCTGTCCAGTGTCTTAGTGATGAAATGAGCGGAATGTGTAAATGATGCTTGCAGCTTGAGATCCCAAAGGGTCCATGCATCCTCTTCATTTCAGTGATTTATATTGTGAGAACAAAGTAATTATGCAGGTAGAACCCATGATGCCTGGAGGTAAGGTATTCCAAGATTTAGTTGAAGAGACCTCAAATCATGTACTATACTACATGCCATTTCAATAATAAAATAGAGAATTTAGTCCTCATTTGTATTTTGTATTAGTTCTAGATAGCTAAAATGAGTATTTAATATAAAAACATGACTGCTTTAACCCCTTCTTGTGTTATTCTCAAAGTCCTCCTGGGATGCAACAGTTTAAAAGAACCAGGAAGATGTAGACACAGAAATGCCATTCCCCTGACAACACTAATTACCCAGTGTGCCCTGGGTCTTAAAGTTGCATTAGATGAATGAGTTGGAAGGGACTCAGAGATACAATGTTGCTGTTCTGCTCCTTTTAGTTCTACAGATCCATTCACTTTTCATGCGCAGTGTTATCTCTTTAATGGCCCATATGCCATCTACACCCGAGAGAAGTAATATTTTATCCTGCACTACAATGCTATTTTTCTTCTGTCCTTTTTGAAGAAGACAGCCAAGGATGTTCCTGCTTTAAATGGTGACCAAAAATACAATAAATTCTCAATACTGCTTTGAAAGAGGTTCAACTAAAATTTTACCTTTGAACTGGGATGGAACATTATTGGTCAAATTTTTATTTACTTTGGATTATATTTAATCTGAAGTTTTGAGGGTTTCTTGGTCTTTCTCAGCAGTTTTTTCAAGTTTCAGCAATGCAAAAGGTTAGCATGCAAAAAGCTTAGCGTGAAAAACGCTAGAAATGTATTATTTCTGAGTATACTAAATGAAATGCATCTTTCGCATCTTGCCATAAAATTAATTGCATCAGAGAGAAAGGAAGCTGGTGTTACAAAAGACTTCTCCGTGAAAAAATTCAGCCCCACAATCAATAGAGACGTGACATGAAATTGCATAGCAACAAAGGTTTTCTTTTCAGAATTTGTGATGAATGTATATTAAAATATCACATTGTAAAATTATGCCAAATGCTTAAAATATGAATTATGGTGAGCTAACTTTCAAATAGAGGCATCTATGAAGTATTTAAGAAACAAGATTCTACAACTAGTTCCCTATTATAAGCACCCAATTTGTGTGGTAGAGTGCATTTTTATTTGATAGCAGCATATGCAGGATCATTTACAGAAGAAAGAGCAAGAAACTCATTGTTAGACATGAACCAAAGAGATCTTTGCATGAGACAAGTATCCTGATGTATTTATTTGAGTTTAAAAAGACATAAAATCTTACCTAAAGATACTTGGAAGGGAAGCTACGAAGCATCACTTATATCTTTCACTTGTCAAGTTGTCAAACATTTTATATCTGTGTTTCCACAGTCATTCTGCGATTCTGTGATTAGTATATAAACACAGAGCAATATTTAAATTTGTGACCACATAGCTGCACTTGTTGGCTGACACAATGGTTATTTCTGTTACGGGATACGTAAAACTCCATGGCACTGGGTTTTGTAAAGACACAACTACTGTGTAATCCCTATTCATTTCTTTATTTAACTCTTATTTTTCAATAGGCTCATACTGTAGCTACATTAATTATATTGAAAATGATTAATGATAGTAATAATACTCATTACGTTGTACATATATTAACAGTACAAGCAGCACCTGCATCCTAGTGTGCAGCACACTGGAAATTCAGCTTGATTTTTGCGGGTTTTACAGTATCACAGCACTTGTCTGCCCCCCAGACAGACAAGGTCCTAATATTACAGCACAATTTTTTTTTTGTAATCAACACTAACCGGTACACTGGTTTTATAAATTATGAAGCTTAAGCATTTTCTTTTCACTTTCAGATTTTCTGTCCCCTTGACACTGGACAACTCCTCAAAAATGGAATAACAGGCTGAACAGAGGCACTCTGCTGGGAAATGGCAGCACCCCTCATCACATACATCTGCCAGAAGTTTCTTCTAATACACCATTATGGAAGGAGAAGATGAGTAGTCATAGACCAAAATTGTTACCAAAAAAAATCTAATTCGAATTTACATATCAATCTTCCAGCTATTGTACACATTCAACAGGCCTAGTACCATGATTTGAGAGCATGCTTTTAAGATGTACACAGAAAATATTTATCCAGGGTTTGAATCACGCTATTTCATTCATTGTTCAACACCCAAAAGTCAGCCTCCAGAAGTCAAGAGAGCATTCTGGAATTTTATGTTCCTATCCTGAAAAAAGACAGCTAAATATTTATTTGCATCTTCTGCAAAGATTTTCTCCACAAGATCAAGCCTGAGATCTTGTTCTGATGATGCAGAATAGCTGACCGTCATGTGTGCTGTTATACTCTGCACCTCCCTACACATGTTTCTGCAGCTTAGATCATGCAGAGAGAGTTAGGTAGGCAAGTGGGGAACAGGAGTTGCTGAAAAAACTGAAAGAAAAACATACCAGCAGGACAAGGCATCAAGCTGAGCACAGCAGAGCTTCACATAACAGGCTCCTCTAGTCATCAAAAATGTTTCATTGTAAAGTCATAGTTTCCTCAAACTACCAATAGCTTTGTGTAAGAAAAAAAAAAGAGAGAGAGAGAAGAAAAGAAAAAAAGACCCACAACAGTCAAACGTATGTGTGGAGAAAGAAAAATCTGGTATCAGCCTTTCATCTCATGATCCTGAATACCGAATACCTCATATTAGCAGTGTTTCTTAGTTAACTGATTAAAAGCCCTAAATAATGAAAAAATGTTCATTACGTGAGCACAGTTCTGCCTAATGTGTTACTTGTTATATTTGAACATACGTCCATAAGGAAATTCAGAAGGATTCATTTCTGTCTCAACAGGGCCAGGACAAAGAAATGGAAAAGATGAGGTTTTAATGCAAGAAACTAGAACTGATTGTTCAGAACTATCCTGTTACTTTGGCTGAACCACACTTGAAGTATATGGCTATTGTAAACACCCGGTGGAGTGAGCTATGCAAGGTGCTTACTGCTGTAGGGCTGTCAAGGACCTTCACTAAGCTGCAGCATTTGGAGTAGATGTTGCAGCAATCCTGCACGAAGCCTGTGTGTTTCTCAAAGTCCTTTTCCAAGTCTCTGCATTATTTAACTGAGAGTCAATATTCTATTTCCACAATATTTTAAGTTAACAGCAAAACATTGTGGACATATCTTATTACTCTGCTCATCTCTTCCCCCCAGGGCTCCTCTGCCGCCTCTGACAGCCTTCTGATTGCAGCCTCTCCTCACCCAGCAATGCCTCAAGTTCCATCATCCAAATTACTTTACTTTAAGTCCCCCGCAGTAACTGTGTTTATTTCCAATATCCCAACAGAAAGCCCCCCATCAAGATGAGTCATTCTGATTTCTAAGGGTGTTGCGCTAAGGCCACTCAGAGGAAGATACAGCAGTACTAGCTTTGTATTAGCCTAGTGGGCAGGAGGCGGTGGAGAGCACAAGAGTCCTGCTTTCGGCTAGATTTCTTTCAAGCAATACAGATATGTTTTCCATAAATTATGAAAATTACAGTTACTCTAAGAAAACCCCTGTTGGAAGCATCAGAGTCCTGAAAATCTCAGGACTAGTGCCATGATGTGTGGAAATGGGAACCAGCTACTTTGAACTTGCTGTCATCTAGAAAGAAAACTATGCTTTTCTGTGAACTACTGGGCCTCTCAACTGTTCATTCATGCGTTATTTTCTGGCAGCCTTCACCATTTCCACAGGATCATTGGCAGCTGCCCCACTAGAGAGTATGTAAGCCTGACCCTGCAACTTATCTACCACTATTAATCACAAACTGGTTTTTAACAGCTTCGTAATAGTGATTATTCTGAGGTATTTTAAGACGGTGTAACTCTGTCATGGAATCCCACACATACAGATTCATAGAAGATTCAGGGCAATTCTTGCTTTCCGCTGAAAAGAGTACAAAAAAAGACTTTCACCACGTTACTGCTGTAGGGCAGATAAAGCCAGCTCATGCAGACCTTTAAACAATAGAGCTAGAATTGGGTCAAGATGTAGCAGAAGCCTGAAGAGTTTTGGTTTAAAATCAAAGATGACTTTCCCACTCATAATCCCTCTATATTTGAAAAAAAAACCCTGAATAGTGCACACAGATAACACAGGCTAGTCACTGAACTTCAATATCAAACATTGTTCACTCTACAACTCCTAAGAGGTAGTAAAAAATAAACAAACACCTGTGTGTATTACTATATGAACTCCACATTCCCAAAATCTTGAAGATTAATATAAACTTTGTCAGTATATGCATGCATGCTTAGGCACGATATGATGTGGCTCTCCGGACCCTCTGCAGTTTGTCAGTGACATAGGAAAAGAGGAATCACAGCCCAGTGCACAGAAACCTCAAACAGAGCTACCCAACAAGGAGGCTGAATTTTCAAAGTGCTGCTTAAAATTCTTGTACAGTTGGTCCTATGAACAGTGAGACAGCCAAGGTAAGAGAACACAGGATACAATTTGAGAATTGTGAGGGGAAGCATTTTCTGTCAGAGTCCATCTCACACATATAACTTTGAAAGATGTCATCTTAATTGCAGACATTTGCTCTTCCTAGCTACTTCTCTTTTTCCCATTGGAATGAAACTAGTGCCTGACAGGCTGTTTGGAAGATTAGCGATTTCTTTGTTGTTTTTTTTTTTTCTCTTAGTGTTCTCACTGAATTTATTTATATCTTGGCTGGTTATTAGAACTTGTTCCATATGGTAATCCAGCAACGCCAAGCCAAGGATTTAAAAGTAAAAAATAGATTCTTTCAGCAAGAATATACACTTCCGTGACTTGGATATTCACTCAAAAGTATTAGTACCAAATTTAACTGAGCTTTTCAGGGGAAAAGTCAGAAGGAAAGTATCCAGAGGGTAAATAGGAGACTATATGAAAGACCAAAGTAGAAATGTTTTTCACGTTTTTGGAAAGTGGCCCAAAACCTCATTGCATTGAAGACCTTTCATTAAAATCCTACTTCAACAGAGAAAAGACAGCTTTTATGAATTAGAGGATTTTCCAGTCTTCTGCTTCTGCAGGAAATGCAGCTATGAACCCTTGGGAGAAGAGTAAAAAGAAAGCAGATCAGGAAGCAAACAACTTGGACCCAAACTAGAAGATAGATATATAACTGTAACAGAAAATACAAATGAATTGCATGTTCTGTTTCTCAGAAGTAGAGAAAAGGCTGCTCTACAATGCAAAGACGACAGTGAGAAATGAGAAATTACATGCATCTAGGATACCTTGGAAACTATGCCTTAATGTGTCGAAGGAGTTAGCAACACCACAATGCAGATTTTTGACCTATGCTTCAAAAGTGCCTAGACTAGAGTTGACCAAAAGTCTCAGATTCCCACTGGAGGAGGGAGCTTGGACTAGAAAAGAGAATTTCCTGCTCTGCAAATGGCTTGGATATAGAGTTTGGGTTGCAATCCAGTTTCAGCATAAATTTTAAAAGAAGAAACACACAAACAAAACAGAAAACAGATTTCCAAGTCCCATAGGCTTCTGAACAAGTATGTCAAAATTTCCCCAGAGTATTAAGAACAGGATGGCAGCAGCACTGTAAAAGTATATCCCATAGACAGCACCAGCAAGGGAAAATTGCTTTTTTATTACCAATAAAGTGAAAAGTTCGAATTCATAGAAGAAGATATTCACAGACAAATGATTAAAAAACTCATTTCAGTGGAGACAACATTTTCTATACCTCCAATTCCAAACAACAGAGACATGTATCTGAGAAGAGTAAAGACTAATCAATATAATCTTTGCCAAATTCTGACCAAAAATGTGCATGATTCAATAATATCCCCAACAGTAAGATCAATGTGATATTCAAGCAAGACTGATTTCAGATTCTTCTGTAAATTCAAATTTAAAAAAAAAAGAACACACATAGAAACCAGACATGCTGCTAATTTTGTTTCCATCTCAAGCAATGTGCAAAGTATAGCCAGTACCATCAGACAAAAAGTACAGATATTAAAGGACTTACACAGTTAAATTAAATTTTGGGTTTTCTTTTCCTCCCCCTACAGTTAATGAACAAAGGAGTCTGTTACAAATTGAGTCCTAAGAGAAGAGCTGATGCACATTGCCCTCAGTTTCTAGAGTTTTAAAAGACATTCAACTATTGCTTTAGACTGAGTTTTGAACAAAGGTCAAGATTTGTGATCTTTTACAGAATCTGTGATAGATGATTTGCTTTTGGAGCTCTGGAAGTAACCAGAACTGCAGCAGTGGGATTTCATCTGGATTGTCTATTGCATTGCTGCTATCAATGATATCCAGCCAAGGGTTCCAAGATCCACCAGAGAGGTGGGGATCTGCCCCAGTCCTTGGGAATCCCCTCCGAGCCATGCAGCAAGGAGATGCTAATCTTCCCAGGCAAGCACTCAGACGAAATGGTGCATGGTGCAGCCAGACCACTGGGAGTATGTCCATCCATCTCTGGAGAACCAAAGAGATAATTGCAGGGAGGTACTGAAAAGGTGCACTGTCCTCAAACAGTAAGAAGCCCTATTGTAAGAAATGGCATCATCTCAAGAAGTGGTTTAAAACCAGGTCAGTACACCTAAGAGAAGATCGGCAATACATTGATAAACCCGTACTGGACACAGTAACATTTCCTTGACTCAGGCAGTGCTCAGGCAAATTTTATACTCCATAATGTGAGGGGAGAGGAAGTTTTCTTCTCTTTCTCTCATCCAGCAAAACCAATGTGATTTACATGCCACACTAACTCATTCAATAGTTTGTTCTTCAACACATCTCAGCTGCCATTCATGTTGCACCAATGACAAGAAAAATCCCTTACCTGTATGGAGACATACCTTTATATCTATAATAGTTTTCACTGTAAGATTGCCCTGCAAACCAAGACAAAATGAGTTTAACAATTACAGGTTAGTTTCCTGCAGCAGCTGAAGGTGAATGATCTTTTCCTGTTCAGTCTTTCATGCTAAGGCTAAATTGAGAGAAGGTCAGGAACGACAAACCCCTGGGTGAGATTTCTGTTTTCTCTGCCCTTATCAATGGGAAGGGCAGGGCCAAAGGCTATTGCCACATGGAAGGGACTGAAAACTAATTTCTAACATTGCCTTTCTTTCACTAAATGAAAATTCTTTCTGAAACTTTCTTTTACACACATGCTTTAGAAAAAATAATAGTAAAAGACATTACATTGTAAAGTCATGACAGGGAATAAAAGCATATCTGTGAAGATTCAACTGTAATTATGTGCTGCATTATCTAGTTTCTTTCCTGATCCACTGTAGAGGGCACTATCTAGTGCTTTCCATCTTACATGTGGATCAGTTTCCAATTTGCTACATCCCTCTACAGTGAATACAAGACTAGTAGTGTCCTTACCCTTTCCAATAGAACTCATTGCAGCAGTAAGAACACTTCAGGCAATACAGAATTTTTATAGCTTATATACATAGCACAAGACGTGTAAGGTCAAAAGTTTCACCTGACTACGGATATTCCAGTTGAGATATTTAGCATTCTCTTTGTTATTGTGCTGACAGCAAAAACTTCACATACTGTAGTTATGGTCGTAAGCACTCTGCATTTTCTAAAATCACATCCTAAGAATGTTAATATAGTCTAAGAAAAAATCAGTGACCATTTTGAACCGATAAGAGCATGGTTAGTGGATGCACAAGCATTATACAAGAATTCAGAAGCACCAGCAGAGATTTCCCAGCTTTCCTCAGGGGTGGTCATTTCTCCACAGAAGGAAACCACTCCTCCCCTCCTTCTCCAGACCCTGTCTCATTCACACAATCCAGATCCCCAAAAAGCTATACTTCAGTGTCAGAGCCACCCCTCCAACTATACATTCTTCAACATAATTCACAAATAGGCACAGTTCACCTACTGAGTGTGTTGCCACGATGCATAGTTGTGCATTACTGAAGATGCAGTTACATACTTATATCTCACATCACTGAACAAGGAGGTCTCCTGCCAGCAGCAAACGCAACACCAGGATGAGATCTGTAGCATGTATTGTGGAGCTTGCTCAAGCACCTGAATGATTCTCACAAGATAGAAGACGAAGCTCTCTCCCACCAGCTGAGAGAGGATGATGAAAAAGAATGAAAGCAGCTCCTTCCAACCCCTCTGTGCACAGCAGTGCTTTCCTTCCAACCACAGGAAAACAGGCAGGACCTTTGAATTTCATGCAGGATCAGTTAAAAAAAAAAAAAAAAACCAAATGAAACAAAAAACAGAAGAGGTTCAGGTGTAACCCAGAGTATGAAATTAAAAGTATTCAGGATGAGAGGTGTGGGACAAAGTGACCACTGCCCATGGCTATGTGCTATCAGGGGAAAAGGACTGAAGAATCTGTCTTATTACCCCATGACTTATCTGAGCACAGGGAAAGATAAAGACACTTCTGATATTGACTTCATCACCAGTGAAACTGCACAACTCCTGCCATGGCACATCCCTAAGAGACACAGCTCTGCCTCTCCACAGCCTACGTATGAACAAATTATAGGAAAAATTATATGCTGCTTAGCCTTGTTCACTACTCCACTGGTACTAAAACCTTACAGTGTAGCACTCCTCTGCGTCTGCCCCACCTCCCACCAACTCCTGGAGAAAATTCCTGCCAGAGGCAGGCAACCTGCCCAGAAGCCCAGAGGAAACACCTTCAAAAACTCCAGCAGAAAGCCTCTAGATGCCAGTTGCAGCCTGCTGCCTGAATACAGCTTTTGTCAAGACTCTTCTGCTCTGTAAGGGCTTAGCTTCCCCATGCTACAGAAACTGTATGGTGAGGGGGGAGCATATAGAGAAAGTGGTAAATCAGTGGACAAGACAGACATCAACTGATAAAAGCTGTAGATCATATACAATAAAAAGAAAGGGGGGAGAAAAAAAAAAGAGAACTCTATCGAGACAATACTGGCATGCAATACTAATGACAGAGCTTTACACTGGTTGCTCCACACAAGAAAGAGGAATAAAAGTTACAAGATTAGCAGTTCCCTGCCGCCAAACTGCAAAAACCCCTCAAAGAGTATTTCATCATTCATGGCAAAGTTTTAAAGACAGTGCCTATAGGCTCTGGCACAGCTAGTATATGCACAGATACACAAGCACAAGCAGCAGTTCCAGCCTTCCTGGGCTGTAGTATCAAAACAATGTCTACATAAGCCTAGAAAATCCTTGAATCCTGTCCCATAGGAGACACTCAGGCAAACCATAGAAGTGTGTCTGAACATATTGCTGGTTTTCCACATTTCTGTGCTGTTCAGTACTCTTTTGAGTCTACCCCAGATCTGCAAGCCCATACATAAATTCAGTGGATACCTGCAAAACCCACTGCCTTCTCAGACTAAGCGTAAGACCCCATGGCTTTAAACTTCTGAAACTATTACAGCTTAAGGGGTTGAAGCCCAAAAAAAAAAAAAAAGTGGCCACAGGACAACCTGAACCCCAGGCATGCAAAGGTCAAAGGTATGGAAGGGGAGTCTCAATGCAAAATGAAACTCAGTCCACACCTCACCTTTCAGTTCATTCAAAATCTTCACCACTTCTTGATCAGTAAAGTTTCAAAAAGCTACTCTGTATGTGAACCATGGCTTCAGACACAGGTATACACATGAGGGAGAACACATTGCAGCATGAATGGTTGGACTCGATGATCCGGTGGGTCTCTTCCAACCTGATGATTCTATGATTCTATGATTCTATGGGAGACTGCCATCGAAGTGTAAAAGAGTAACATTCATACGGGTCACGGAGCTGTTCATCAGCAGCCTTACAGATGATAAGACCTAGACTGCTGCTGGTTTCTCCAGTGAGCATCATTTGGAGAAATCTGGAAGCAATCGCTGTCTTGAAGGTAAAAAAAAAAATCCTGCATATTGTATTTTCCACTGAAAGCATAATTATATCATCATTAGCCTGAAGGATTTAGAAAGAATTCCCACAGTAAGACATATTTTAGGTTTATAACATAGGCCTATCTGTTGACAATCTTATTTCTCAAATATTTTCTCCTGGTTCCTAGAAGATGCTTAAGCTGTTTGGGACAGTGCTACTTGGCGCAAATCACAGCTGTGCTGCTTACTATGCTAACAAGTGAAGAATATACATGGTCACAGTGTAGGGCAGATTTTTTTGGTCAGCCTAGAGAGATCACATGAATGATAGATACATTGCAACCACTGCCTGTGACACTGATGAATATCAACAGCCTGGCTGCTGTTAGCACTTTGTAGATGTCCTGGGGCAGGTCTCAATCTTCCATTTTCTACTCAACAAGGCTCCCATCTTCAACGCAGAACTGTCTTCCACTGCTGTCATCACACTTTCTCCCTCAGCACAGATGAGTCTGCCACTCCCCTGATGAGTCTATACTAGCATTCTTCCCAAAATATAGGCTAAGTTAGGTTGGAAGGAAGTTAGCTGATCCACACATCAAACCACCATCATCCCCTGCTGATCTCGTGTCAGTGGGAAAGGACTGCAAGTAGATGGCTGATTTAAAACAAAAATGAACAAAAAGGTGCACGAACTATCAACTGTTTAAAAAATAATTACCTACTTCTCAGGTTGACAGAATCAGAAGATGAGGCACTTCCCATAGCACCATAAAGAGAAGTTGAGTTTGACATCAAGCCCTGTGTGACCAATACTTTGTAGGACCCCTGCCATTTCCAGTCATGCCATGGGGCATTCCTGCAAAGGGAAGTGGCAGATGCTTCTCCCCAGGACTGCCTGGTGCTGAAAATTCTACAGGAACTAACTACAACTTTGTGTTCACACAATCAGGCATTCTGTTGAAACATTGTCTTTTGCTTAATTTTGTTGGTTTGTTTATAAAAGATAAAGACCTTGCGGGAAAGACAGGCAGGCAGAACACAAACCTATGTCCTTTCTCCATTTATTAGGAATAATGAAAAGCGAATAAATGCTTTGCTGGGAAATGTAAATGTTCCAACAGTCAAACATTATCATACTCTGTTATTGTGATTGTATGCTAGTTGAGTTTCACAATGCAGTCGCAGACACCTGCACGTTGTGTGCATCTGTATTTCTCTCTTCTTGCCTATTTATGCATAACAAATTTAAGATAGGGACAATGCAGTCACAGTCACAGGAGAAAGCAGAAATTGCTTTTGTAAACACATCAGTAGTCATGGAATTTCAGACCCTAAAGAGAGAGGTGATCATTTTAATTCCACAAACCAGCACATTCCCCAGTGGCAGTGTATTTCTAGTATCACTATGATACTACATGTTCTTCCCACTGTTATTTCCTTCTGCATTTGTACACCTTGTTTTCCGTAGCTATTTCATTGTGAATGGAAAGACAGTCAGGTACCAGCTGCACATTGAGAGGGAAACAATTCACGAAAGCCTTGTGTCACTTTCTGATCTCGGTGCAGCAGTTTTAGGAAGAGGAAGTGGCTAGTTCGTTTGTCTTGTAACACACAAGAAAAGACTACAACATTGAGTTATAGCCTGCTAGATGTCCTACAACATCCCAAGACCAGAAGGAATTGAATAGTGCAAAGAAATATATAGAATATCTTCTTTATTATGGATGGGAGGTGTGCTGATGACTATTTCCTGGTCAGTAATCAATAACCTGAAGAAGTGGCTGCCCAGGACACTTATTTGCAAATCTCACAGAAGTGCCAGAGTTTATTAGAGAACACTGCAGTGGAAATTTTGATAAGCTCTGGCATTAGAGAAAAATGCTCCCTGTTTCTTGTAAGTGTATGACCAAAAGTCCATTCAAGTTGTCGTCTGGGGCAGTTCTGATATATACTCTAGGTAGCTGACAATCACATTGTTTCAAAATGATTATCAGAAGTTATCTGTAGAGTTAGAACAAGAAAACTTCTATTATATGTCTGTCTTCAAAGAATAGTTACAATGACATGATGCAAATATGCCTGTCCTTCTTTCTTACCCTTTACAAGACCACCCTCTGTAAAACTCCTTTTACTATCATTTTCCAGTGACACACATCCCGAAAACTTTTTTTTGTTCTAATAATCTCAGAAGCATCTTTATCTTGATCTGTGAGCTGCCTTTCTTTGTGAACTGTTCCAATTGGACTTCCCATTAAACTAGTCCATTTGTTCTTGAAGTACATATCCTCTGTATGCACAATTTTTTCTTGGCTGGACAAAGAGGTCGCAGCCTCAGCCCAGCAACTAAGGGATGCTGGCTGGCTAACTTTCTCACCATGAGCATGTGTTGGTAACTCCACTAAATTCTTCACGTCATCCATAACATGCATGGTATTAGAGGGTTCTCAGCAGAATTTCTGTGTGACTTCTCAAAGTAACATCTTGCCTCTTGAGGATGAAAACAACTGCATTATTTTCTTTCTGGATAGGAGATAAACCTACATGAATCACAAGAAGAAAAGAACTAAAATACACTTGAGAAAACTATTTTTCTTTAAGTAAGTAGCACCAGTTGTGTGAGTTTCCATGCATACATAGAGTCTTATACACATGCAGGCAGAGCTTTAGCAGGTTGAAGTAAAAAAATGTCAGTGTTCCAGGAACTGCAGTGAAGTCCTAAAATGTACAGAAATCCACTGGGTTGGATATTCTTCTGAGTTCAGTCGCAGCTTCTATTGTGCTGATTTTGTCCCTATACTTCCAATTGGTGGAATTTAGTTCACAATCATTTATGCTAGCATATGTTGAGACTAATCTGTAAAGGTAAATTGAGTGCATTCATTTAATTCATTGATTCAAACATCAAAGAAACAAAGATGAACCTTAAGCACATTGCTTTTCAAAAACTAATTTTAAAGCCAGTCTCATGGTTTTGATCATTCTGAGCTGGAGGTAACTCAAATCATTCTCTCTTCCTCTAGCCTTCAGGCTTGCTCGCTACCCTTCCTATGTGCTAGAAGAGAAACCAGACTGACAGATCAATTACTTAAAGCCTGTTGTAAAATGGTTGCATGCATTTTATAAGATTCATATTTGTTATGGAGGATGATCAGTACAGATATATATCGTGTAGTAGGGATGTAACAAAAAGAGTAATTCTTGAAAGTAATTCAGCCTGACGGATAAGGTATGTACGTAGATACTGTCAATATGTCAAACTGCATCCTGCAGAGTAAGACAGACAACAGTGTTCACACACCCATGAGCAATGCCTAGTCCCAACTTGGCTGAAGAAGCAAAGAAGACACCACATCCAAATAAGGCTGTAATTGTTGTATCCAGTTTGACCTTTTTTCAAAAAGGTGGGCAAAGTACAATTCAAAGACTGTCTGAAGTCTGAATAGGGGTTTGATCTCTTCTAGATCAAGTGTTGCCAGTTTCACTTTGACTAATATCTCTCTTCAAGATAAAAATAAGGATCTGTGCTCTTCTGTACTGATATAGTCCAGCTCCCATGCTCCCTACAAATCAGGCAAACTTGAGAGTTGCTTTACATTTAGAGATCCCACAATGCAGATGTAACTTATTTTTTTAAGCCTTACTACTTTTTTCCTTGGGATTCGCAGTATCTTTGCAATGCTATGCATCTTATGCTGACCTACGAGATAAGCAGTTAAAAAGAAGGCCAACAGTTTAAAAAAAATAATAATAGGACAGAGGAGAACCATCTAACAAAGTAACTACATATGGGGCACTGTTGTAGAATTCAGTTTTCGAGACACAGGAGCAAGGGAATAAATCAAATAACTCAGGCTGTCCAAGGCAATATGACGGAGGGTGGAATTTTTGGCACGTAACAGTCTCATGATGAATGAAAACACAAACAAAAATCAATAGCTGAGTTGCTCAAAGAACAAATTTTCCCTAGCAGTAAAAAAACTTGAATACTGGCTGGTGGCCTAATTTCATTAGGAAATGCATTCCAATTAATGGAAGCTCTGCAAACAAGAGATAATTACTAAGGCGAGACAGAGGAAAGGGCTCCCAGCCTTTCTTCTTTGAGTTGCAGGTTGCCTTTCTCTCCTTGCAATTCATTTGAGATGTGGGTTGTTGGGTTTCTGCAAGTGTATTCCCCAAAATGCCCTGCCATTCCTGCTGCACAGGACTGTCCTTGACTGCTCATGACAGTTGCCTCCTCCCCTCCCACACTATATGCTGTGAAGTTTCCTATGCTTGGGGGGGATGTGTTTGTTCTCACATCTCAATATCTGAATACAAGTTGTGCCATTATTCCCAAGCTACTTGTTTATATTTGTTTTGATGCTACATTTCCTGTGCCAAATTAAATACTGGCACAGACAGGTGCCTGAAATCAAAGTTGTGCCTGCTTATGCTCTGGTGAATTTATTTTTTCATTTCCATGATTTCATTCCCCAGGAAAACAGTAATTATGTAACCTCAGTAGAAACAAACGCCAACAATATTAAACCCTAGCAACAGCAGTCCGTTCACCCCAAGGGCTTCTTTCAATGGGAGGATGGAAAGTTTCTTAAAACCAAACAAACGACATGGACCTTTTGTTTTAACAGACGTGCTTCCTTACTCTATTCGCACGTAGGCAGAAACTTGAGACATTTTACCTCCCTTGAATACTGTGCACTTACTTAAAACGTGGCTTTGCCACATCTCTCTCACAATCGATACTGGCCTCGGCCCAGAGGATATCAGGCATCCCATCTTGATGGCTTGCTAAGTCATGCCTTCTGCAGAGCCCAGCAGCAAGGATGTATCATCCCCAGAACCCTAACACTGCACACCAGAGGATACTGCTGCCAGGGACAAAGTCACTTTGCAGGAACTGCATCCTACTTGGTTTATTTTGGCCCTGCAGCTCTGCTGGAAAAAAGTGCAGTTACAACTGTCCATACAACAAATAAATCCCAAGAGACTGCAGCTCCATTCTCTCACTTTCTCTTTGATGTCCAGCACAAGATGAGTGTTGGCATTTCCAGGACTGTGATGCCAGCTCACATGGTCCAGCATCAGGGTGAACACCTAGCTCTGACATCCAGCCACAGCAGGCAAGGGCTCAGCACCAGCAGTCCTATCCAGTGAGAGTGACAACAGCACTGGGATCCCTACCATCTTTTGGGCTAGCTAGTTTGGGTTGGAAACATACAGGCAAAGTCTATACAAACCAAAACAATATCAACAAAATCATAGAGGCAACCCTACTTCTTCTGGAGACCTAAACCTCAGTGGGTCACTCATTTAGTTGTCTGTTTGCATTTAACCTATTTCTTCAAAAACTTCAAGTGTCTGTTCACAACCACTACATGGCATGATATACTTACAGTAAAACCATGGAAAAATGGAGTCATAGAATGGTTTGGGTTGAAAGGAATCTTTACAGGTCATCTACTCCAATCCCCCTGCAGTAAGCAGAGACATCTTCAACTACATAAGATTGCTCAGATTCCTGTCCAGCCTGTCATTGAATGTTTCCAGGGCTAGAGTATCTGTCACCTCTCTGGGCAACCTGTGACAGTGTTTCATGAGCCTCAGAGTAAAAAAATTCTTTCTAATATCTAGTCTAAACCTCTCTTCTTTTAATTTTAAGCCTTTGCCCCTTGTTCTGTTGCTACAGGTCCTGCTAATTGCTTCACTAATAGGCAAGTAACAATGTAAGTAGAGAAAAGCACTGGATTTGAGGCAATGGATAAAAGTTTAACCAAACAATGCTAAGACCTGTTGGAAAACCAACAAAAAAAGTCAAACTGTATCACAGAAAGCAGTAGTACTACATTAACTATTGTAAAGCCAGAAGACACCTGTTCCAGAGGCTGATCAACTCACTCCATGCATTTTAGACATGACATGGTATTTCCAGCTCTGTAGTTTTGAAGTGTTGGGTCAAACATGTTATGCGTCTTTCTCTCCCATTGAGGCAATATGAGATCATTATTTTAAAGATCTTCCCTGGCATGGCTGCTGCGCTGTTTGTCTGAGCTGCAGTGGTATTTTTGGAGACAAAGACTTGGATGCGGTGCAGGACAGGTGGCCTGGCAGCAGTGGTAGGAAGCTATCAAACCATGCAGTGTACAGTTCAAAACACAAAACAGAGGGAGAGGAGATAAATCATTTACTGTATTTAACTTAGCATATTGCTCCTTTTTGTGATTCATATAGTTTTGCTGAAGA
This sequence comes from Coccyzus lansbergi, assembly GCA_033558105.1. NCBI lineage: Eukaryota > Metazoa > Chordata > Aves > Cuculiformes > Coccyzidae > Coccyzus > Coccyzus lansbergi. The sequence goes on from JAUMJK010002392.1 coordinate 2,991,466, forward strand.
CTCCCTGGCCAGGATAAGACAACTTTGAAGCAAAGGCAATGTAAATTCTACAGGCTGCCATGCATTTATGTAGTGTGCTGAAGCATGTATAAGCAGCAGTGAGAACAATAAAATTAAAGATGGTGAGGAAGCTGCATTGCCCCATCTCCCTTCACTGTCTATGAGTAACAAGGACCCTCCGATGCTTCACTGGTCACAAATAAACCTGAACCATTCTCTGAAGGCTAGCACCAAGAGGCAGTAGCCATCAAAGTCAACAGTACTTTGCACTCCACTTGAAGTGTCAGTCCAAAGCACTGGCCATCCTGGGCCAAGCAAGCTCCCGCCTGCTTGCAGTGGCAGGGCAGGAGAACTGTCCCTGTGTCACCAGGTCACTCGGCAAGAACTTGTGTGCACCCACAGTGCAGTCAATCTGCAGGCAGCCCCAACCAGCAGCCAGGTGCAGAGAGGAAACCCTGTACATTCACAGCAGAACCAACACTGCGACAAAGACAGGCCTTGGTGGAAATTGTCTTGTGTAGCAACTCTGACCATTTCTTACCCAGGTACTGAGCACCCCTATCACAGCAGTTTGTCTGTTCCACACGTAGCCACTCTCTTACTGAAGATCTCCTGAACAACAGATGGGGAAAACGCTTCTGACCAGATTTAAAATGTGGCCATGACTGCCCTGCAAAAGGGATCCTTCTGTTTCTAGGATACTTATAGTCTCTTACTCAATATGTCACTAGGATTGTACTTGTCATGCACCAAGGGCTGTCAGGTACATCTGGCTGGACCACATGTGGTATGACATTTGCAAACTGCAGGCACAGTGCACCTGGTTTTCCCTACAGCCAGAATCAAAAAATTCCCAAATAGGTGGGTCCCTGAGCAAGCTCCACTGCATGAGAATTCTTTTGAAGGCAGGTAGTTATAATCCAGTTACCAACAGCTAAACTAATTCTGTAGTCTTCATTTAAAGAAGGATTCCTTGAGAATAAGGATTGTCTGAACACTGGCACTTTTGTCCCCACACTTTTAAATGTCCAGGTTGATTTCAGTTAAATTTGACAAAGGGGCAAGGATCACCATGCTACCAAAATCCATCAAGCTCCATGACAGACATGACCAGGCAGATAAGGAAATTCCAAATCAGCACCCCTGTACAAAAACAAAATAAATAAATATCCCATTAAAACAACCACAGAGCCGGATACTGGAGTGCTCATAGGGTGGAGAGATTTTATTGCAGCTCAGCAGTGCGGAAAGCTTCAGGCAGACCTCATTGGTAGTTAGTCACAGGGTAATGCAAATACAAGACACAACACTATGAAAACAATCTTGTGCAGAACTGCCCCCATCTCACAGAACGATTTAGGAAAAAAATTAGGATGTCACACAATACTGCGTGCCCTACAGCAAATGAAATTATCTTTACCAGCCAAAATTCTAAAAAAAAAAATCATCAGTTATACTTGGTTAGATATTTTTCCCATATCCTTCACTAATTTATATTGTATTCATACATTTACTGATTGCATTATCCCTCTCTCTCCCCAACCCTTTACAACCCATCCCAGGATGGACACCACAATAACCTGCTATCATTTCCAGGGCCATCACAACAAGAATGCCCTTGCATCTCTCACTCTTTTATGGAAAAACACACTGCTGTCATGACTGGTTCTCTTTGCCATCTGAGTCAGGAGAATGAATCATCAAAAATGGTATTGTCAAATGCTTTCTATGAATTATGCTCTGCACTGCAGTGGTTTGCCTCACTCAGGATCCTCTATTCAGATTATTGGTATTTCTCCTCAGGATTGCTTTTAAAAACCATTGAAACAAAGTCTGACTAACCTCAAAAAGGGGCAGTTCATTTTAAGGTTTGTCTTTAATGAGCACGAAAATAAAAGTATAAGCCAGTTTGTTAGAAAACCTATGTGGAAAAGTAACACAAGCGTAGGTAAGAAAGCACTCTGTCCAGAAAAACTTGCAATAAGAATGGCAAATACAAATATCATATAACTCAGTAACATCTAATTAATGGGAAATCATTAAGGTCCAGGAACATACATGTACCAACACACAATTTTAAGAAATATAATTCTTATCAGCTATATATTTATTGCTCTATTTCTTACAGCCTAGCTTCATTCCAAGGGCAATAATGACAGTCTTTAAATTTGCTATCATCAGGTACCTGAGGTAACGAAGGGAAGTAAGTGTTGCTGATCTTTGCTGCAGAACTTTATCCTATTAATATTCTTTAGCAATTACAGGCAATTAAGAATTCTGCGTGGATTTTAATCCCTTTGACCCTTACTGGGGTTGGAACTGCAGATGGTGAGTGACCTAACTGAATCAAATCAGTTTTTCCTACAAACCATGCACACACCAAAAAACAGATACCTGTGCTTGTTATTTTGATGTTGAATAAAAAAATGCAAAAAAAACCCTGCAGAATCTAGAAACTAAAAGTAGTTTCAGTCTAGAAAAAAGACATTTGGTTTGAATGGTGAGACCTTATGAAATGAGAAGTCCGGTACAGCAAAAGCCAAAGGATATTCATCAATAATTCTTCTTCAAAGTTAGTACCCTTTTGTAAACATTTAAACTTTTTAAAAGATTTTTTTTAAGGTTGCATGCCTGTGACAGATAATTCATCCCACAAATAGAAAGTTATTCCTGTTATTTTCTATTTCATTTGCTTTCACCAGAATAGTCATTGGATTGTTCTCCATAAGCTTGTATTAGATCCTCCATCATTTGCCACTAGCATATCAAAGCTAGATGACTTTCTAGCAACACAGAGTCAGATGCATTAATCCATAGGTCTCTTTCATGCTGGAAGTCAGACTAGAGCAACGCACCTTCCCTTCTCATCATCTACAGAAAATTCTCATCACCACTTTTTCTTATGCTCAATCAGCTATTAAAACTAGGTCTTAATGAAAATGGCTTCCTGGGATAATTAATTATTCCTTTAAACAATACAATCTTTAGCCTGTCAGGGAAGAATATAATTTCCTACCAAACTCTACCAATGTTATTTTTTTATAAAGACACTGAAACAGAGAATATATTGCAAGAAGATAATTATATCAGGCCTTAGGAATGTAAAAATTGGAAAAATCAAAAGTGATAACATTTCCAGTGTAATGACTCTAAGGAGAACAGAAAATGGCATAACATATATTCATTTTCATCACAAAGGCTGTAACGAGAAAAAGAAAAGTACAAAACTAATCTGCTCCAGAAGTTTGCACTATCTGTTCTTCTATCAATTATCTTTTTCAATCATGTAGACAAGACTTGCTGTCTACAGAGCAAATCCACTCTGATAGTTAATCCTGTTGTCTTGTAGTTCTTCCTGGGGACTTGAGGATGAAAAGTATTAAGTTCCTGAGTAGCATTGCTCAGATACAGTCTAACAATTCCACTCATCAAATCCTTGACCTGTGTGTTTCTCCTTGAAGAACATGAAGGACAAAAATCCCATCTCATCCACGTATCAATTTCATTCCAAGGCAATGTAACAGGAGCCAGATTTCCAGGTCTCTCTTGTTATTTTGCAAGTACTTCTACCAATACAGTCCCTGCACAGCAGGAGGCTGAACCGACAGCTTTAACTCTTCCTCACGCTATCAGCTGCTTAGTGAGGTGTTTTAGGTCATGAACACTTGCAAATTAAACACCATAATGGGTTGTCTGAATCATCAGATAATCACATCATATCTCTCTTTCTGAAAACAACATACCTTGACTGATACAGAAATTAAAATGCAATAAGTAGGATATAATCATTTCCACTTGTGTAGTACTGCTGGGCTACGGAATTCCCTCTGCTGTTTATAGTGCCTAGTTTCTAATTCCTCACTGCATTTTGCTTTTATTTGTAGTTTGGTAAGAGCCTCTGTTTTTTTCTTGCAAAAATATCTGTTTCATGATCTCATCTTTTCTTTCACCTGTCTTTTGTCATACAGACCTGAGTGTGACAGAGGTTGAAATTTCTTTCTATCTGTTGTAATTTCTTCTTTGAAATTAGCATTCCAAGTTGTAGAAATAAAAAGTACCCCAAATACTAACTTCAGAGTGTCCATTTATTTAGAGCTTGTGTATTTTAGATCTTGTGCATTTTATTCCTTCCCTACTAGACACCTTCTTCATTTGGGCTTTCAATTACACAAAACCTCATTGCGAGCAGAACTCACTACATGGTGTTCACATCAAACAATAAGCTGCAGAAGATCTTCACAGACAGGGTACACTGCTTTTAGTATATGTAGGATATGCAAGATTTTATATATAAACAGCTTTTTAGCCACAATTAATATATATCCAGAAAAGTTTATTTTTATAGAACTAGTATATTCTCAACGTTCTATAGATCAATACACTAGGTCCTTTCAAATTATATGTATGCAACTTAATATTATAATAATCTTTGAAATTAAGGCATTTTCAATGCAATCAACTATTTAGCTTGTCATCTCTTATAAAGAAATTTATCTGACATGATTCCAAAATACGGATTTCAGATTGCAGTACTACTTTGTGCAAAACAGGTCTTCATATGTCCACAGAAACATCACTTAAAGAGTTTAGGAGACATTAGGAAAAAAAATTCTACTCAAAGGCAATTGCACTCAAATCAAAGAAGCAAATTCTGATTCAGTTACATGGAAGTACAAAACAGCAGTAGGTTTTTAGTTAGTTACTGATAGAAAAGGGCCTCTGTTGTATCAGGTTGAGCAGCATACCTATTTTTTCCCTCTGTAATTTGTAAATGGGCAGTAAATTACAAGCAGCTTCTAACCAATACCATTCTATCCTCAATTACCATGATCAGCAACCTCACCACTTTGCTTTTGTTATATCCTGCTTCTCCCTTTCTGTATTATCTCTTCATCTTTTAAGAAAGGCACCTAGACATCATATAATTCATCCTTTTTTAAGCTTTTCCACCTTTAACCACTTAAAACTTTCAGCCCCAGACTTTTCCAGGAAACATCTTTTCTTAAGTTAATTATATTCATGCTAATACAACATTTAGCTATAAACACATATATGAACATACATATACATGCACCCATCTGTATTTACCACCCTCTGAGCCAGCCTTGAGCTGGTAACATATGCCTCCCAAGCTAAGAGAGTGGGTTGGGGTTAAAGCTCTGACAGCCAGCATGTTCTTAGATGTGAATTTGCATCATGGGAAGATATAGTTCAGCCTCTTTTTAAAAAAAAAAAGCTCAGAAAATCCACTTTATTTAACACGTTTCTTGATACAGTGTTTGAGCAGCTGAGGAATAGCCGGAACAGAAGCTCAAGTGTGTCACAGTGTGACTACCTGAGTTCCCAGGGCTCTGCCCGGACATAGCCTACCTGCCACGCAAGACTTCATCTGCCACTGATGGTGGGTCCCACCCATGTCCCATGGCTATTGCAGGCCTATTGTTTTCATTCAGCTGCTTACAATCACTCATAAGTCTTTCAAGATTCATGACCATTTCTCAAATACAATTGTGGGAACAGAAGTTCAACTTCTAAGCTATTTTGCTCCATGACAAATACTGCTGATCTTTAAAGCTTGGAAAAAAAGACTATTTTCATAACCTCACTCCAATTCTTCAGTGCTGTGACCCTGATGTTTGTAGAAAGGGGAAAGTATCACATACTGTACATCTTGCTAATCCTTTCCATGCCTGCGTTTAGGAATCATCCATAAATAGCTACTCGTCATACAAAATACTTGTGCATCTATTGCAGAGTGTCAGACTACAGGCAGAAAGCTCCTAATTAGTACTTGTCTCTTGGCATGGATGTCCATGCCATTGGCATGTATTTCTTTTCCATCCAGGCTGGTCATTCAGCAGTCAGATCTGCAGCAAGCACGCTGCGAGCAGATGGCGTTATCAGACAAAAACAGCCATCCAGCTTCTCCAGAACTCCTACCCCACTGCTGCATCCAAGGGTAGGGGTATGGGTGTGTACCAGAAGAGAAAGCAAGTGGGATTTGCACCACTGCGTGGGAATGTGCATTACTGGTACAATTTAGTTACTGCAGTACCACACAGTGCAGATTACACAGTATGTTCCAGTTCCAACATTAAAAAACACAAGCCTTGGTAGGGTTTCATCAACATTTAACAAAACAGATGATAACTCTGATCAGTTTTGTGTTTTTCACAGTACTGGTTGTAAACTCTAAAATAAATCTCATGTTGTTTTTAACTTCAAAGTTTAAACATAAAATAATATTTCTAAGTTTATATTGTGTGTATTTCAGTGCATACACAATTCAGAGTAATAAGAGAAAGACAGAATTATTTTGATGGGAATTTTTTCCAGAAAGTATCACACTTTTCCCTGGAACCTTGAAGCAGATACACTGTTGCCAACTGCAATGTGCCACAGAAACAGGACTTCCAGCTATTAGTCACTGATAGTCAACAGCTTCAATTTCTAGCTATTGGATGAGCTGCAAGTGTAAGACAAAATGTGTTTCTCTCTTCAACATAGCAGATGTTTAATCATTTAACAGGCAAGGCTGTTGAATTACCCTGCTAATTCCTTGATTTACATTGTGGCAGGTTGGTGCAGTTATTCAAACAGATATTAGACTGTCCTTTCTGGAGTTCTAATTAAGCTTGGTATTAAAGAAATGGGATAATATTTAACAGAATGGTTAATGGTACGTATTCATTGAATACTACCTCTGTCTTTGGAAAGTGATTGTGGAGATCAAACTGATCCAAAAGCTAGATTTAAAAGCCTCAGCAAAAAACAAAATAACAGATATGTGAACTGAAGTCCTTTCTGATGTGCTCAATGTCTACCATCGTGCAGTTCTCTGGAATACAGATATATGCAGTAGGACACCTCCTGTCTTCTCAGTGAGGAGACCTCATAGTCCCGGCTACATCTGAGACTGCCATGTACAATCTTTCAGCAAGACTGAATATGACAAAAGAGATAAGAGAGAGACAAGAGATTGTACTTTGTAGACTGCAACACTTAAAGACCTGGACATAAGTCTGAGAGATCATTGTCCCATTTGAACAGATAGCACCTCCGATGCAACTGTAAAAGATGAGGACATAGCTCAGCACAAAATGGCAGGGGGATCACAAAAGAAAGCAACTGGACGTTCTTTCTAAGGAAAAGATGAGCTCCTGCAAGAAATACAATTGTGGAGGAAAGAGCATTTTAAAGCATGAGTTCAAAGAAGAAAAAGAGATACTTCTACTGATGTTATAAACACCTACACGTAAGTGTTGCTGCAGCTGCAGGAGGCTCCTATCACAGGTGAAATGAAGACAGAAATTGAACATGAACAAAGGGTAATTTTTCAGTGCAGTAATTGGAATAGGAAAATTGCAAGTATTTTTATGGTCACAGGAAAAAAATGTAAATTTGTTCTTGAGAACAAGCATGGAGAGTCACATTTCTGTCTATATATTCATAAATCAAAAGAAAATCTATTTGATAAAGATCTTATTATCACAGTTTCAAAAAACATTCCTAGTATATTCCTAAATCAAGACCTGAAATTTGGTTGTGCATTTGTGCTTGGGTACTTTCCAAATTCTGTATTTAGTGCTGTCATCAGCATGGTCCAGTGGCTACAAAAGGAGTTTGGGATTCATAGATACTAGACCTGGCTCTGATTCTAGGTGATCTGGGCACATCATTTCAAAGTCCTCTGCAAAGCAAGGCATCTTAATTATTTTCATCTTTAGTAGGATGGAAAGATAAATTGTTCTAGTGGACAAAAAGCAAAAGAGAAAATGTATGTATAATTATGGTATGTATAATTTTTAACTTGATTCAACTAAATAGCATTTTTCATTGCTGTATGTTAATCAGAAAAAAGGTGAAAAGCATGCAAGTGAACATTAACTGTTCCAGATGTCAGACTTTTTCATGCATTATTTCCAGAGCTCTGTCAGTAGTGAACAGCATAAGCAGAAAACAGACAGATAATCAGGGCTATACTTAAACACAACGGTCTTTCTAAAGACCAGATTTCTAAATTTTACTGATTCTTGAGAGCACAGAGCAGAGCAGGACCTGTCTCTGTACATCTGAGATCCCTCAGGCTAACCAAGATTTCTAAGCTCTAATACTGAAGCTGCTTTTGCTTTCTGTCACACATTACTTAAACATTAAGAAATTTCAGGGACTTCTCAAGTAATCACTGTCCTGCAGAGAGCCACAAAATTCCCTCAAGGGTTAATAATATAAACACAGCTACAGGCAAATTTTCTGTCTGGGTTTGGTGAAACCTCTATCAACAGCAGTCCAGAAGTTCATTTAGTTCAAAGTGAAAATCTCATCTCAGCCCCTTACTGCAGTTGGCCAACTCAGAAAAGTTGCCTGAATCCTACATTCAGATTCTCTGGTTACAGGTCAAAACCAGTTGCATCAGAGAACAGAAGGAATATGTAAGTCAAGTTCCCATTCTCTTTTTCCTGGTAATTTAGGAAGCCTTAACAAGGTAAGTGTGCAACAGGAGAGAGGACCATGGCATACAGATATCTGCCAGAT